>JBBDGP010000705.1:621073-1242146 GCA_037952835.1 Lithobates septentrionalis | reverse complement strand
CTGTAGGGTGGAGGGCAACGAAATGGCCCCTCCCCTATAACAGCCCACCCCAGTATCCCACTCGACATGGTGCCGGGTGTGTTATCCACCCAATGTATACGATTAGTGCAGTGGCCTCTATGATGGGTAATAGAATAACAAAAATTGTATAGGTGTACCTTCATCCAGAAATGAATAATCAAGGGATTGGAAGCCAGATCCCCAGTCAGGCGACCAAAAATTGGGGGCATGTTGGACTATTACGGTACGATAAACAGAGGTATTAATATGAAATATAAAAACAGTAATAATAATAGTAATAAAAATTAGACTTGTTTTATTGATGCAGGAGACACAACAATGGTAATACAATAAAACATAGGAAAAGTACAGGTATATCACCAGTAGGGTCATTGGTGTACAGTACAACACAAAATCTCAGATATCATATCCTCGACTAGTTTCGCGGACATAAACCGCTTCGTCAGGAGGGAATCTAGAGATGATTTTGGGTACAACAGTCTCAACCTAGCAAATAAAGGATATACAATAAAATTACCAAAATACATATTCAACATAATTATAATCTAGCATCAATGTTAACTAAGGGTAATGCAAAGTTCTAGGGGGGGGGGGGAAGCGAGTCCGCTTACCCATATCCCAACAGGTCCCAGGCGCGCGGCCCCACCGCCCTAGGGTGCTCTCCCACGGCGACCTGGGGGAGCTAACGAAATGACGGGGGTGATAAGCAAAGGGTAAAATTAATAAGGTAGTGAGATAACCTAAATTACCACGTACAGGGGTAGAGATAAAGAATTTGTGGGGAATTAAGTAATAATTGAAAAAAAGAGGAAGAAAAATGGGGGGTGGTGCTAAAAGGTGGAAATAAGGGGAGTGACTGGTGAAGGATATGAAATTGACATAATTGAACCTTAAGTGTATGAAAATAAAAGGAAAGGTATGTGACTGAAAAGTGAAGATAAGTGATATGGCCAAAAGGCATGGTGGTGCTTAAATTAAGACAGTGGGGAGGTGAGAAGGAAAGAGAGGGGCCAGGGGCGGAAGGGGGGGAGGGGGGGAAAGGGAGGTGGGAAGGTAGGAAGGCCGAGGGAGGGAGGGGGGGGGAAAAGGGGGAAGGAAGGGCCAGATGGAGGAGGGGAGGGGGAAAAAAGGGGGGGGGGGGAAGGGGGGAAGGAAGGGAGGGAACCACAAGACGGAGGATAAGGGGGAGGAAGGCGGGGAGGGGGAGAGGAAGGGGGGGGGGGCGCAGGAAAGGATGTAACAGTGGAGGCTAAGTGAACAGGGGGTGGAGGTACCTGATGTTGGTGTAGACGTGGATGGATATCCATGGGAGGCGCCCTGCCAGAGCAAGTGCCATGGTGGAATGGATAAAAGGTAATTGAGGCTGTGAGCGATGGGTGAGCACAGATCACAGCACGTTCAACTCAGCCTAGGGCAACTACAGAGGAAAAAATTGGTATGTAAAATGGTCGATACTAGTGCCCAGAGGTACGGGACTTGAGTAAAAGGTAGAAAGGTACTGACCTCAGACTTGCGCCAGGCTGATATGGGTATGGAGACCTAGGAGTGATGAACCGACCGTCAAGATAGCAGGGATAGGCTGCCATTTGTAGCTCCCAACCCTGCGACGCTGCGCCGCGCTCCAGTGGGACGCTGGCGCGTGACGTCACAGGGTCAGAGGTTCCACATGGCGCGCGCACGAAAGAATCGCGCGCGCACGCATGCGCACAGGCCATCTGGCCACGGGGACGACGTCCCCAACCAAGACCTGTGCAAGGGGAGGGGGCGGTCCCGTGTCCGAGACCAAACCCTCCGCCAGGGACCTCACCGGGCCGCCGCGGGAGAACAGGGAGGAGGGGCCCGCGCCGGCACCCTGGGCGGAGCCCGGGAATGGGAAAGCAGAGTCACAATACAAGATGGGTAAAAGAAACAATAAGGAGGTTAAAACAAAGTGAAAAAGAAATAATAAAATGGTAGAACAAGTTGAAAAACTTAAATAGGTAAGCTAAGGATTGGTAATACCCTAGCTGAACCGGTGCAATACCCCCTCCGAGGCATAGACCCATGAATACCTAATAGCACAATTGCATATAAGTAAGGAGGGCCTGAGACAGAGCCACATGAGTGGGTAACAACATGTGGATAAGGGAGCGGGTAGCCAAGTAAAAGTGTCTGGCCGACCTAATGGGCGTCTGTCTCGGAGGGTTGCAACGGGGCTGGCAATTAGCCGTAGTAGTAATATCAAGGGATAAACTTGCATGTAAAAGAGGCCGATTAAAAATGAAGGGTGGGACAGCTGGGGTCTGTAGGGTGGAGGGCAACGAAATGGCCCCTCCCCTATAACAGCCCACCCCAGTATCCCACTCGACATGGTGCCGGGTGTGTTATCCACCCAATGTATACGATTAGTGCAGTGGCCTCTATGATGGGTAATAGAATAACAAAAATTGTATAGGTGTACCTTCATCCAGAAATGAATAATCAAGGGATTGGAAGCCAGATCCCCAGTCAGGCGACCAAAAATTGGGGGCATGTTGGACTATTACGGTACGATAAACAGAGGTATTAATATGAAATATAAAAACAGTAATAATAATAGTAATAAAAATTAGACTTGTTTTATTGATGCAGGAGACACAACAATGGTAATACAATAAAACATAGGAAAAGTACAGGTATATCACCAGTAGGGTCATTGGTGTACAGTACAACACAAAATCTCAGATATCATATCCTCGACTAGTTTCGCGGACATAAACCGATTCGTCAGGAGGGAATCTAGAGATGATTTTGGGTACAACAGTCTCAACCTAGCAAATAAAGGATATACAATAAAATTACCAAAATACATATTCAACATAATTATAATCTAGCATCAATGTTAACTAAGGGTAATGCAAAGTTCTAGGGGGGGGGGAAGCGAGTCCGCTTACCCATATCCCAACAGGTCCCAGGCGCGCGGCCCCACCGCCCTAGGGTGCTCTCCCACGGCGACCTGGGGGAGCCTTCCTACCTTCCCACCTCCCTTTCCCCCCCCCTCCCCCCCTTCCGCCCCTGGCCCCTCTCTTTCCTTCTCACCTCCCCACTGTCTTAATTTAAGCACCACCATGCCTTTTGGCCATATCACTTATCTTCACTTTTCAGTCACATACCTTTCCTTTTATTTTCATACACTTAAGGTTCAATTATGTCAATTTCATATCCTTCACCAGTCACTCCCCTTATTTCCACCTTTTAGCACCACCCCCCATTTTTCTTCCTCTTTTTTTCAATTATTACTTAATTCCCCACAAATTCTTTATCTCTACCCCTGTACGTGGTAATTTAGGTTATCTCACTACCTTATTAATTTTACCCTTTGCTTATCACCCCCGTCATTTCGTTAGCTCCCCCAGGTCGCCGTGGGAGAGCACCCTAGGGCGGTGGGGCCCGCGCGCCTGGGACCTGTTGGGATATGGGTAAGCGGACTCGCTTCCCCCCCCCCCCCTAGAACTTTGCATTACCCTTAGTTAACATTGATGCTAGATTATAATTATGTTGAATATGTATTTTGGTAATTTTATTGTATATCCTTTATTTGCTAGGTTGAGACTGTTGTACCCAAAATCATCTCTAGATTCCCTCCTGACGAAGCGGTTTATGTCCGCGAAACTAGTCGAGGATATGATATCTGAGATTTTGTGTTGTACTGTACACCAATGACCCTACTGGTGATATACCTGTACTTTTCCTATGTTTTATTGTATTACCATTGTTGTGTCTCCTGCATCAATAAAACAAGTCTAATTTTTATTACTATTATTATTACTGTTTTTATATTTCATATTAATACCTCTGTTTATCGTACCGTAATAGTCCAACATGCCCCCAATTTTTGGTCGCCTGACTGGGGATCTGGCTTCCAATCCCTTGATTACCCCAAGGAAATTGCTGAGAGGCATGTTGAACCCATTGAATATTTATTTTTTTTGTCCCAAGTGATTGAATAATGACAAAAAAAAAAAAATATTTACAAAAAGTTGTCACTAAATGATATATTGCTCACACAGGCCATGGGCCTATGTGGAATTGCACCCCAAAATACATTCTGCTGCTTCTCCTGAGTATGGGGATACCACATGTGTGGGACTTTTTGGGAGCCTAGCCGCGTACGGGGCCCCGAAAACCAATCACCGTCTTCAGGATTTCTAAGGGTGTAAATTTATGATTTCACTCTTCACTGCCTATCACAGTTTCGGAGGCCATGGAATGCCCAGGTGGCACAACCCCCCCCAAATGACCCCATTTTGGAAAGTAGACAGCCCAAGCTATTTGCTGAGAGGCATATTGAGTCCATGGAATATTTTATATTTTGACACAAGTTGCGGGAAAGTGACACATTTTTTTTTTTTGCACAAAGTTGTCACTAAATGATATATTGCTCACACAGGCCATGGGCATATGTGGAATTGCACCCCAAAATACATTTAGCTACTTCTCCTGAGTACGGGGATACCACATGTGTGGGACTTTTTGGGAGCCTAGCCGTGCACGGGACCCCGAAAACCAATCACCGTCTTCAGGATTTCTAAGGGTGAAAATTTTTGATTTCACTCTTCACTGCCTATCACAGTTTCGGAGGCCATGGAATGCCCAGGTGGCACAAAACCACCCCAAATGACCCCATTTTGGAAAGTAGACACCCCAAGCTATTTTCTGAGAGGCATGGTGAGTATTTTGCAGCTCTCATTTGTTTTTGAAAATGAAGAAAGACAAGAAAAAACTTTTTTTTTTTCTTTTTTCAATTTTCAAAACTTTGTGACAAAAAGTGAGGTCTGCAAAATACTCACTATACCTCTCAGCAAATAGCTTTGGGTGTCTACTTTCCAAAATGGGGTCATTTGGGGGGGTTTTGTGCCACCTGGGCATTCCATGGCCTCCGAAACTGTGATAGGCAGTCAAGAGAGAAATAAAAAATTCACGCCCTTAGAAAGCCTGAAGGCGGTGCTTGGTTTTCAGGGTTCCGTACGCGGCTAGGCTCCCAAAAAGTCTCACATATGTGGTATCCCAGCAGAATATATTTTGGGGTGTAATTTCACATATTCCCATGGCATGTTTGAGCAATATATCATTTAGGGACAATTTTGTGCAAAAAAAAAAAAATTTGTCGCTTTCCCGCAACTTGTGTCGCAATATAAAATATTCCATGGACTCGACATGCCTCTCAGAAAATAGCTTGGGGTGTCTACTTTCCAAAATGGGGTCATTTGGGGGGGTTTTGAACTGTCCTGGCATTTTATGCACAACATTTAGAAGCTTATGTCACACATCACCCACTCTTCTAACCACTTGAAGACAAAGCCCTTTCTGACACTTATTGTTTACATGAAAAAGTTATTTTTTTTTTGCAAGAAAATTACTTTGAACCCCCAAACATTATATATTTTTTTAAAGCAAATGCCCTACAGATTAAAATGGTGGGTGTTTCATTTTTTTTTTTCACACAGTATTTGCGCAGCGATTTTTCAAACGCATTTTTTGGGGAAAAAACACACTTTTTTAAATTTTAATGCACTAAAACACACTATATTGCCCAAATGTTTGATGAAATAAAAAAGATGATCTTAGGCCGAGTACATGGATACCAAACATGACATGCTTTACAATTGCGCACAAATGTGCAGTGGCAACAAAATAAATACATTTTTAAAAGCCTTTAAAAGCCTTTACAGGTTACCACTTTAGATTTACAGAGGAGGTCTACTGCAAAAATTACTGCCCTCGATCTGACCTTCGCGGTGATACCTCACATGCATGGTGCAATTGCTGTTTACGTTTGACGACAGACCGCCGCTTGCGTTCGCCTTAGCGCGAGAGCAGGGGGCGACAGGGGTGCTTTTTTTTTTTTTTTTTTCTTTATTATTTTTTTGCTTTTTTATCTTATTTTTAAACTGTTCCTTTCATTTTTTTTTTAATCATTTTTATTGTTATCTCGGGGAATGTAAATATCCCCTATGATAGCAATAGGTAGTGACAGGTACTCTTTTTTGAAAAAATTGGGGTCTATTAGACCCTAGATCTCTCCTCTGCCCTCAAAGCATCTGACCACACCAAGATCGGTGTGATAAAATGCTTCCCCAATTTCCCAATGGCGCTATTTACATCCGGCGAAATCTAAGTCATAAAATGCTCGTAGCTTCCGGTTTCTTAGGCCATAGAGATGTTTGGAGCCAGTCTGGTCTCTGATCAGCTCTATGGTCAGCTGGCTGAATCACCTGCTGCATTTTCAGGTTCCCTGTTGAGACAGGAGAGCCAGAGAAAAACACGGAAGACGGTGGGGGGGGCATTGCCTCCCACGGCTTGTAAAAGCAGTCTAGAGGCTAATTAGCCGCTAGGATTGCTTTTACATGAAAGCCGACCGCTGGCTGAAAAGAATGATACCAAGATGATACCTAAACCTGCAGGCATCATTCTGGTATAACCACTCAAAGTCGTGAATGGCGTACCTGAAGACAAAAAAATGGTTAACAATAAAGCACAGTAAACGGTAAAGTATAAAAAATTGCATACCTGAAAAGCAAACATGATAAAACATAATAACAATAAAACATTGCAGAATAGAATACAGTAAAAAAAGAGCAGAACAATAGAGAGAATAGAGAGAGAGAGAGAACAATAATACGACAACTATTTTATTTTATATATTTTTTTATTTTTTTTTTTACACTTTTTTTGTAACTAACTTTTATAACTGTAACCGGTTCCAGGTTCGGGTCTCTCAAAATGCGATGGCATCTTGGGAGACCCTGTGAAAGTGTGCCTAGTCTGTGGAATGCTGTACCCTACGCTAATACTCAACTAGTGCATAGTAGCGTTCAAAACATTCACCAATGCAAAGACCAGGATTGTCAGGACAGGAGGGACAATAATAGCGGGTGTCACGCCTATATCCGCGCTAGCTGCAGACACAACATCTTTTTTGGGGGGGTTCGCTGGGTAGGGGTACTCGGGAGGACATAAAGAAAATGGCTCTCATGCAGCCGACTGCATTTGGTTGGGGATGTGCATGGGGGAAGTACGGGCGCTGCAGAAGCGGTGGGTTCCCAATTAGGATTGGCGAATGCAGCAGGAAGGGCATTATGGGCACGACGGGCCTGTGTTTGTCTTTTTGGTGGCAGTGGGACACTACTTGTGCTTGCCACCTCACCAGCTTGAACTGCACTTATGGGACTCGCCACGTCACCAAGTGTTACTGCAGTGCTGGTTTGACTACGACCGGGGTGTACTAGGCCGCTGGTGCTTGCCAGTTCACCAAAACGCTACCAAAAAAACTGTTAGCGATCGCAGGGATCAGGCCTGACTCTGCGAACGCTGCAGTTATGCGTTTAATGTTTTGTAAGTGACAGTGATCGATCGATACTGCACTTGGGTGGGCTGGGCTGGGCCGGGCGGAGGGGCAAAACGCAGGTGCTAGCAGGTATCTGGGCTGATTCCGCTAACACTGCGTTTTTGGGAACCCTAAACTGCTGGGGACGCCAGTATAGATCTGATCGGATCAGATATTGATCCGTACAGATACTATACCACTAAGGGAGGTGTATGCTGCGTGCGTGGGTGTTAGCGCTACTGGCGCTAACCTGACGCTGCCTGGGGCTGGTGCTTGCCAGTTCACCAAAATACTACCAAAAAAACTGTTAGCGATCGCAGGGATCAGGCCTGACTCTGCGAACGCTGCAGTTATGCGTTTAGTGTTTTGTAAGTGACAGTGATCGATCGATACTGCACTTGGGTGGGCTGGGCGGAGGGGCAAAATGCAGGTGCTAGCAGGTATCTGGGCTGATCCTGCTAACACTGCGTTTTTGGGAACCCTAAACTGCTGGGGACGCTAGTATAGATCTGATCGGATCAGATATTGATCCGTACAGATACTATACCACTAAGGGAGGTGTATGCTGCGTGCGTGGGTGTTAGCGGTACTGGCGCTAATCTGACGCTGCCTGGGGCGACGCATATCACCGCCGGGCGATCAGGGGGCTAAACCTTTATTCGGTAATAAACGGCGGGTGCCCTGACACTATAAAAAATAAACGAACTAACCAGCGTCACCCGTAACACTTATACGGTGATCAGTGGTGAAAGGGTTAACTAGGGGGCCATCAAGGGGTTAAAACATTTATTCGGTAGTATATGGGGGTCCCTGACGCTATAAAACGCTGACGGCGTTTATTTACGGCGCAATATTTACGTCCCTAACTAGCGTCACCAGCGACACTAATACAGCGATCAGAAAAATGATCGCTTAGTGACACTGGTGACAGGGGGTGATCAAGGGGTTAAAACTTTATTAGGGGGGGTTAGGGGGGTACCCTAGACCTAAAGGGGGGTAACAGTAACTGTCCCAACACTGTAACTGTCACAAACTGACACTATGCAGTAATCAGAAAAAAAAAAAAAAACTGCTGGTGTCAGTTTGTGACAGGGGGGGGGGGGGGTGATCGGGGGGGGGGGGGGTCGGGGTGTTTTGTGTGCCTGGCATGTTCTACTGTGTGTGTGTAGTGTTGTGCACTCACATACCTGTCTTCTCTCCTCGGGCCGGAGCGGAAATTACCGAGCCGAGGAGAGATGACATCATTTCCTTTGCTGCTGTTTAGCATACAGCAGCAAAGGAATGATTCGATTGGCCGGCGGCGATCGCGAGGGGGGGGGCCACGAACGGATGGTCTCCCCCTCACCTCTGATCGCCGCTGGACAAAAGACGACCGCCTCGGGCACCGTGGGGGGGGTCCGATCGGACCCCCCACCCGCGGAAGGCAAATCACGTACCATGTACGTGATTTTGCCTGTCCGTGCCACCTTGCCGACGTACATCGGCGTGAGGCGGTGGTCAAGTGGTTAAATATACCACATATATATAAAAAAAGAAAAAGATATATAGCAGAAAGGACGAAGCATGGGAAAGAAACAAGGAACAAAAACCCTTTTCCTCTATCCATTTTTCCTTTTAAGCCCACCCCCTCCTAACCTATACCCCCCCCCCCTACCTCCTCCAAGCTCCTTACATCTCCATCCTATGTTAGCTTCTACGACCGTAAGGCCACTTCCCTTATCATCTCCTTACATTAGGTATCCCATTTCTTCTAACCAACGACTCCATATTTTTTTTAATTCCCTCAAGTTCCTTCTCCTTGTATATACTACTTTTTCCTTCCACATTGTTTCAGATACAGTTTTAATCCACTCATCCTTCGTGGGGGGGGGGGTCCTTGCCTGCCATCTCTGCGCTATTAACTTCCTTGCTTGGAAGAGACATCTCCGTACTATTTTAATTTTAAAGTTGCCTCTGTCTATATTTCCCCCTACTCCCAGAATACATCATTTCGGATCCATTTTAAGTTCTAAGGAGAGGATCTTATTTAAAGTTTCCAGTATCTCAGACCAGTAGCGGAATAATTTTGGGCATTTCCATATCATGTGCATCAAATCCCCAGTATCCTGACATCTAGGGCATTTAGCATCTATCCTCCATCCAAATTCAAATAACCTTTTGGGGGTATAATATGTCCTGTATAATAACATTAAATGCGACACCTTCTGGGCAGGTGAAACTGAAACCTGGTGCCCTCCCACCAATATCTCTCTCCACCGTTCATCCGATATTGTACCCAGGTCCTCTTCCCATTTGGTTCTACATTTAAAGTTTTTCTGGGGTCTCTATATTACTTTTACATATGTGTGGATACGTTTCAGCTATGGACCCACTATAGCCACCCGGATCACCTAATCTTTGAAATATGGGGGAATTATTCCAGGTCGGCCCCTGACCCCCAAACCGTATGTTCAGAGCATGCTTAATTTGTAGAAAATTATAAAATGAATGGTCCGGAATATCAAATTCCTCCTTCAATGAGCAAAATGTTTTTAAGGTATTCTGATTATATAACTGAGCTAGGTTATCTATCCCTTTTATTTCCCACGCTTTTATTTTCCCTATTGATTTTAATTCTTGTAAATTCTTATTATTCCACAGGGGGTTGCACTTAATCATACCTCCCATTCCCCTCATGGCCTTGATAGAGTTCCAGACTTTTATCATCAATTTAACCGTAGGGGTTCTATGGAAAAAGGAGTTTGCCTCCAACGCCTCCACCACTGTCCTATGGGGGTTTAACCTTAAACCTTAAACTACTGTAAGAGCGGCAAGGATGTGGAATTCCCTTCCACAGGCGGTGGTCTCAGCGGGGAGCATCGATAGTTTCAAGAAACTATTAGATAAGCACCTGAATGACCACAACATACAGGGATATACAGTGTAATACTGACACATAATTACACATAGGTTGGACTTGATGGACTTGTGTCTTTTTTCAACCTCACCTACTATGTAACTATGTAACTATGATATAATGAGTTCAGCAAAAAAAGTCCATAAGTTTAATTGAAACATCCGGGGTGACTTTTTGCTGGTCTCAGACACTTGATGCAGCACCTCCTTAGAGACTAAAGTGGCTCTGAGTGAACAGATAGAGAGAGAGGAGAGGGCGCAATCTAAGTGTAGTAGTGTTGTATAAAATATACAGTTGTGCTCATAAGTTTACATACCCCGGCAGAATTTATGATTTCCTGGCCATTTTTCAGAGAATATTAATGATAACACAAAAACTTTTCTTTCACTCATGGTTAGTGTTTGTCTGAAGCCATTTATTATCAATCAACTGTGTTTACTCTTTTTAAATCATAATAACAACAGAAACTACCCAAATGACCCTGATCAAAAGTTTACACACCCCAGTTCTTAGTACTGTGTATTGCCCCCTTTAACATCAATGACAGTTTGAAGTTGTTTGTGGTATTTTGTGGATGAGGCTCTTTATCTTCTCAGATGGTAAAGCTGCCCATTCCTCTTGGCAAAAAGCCTCCAGTTCCCATAAATTCTTGGGCTGCCTTGCATGAACTGCAGGTTTTGAGATCTCCCCAGAGGGGCTCAATGATATTGAAGTCAGGAGACTGAGATGGCCACTCCAGAACCTTCACTTTATTCTGCTGTAGCCAATGACAGGTCAACTTGGCCTTGTGTTTTGGATAATTGTCATGTTGGAATGTCCAAGTACGTCCCATGCGCAGCTTCCTGGCTGATGAATGCAAATGTTCCTCCAGTATTTTTGCCCTTAATTTTGACCAAATTTTCTGCACCTTTGTAGCTCACACATCCCCAAAACGTCAGCGATCCACCTCCGTGTTTCACAGTAGGAATGGTGTACCTTTCATCATAGGCCTTGTTAACTCCTCTCCAAATGTAGCATTTATAGTTGTGGCCAAAAAGCTCAATTTTGGTGTCATCCCTCCAAATGACTTTGTGCCAGAAGGTTTGAGGCTTGTCTCTGTGCTGTTTGGCGAATTGTAAGCGGGATACTTTGTTGCATTTGTGTAGTAATGGCTTTCTTCTGGCGACTCGACCATGCAGCCCATCTATCTTCAAGTATAGAAAAAAGAAGAATGAGAAACGGCGCCAAAATAAATATGTGATGCTGCACCAAAAATTAGTAAACTAATAAAGCAATAAAAGTGAAAAATTGGGCGCAAACCATATAAGAATGTGGGTCTGGCTGATATTCACATGCTTATATGGTTTGCACCCAATTTTTCACATTTTTTCATCTATCTTCAAGTGCCTCCTTATTGTGCATCTTGAAACAGCCACACCACATATTTTCATAGAGTCCTGTATTTTACCTAAAGTTATTTGTGGGTTTTTCTTTGCATCCCCAACAATTTTCCTGGCAGTTGTGGGTGAAATTTTAGTTGGTCTACCTGACCGCTGTTTGGTTTCAACAGAAACCCTCATTTTCCACTTCTTGATTAGAGTTTGAACACTGCTGATTGGCATTCTCAATTCCTTGGATATCTCTTTATATCCCTTTCCTGTTTTATACAGTTCAACTACCTTTTCCCACAGACCCTTTGACAATTTTTTTGCTTTCCCTCAGAATCCAGAAACGTCAGTGCAGCACTGGATGAAAGGTGCAAGGGTCTGTCAGGAGGCCAGAAACTCATTGACCTTTTATACATACACACTAATTACAAGCATACAGATCTCAGGTGAGGATGGTTACCTTTAATAGCCATTCAAACCCCTTTGTGTCAACTTGAGTTCATGTTATCAGGCCAAAATCACCAGGGTATGTAAACTTTTGATCAGGGTCATTTGAGTATATTCTGTTGCCATTATGATTTAAAAAGAGTAAACACAGTTGATTGATAATAAATTGATTCAGCCAAACACTAACCATGAGTGAAAGAAATGTTTTTGTGTTATCATTCATATTCCCTGAAAAATGGACAAGAAATCATAAATTCTGCCAGGGTATGTAAACTTATGAGCACAACTGTATTTATTACAGTGAAAGTCAATCGGCAACTTACACAAACAGTTAAAAAAATCTCCTTCATGAATAATTTAGGGCCTTTGATGGTAATCTTCAGCATAGCAGAACACCTTGGTACAAGTGAACATGCCAGGTAGGCTGGTGGGGAACATGGTACATAAGAAATGGCGCTTTTTTATCACCATGATCAGCAGCTGGCTCTGGCATGTGGAGCGTGGTCCTACTTATGAGACTACAGATGAGACTCCATGCTTCACATGCCAGAGCCAGCTGCTGACCGTGGTGCTAAAAAAGTGCAGTTTCTTATGTACCATGTTACCCTGCAGCCCACCTGGCATGTTCGCTTGTACCACGGTGTCCTGCTATGCTGAAGATTACCACCAGAGGCCACAACGTATTGATTAGCGAGTTCTTTTAACTGTTTGTATAAGTTACTAATTGTGTTTCACTCCAATAAATATGTTTTATATTACACTTAGATCGCGCCCTCTCCTCTCTCTATCAGTGCTTCAAACCAGACAGTGTAAGGAAA
Organism: Lithobates septentrionalis; assembly: GCA_037952835.1. Lineage (NCBI taxonomy): Eukaryota > Metazoa > Chordata > Amphibia > Anura > Ranidae > Lithobates > Lithobates septentrionalis. Next base: position 1,229,252 of record JBBDGP010000705.1, on the reverse strand, counting down.
TCCTGTATGCTTTGCAAGCAAGGGCAGAACTCTCACCTGTCATAGTGAATAAGGTGAATGTGTGTTTGCTTTGATATCCAATCATGTGCAGGAATTAGTGATTTAGCTGAGACTGTTTTTTCCATCAAGTGTCTGAAATTAATATTAGGGCACAATTACTTCCAATGACATCAAGGATGGGGCACAATTCCTCCCATTGACACCAAAGATGGGGCATTGTTTATTCGCACGGACATCGGGACCTCTACTACTACTGATGGCCACAGTCTGGCCCCCCTTAAATCTGAAGGACAGTAAACTGGCCATTTGTTTAGAACGTTTGGAGACCCCTGATCTAATGTAATGTTTCCAGCTCCTAGAGGGGGAAATTATTTAGCCACAAAAACAGGTCAAGAATAGTTGAAAGGAGCCATTTCACCAAAAACTGGATACAAAGTAAATCTGTAGAGGAGGAAGGTCCATCTTCGGGTGTCCATGTCACTGACTGGGTGACATAGACACTTCCTATTGGGTTCTCTCAGGATCCAGAAGACTTCAGTGGTGGGATGATGAGGTGACCATTTGGCGTGGGCTCAGACTGCAGATCTGGATCCACCAGGAAGTGGCCTTGGTGAAGACCATGTGAATGGCAGCGTTGGGTGAGTATGAAAAACCTTCATAAGGCATTTGTTTTTTTAAAAATAGGAGCTGAATGGTTGATAATGGGTAGAAGGAAGATGTGGGGTTCTTTCTCAAAGATTATAAGTAAGCACAACTTCACCTTATTCACTAAACTAAGTAAACATTAACTTTCAAATTGAACATTGACTCTGCAAGGTCAACAGCCTCTTCTCCTTTATCTACATCAAAAAGTGAAGTTTATTTCTCTACAGCATTTATGTTTTATTTTGACTATGTGTCATCCAATTATCTCCTCAGATTACACGGTGCAGAATATAATACGACTGGTGATCTCTGGATTTGTATTAGCTGCCTCTCTATGCTTCATCTACTTCCACAACAAGTGGTAGAGAACAGGAAGAACTTCCAAGAAGCTGCCGACATCGGTTACATTTAATATGAAGATGAAAAAATTTGTCTTGGTTGAATGAAAGAACAATTTTTATATTTTCTGTTTTTTATAATATGCTACAGATATTCTTTAACCATAATACAGTAAATAGGCAGAGAGATCTCTATGGAGCTCACACAGCTCAAAATTTCCTGAGTTCTGGTGAATACAGAAGTGGTCACTCCGATCTCTCACCATCAGGAGAGTTTATGAAGAAGGAAATACAGAGACGCTCTGATGTAGAACTGAAGATGGCATCACAGATATTTTCAGGCTTTGCCGCTTATGATCTTGTATTAGAGACTTTGTATGCTTTTGAAAAAATATCTATACTGGTAATGTCCTCATTGTATGCATTGACAGTACAATATAATGGGTTGGGCACACCATATATAAGAATGTTCATAGATTGCCAATGGATAATAAAGAAGTCGGGGCTGAGTGTCTTTTTTTCTTCAGTGGGTTCTCCATGGTCAATTTTCATATAATCATCTGATCATAGATCAATTATTGGTCTCTTCCATGAAAACTCAGAAAATGTTATGTATACAGTGGAGCATGATGGGAAAGGGAGGAGCTTTCAGACAGACATTGAATTATATAGACCCCAGCCAATGGTGTCTGAGGAGGAGGGAAATTCAGAATACTGCAAAAGGCTAGAAGGGTTTAATTCCGTCTTCAGATGTTTTTAAAAGACACCCAAACCCACGAATAAAAACGTAATGGGGGGAGATTTACTAAAACTGGAGAATCTGGTGCAGCTACGCAAAGGAATCAATCAGGTTCCAACTTCAGCTTTTTCAGTTAAGCTTTGACCATAAAACCTGGAAGCTGATTGGGTTCTATCTACAGCTGCACCAGATTTTGGACTCTCCAGTTTTCGTAAGTCTCCCCCAATATATTGCAGTGTACCAGTCTTGACATGTGGTGACTGCATTAGACTCGGTTCACACCTAAACCGGCCATGGATCGGACAGGAACGCTGTGCATCCCCGTTCTCAGTTTCAGGGACGAATTTGCCTGAATTTGGCCCTGAAACAGAGACGCACAAACGTTACTGTGCAGTGCGGTGCGCTCCGCAGCCCCCCCCGGATATATGTGACCGGGCTCCCTAGAGAGCCGGTCACATTCTGCTGCTATGCGAATTGGATGGGAGGAAACCTGCATCCAATTTGCATACTGTAGGTGTTGAACCCTGCCTTAGTTTACCTTTTTCATTTTTTTCCCTTTTTTTTTTATTTTCACCTGGTGGTCCTGCCAATAACACACTTCCTGTACTAGGGTGACAACAATCACTCACTCACTGGTATTTATAGGAGGAGCGGCATTGTCACCCCAGGACGCGCTTTTGATTTGGACTAAAACAATGTCTTCCCTTCTTCATCTTCAGTAAATGAGAGGGCAGATTTTTTTTTACAGAAGATATGAAGATAACATTATTTGTGATTCCATTACAGTTCACAGGAAGTGACAAGGTCACTGCATTACTTGCAGGATCAACAGGAATTAAATTACTTGCTGAAAATGTTCTTAGCCTAAAAGAACACCCGCCGGAAGCTCCATGAGCGTGATCGCAGGTCGCGTGGACTAGATGTCTGTGGGGATACCTGCGATCGTCTCACAGAGAGGAAGAACGAAGAAATGCTGATGTAAACAAGCATTTCCCTGTTCTGCCTAGTGACAGGACACTGATCACAGTTGCCTGTAATCGGGAGTGGTGATCAGTGTCGTGTCACACATAGCCCCTCCCCCCCACAGTTAGAATCACTCCCTAGGACATACTTAACCCCTACAGCGCCCCCTAGTGGTTAACCCCTTCACTGCCAGTCACATTTACACAGTAATCAATGCATTTTTAATCGCACTGATCGCTGTATAAAAGTGAATGGTCCCAAAATGGCGCCAAAAGTGTCCGATGTGTCTGCCATAATGTCGCAGTCACGATAAAAATCGATGATCGCCGCCATTACTAGTAAAAAAAAAAAATTATTAATAAAAATGCCATAAAACTATCCCCTATTTTGTAGACGCTATAACTTTTGCGCAAACCAATCAATAAACCCTTATTGCGTCTTTTTTTACCAAAAATGTGTAGAAGAATACGTAAACTGAGGGAAAAAAATGTTTTTTTATATATTTTTGGGGGATATTTATTATAGCAAAAAGTAAAAATAAAATTGTTTTTTTCAAATTTGTCGCCATTTTTTCGTTTATAGCGCAAAAAATAAAAACCGCAGAGGTGATCAAATACCACCAAAAAAAGCTCTATTTGTGGGAAAAAAAGGACATCAATTTTGTTTGGGAGCCACGTCGCACGACCGCGCAATTGTCAGTTAAAGCGACGCAGTGCCGAAACGCAAAAAGTGCTCTGGTCTTTGGCCAGCAAAATGGTCCGGGGCTGAAGTGGTTAATGCAATATATATGCAATATATAATCCAATATATCTTAATGCAATATATATTATGTGTGTTCCTTGGTTTAGTATACTTTAAAATTGGTTTTAAATTGTATGTCTGGGCAAAATAAAACCCAAAAAATACGGTAATCTCTGCAAAGCCTGCACAATCCCCCCCCCCCCCCCCCTGTTTTGCTCCTTTAAATACCCTGCAAGCACTAAATAATACCAGGTGATCGGCCAGAAAAGCTCTCAGTTCTTTGTATACTGTTATGGGCTGACATTTTTCTGGCCTGAACTCATACACAATGGTGTCAGCCCTGCCTAGTTATCTTTTGCTAAACTAAAGAACACCCCCCCCCTTTCTTCATGTCTACAACATAGAGCAGAATTGGTTTGTAATACAAGATAAAAACTGGGAGGGCTGATAAAACATTTTGCGATAATACCGCTGAGTGCACACAAGGCAAAGGAAAGATCCAACAGGTATTTTTCTGACCTGATCTCACAGATATAACAAAACACTTTTAATGGTATATTTAATAGAACAAAAGAGAGTAAATTAGAAAAGCTCATTGTTAGGGGGTTACATAGACTTTAAATGGCTCTTAACTTTTTTTATTGTACTCTTTTCTTTCTTTTTTTTTTTTTTAATAGAGGCAAAAAAAAACTAAATATGAAATACAAAAATATTGTATTTTCTTATTCCTAATATTTTTTTTTTAAATATAAAAATAAATGACAAAATATGGAAAAAAAGCACAAAAGGATATATTTGTGTTTTTACCTTATTCGTTATGCATTTTATTATTTTGTATAACACAATAAAATACACAAAGAAAAAACATTCTTGTATAGTACATCTTTAAATTGTATATTTAAAGTGGTACTATTTAAATTTTTTTAATTTAATTTTTTTTCTGCCCTGATTCAGTTGGGTCCTGGAAGAGAGGATGTGGGTGACTCTGCCATGTGCCTGTGCCCCCCCCCCCCCACACTCTTGAATTTTGTCCTCTGCCTTGGTTTTAGAAATTATGATATTTCCTATATATAAAACTCAGGAAGTTAGAAGAGTCATAACTCCTGCTTTACTGACAGAAGCTCAGAGCTTGCTGGACACGGCCACCATGTCTACCTTCATCATCATCATATTCCTGTGTAAGTACAAATACATTTCTTCTATATTTTATCTGTGTTTCAGCTGAGAGAATTTTGTGTGTTACACCAACAAAGAGACCCATGAACTATAACACACATAAAACACATAACACACATACAATATAAAACATACACAACACAAAGTGCAAAACACTCACATCACACAGCAAACACAACACAATACAAAACACAAAGCAAATACAGTATATACAACACAATACAAAACACAAAGCAATCAGAACATACAACACAATACATAACACACAGCAAACATAATAACAAAAACACAATACATAATACACAGTAAACAAAATATACAACACAATACATAATACACAGCCAACACATTACATACAGTACAATGCAAAACACACAGCAAACAGAACATACAACACAATTCATGACACACAGCAAACACAGTACATATAAAACAATGCATAACACACAGCAAACACAGTTCATACAACACAATATATAACACACAGCAAGCAGAACATACAACACAATGCATAACACACAGCAAACAGAATATACAACACAATATATAACACACAGGAAGCAGAACATACAACACAATACAAAACACACAGGAAGCAGAAAATACAACAGAATACATAACACAGAGCAAACAGAACATACAACACAATTCATAACACACAGCAAACAGAACATACAACACAATACAGACCACACACAACAAACACAAACTTGTATCAATCATGACTGTAGGATAACAGATGTAATTAACATGCCCTTCTGCCACCACTATAAACCCTTACCCCAATAATTCAGACCACACTGATATTGGAGTATAAAAGGCCGTAGCAGCCTATTTTATTTAAACAAATATATCTTAGAATCTCAACACTATGGATATAAAACATATCCAACATAAAACAGCAAAACAACAACATCTGTTAAACAACCTGTCTAATTTCTCAAGCGTTGGTCTGAGCAATATCTTCATAATCATCAGTGTCCAATAACAAAAACTTACCCTGCGGTCCCATCAAATTTGTCACATAGGCCTCAAGCCGACAAGCTGGCTCAGAGACTACCAATGACCGCAGAGCCCCATTATCACTTCCCGGTTAACCTCCGTTAACCGGGAACCACCATCATGAGCCATATCAACGCTGGCTCCCAAAAAAACTCTTACTTTTTGCCATCTTTTTTCTCTTGCCCAGACCAACGCCCGCCCCTGCCACGACATATCTGCGACCATCACCTGTAGAAGAAACAATACAATACCCTACATCCTAACAATACTTTACCAATATAAGGGAGGGTGGGCGGGAACTTTCTTCAGGAAAACTGTTACTCCCCCCAGGGCGGGATGAACTTATAAAGACCCTCCTAGTGCCTCCCCCTCGGTTAACTAATATACACTCCCCCTCTGTGTTAACTCCACTGCTGCCACAGTCATGTACTCCCTCCACCTATGCATTACATGCTGTGTTCCGGTCCTTTCTTGACTGTAGGATAACAGATGTAATTAACATGCCCTTCTGCCACCACTATAAACCCTTACCCCAATAATTCAGACCACACTGATATTGGAGTATAAAAGGCCGTAGCAGCCTATTTTATTTAAACAAATATATCTTAGAATCTCAACACTATGGATATAAAACATATCCAACATAAAACAGCAAAACAACAACATCTGTTAAACAACCTGTCTAATTTCTCAAGCGTTGGTCTGAGCAATATCTTCATAATCATCAGTGTCCAATAACAAAAACTTACCCTGCGGTCCCATCAAATTTGTCACATAGGCCTCAAGCCGACAAGCTGGCTCAGAGACTACCAATGACCGCAGAGCCCCATTATCACTTCCCGGTTAACCTCCGTTAACCGGGAACCACCATCATGAGCCATATCAACGCTGGCTCCCAAAAAAACTCTTACTTTTTGCCATCTTTTTTCTCTTGCCCAGACCAACGCCCGCCACAGCACACGAGAATAAAACCTTATTCTTGTGTGCCCCTCCACACCCGAAGTGCTCGCTGTATGCCATCTTGTAAACCTAAGGCCCACAAGTCTATACCCACTTCGTTCAAGTGAACCCCATCAGACCTTTAATACCTCCAGGTTCCAAACTCAAGTTCAAGGTGTCTCGCCGCTAAATCACCATTATTAATCACAAACTTGCTCACTTCTCTGTTTATTTTTCTCCGTGCCCTGTTCACACCTTCTACCGACCTAGCCATCCTCCATGATGTCTGTGCCACCATGTCGGACCAGACAATCACCATATTAGGAAAAGCTTCCTTCAACTGCCAAACGTCCAACTTTATGTCCCGTTTAATGTCTACCATGGCCCTAACACACAAGTCATTGCCGCCTAAATGAATAACTAATACGTCCGGCGGCCTATCTCGTTGTGCATACCGATGAACCTCAGCAACCAACCTTCCCCACAACATGCCGGGGAACCCCAACCACTTGATACATGCCTCCCGTTTGCTGAAACCCAATTGCCTACCCTCAAAACGTGCATCACCTCTCCGTGCCCCCCAGGACACGTAAGAATGGCCCATGATCCAGACCATCCTCGGCAACGAATCTGAAACAGAAGAAAAGAAAAACAACCGAACAATAAAAAACTCCTATATTCCACCTTCTTTACCACATCCCCATAACAGTGATCCCATAACAGAGATCCCATAACAGAGATCCCATAACAGAGATCCCATAACAGAGATCCCATAACAGTGATCCCATAACAGTGATCCCATAACAGAGATCCCATAACCGTGATCCCATAACAGAGATCCCATAACAGTGATCCCATAACAGAGATACCATAACAGTGATCCCATAACAGAGATCCCATAACGGTGCATGCATACCGTTTCTGACTGCTTCCGTAGCTGCTCCTATCCTAAACGAATAGGACGAGAAATCCTTCTCATCCAGGCCCAAACCCCGTATGCATTTTGTAAAGACTGCCACAAATTGAAATCTAGATAAAAATTCACCACTTAAATGTACCAAAAAGGGGCCCGGTCGTTCTGAACGAACTTTTAAAAATTCCTGAACTGCTTCTACCGGGCATAATTGTGATCCCTTCACTGGGTAAACTTGCACCAGTCTTCCTTTTCCCAGCTGATCGGTCTTAGATTTCCGTAACCACAACTTTAACCCCTCCGCTCCATACTGTACATCATGATAACCCAGCCCCCCTTTCACTTTCCTAGAAGGGCTGACTAATACCCCGATCATGACTTCCTATAGCCCTTCATAGCCTGCCTTACCCAAAAATCCTTAGCAAAGTCCACCTGTCCTTGTAATTTAAACAGAAAAGCCAAACCCGCAACCGTCTTATTTACCACGACGCAGACACGCCTTCCTCCATTTTTCTGGCAATGTAATAAATCAACAACAACCTCACTTCTCGCCCCACCGGCTCCTCCCCTATTCCTTGAACAAACCCCATCCATTCGTTCCATACTTTAGAGTACGCCGCCCATGTATACCCACTCACCGACTTCCTTATCCATCCCGCGATGAGGCCAATGCTATCCCCCACAGCCATTCGGGACAAGGTACTCCTTGCTGCTCTGCCTCCGGCGCCAACTCCCGAAACCTGTCCCACTGAAAGTGATACAACGCATCAGCTATCACATTTTCCACCCCTGGTAAGTGTACCGCATGAATGAAAACATTCAACTGCAGACAGCGCAATACTAAGTGTTGCAATAACCTGATCACTGGCGTGGATGATGCCGTAATCCCGTTGATAACTTGCACCACCCCCAAATTGTCCCCATGGAAACGCACCTTCAGATCCCTGAATGATGTTCCCCACAGCTCCACTGCCAGCACTACCGGAAACAACTCCAGCAGCACCAGATTCTTCGTGAATCCTGCCTACACCCATGCTTGGGGCCATGGTCCTGCACTCCATTGTCCCTGAAAAAATGCCCCAAAACCTGTGGAACCTGCGGCATCCGTGAATAGTTCCAGGTCAAAGTTGCTGACTGGACCATACATCCACAGTGCCCTACCGTTAAAAGCTTCCAAAAACATATACCACACTCTCAAATCTGCCCTGTGCGTTTCTCTTAATCGCACGAAATGTCTCGGTGATTTTATTCCACTCGTGCTAGACGCAAGCCTGCGACTAAACACCCTCCCCATCGGTAATATGCGGCATGCAAAATTCAGCTTGCCCAATACTGACTGTAGTGTCCTTAACTGCACTTTCTTTAAACCTAAAAGCCCTGCAATTTCTCTCTTCAGATCTTCCAGCTTATCGTCCGGCAGCCTGCATTCCATTGCGTCCGAATCTATGACAATGCCCAAAAAACTGGATGACCGTTCACGGTCCCTCCGTCTTATCAGCAGCCAATGGAATTCCAAATCTATCTGCGATGTGCTCCAGCGTGTCTAACAGCACCACGCAAATCCTGGAGGCCGCCGGACCTATACAAAGAAAAATCGTCTAGGTAATGAATAACAGAATTCACCCCCGACACATCCCGCACAACCCATTCCACGAAGGAGCTAAAGTGTTCAAATATCGCACACGATATTGAGCAGCCCATGGGTAAGCAATTGTCCACGTAGAATTCATTGTTCCAATGACAACCTAGTAGCCTAAAACTATCCGGGTGCACCGGCAGTAGTCTGAAAGCAGATTCCACATCCGCTTTCGCCATCAGGGCCCCCTAACCGTAACGACGGACCCATCCCACTGCCACGTCGAATGAAGTATAGGTCACGGAGCACGCCCCCTGATCTATAGCATCGTTCACTGACCCCCCTTTTGGGAAAGATAGGTAATGAATTAGCCTAAATTTACCTGGTTCCTTTTTTGGTACCACCCCAGCGGCGAGACCACCAGATCGTCAAACGGCGCCGCTGGAAATGGGCCACCCATCCGCCCCAATGCAACTTCCTTCCTTAGCTTCTCCAAAAACACATCCGGATGTTGCATTGCTGACCGCAAATTGCGTGGAACCGGTGGAATCACCGTCAACTCGCATGGGATCTTAAAGCCAACCGAAAAAAAAAATTGAGCTGCTGCCCTGTCCGGATACCTACCTAGAAACGGTCGCATCCTTTCCACCTTCACTGGGGTCCTCCCTTTTGTTTGCAGTCTCTGCTGTACGTGCTTTTCCCTGCTTGGAACCTCTGGACCCGGGGTGAGATCCCCCGCACCCTGAACACTCGTGTTTATACTTACATGCGACTCCAAACCTGCATGTCCCGGTGTTGTATTGCCAACAAACCCCTTTTCTATTTCCGACCGAATGTCCCTGGGACGAAGGTCCACCGCCCCCCCCCCTGAAAAAACTGATTGGGGGCCCTCGCCGTCGTCATCAATTTCATCCAGAGGCTGATGTCCTTGTGATCCCAAAGCAGAGCCGGCCTGACCGCCCACCGTTGTCGGAATTGTTCGTCATACCTCAACCATGCTGTTCCCCCATGAACTCTGCACGCCTCACCAAATAGCATCTTGATAACAAAACAGTGCCGAACAATGCTCGGGTTGTTTTTCCCCTATCACACTTGCCATAATCGCAAACGCTTGCAACCAGTTAGCAAACGTTCTAGGGATCAAACGATATCTCCTCTTCTCCTCATCCTCCTTCTTAGAGCCATCCGGCTTAACTCTATCAAGATTAAATTTTTCCAATGGTAGCAGTGAAAAAATTTCCACATACTCACCTTTTCACAGTTTTTCACGCACTTCTTGTTTTAAGTGCGACCCTAACGGTCCCTCATAGCAAACATAGACCTCGCATTTTGCCGCGTCAGCCAACCTTGTTATGTCCTGCCTGCCAGCTGCCTCCGCTGATTTTTCCGTCCCTTCCGCGGCCCCACTCACTGTCACCGCTGGGCTGGGCAATGCGACTGCGGCCTGCACCACCGGCCCTACACTTTTTTCTGCTCCACCTGTTGCCCCTACCGCCCCTGCAACCCCCGGCGGAACCCATGCCGCCGCCGGGCCCGTGCGACCCTTGTCTGCCGCTTCAAAACGCTGTAAGAGCTCTTTTATGCCTGCCAAGAAAAACCCCCTAAGCCAGAGGCCCCCCCGTTTGTGTCATTCACTCTGCCAGCTTCACTCACACCTGCAACCCCCAGCCCCCCACTACTCGGCAGACCTGCAACAGAAATCATGACATTAGACTCACCAGGCTGCACAGGCGTAGCCTCATCAGCCGGACTTCTGTTCTCCACCGCTGTTGTCCTCCTGGAGGGGGGGGGGGCCGCCTCTTCCTCTGACCCGGACCGCTCATCCTCCCCAATGCACTCTCCTTCTTCCTCCTCAGCCGATGAATGCCCACCCGGCCTGGACACCAAGGTTGCCGTGGAAACCGCGGCCGTACACCCCCGCCTCCACGTATCCCATCTGCCTGTCGTTTTTTGCTGTACCTTGCCCGGACCGGTGTGGGGAACCACAGTCCTGCCGTCAGGTACTATCGCCGCTCTACCCGGCCGTCCTCTCTCGCTTCTTCTGCGATCCCCTGCCGTGGAACCAGAAGGCCCAGGGATCTCTCCTCGTGCACCGCTGCGCACATCCGACTCCCTCACTCTGGGGGCGGGGCTAACGCTTCTCTCCATTCTGGCTGTGCTAGGCCGCTGCGCCGCTCCCGCTCCATCCCGCTGACCGCCATTCGGTCCCCCCTCGGTTCTCCCCCGTCCCTCCCGTTCGCTTGCCACTCTCTTTGGCGGCGGGCCCGCTGAGGGACCGGAGTGAGTCCCAGGCTGCCGCTGTTCAGGGGAAAACCTCTCTGGGGGCCGCGACCGCCGAGTCCTAGTGTCGCTCGTTACCCCCCTGCTAGATGCAGGCTCTGTTCCCCTCACTGCTTCCTATAAGGTGTCCTGGAGCCAGGCTGCCCCTCTCACCATTGCTTCTACGCTCATCTGCTCCATCAGGCTCTCCAGGTCAGCCATGCTGCTCTTCAGGGGACTTTCTTCAGGAAAACTGTTACTCCCCCCAGGGCGGGATGAACTTATAAAGACCCTCCTAGTGCCTCCCCCTCGGTTAACTAATATACACTCCCCCTCTGTGTTAACTCCACTGCTGCCACAGTCATGTACTCCCTCCACCTATGCATTACATGCTGTGTTCCGGTCCTTTCTGTAAGTAAAAACTTGCAGACTGCCCACCATAGATATACTCAGGGCCATCTTAACAGCATCATGGGCCCCTGGGGAAAGTAATGCACTGGGGCCCCTACAAGCCTGTCCCTATTTTTGCACCTACTCTCAAGAATTAAAGTATAATTCCTCACTGTGCCCAACATTGCAGCCTCACTGTGCTCCCATTGCAGCCTCACCGTGCCCAACATTGCAGCCTCACTGTGTCCCCATTGCAGACTCACTGTGCCGCCATTGCAGACTCACTGTGCCCCTTGCAGACTCACTGTGCCCCTTGCAGACTCACTGTGCCCCTTGCAGACTCACTGTGCCCCCATTGCAGACTCACTGTGCCCCTTGCAGACTCACTGTGCCCCTTGCAGACTCACTGTGCCCCCATTGCAGACTCACTGTGCCCCTTGCAGACTCACTGTGCCCCTTGCAGACTCACTGTGCCCAAATTGCAGACTCACTGTGCCCCTTGCAGACTCACTGTGCCCCTTGCAGACTCACTGTGCCCCTTGCAGACTCACTGTGCCCCCATTGCAGACTTACTGTGCCCCTTGCAGACTCACTGTGCCCAAATTGCACACTCACTGTGCCCCTTGCAGACTCACTGTGCCCCTTGCAGACTCACTGTGCCCCTTGACAATCTTGAGACATCCCATTCTAAAATGTAAAATCTATTCTAATAGTTTTACATAATGCAGTAACATCCACACGTAGAACACCCAACGTTAGAGGTGATTTATTTTCCCAAAAATATATATTTGCACACTGGTAGTGACTAGTATTCCAATGTTTCTCTTCTCCATCATTTGTTCTCCATCAGTTTTCTCCATCACTCAGCTAATGTGACCCCAAAGCTGATGGAGAGTGGCAGGGGAGGGTCAAAATAGGATGCTGTGCAGGCGACTGACATACACCATATTAACGGATGATGTCATTGGTTGTTAGGACGCCGGCGGTTAGAAGGTTGTAATGGTGCACCATGAAAACCTGTGGCTTTGTGTAACTAAAAGGCTTCATCCACACGCTGGCTTGTATACAATTTTTGGGCAATTTTTGAGCATTTTGCCAGGGCACCCTGAAGAAACCCCAAGGCATCCCTGGTTGACAAAGGCTGAGTTAGATTGTTACTTCACCTCACTTTTTTCCCAGTTCAGCTAATTTCTAAAATATATATACAGCTGACATGACTGGGGATTCCAGATAGAAGGGAGAGGAACACGAAAGTATGTCAGGGGCTCCAGGCAGGCAAAAGGGGGTTGTAAAGCTCCTCTCACACTATATTACCAAAAGTATTGGGACACCTGCCTTTACACGGACATGAACTTTAATGGCATCCCAGTCTTAAAGGGCGTACACACGGTCGGACTTTGTTCGGACATTCCGACAACAAAATCCTAGGATTTTTTCCGACGGATGTTGGCTCAAACTTGTCTTGCATACACACGGTCGCACAAAGTTGTCGGAAAATCCGATCGTTCTAAACGCGGTGACGTAAAACACGTACGTCGGGACTATAAACGGGGCAGTGGCCAATAGCTTTCATCTCTTTATTTATTCTGAGCATGCGTGGCACTTTGTCCGTCGGATTTGTGTACACACGATCGGAATTTCCGACAACGGATTTTGTTGTCGGAAAATTTTATCTCCTGCTCTCCAACTTTGTGTGTCGGAAAATCCGATGGAAAATGTCCGATGGAGCCCACACACGGTCGGAATTTCCGACAACACGCTCCGATCGGACATTTTCCATCGGAAAATCCGACCGTGTGTACGGGGCAGTAGTCTGTAGGGTTCAATATTGAGTTGGCCCACCCTTTGCAGCTATAACAGCTTCATCTCTCCTGGGAAGGCTGTCCACAAGGTTTAGGAGTGTGTCTATGGGAATGTTTGACCATTCTTCCAGAAGCGCTTTTGTGAGGTCAGGCACTGATTCATTCCAAAGGTGTTCTATCGGGTTGAGGTCAGGACTCTGTACAGGCCAGTCAAGTTCCTCAACCCCAAACTCGCTAATCCATGTCTTTATGGACCTTGCTCAGCAGTCTACATAGGCAAGAGGGGACTCCTTAGATATAGGTGATATGTAGAAGATCTATAGGAAACTTTACATTTTGTGTTTTCTTTTCACAGCACTCATGATGGGAAAATCTGGTAAGTGCAAAACTGGGATTGGGAATATACCATAAAAAATAATAGTTAAAATTAATAATCAAGTAATATTAGTATTAATGTGTGTAATTGTGTGTGTAGATAAACTGTTTACTTTGATTTTAATAATTAATAAGCAAGTAGTATTAGTATTAATGTCTGTAATTGATGTAGATAATTGTGTAGATAAACTGTTTACTTTGATTTTTTTTTCTCTTAATATCGCATATTATCGCATATTACTGAATTATTTAAATTTTTTAAATATTAGGGATAGTCAATTATGTATATTTGTTTATTTTTGCTGCATAGCTTCTTGAATTAGCGCACTTTATCGTTGTTTCACATCATTATCACACATTATCACATATTACTGTATTCCTGTCTTTTTTTCCCCTGCTTAGCTCCTTGAATTATCACACCATTTTTTTATTATCATTATTTTTTTATTTTGATTACTGGTATTTGTTTTAACCGCTTCAGCCCTGGAAGATTTTATCCTCTTCCTGACCAAAGCACTTTTTGCGATTCGGCACTGCATCGCTTTAACTGACAATTGCGCAGTCGTGCGATGTTGCACCCAAACAAAATTGACGTCCTTTTTTTCCCACAAATAGAGATTACTTTTGGTGGTATTTGATCACCTCTGCGGTTTTTATTTTTTGTGCTATAAACAAAAAAAGAGCGCCAAGTTTGAAAAAAACGCAATTATTTTTTACTTTTTGCTTTAAAAAATATCCCCCAAAAAATATTTAAAAAAAATATTTTTTTCCTCAGTTTAGGCCGATACGTATTCTTCTACATATTTTTGGTAAAAAAAATTGCAATAAGCATATATTGATTGGGTTGTGCAAAAGTTATAGTGTCTACAAAATAGGGTATAGATTTATAGCATTTTTATTATTAATTTTTTTTTTACTAGTAATGGCGGCGATCTGAGATTTTTATCAGGACTGCAACATTATGGCAGACACGTCGGACAATTTTGACACATTTTTGGGACCATTGGCATTTATACAGCAATCAGTGCTATAAAAATGCATTGATTATAGTAAAAATGTCAAGGGGTTAATTGTGTTCCCTAGTGTGTGTTCTAACTGAAGGGGGGAGGGGACTGTGTAGGGCTTCCTAACTGGTCCCCGCTGTCTGTGGGACCCGTGTGTGTCCCAGCAGACAGTGCGGTGCGGATGGGAAGAGGCATAGACTCCCATGGGAGTCTATGCCGGAAGTGGGTGCAAATACCTGTCTTAGACAGGTATCTGCACCCCCCTGAAAGGTGCCAAATGTGACACCGGAGGGGGGGAGGGTTCCGAAAAGCGGAAGTTCCATTTTTGTGTTGAACTACGCTTTAAGGAGATGGGTGGAGAGTTTACCATAATTAACCCTGTCTGTACTGTGCTGGCTGATCTCATTATCAGTTGTAAACTAGATTTGCACACTCTGTCCTAAAAAAAGTTAAGGGTATAAAGGCTTTGGTGGTAAATTCTACATTTCTAAAACACTGTCCCTGACTCTATCTATTGTGAACAATAAAAAAGCTGCCTATAGAGTCCTATGTATAATTCTGCTCCAAATAAACAACTAGGAAGGTAATAAATATATTTTTTCAGAATGTTCCTCAGACAATCCCACATCTCAGACTTTTTCCCAATAATGCTGTGTCCTTGGATGTCTCAGGTATCCTCTCTATTTGAGTTTCTGCACATGCATATTAGCTGAGAAAGGGTATTAAAAGATACAATTGTGCTTTCTAGTGGGTGGGTCCTGCATATTTAGGGGAAGGGCTACACCAGAAAGTGGGCATGGCCTGAGTGTGACTATTTAGAAGGGCTACACCAGAAAGTAGGCATAGCCTGGGTGTGACTATTTAGGGGAAGGGCTACACCAGAAAGTGGGCATGGCCTGGGTGTGACTATTTAGGGGAAGGGCTACACCAGAAAGTGGGCAAGGCCTGGGTGTGACTATTTAGGGGAAGGGCTACACCATAATGTGGGCATGGGCATTTTTTTTTAAAGAACAGAGTAAAAATAAAAGGTAAAATAAATAAGAAAAAATAAATAAAATTTTTTAAACGCGCCCTGAGCTCACGTGCAGAAGCGAACTCATACGTGAGTAGCGCCCGCATATGAAAACGGTGTTCAAACCACACATGTTAGGTATCGCCGCAATCGGTAGAGCGAGAGACGCATAATTGCTTACGGTCGGCGTGAAGGCATTGATTGTTCTCTTGAGAGCTATAACAGCTGAAGAATCTTCAGCACTGCAGTGACCCTGATTCGCTAAAGTAGAAGAACATTTGTACTTTCCCAATGTATTTTCTCTTAGTGAATGAGATCAAACAAATAGAATTTGCGCTTTGCAAAGAATACCCAATCACAGACAAGGAAACGTTGAAAAAGCACATGATTGGGTGATTGAAGTCAGCATAATGTCACCTCATTTACTGAGCTAAGAACATCCATTTTGCACTGAGAAAACTCACTTTAAACCACTTGCCAACCAGCCACAGTACATATACTGTGGTAGGTCGGCACATGCAGGCGAAATCAAGTATTTGTACATCATTTTACCTGCTTGAGCGAAGGGGGGTGTTGTGTGCCTTCTGAGTCATGCAGAGCGCTCCCCCTGTTACAGACACAGCGGATTGCGGATCCCAGTGATCATGTGATTGCTATGTGATCACATGATCACAATGTCAACAAAGCTGTTTTGAAACACATTCAACAGCTGTGCTGCCTATGCTGTGATTGGCCCACGGCTATCACATGGTACCTGGGCCAATCACAGCACCCTGTAGCATGTATTTAGCTGTGGCCAATCACAGATCACTAGTGATCACAGCTGTCATGAAAGGTTAACTCATCCATGACAGACTTTGCTGTTACAATAATCTTCATTGTAGCAGCAAACAAAATGTAAAAAAAAAAAAAAATCCCTGATCACCCCTCCAGAGTAGTACAGTGTTACTATGGTGTCACTGAACTACTCTGATAAGAGTATTTTATAAAAAATTGTAAACAGTGAAAGGATAAATGTAAAAAAAATGAAAAAATGTAATAAAAAATGTATAATAATAATAATAATAATAATAATAATAATAATAATAATAATAATAATAATGTAATAAGTATTAGTATATAGTTACTTAATGTAGTTAAAGTTGGTAATATCTGTTGATATTAGTAGATGTTTGGTTATATAGCATTACATGATCAGCACATTACTACAAGTGTTACATGTGGGATTGTCAATCAAACTCTATACAAGACTCTCTGGGGTTGATTTACTAAAGGCAAATAGACTGCCCTCTGCAAGTGCAGTTGCTCCAGAGCTTAGTAAATGAGGTAAGGCTTCACTTTGCAAAGAGTACCCAATCACATGCAAGTAAAATAAAAAAACCTGCATTTTTGCTTGAACATGATTGGATGATGGACGTCAGCAGAGCTTCTGCTCATTTACTAAGCTTTGGAACAAGTGCACTTGCAGAGTGCAACTGCACTTTGCAAAGTGCATAGTCTTTTTGCCTATAGTAAACCAACCCCTCTGAGTTAGTATCTCCTTTTGTATAGCCTATTGCTGAAGTTAGCAGAAATGAATGTGTGCCATACAAGGTTCTAAGTTTTTGTGAGGTTATGACGTTCACATGTAACATGTAAAGCCAACGCTTTGATATTGAAGGTCAGACAGACACACACACACCCACTAGGAGAGATGACACAGACATATTCACATGAAGACACTTTAACAAGTTGGAACAGCTGAATTCTCCCAGAAGTCTAAGAACGTCATTTCCTGCTTCTTTTTGGTTACACAAGACAACATGGACACAGAAGGCAGCAGCCATGAAGCACACGTGCTTTCATAAGCTTATTACAGCTTTATAACTATTTATTCTATTTCATATATTTCTACCTACACTTCACTGAACTTTTATACTTTTTTCATTGTTTTTATGATGCCAACTGTGTGACAATAAACTCACACTTTGTTTTTAAGTCAGTCTGACTATCAATGCTATTCATCTAGAAACGCCCTTGAGATACAGGAATATTAGATATTGTTTTTATTCTTCATTCGGTGAGTCAGACACTGCCGTCATTTCTCCATTTTTATGTAAATCTCGATCCTTGCTGAGGGGGGAGAGATTAGCGCAGTTTTGAAAACATTCAAGTCTAGCCACTTCAAGACTAGCCTCGTTTTGGATTTTAGGTGTTTACAAGTTTAAAACAGGTTTTTTTGCTAGAAAATTACTTAGAACCCCCAAACATTATATATTGTTTTTTTTCTAACATCCTAGAGAATACAATAGCGGTCATTGCAATACTTTTTTTTGCACCGTATTTGCGCAGCGGTCTTCTAAGCGCACTTTTTTTGGAAAAAAAAACAGTAAAGTTAGCCCAATTTTTTTTTTATATTGTGAAATATAATGTTACGCCAAATAAATTGATACCCAACATGTCACGCTTCAAAATTGCGCCCGCTCGTGGAATAGCGTCAAACTTTTACCCTTAAAAATCTCCATAGGCGACGTTTAAAAAATTGTACAGATTGCATGATTTGCGTTACAGAGGAGGTCTAGGGCTAGAATTATTGCTCTCACTCTACCGGTCGCGGCGATACCTCACATGTGTGGTTTGACCACCGTTTTCATATGCGGGCGCTACTCACGTATGCGTTCGCTTCTGCATGCGAGCTCGTCGGGACGGGGCGCTTTAAAAAAATTTTTTTTTTTTTTTTATTATTTATTTTATTTTATTTTATTTATTTTTTCACTGTTTTAAAAAAAAAAAAAAATTGGATCACTTTTATTCCTATTACAAGGAATGTAAACATCCCTTGTAATAGAAAAAAGCATGACAGGTCCTCTTAAATATGAGATCTGGGGTCAAAAAGTCCTCAGATCTCATATTTAGACTAAAATGCGAAAAAAAAAAAAAAAAAAAAGTCGTTTAAAAAAATGACACTAAAAAAATTTGTGCCTTTAAGAGAGTGGGCGGAGCCGTCGTAATGACGTCGCTCCGGCCGTCACATGGTATGGAGACGGGTAGGCGCCATCTTGGCCTCACTTGTCTCCATACCTCAGCAGGGAAAGGACCCGATCGCCTCCGCCGCTACCGACGGCTCCGGTAAGCGGCGGAGGGTGCGGGAGAGCGGCGGGAGGGGGGGTGGCACCTCTCCCGCCGCCGATAACGGTGATCTCGCGGCGAACCCGCCGCAGAGACCACCATTATCGTGTACAGAATCGCTCACTGAAAAGATGGATATCTCGGTTGTGGCAGCAGCCGCTGCCGTTACCGAGATATCCATCTTCAAAAAAATGACGTATATATACAGTGAGCGAGGCTGAAGTGGCTAGAGAAAAAGATGGTCCCGAACCTATCAACCAAGAGGTGTTTGTGTTGAGTCAGATGTGGACAACAGTCCAGTAACAGACGGTTGAAGACGAGAAATTCTTCTAAATACGGTCAGTAAAAGTTATGGGATTTATTGATGAAATAGCTAGAGAAAGCAAGCTGGAGTTTAAAGAAGTGTCTTTTTATCCAAATGACAGTCACCTATGGGTATATATGTACAATGAATGTTTACAGGCTAATACACAGATTGACAAAGACAGTTTTAATGTGCACAAATTATGGAAAAAGATAAATGATGTGTTAAAATTAGTAAGAATATTTAATAAGATAATTATTAATATTTTACCTGCCAAAAATGTGTGTACACTAAATCAGACAGAGACTAACAATGTACAGAACACAGGAATACATGAAAATACATGAAAATACATGAAAGATTTCTGTAATTTCAACAGATGTCAAAAAGACAGAACCCAAATTTAAGCCACAACCGTCTTATATTCCGGAAAGTTCGGAAATGGAGAATGTTGATGCTACTGATGAAATAGAAATGAAACATAAAAACATATTATGTAGAACTGCAAAACTAAAGTTGCAAATACATGACCAACTTATGAAAGTTTTAAAAGACTTTCCTATTTATGACTTTGAGGCAACTGTATTTGGGATTTATTTGAAATGTTTGCTGTAAGGTATCCTTTTATGAAACTGAGATCAGCGGCGATCCCAAGTCTCACCGCTGATCTCAGGTCATTACCAGTTTATGAAACTGAGATAATCAGCAGAGAACATGTTCTCCGCAGATTATCTCAGCACAGTGAGAATCTGTAACTGACTGTCACAGAAACGGCCAGTTTATGAAGGTGCGATCTCAGCACCTCACTGGCGATCTGTGACAGAATTCTCACTTTCTGATTCACCATTTCAGAAGTGGAGAATCAGAGTGAGAAGCCTGAAACTGGCTGATATTCTGGAGAAAGCAAGAAGTCTTTTGACTTCTTTCTTTCATCAAACAGTCATAGTACATCTTCCCCACCATTACACACCCCAAAACCAGCAGGATATCAATTTATAGTGTAGATATCTATCTATCTATCTATCTATCTATCTATCTATCTATCTATCTATCTATCTATCTATCTATCTATCTATCTATCTATCTATCTATCTATCTATCTATCTAATCTATATATTTCTATCTATATATATATCTATATCTCTGCATAGATAGAGATAGATAGATAGATAGATAGATAGATAGATAGATAGATAGATAGATAGATAGATAGATAGATAGATAGATAGATAGATAGATAGATAGATAGATAGATAGATAGATAGATAGATAGACAGACAGACAGACAGACAGACAGACAGACAGACAGACAGACAGACAGACAGATAGACAGATAGACAGATAGATAGATAGATAGATAGATAGATAGATAGATAGATAGATAGATAGATAGATAGATAAATAGATAGATAGATAGAGATTTTTTTTTTAGATGTTCACGTCTCTGACTGGATTCACACTTGTGCGATGCGTGAACCAGCGTGATTCCTTTGCGGGTTTTCACATCGCACCTATATTGACATCTGCGCACCACTGCGGGTGTCAATGTAAAGTTAATGACACCCCCCGATCATTTCACAGATCGCAGTGCGAACTATGTAATGGTGCAGGAATCGGATCGCATGGTTGTACACACCCATGCGATCCGATTCCAGTGCGGACCAAATAAAGGGTCCTGTACCATTTTGGTGCAAATGCAATATGATTTACTGCCAGTTCCCACTGCTGCGGTGTCCGAGATCGGATGTGATTCGCACCGCACTGCAGTGCAAAATCACATCCGATCTCTGTGCGATGCGATTTCAGCCATACAGATAGTATTGCTGAATTTGCATTGCACTCGGACCAAACTCATACAGGACCCTTTTTTTGGTCCACAGCAGAATCGGATCGCATGGGTGTTCACACCCATGCGATTCGATTACTGTCCGAGTTTGCAGATCGCACTGCGATATGCGAACTGATTTGGGGGTGTTGTTAACTTTTAGGCCCAGTTCACACTTGTGCGATGCCGGACATCGCACAGGCATCGCATGTAATTCGCAGCACACTGCCATTCACATTACATGCAATGTCTGTGCGGTGCGATATCAGCCGTACAGATAGTATGGCTGATATCGCACCGCATTCGGTGCAAACACGCACAGAACCCTTTTTTCTGTTCGGACCAGAATCGGATCGCATGTGTGTTCACACATATGCGATCCGATTCATGTCCGGACTGTCAGTTCGCAGTGCGATATGCAAGCTGAACTGGGGGTGTCGTTACAATGTATTGACACTCCCCAGCGATTCGCATATGGCAGTGTGAACTGACATGCAAATCGGTGCGATGCGGGAACCCGCAGTGGATTCGCAGTGTTCTCGCATTGCACCAGTTTATCAATTTTTATGTTTATCAATTATGAAATATATTTTATTTTAATTTATTAATAAATATTTATACTTGTATACTTTATTAATTTTTTTTTTTAATGATTATAAATGTATTTTGCATTTATATGAATGGTGTATAGCTGCATTACATATGTGCATTACATTAATTTACTATACACCATTCACATTTAAATAGGGACATGTATGATCTTTAAATATTGATAAAAACAATGTTTTTTTTTATAATTAGGTTAATCTATATTGTGTAGGGGGAATTTAACTTCATTATTTTATTAATATGTTGGGGAATAATGTGTGCTGATTCGTGTTACACTTTTGTATTTTACAGTTCCTCATACTGTAATCCCGATATATCACGCAAGATTATAGTGAGAGGAGCCGTTCTCAGGAGTTCCCGGCGTTTGCAGATCGCTTCTCAACTCAACATGAGACGCGATCTACACACTTTCATAAACAGGCACTCAGAGGAGAGCGATCTCCTCTGAGAATGCCTGAGAACTGAATCGCGGTATTTTACCGCAGTTTCATAAAAGGACACCTTAATCTGTCAAATGATCAACGCAATTAAATATTTCAGTCGTGGGTTCCTGTTAATTTTGCTAAACGAATGACTTCACCTGTTATTGATGACAAAGGTCAGGAAAAACAAAATGACGCGACAGACTGCGACAATTATTGCTATGTATGACCGGTGAGCAAATACCGACCATAGAAATGTTAGATCTATTACAGACTACTGCGGAAGAAGATCCATTTGAGTTTAAAGTAAAATTTTGCAAGGTTTATGAAATGATATTTGGAGTAGATAATGACTATGATCCAGGTTTGAAAATGGCTTTCATAAAAAAATGTAAATACCTTGACCCAACTTCAGTAGCCATAGCACAGGAATGTCAAAATTTAAATGATATAGTAAGCTTCATTGATAAAATTAGGAGACAATTGAATCAAAGCAATCTCACACACAAGGTAGATATCATTCAATGTGACAAAAATAGTCAGGGTACAGACATGTCGGAAACTACAGTTCTTAGCAAGAATGCAGACAAGTGAGGCAAGGAGACCCTATCACGTGTTTTTACTGTCATAGATCTGGCCATATGAAAAAAAATATTGCTGTAAATTTAAGAGAGACTCACAAATAAAAACTAAAGATATGGAGAACGAAAAATCAGCTTTTGTACAACCTGTTTTTATATGTTAAGATAAAATTTTGACTGAATTGCCTTATGCCACTGAAGTCAAACACATCAGTAATTTGACTGTTAACAGCAGTTCAGACAACATGGCGAAAGGAGCTGCCACTGAAAGAGAGGGTTTATTGCCATTGCCAAAAATAGAATCACTCTGAGATTCAATTTCTCTGCCATTACAATATGTAGCACCAATTATATTGGATGAGAATGGTAGAACATATATACAAGGTTTGCTGAATGGTAAAAATATTAATTGTCTCATTGACAGTGGATCTGAGATTAGCCTCACCAGAGAAAACATACCTCTGAAACCTAATTCTCTTATGTGTAATATAGTGGATTTTAATACGATGCAGAGAATATACTTGGCATTGATGTAATCAATAAACAAAAGTGGGTGATTGATTTGGCCAATAAAAGTATTTGTAAAGATCCATCTAGGCCCAAATCAGTGCTTATTGATCCCTCTGTATACAGTAATGTTGGTTCCATTACCAATATGTCTACAGAACAAAAGTGGCCTGATATTGATGGTAATTGTGCTTTAAAGGAAGTGGTACAATGTTTTCCAAGTTTGTGGTCAAAATTCAAAACTGACTTTGGAACTTTGAAAGATACTGAATTAAATATTGAGGGAAAAGATCCAGAACCCCTTAATCAGTATGAGTTACCACTAGAATCAATTGGTCCACTTTCTGCCATTATTCAAGAGTTTGTACAACTTGGAATTGTGCAGAAAGCTAAATCAGTGGTAAATAACTGTATTTGGCCTGTCAAAAAAGCTGATAACTCATATTCTTTATTAGTTGACTTAAGGGCATTGAATAAACACATCACAAATAACCCAGTTCTTCCTGATAAAACTAACACAAAGTTAAATCTGAATGCTGAGTATAAAGTGTCCTCTGTACTAGAAATCTCTAATAGTCATTTGTCCATCCCTTTAACTAAAAGTTGTCAATACAAATTCACTTTCAGAAAAGAGACTTATACGTTCACTCGATTAATACCTGGCCTAGGTATTGGTGATGGTGTAGAAACTATAGCAAAAATACTTTCAAAATTTTCTAGGCCAGACTGTATTTGTCAGCATGTGGATACGATTTTGCTGAATACTCAGAATATCGATGAACATATGGCTCTTTTGTCTGAGTGGTTTATGATGTTACAAGCTGAAGGTCTAAAATTAAACACAGTGAAAGTTCAGCTGATGAAAAGTCAAGTGAAATACCTTCACATGCAAATTAGTCAAGGAAAGAGACAATTGTTGCAAGAAACTGTTATGGCATGTACACATGACCGTTTTTTCCTTCGGAATAAACACCGAAGGTTTCTCCGACGGAACTCCAACGGAATTCCACTCAAGCGGTCTTGCCTACACATGGTCACAAGTCCAACCGTCCAGAACGCGGTGACGTACAACACGTATGACGGGACTAGAAAAAGGAAGTTCAATAGCCATTAGCCAATAGCTTCCGTCTCGTACTTGCTTCTGAGCATGCATCGTTTTTGGTACGTCGGAACAGCATACAGACGAGCGGGTTTCCCGATAGTAATTAGTTCCGTCTGAAAAATTTAGAACATGTTCACTATCTAAGTGCGTCTGAATTTTCAACGGAAAAAGTCCAATGGGGCATACAAACGGTCAAAAAATACGATGAAAAGCTTCCATCAGACTTTTTCTGACGGACATTTCGCTCGTGTGTATGCGGCATTAGAGATATTTCTGCAATCCCAACTCCAACAACTCATAAGGCATTGCATCAATTTTTGCATAAAATAAATCATTGCAAAGAGCTTGTACAATTTTTTTGCAGAAAAATGTAATCCACTTTATTCTTTTGAGGAATAAAGGTAATATAGTTGACCAATGGGGTCCAAATTAGAAAAATGCCTTTGAAGTGTTGAAAAAAGATTTGCAGAATGCTCCAGCATTTAATACAATAGATGTTTGTTCTGAAGCATCTTTTGTTTTGAAAACTCGTGTATCTAAGAATGCCATCTCAGTAACGTCTCAATTACAAAAAGGTAAGGAGAAAATAATTGCCTATTTCTCCAGAGTTTTATCCTTTTTGGAAAAAACTTTTGAGTCAGGTGTAAAGCAACTGCTAAGTGTTTACTATGCAATTAAAGCTACAGAGATCATAATGAAATCAAACAAAATCATTGTGCAAACACCTGACTGCTCACTAAAAGGTATTTTTGAGAGAGATAATTTTAGAGAATGTTGGAAAACATATCCTCTATGGTTCAGAGCTTTATGATCCAAAGACATTCAGATAGAGGTAAAAGGAAGACATCTTCAGGAAAGTACACCAGCACATGTTTATATAGCTGTATCTGAGAAGTCTTTAGCTCAGGTTTCCAGCATAAGAACAGAGAAGGACGTTGAACCAGTACTTGTTACTTGTTACTGTAGAACAGTCTAACACTAGAATAAGAGCTTCAACACAGAATACAGTTACGCATATTTCTAATCTTTTAGAGATGAGAACAAAGGCATAGTCCATTGTCATCTCTGCGGTGATACAAAACCTTTCTTTGTTTGTGAAAACAAGGATTTGTATCATGACCAAAAGGATGTGTTGTGTCCAGTCATACCTAAACTTCACAGTACATATGTTTTATAGTTTAGGCCATCTTAGACAAGATAAGGACAGTACTGTATTGTCATACAGAAGTTCTCTTTGAAGGAAAATATAAGATAGTAGTATTTCACATATAGTTTAACAAATTCAAATCCTTTACTTGTTACTTTAATTATTACTATTATTAATTATTGATATTAGTCATTATGTTATACATTTTTAAAATCTATACCATTATTTTAAGAATTTGAATAGATAGATCTAAGAGGAGTTAAAAGTAAAGAGAAAAGCATTTAGAAGGAGAGTTGTTTCTAGCTGCTTCAGTTCTGAGGAATATTGTTTCCGATCATTTGATACAAGGATGTGTATATGTGATATGAATGATATTTGAATGTATTAATAATAATTTAATATGATTAATCATAATTCAGGGGGGATTGTTAGAATATTGTTCCAAATTCATAATTCACTTATAGGTGTTATATTATACTCATGGCAAGCTTGCAAAACATATTTGGTTTTATGATTAGTCATAATAAATATTGTATGTGTGAATCACCTTGAGCAAATGTTCAGTAAAATAGATCCTAATCTAAAGCTGAATATTGCTAGAAGTATCTGGTGTATGTAGTTAGTTAGAGAATGACATATAAGGTATCTGGTATAGAATGTCAAAGGGGGGTCCAGAATAGACCAGTATTTATGTAGTTAGAGGAATAATACGTATTTGTTTATATCCCATTAAATTAGTTTAGTGTAATCTCAGTCATATTAATAAGTATTAGTATATAGTTACTTAATGTAGTTAAAGTTGGTAATATGTGTTGATATTAGTAGAAGTTTGGTTATATGACATTACATGATCAGCACATTACTACAAGTGTTACATGTGGCATTGTCAATCAAACTCTATATATGACTCTCTGAGTTAGTATCTCCTTTTGTATAGCCTATTGCTGAAGTTAGCAGAAATGAATGTGTGCCATACAAGGTTCTAAGTTTTTGTGAGGTTATGACATTCACATGTAACATATAAAGCCAACCCTTCGATATTGAAGGTCAGACAGACACATGCACACCCACTAAGAGAGATGACACAGACATATTCACACGAAGACACTTTGACAAGTTGGAACAGCTGAATTCTCCCAGAAGTCTAAGAACGTCATTTCCTGCTTCTTTTTGGTTACACAAGACAGCATGGAGACAGAAGGCAGCAGCCATGAAGCACACATGCTTTTGTAAGCTTATTACAGCTTTATAACTATTTATTCTATTTCATATATTTTTACCTACACTGAACCAAACTGTTATAGTTTTTTTCATTGTATTTATGATGCCAATTGTGTGACAATAAACTCACACTTTGTTTTTAAGTCAGTCTGACTATCAATGCTATTCATCTAGAAATGCCCTTGAGATACAAGAACATTCAAATACCACATTTGGCCAGAGGTGTGGGGGCGCCGGTGACACTCAGGGCTGTTCAAAGCCGTTCGGAGCCGCTCGGAAATATTTGGAAACACTTAATTCCTGAGTGTCTCCGAGCCTCTCTGAGTGCATATGAGCGAGTCTGAGTGCTCTTTGAGTGTTTCTGAATGTCTCCGGCACCCCCGCACCTCTGGTTACATGTGGTACTGCATACACTAGCAGTGCCACTGGAATGGATTATCTGAGTTTCCATTATTTCCTATGGAGAAACTCGCTTTGATATATGAGTGCTTTGGATTACAAGCATTCTTCTGGAACAAATTATGCCCGTAATCCAAGGTACCACTGTATATACAGTATATTCAGTTTCTTCATTTTAATAAAAATTGTGACAAAACATTACAACTTCATAAAGCTCACACCATGCCTCCTAATAAATGCCTCAGACTGTCTACTTTCCAAAAGGGGTCATTTGGGGGGTATCTGTACTGTCCTGACATTTTAGGGTCTCAAGAAATGAGATCGGCCATCAGTATATCAGGACTAATCAATTTTCAAATATATATCTCATCGTTTGTGGACTCTATAACTTTCACACAAACCACTCAATATACACTTATTGGGATTTTTTTTCTTTATCAAAGACATGTTCAGAATACATTTTGGCCTAAACCTGTGATGAAATTAGATTTTTATTTATATTTATTATGACAAAAAGTAGAAAAATATTTTTTTTCAAAATCTTTTTTCAAAACTTTTGCAAAAAAAACAAACAAACAACGGTGATCAAATACCATCAAAACATAGCTCCATTTGTGTGAAAAAAATGATAAAAAATGTAATGTGCGCACAGTGTTGCATGAACACGCAATTGCCAGTTAAAGTAGCGTAGTGCCGAGGGGCGGAGCTAGCCGGAGACCAAGATGGACGCTTACTAGCGGAGCTCCGGTATCAGCGGGACATCAGCGGCTATTATCTACCCACCAGACCCAGCCTACCTTCTCCATACAAGGCGAATCTGATCCCGTTCGACCGGGGAACGATTTCCAACAATGCCGCGGAGAAAGAAAGAGGATAACAGGCCGAAGCGTATGACGGAGTTCTATCCCCTCGAGCCCCGGAAAAATGGCGCCGGCTCTTTATCCACGCCAGCAGCAGCAGCCCAAAATAACAGGCCACAACAGAGCAAAACACAAAAAAGAGGCAGCCCACCTAAAGGATCGCAATCTCCCCCATCTACACCGTCCTCAGGAAGCCCTGAAAAGACGAGATTCAAGGCGGATGCAGCAGATGCAAGACATGAGGTGAGCTACCTTTCAGAATCAGGGGATGACACTAGGGAACTTCCAGACTCCATAGACGTGTTCCCCACTAACGGCCAGCCAGTTCTAGATACAATGCTAAAGGAGATGCTAGTATCATTAAGGGGGTCACTCCATGCTGATATGATTTCATGTATGCATAAGTTTAGCACTGAAATACGATCGGTCTCAGACAAGGTAACACACGTGGAACAAAAAATGGCGGAGTTCGCCACTACAATCAACGATTTGGTAGATGCCAATGAGGATAGAGAGGATGATATAGAAGGCCTGCAAGCCAAAATGGCGGACATAGAGGATAGATCAAGGAGGAACAACGTGAAGATAAGGGGGATCCCTGAATCGGTTAAACAACACGATCTGAGGGACTACATGTCCCGGCTCTTATCATAAATACTACCGGACATGTCAGCACTAGATTTTACAGTGGACAGGATTCATAGACTGCCCAAACCTTCCTTTCTATCAGAAAATGTGCCACGCGATGTCATCATGAGACTTCACTTCTTTCACACGAAAGATAGACTTATGACTGCAGCAAGACAAAAAGAACAAATTCCCGTATCCTATGCTAATCTACAATTCTACGCTGATTTATCCCAGTACACATTGCAGAAACGCAGAAATTTAAATACCATAACAAAAACCCTCAGGAACAATAAACTGGGGTACAAATGGGGGTTCCCAACTAAACTGATTGTTACAAGAGAGGATAAAGAATACGTAATTGACTCAGTAGCAAAGGGCATGGCTTTTCTAAATACATGGGGATAATCCCAGATCCTCAACCATTCCCGCACCAGAAAAATTCCTCCGCAAGATCTGAATCGGAATGGCGCACAGTTGATCGTAAAAACACACGATCGCACAACTGACCCTAAGGTGGGTGTACAAATTATCATTTTTCCCGCTGAGGAGAGTTACATCTCTGGCCCGTAAAAGTCTAAGGACTACATAACCCCAAGTTACAACATGAGTGACTACCAGTCACACTTATCTTCTTTTCATGTTAAATGGCACCAAGCCAAAGTTTTATTGACTTTATGTTTCTGCACAATTTTTTTTTGCTTTGTTATTTTTACAGTCAGCACAAATACCCCATCTCCACAGAAAATGGAAAAGAAATATGCCTCACTACCAACACCTCTGCAATCTCAGGAAGGATCTCTACTACATAGCCTACAGACAACGACCTCATCCAGTGAAAGTGTCTTTAACTTCACACGACGTCATATGCACTCACCTTTTTTCCTTAACACATGGCGCTGAAACTTTTGACCATTAACTCAAAAGGTCTCAACCACCCAGCCAAGCGCAGGTCTCTGTGGAGGGAGGCACTACAGAGGAACTGCGACATATTATGCACCCAAGAGACTCACTTTCAATCCACAGATCCACCAAAATGTTCTCACCCAAAATTCCCGTTTATTTACTTAGCGAATGCGGAAAATAAATCAAAAGGGGTGATGATAGCCATCAGGGACACGGTGACCTTCCAACTACACAAAAGCGTCATTGATCCTCAAGGACGATTCATCATCCTAGTGTGTGAAATCAACAACCACACAACTACACTAGTTAACCTATACGCTCCCAATGCCAGGCAATCCAAATTTTTCCATAAATTAATGAAGAAGATCCACACTATCCAAAAGGGCTCATTGCTAATCTGTGGTGACTTTAACATTACCCCTGATCCATCCTGTGACTCTACAGCAAAATCCAAAAGACTTCCACCATCCCTGTTGCCAATACTACGGAAATATGATCTTTTCGACGCTTGGAGATGCTTAAATGCGAACGAAAGGGACTACTCCTTTTTTTCTCATTGTCACAAAACTTATAGTAGGATAGATCTCTTTTTGGTAGATAAGCAATTGTTGTTCAAATGTAAATCAGTTAAAATTCATAGTATTACATGGTCGGACCACGCTCCAGTGGGGTTGGATATTGGAGGACTTACTAGTCATAAGAACACTTTTGTGTGGAGGGTTAATTCTCGCCTTCTCCAGCATGGTCCGACTAGGTCATATGTTGAACGACAGCTTAAAGAATTTTTTGTATTAAACCAGCCCTCGGTATCAAACCCATTTTCCTTGTGGAACGCCCATAAGGCTTTTGCCAGGGGTGTTTTGATACAACAGGGGACGAGGGCTAAAAGGATGAGGCAGCAGCACACCGAGAAAATTGTTAATCAAATTGAGATATTAGAAAAACAAAATATGACCCACACCTCCAAGGTTCTAATTGATCAAATCACCCAATTAAGATTAGAATTAAGACTACTTTTACTGGAAGACTTTGAAAAAGCTTCCAGGAAACTAAAACTGTCATACTATACTTGTGGCAATCGAGCAGGTAAATTACTAGCCCAACAACTGAGAGGACACAGATACAAAACAAACATTCAGCATATAATACATCCTAAGACACAAACAAAACATCAACACCCTCAAGAAATCGCTGATGCTTTCAGTCACTACTACAGCTCACTGTACAATCTCAAGGATGACACAACAATCTCACAACCAACACCTGACATCATAGAATCTTTTCTAAAGACAGTTAATCTTCCAAAACTAACAAAAGACCAACTCTCCTCATTAAACTCACCCATAACTGATATAGAGGTAAGACAAATAATAAATTCCATGCCACTAAACAAATCTCCAGGGCCTGATGGTTTTACCGGAGAATATTATAAAACATTTAGTGAAATTCTATCCCCGTATTTGGTGGGCATGTTTGGTGCTGCTGCTGCCTCCTCTTCCTTTCCCCAAGAAATGCTAAAAGCAACTATAATAGCATTACCCAAACCAGGAAAAACCCCAACAACTCCACAAAATTTTAGACCTATCTCTTTATTGAACAATGATGTAAAGATATATGCAAAACTACTAGCTAATAGATTGATTAACATCCTACCTACACTAATTGATTTAGATCAATCTGGCTTTATTAAAGGGAGAAAGACGTCGGATGCTACCCGACGACTGGTAAATGTAATACATATAGCTAATAAACAAAAAACGCCTTCTCTGCTCCTAGCGCTGGATGCAGAGAAGGCCTTTGACAGAATACATTGGCAGTTTCTGGCACAGGTTCTCCAAAAATTTGGGTTTGAGGGCTCCATCTATCTAGCCATAATGGCCCTTTACTCCCAACCCTCAGCCCAGGTGCTCATCTCAGGTGCAATATCTACCCCATTCACAATAAGCAACGGGACTAGGCAGGGGTGCCCCTTATCCCCTTTGATATTTAATCTCTTAATGGAACCATTAGCCTCACACTTACGCTCAAACCAACTGATAACAGGTATACAAATAGGATCAAGACAACATATCATTAGTCTGTTTGCAGACGACATCATATTGATGCTTTCGGAAGCAGACACCTCATTGAAGGAGGTACACAAGGTGCTAAACACCTTCAATAGTGTATCATATTACAAAGTGAATGAGTCCAAATCCTATATACTTAACTTAGGAATCCCAGAAAAAACTAAACAAAGATTAGAACAACAATTCCCTTACATCTGGAAATCTGATGGTATTACAGTTTTTCTCCATTGTTTTGGCTCATTTCTTGAAACAGAAATGACATTCTCAAAACTCTAAGTTCATTTGGCAAAACAGTCTTACAGTTCAGCACAACTCTATAACTCACGTGCAAAAGCTCACATCTCTCCCAAAACTGTTCACTCATGCTTCAAAACCATATTCCTTTCCCATATAAAGAGTCAGTGCTACCAAAATGGCAAAGATTCTTCTCAATTGCTTTGGCTCATTTCTTGAAACAGACCAGACGTTCTCAACTCTCTTGGTGCTTTTGCCAAAATAACCTGGATGGTTCAGCACAACACCATGGTTCACCTTCAAAAGCTCATA
Organism: Lithobates septentrionalis; assembly: GCA_037952835.1. Classification (NCBI taxonomy): domain Eukaryota; kingdom Metazoa; phylum Chordata; class Amphibia; order Anura; family Ranidae; genus Lithobates; species Lithobates septentrionalis. The sequence continues at coordinate 1,197,145 of JBBDGP010000705.1, read as the reverse complement.
TCTTTCCCAAAAGGGTTCACTCATGTGTCAAAAATAAATTTCTTTCTCATTCAAATAGTCAGTGCCCCCAAAATGCTTCATCCCTTTGGCATTGTGTAAGCACTGCAAGTCAAAATGTTTAGATGTTTTGTCTCTAAGGCAGAGGACCATTGAAATATCCCTCATGTCCAACTTTCAGTCTTAGCCCAGTCCTTCATTGACAATGGTTACTGTACAGTTTTTGTCTAGCTAACTAAATACAATTGTGTATAAAACTGAAAAAAAAGAAAGGATTTTAGGGTAAGAGTAGCCTCCAAGGTTTGACATCACACATTGCACTCATACTGCCAAGGAAAAATTACTTTACAGTATTGTAACCATTATCATTCACACACAAAGTAACTTCCATACATCAGAGTAAAAAGAAAATGTATACAGCATAATATACGGAAATATAAACACACAAACATAAAACAAGGAAAATTACACAGCCTACAATGCTGTAAATAAAGCTGGAGTTTCACAACTACTGTAACATCTCTTCACTGGCCACCGTCCTCACCCTCCTGCCCATCCACACGCTGCTGTCTGTCTGGCCACAGATTCTCATCAACATCGCAGCGTATATCCTCCCTTGCGGTGCAATGAGGGAAGAAATGGTGTGCATGTCGCAACCATCCCCTACACTGATTATCCTCACAGGCAGCATCCATTGCATGGAGCAGGGACCTCTGATCTTGAGCCCGATGCTCATACACTCTCCACCTCCAAGCGGAGAAAAACTCCTCAATAGGGTTGAGGAAAGGAGAGTAAGGTGGTAGGAACACCATATCCATCCTTGGATGAGCAGTGAACCAGGCCCTGATAAGCAGGCCACTGTGGAAATTCACATAGTCCCATACAATTATATATTGTGGTAGGTGATGCCCTATGAGACCTCTCTTATTTTCAGGGATCAAATCCAAATGAAGGCGGTCCAAGAAGATGAGGAGCTTCTGTGTATTCTATGGGCCAAGACTGGGGATGTGAGTGGCCACACCATTCCCAGAAATGGCAGCACACATAGTTATATTGCTCCCTCGCTGGCCTGGGACATCCACCGTGGCCCGGTGGCCAATAAAATTACGGCCACGTCTTCAGCCCTTGGCCAGGTTGAAGACAGCCTCATCCACATACACGAGTATGTGAGAGGTCTCGTTTCCTTCCAATGCCATTATTCTCTACAATAGAGTAAAAAAAGAAAACATCAAATCAGTCATACCGAAGAGTCATACACTACAGTTACAGACAGTTACATAGGAATGTTCTACACAAGTTCAATATATTACTGGCCAGTATTCCAGTGGTTCCAAACCTGGGGTACATGTACCCTATGCAGAAGTACTACAGGGGGTATTTGACAGAAATGGGAGGGGAAAAATTATCAATGAGTAGACTTACTGAAATGTTACAGTAAAACCCACAGTATTAGTATTAGATAGATTTACATGGGAGGCACTACTGTAATTGCAGCTCTTTGACCCTTTTTCTTACTGTATTATATGATATATTCTTCAAAATAAGGATTATAATGATAATTGCATCATACAGTAAGCTGCAGTTTTTAGACAAAATGTTTATACATCAGTTATGTAAATCAAATACTTTCATACCTGGATTACCTAGATTCAGAAATCAGGTAAAGTGGGTACTGAAACCAATACATTTCGGGAACCACTGCTTATGGTGATTGTAAAAAGGTTATCTTGATGGACAACCAGTGACTGACTTACATGTACATACTGGTACCGCAGCTCTTTCACTCTGTCAGATTTTCTCTCAGATGGTACCCTGTAAATTAGCTTCATTGTCATCTGATGCTTCTTCAATATGCAGGCTATTGTGGAGATGCTTATAGAGTTGACATTTTGGAATATGGCATTGTCTTGCAGTGCTGATCTGTCTCAATGTGATGGCATTATTTGCAAACACCATGTTACAGATCTCTTGTTCTTGTTGTTCATTGAGAAGTTTTCCTCGGCCACCCGTGCCAGGTTGTCGTCCAATCCTAAACATAGAATTCAAAGGACAACACTCCATTCGTAATTTATACCTTATGCATTCCGTACAGAATGAGTTAGCAATGTAATTGTATTGTTGTTTTACTTACAGTAACTTTACCACAATTCCAATGCATCACTGCACAGTGACTGGAATACTACTGTAAACTGTATCATTAATATTGTAGAAAATAAACTATTCCATACTATTCCATAGTTTATTTTCTACAATATTTTTCTTGTCATTGTTAGCATCATATGTAACATCCCACTGAGGTAAGATACTGTAATACTGTAGGCCTATCACACACACACACACACACACACACACACAATGAATACGTAAATGAGTAAATAAACATATTTGTTGCTCTATGCACAGTGTCCTGTCCTATACATTATATAATTCCATCATTGACTGACTACATACCTGTTTTCCCTGTGAAAGGTTTGGATGATAGAGAAGACTAGATAGAGAAGACCGCCATTGTGAGGCCATGGTTGATGACATGATCTATAATTGTGGCCCGAATTTCATCAGGGACAGCATAGTGTCTTTGTGCTCTTCGGCCTCTTCCCCCTATTCCACCACCACTCACCCTTACTCCTCTTCCTCTTCTTCTTCCTCTTCCTCGAGCAGGCAGTTTTCCTTGTTCATTTACTTAGCCAGGTGCCTCCATGTTCAGAAATTGTACTGGTCCTGCATGGTCAAGCTCTATATATACATGTTTGGCAGCATTTACAATCATGGACAGCACCTGTCAGGTAACTAAACATACTGTTTGATTGGTCATCTGAGACCAACTCCGACTCCTCCTTTGTTAGTCAAGTTCTAGTTGCACCTGACTGTCAATTGCTGTAATCATTTTATCAAATGTTCCAAGAGATTCATATATGGTATTCATGGTATTATGTTCCTGAATAATTTTGACAATTGAACAGACTATTGTGCATGTGATGACTTAAACAATGAAATGACGCTGACACGTTTTGGAGAGAACAACCATTAGACTGAGAATTGACAATCAGTTTAGATCAACAAGATCTATTCACTTGAAAATTGTGCTAAATGTAGGCTACTTGTACTTAATCATTTGAAAGATGTACTGAGACATGGAGCCATGTACTGAGACATTTGCTATTTTGATGAAATGAATGAGAAATTCAATTCAGTTGTGAACAATTGCCAAGTAGTTTGGAGATTTGTCCATGTTGTTTTGAGAATGTCATTTCTGTTTCAAGAAATGAGCCAAAACAATGGAGAAAAACTGTAAGTATCTGGGTATCACGTTAACCCCTAAAACAGAAGGCCTACTAGGTGCGAACTACACTCCCTTTTTGAAATCTCTAGAAAATAAACTAAAAGCCATAAACAGAAACGAACTTTCTTGGCTAGGCAGACTAGCAGCTTTTAAAATGCAAATACTACCACAATTATTATACCTCTACAGAACCCTCCCAATACCAATACCAAATTCATATTTTAACACACTTCAACCTATATTAAACAGGTTTATATGGCAAGGTAAAAAGGCCAGATGCACATTCAATAAACTAATTCAACACAGAAAAGCAGGGGGATGGGGCACGTACACCTGCAGGATTATTACTTTGCGACTGTACTGGCCCAACTCCAACAATGGTTAATTCCGGATTCTAAAACATTATGGTCAGAAATAGAACAAACACAAATACCAAAAGGATCTTTAAAAGACTTCATAATGACAGCCCACTCTAACACATACCTAAACAGCAAACTAGCTCCCACGATATTAGCATCCATACGAGCTTAAGGTTATATCCGAAAAAAACAACAATGGTCTGGTCCGACTCTACCTTTGAAACTTCCTATTTCTGCCCTTAATCAACTAATCCCAGACCTAAACCTAACACCATGGAAAAATAAAGGGATTCAATATCTGGAAGATATTTTAGACAACACCTCTATTAAACCATTCCATGAATTACAATCGGAATTCCATCTTCCATATACAGATCAGTATAAATACACACAATTGTCTCAACTCCTTAAAAAATCCCCTCAAATACTAACAATCTTACCCAAACAAATAACTCTCTACTACTCACAATCACCAATAATACATAAAGGAATATCAATCCTTTACTCAGGGCTCCAAGAAAAAAACACATGCGTAAAAACAGAAACTATGAAAGCTTGGGAAAGAGACATAGGAGTGGAATACTCAGTAGATCAATGGAGAAATTCACTTAAACTGACTTATTCATCCACCAAAAGTACTAATTTACTGGAAATGCAACAAAAAATTCTCCTTAGATGGTACTTGACCCCAATCCGCATTTCCAAATTTCTAAAAAACACTTCACCAACATGCTGGAGACTATGCAGGGAACCTGGTACATTGTTACATATGTTATGGAGTTGCCCAAAACTTACTACAATTTGGAACCAATCAGAACAGATCATAAGAAATGTCACCCAGTCGAACCTCTCGCTCTCACCAGGAATGGCCATTCTCTCACTAGAATTAGAATCCATACCACCACACTCCAAAATGATAGTATCCCACATTATTCTAGCTACCAGACTTATTATCCTTAGACACTGGAAAGATACAGAAATGCCGAAGATATCAGAGGTAATAACAAGTGTTAACACACATGGCAAATATGAGATGTTACACCACTCCACGAGAGGGAGGTTCGAATGGGCCTCCAAAATATGGGCCCCATGGCAAAAATGGTATGCCAGCAGATCAGTGGTTTAACAAAATGATAATGATAACATATACTGAGGTACCAATATATATGCTGACTGACCACTTTGTCTTATTTTATTATTTTATCTTTTTCCTTTCCTTTTTTCTGCTCTCCTAATAAGTTAATATAGAAAAGTTACTTAAAATACTATCTTGAATCTAAACAGTTCTTTTTTGTTAAGAATATACAGAATTCAACAATACTTTGTATTTTCGGTGCTTGGGGGGGCGGGGGTCGGCTGGCGGGGACGGGGGGACCAAAATGAAGGATCTCGAGTGCCGCGCCAGCCGTCGGACACGTATCACGGGCACCACGAACAGATTCTTATAACTTACTCAGACTGGTTATACAGTTAATACCAATGTGTAAGATTTATCTGTTATGCATTAACTACGATAGAAGTGTGTATACTGTCATATCTTCTGTATAACAATTATTGTTTATATAATAAAAAAGATTGAAAAAAAAAAAAAAAAAAGTAGCGTAGTGCCGAATAGCAGAAAATGGCCTGGTCATGAAGGGGGTAAAACTTTCCAGAGCTGAAGTTGTTAAAAGTGAACATACTCTACTTCTTTAGTAAACAAAACTTATTGCTGGGTGTGTTGGATGCCTGCTCACCCAATGTGTAAGTGTGGTGTTTATCATCCTCCGGAATTTACTTCACCGCTGAGTTCTTTTTTCTTCTATTTATAGAATGTTAATGCTTTTCAAACAGAATCTCTCATCTTCAGAATGTCATTATTGAACATTGTGCTATTGATGTGGTTATGTGTGATCTTTTCTTCTATAGGAGGTGCCATCAGACCGGTGGTGACCTTCACACCCAACTGGGAGAATATACTACAAGGTGATGAAGTGACTCTAACATGTAATGTGACGTCTACTGTACCAGAGGAACCCCGGACCTATCACTGGTACAAAGATGGGAGAACAATACACAGAGATGAACAGATCCTTCAGATCAAATCTTCAGCAGAGCGGGACAGTGGAGATTACCGGTGCCGGATCAATAACAGTGATATCAGCGATCCCGTCACTCTAAATGTTACAATCCGTGAGTTATCTCCTCATCTTTATAATTCCATTATATGATGTCTGTAGGATCTTGGAGGAATTCCTCAATCTATCTTGATTGTGTGGATGGAGGAATCTATTAACCTGGGTATTGACTGTAAAGCCTCGTACACACGATCGGATTTTCGGCAGGGGATTGTGTGATGACAGACCGTTTGCCTAAAATTCGATTGTTAGTACGCTCCATTAGACAATTGTTGTCCAACTTTCCAATGTTGGAGTGCAGGCTAGTAAATTTTCGGCGGACAACGGTCTGTTGTCAGATTTTCCTATCGTGTGTACACAAGTCCGTCACACAAAAGTTGAAATTACAAACACGCATGCTCAGAATCAATGCTCACCAAACACGACATTAGCAGTTTGGATATAATCACCAGGTATAAATACATAAGGGAAATATGATCTCCATGTATAAATACATAGGGGAAATATTATCTCCATGTATAAATACATAAGGGGGACATGGTCTCCATGTATAAATACATAAGGGGATATGATCTCCATGTATAAATAAATGGGGGGGGGGATATGATCACCATGTATAATTATACAAGGGTCCATGTAGTGAACTTGGTGTTGAGTTATTCACTTTAAGGTCATCACAGAGGACAAGGGGGCACTCTTTACATCTGGAGGAAAAAAGATTTCATCTCCAAATACGGAAAGGTTTCTTCACAGTAAGAGCTGTGAAAATGTGGAATAGACTCCCTCCAGAGGTGGTTCTGGCCAGCTCAGTAGATTGCTTTAAAAAATGCCTGGATCGTTTCCTAAATGTACATAATAATAACTGGGTACTAAGATTTATAGGTAAAGGTGATCCAGGGAAAATCCTCTCCTCTGGATTAAATGTGGGTATAGGATTGTGTATATGGGATTGTATAATTTTATAGTTTTTTTTTTGTTGGTTGAACTAGATGGACTTGTGTCTTTTTTCAACCAGACTATGTACTGTAACTATGCTGGTGGCTTCTTTTCTGAAAAGAAACTTTTCACATGAGATAAGAAAACTTGAGCAGCAGATTGTGGCATCATTCTTGTTCACTCGGTCTCACTTCTGATATGTGTAACAAGGGGTAAAATTCCGTGTTACATTTATTTGTTTATATTTACCCTTCAGATTCGTGTATGAAGTACAATGAGTAAAACAACACACAAGTAGTATAGTAATAAAAGAGATGTACTTAGCTTCGAATAAAGATGTATTGCAGATGATAAAATACAGATAAATACAGATAAATACAGATAAATACAGATAAATACAGATAAATACAGCCTTCAATCCAGTGGAGTCACAATCTCATTAGAAATGGAGGCAAAAGTCAAATTGATTCAGACTTTCTCTTCTTCAGTCCTGAATCAAAACTCAAATTCAATCCCCGGCCTCCCAGTTATATATGGCAGGGAAAACAATACTACAACTGGTGAAAAGAAAAGGTCAAAGGTTCCCAACTTCCCATAGCATAATGAAACAGAAGTCTCATGCATTAAGCATGTTGTATATAGACAGAAGTGACTACTTATATACCAACATAAAACTATTACTAAGTTTCTTGTAAATCAATAACTAAAATGAATTCTAAATATAGACCCGTACTACAATATGTTACAAAGGAATCCTATCTTTCCTTTTCATAGAATGCTGAGAATACTTGCACGGTCCTGTTTGCCCCATTGTGAGAAGTACTAGTAGTGCCAGCGTGACTACCAGGACCATTACCCCTTTTCTTATGCCCCATACACACAATCGGATTTTCTGACAACAAATGTTGGATGTGAGCTTGTTGGCGGAAAGTCCGACCGTGTGTATGCTCCATTGAACATTAGTTTGCCAGACTTTCCACCAACAAATGTTGGCTGGCAGGTTCTCAAATTTTCCACCAACAAGTGTTTGTTGTCGGACTTTCCGATCGTGTATACACAAGTCTGTCATACAAAAGTCCACGCATGTTGATTCTTGGAATACAATTCCAGCAGAGATAGTGAGTCAGTGAGCAACAGCTTTTTAAAATGGAGCTGGTCGTGGAACTCGATGTCTGTGGAGAAATAGCCTGGAGATGTGACCATCCATTTAAGATCTACCCAAGGAGGAGGAAAAGGACATCCCTTGATCTGTTGATGCACAATTAGACCCATTTGGGGTCTTCCCTTGAGGTGAGAGGCTAGCACTTACAGGGTGTGGATTGGAGAAAGGATTCTTATAAGTTATTATCTGCATTAGAACTTTTCTTTGATGTATTTACCCATATAGAGACTACTTGCTTAGCATCTGAAGATCCATCTTGTCAATTTTGTGAACTTTACTATTTTGATGTCATTATCATTGCATCATTTTGCACATTTAGCCTTTTGGAGCTACATCAGTCATCTTTGTGAATGATTTTGTTTGATGTTACTATTATTGCACCAGTTTGCACATTAATTATTACATATTGCTATTAGCACTTTAATATTAGCATTTTATATTGCTACGATTGATTCAGAGTTACTCAGGAATAGTATTAGCACTTTATTTTTATAATTTTTGAAATGATATTTAGCGCTGCTTCACCATTTATCACTTTATATCTTGGTGCTGGCAACACTACAGACGTCAGCTGCTTTATATTTATCTTTTGCACATAAGCACCTAACTATATATTCTGTTGACACGTTTTAGTGGTGCATTAGTACTTCACTTGCAAAATTAGGCTCACTTCTGCATAGAAACCAATGAGCTTCCAGGTTTTATTACCAAAGCTTAGTTGAACAATCTGGGGTTAGAAGCTCATTGGTTTCTATACAGAAATGAGCCTGATTTTGCACTTTCCAGCTTTAGTAAATAAACCCCATTGTGTACCTAAAAGTGGGATATGCCCGTATTTTGCACTGCGTACTTTACTCCCGTTTTTTAAATTTTTTTTTACATTTTTTCCAGATTATGTCATCCTGCAGAGATTTCCATCTGCCATCTATGAAGGAGACCCCCTGACTCTGAGATGTCATCATTTAAAAGGTTTTAGTGGCTTTCAAACAAGATTTTACAAGAATAATGAAGAGATAAAATCACAATTCCCGGACTCTGAGTTCAGTATTCAGAAAGTGGATCTAAACACAGCCGGACATTATAAATGTTCTAAACAAATAGCATTTCGTACTAGTTCTGATTACCGTGAGTACTCAGATGAATTCTCGCTCTCTGTGAAAGGTGAGTCCCTATAACACGGCACATCCTGGGGATAGTACGGGGGATGAAGGGCTCAGTATGGGGATCAATGTTATTATTGGATGGATGGGGCAGAGTCAGATTTTCCGACTGGAAATGTGTGATGACAGGCTGTTGGTGGAAAATCCGACCGTTTCTACGCTCCATTGGACAATTGTTGGATGGCAGGTTTTAAAATTTTCCGCAGACAAATGTCTGTGGTTGGATTTGCCAGATCGTGTGTACACAAGTCCGTTGGACAAAAGTCCAAAGTACAAACACGCATGCTCGGAAGCAAGGATGAGCCGGAAGCGGTCGGTCTTGTAAACTAGCATTCGTAATGGAGAATTAACATTCGTGACGCGGCGAATTATGAAATCTGGAAATGCAGCGCACAATTCTCTTCTTCTTTAATGGGATAATAATGAAGCTGCTTTGCTGGTGATATTGATGGAGTTATTGCAAACAAATTTTCAAAGGCTTTTTTTTCTAGTGATATCAAGAATAATATTATTATGCTTTCTTTTTTTTTATTTGGGCAAGTTACCACAACACCATTATCCCGTAGTTTTTAAGATCAAAGATACAACTATGTTGGTGTCCCTTGTCAATTTTACATTGTATTTTTTAAAATGTAACTGCCTACTCCCAAACTGTCATTTGAAGTAAAACACATAGCCAAGTATTAGTCTCCACAATTCTTTTATTGTGCAATAAAGAAAGAAAACAAATAAAATTGGACATGCTATCTGCCAATAGAACTCAACCAAAAAGTGCATTCTATGCATCCAAAAATATAGAAAATATACCAAATCAAATCATTATTATTCAGCCAAAAAATAATGTCAAAGCAATAACTCCAAGGCCAATAATAAATAACACGTTATCTCCTCCAATTCTGCAACATGTCTGGTTGACAAACGACCGTTCAGAAATGAACCAAAAAACACAAAATGAAAAACGCGAAATGAAAAGTGCGAAATGAAAAGCACGAATCAACACTCACCAAACTTCTACTAACAGGAAATTAGCAGAAGGAGCCCAAAGGGTGGTGCTAGAGAGCTGAAAAACGACGTAATACGTCACTACGTTCATATTTGTTGGCTGACAATTCCTTGCAAGACAAGTTTGGGCCAACGCCCTTTGGACAAATGTCCACGTTTTTGTTGTCCAACAATCCAATCGTGTGTATGAGGCTAAAGAACAGCTGTTGGCTGCATTTCAGCTACAGATAAAGACACAGAGGTAAGTAGCTGAGGATGGCGACTTGGCGAGACATTTATATACAAATACATTTTGAGGGTTATGTGTAAAGGGATTTTACTGTATATCGAGCACTTCAACTCAAATGTAATGCTTAGCCTTAGACCAGGGTATAGCTTTAAGCCCCAAACTCTTTTTTTTTTAAGTGGTTAAGTGGTAAACCCTTCTATATTCCCAGTGAAGGGACTGGTCTCAGGTGATACACAGAGATGAGACAAATCCTCCTTAATAAGTTGTACATGTTTATCTGCAGTCTTCTCCTCTCTACATCCGTTCAAAGTCCAGAATGTATAAAGCTTGTCCAAGCATTCAGAAAAAAGGGGGCGGAGAGCTGATGTTATACTCTGCAGAGGTCAGTGGGGTCTCTGAGAGCTGATTGGAAGTAAGAGACACACCCTTTTTCACATAGCTCACAGAAACAGCGCTGAGGCTGTCAATCTGCTGAAGGTCCCTCCCCTGTCACCATTTTTCTCTTGGTGTCAGGAAAACTTGTCAGAAGTGATTCATGCTGATAGCAGAGGAACGAAGCAGCAGACAGAGTTGACACTTAGTGCTCTGGACTGAGACAAGTACACACTATACAGGGTTATGATTTGTTCATATTTCACTTCTGAGGTTTAGCAACAATTCCCCTCACAAAATATATGTGTAGTGCACCCCCTAAGAAGCCGCAAGTAGAAAGGTGTCCCCCACACTGCACAGCCAGGCACATCACATTTTCACAGTCAGGAAACAGTCCAGTGCTTGATTTTTGAACAAGAAGGAAGGTTTCCCCACATTGGGGTTTTTAGGCAGCACAAGAAAAAAATGTAGTCAATATTATATGAAAAAATATACACTTTTATTGAATAGATAATATATATCATCAGAGTTAAAAAACCATGAGCTCCAGTGGGTATTATCTAAAAGTTTTTTAGGTTGAACATACAAAAGCAGACATTTGTTCATAGCAATATTATGTCATGAACATTAGACCTGACGCGTTTCAACCCCTATAACTGGGGTCTTCTTCAGAGGCTAAGTCTGCTGGGAAGAACATGAAAATAAGGTTGGTATACATATACATATTCTAAAAGATATATAACATGAGCTACATTAATTGTGCAATGCAACAGTACAGTATAGTTACCAAATAGACGTATGTCCAATGAAAAACATAAATTCCCACATGGAGGTCCCTTTAAAAGTTTAAAGTGCTTTATCCTCTTCTGCCAGAGGGTGATTCCAACCTCCTCTACCGCTGCCACAGCCCAGACCGGGATGGCGAGAGACAACGTGGCTTACGAGAGGCCACACTTTAGAGCACCGCCCACCAGAGCAGACAACCAACTGGAGAGCACCAATTACCTGTGATGGAGATTGGCAAGGGAAAAGTAATAACTAAGAAACCCGTATAAAGATAATTGGGTTTTATCTATGGTCTAAAAAAAGCCTCTAAGATGTCAAAGACTTTATAGGTATGATATATATAACCCAAACCAACTGGGGAGTTCTGAACCAAAAAGGAACAGATGTGGTGAGGGCAGTAAACACTGTACCTGTGCTGAAAAGGGGGGGTGGTAGTAATAAAGTAGAAGGACAATAAGAAGAAGTGTAGTGGTGCATGGAAGGGGAGTGTGCGAGATACGAATGAGTGCCAGTGCGTGGAAGAAAGGGGAGAGGAGGAAAGGGGGGGGGTTGGAGAAGGGGAGAAGGGTAGGGGAAAGAAGAAAAGGGAGGGGGAAGAGAGGGGGGGGAGGAAAGGGGGGGGGAAGAGGGGGAGGGGGTTGGGAGAAAAAGGGGGAGGGGGGGAAGGGAAGGGGGGGGTGAAGGGAGAACAGACGGGATGGAAAGGGAGGGGAAAGGAGGATGTGAGGAAATGACTAGTGATGTAACAAACTAATGTGTTAACATTACCTTAAAAAAGTGCTAAATGGCACATGTGGCCATCCCGGTCTGGGCTGTGGCAGCGGTAGAGGAGGTTGGAATCACCCTCTGGCAGAAGAGGATAAAGCACTTTAAACTTTTAAAGGGACCTCCATGTGGGAATTTATGTTTTTCATTGGACATACGTCTATTTGGTAACTATACTGTACTGTTGCATTGCACAATTAATGTAGCTCATGTTATATATCTTTTAGAATATGTATATGTATACCAACCTTATTTTCATGTTCTTCCCAGCAGACTTATCCTCTGAAGAAGACCCCAGTTATAGGGGTTGAAACGCGTCAGTTCTAATGTTCATGACATAATATTGCTATGAACAAATGTCTGCTTTTGTATGTTCAACCTAAAAAACTTTTAGATAATACCCACTGGAGCTCATGGTTTTTTAACTCTGATGATATATATTATCTATTCACTAAAAGTGTATATTTTTTCATATAATATTGACTACATTTTTTTCTTGTGCTGCCTAAAAACCCCAATGTGGGGAAACCTTCCTTCTTGTTCTAATTTCTAAGGGGTGAGCAGCAATCCTCTCTTCCCCTCCCTAGTGTCTCTCCATTTTTTCGAAATATATTTGGGTGGTTAAACACCCCTTCCCCAATGACACAATGTGTTGTGATAATTTTTGCAAAAATATTCTGTTTTCGTTGTTAATATGAGTCACTTTCAAGGTACAGAATGGGTAAATCTAATGTCAGGCTTTGAAACAGATTTTCGAACAAGGGGACAGAGCAAAAACCCAGATCTCCTCCCTTTTTCACAAACTCAATAGAACACTTGAGAAAAAATCAGCACTATTTTGGCATATTAAAACTTTAAATAGATACAAAGAAGATAAAATTAATCCTTTGGGTCTACGGATCCAAATATTTCCTAATTTGGACCAGATTAGCGCTGAATGTAAAAGTGAATGGGAGGCCAATCTAAATGCCTGTTCCCAGGAAATGATGGCCATTCTCACCAGAGAATATAACAAACAAATGGGATCATTAGATAAGGAGATTGACAGCATAGACACCGCTTTGAGACCCTTTATGCAGCACCCCCTTTATTTGAATCTACAGGCAAATCTTTGGAATGGCCTGTCGACCTATAATAGGAATGTGCTGCAGAAAAAGGAGTCAAAGTTTTGGAGGGATCATGCGGCCTTTTCTGAAGGACGAGCATACAGATGGAACAGCAAGTCCCAAATAAACTTCTTAAAAAATAAACAACATGCGGCACAACAACACCCAAAACAGAATAGCAATAGCCTGAAACCCAAAAAAGACCTTGACACCAATCAGAATCCAAAAACACCCAAAGAACGCGGTAAATTTAAGAGAAACCGCAACAACAAGGGCTCCCCAGAAAAAGAAAGTAAAAAACGGACTATAGAGGCCAACTTGGAGCCCAACCTGGGGGACCATATAGGTGAAGTGACAAGTGTTGGACCTAAAACTGACAGAATGAATGTAGCTATAAATGAAACAGATCTCTCATCTAATATTTCAGCATCCAAAACATACCCCAACTCATCACTAGGACATCAAAAACTTGGATCACAGACTCCTTTAAACCCAGGGCAGGGATTCTCTCCATCCCAAACAAACAGGGGAGTAGGGAACCTGGACGCATATGTCACGCGGATTCCAACGAATCCTTCAGTGTGATCAATTTGTCCTCCCATTCGCTATCTGTAGCGGAAATTAACGTGTTGTCGCGCGGTTTGACCTTTTGCCCACAAGAAAACTTCGATTTATTCGAAGTAATCACTGATCTACAATTATTCGCACGTCGGCTACTCTTGAAGAGCCTACATGCAAAGACTGACACTAACTTAGATATGACGGAGTGGGCCACCTTCAGTATGAAGGAATGTAAAGCCTTACGTGACTTAACACTTTTGTTTCAAGAAAACAACACCCTAGACCTCATAGACCAAATTGATCTAGAAACTCTACTTGAAAGTGCCAATGAACCCACTCAAAACCCTACCATGAACCTCAAAAAACCCTCTGGAAAATTTCCACCTCTGAGTTTGAATTCAAACATAGAGATTTTTGTAAAACAAACAATCAGAGACATATCAAAACTTACACACAAAAGAGTAGGTCCTCAAAATCTGACTACTGAGGAATCAGCAGCCATTGACTCCCTGTGCAACAATGTAGACATTACAATAAAACCCTCTGACAAAGGAGGCAACGTAGTCCTGATGGACAATCAGGACTACGTACGGATGTGCCAAGACATCTTGGATAATGTTGAATGGTATAAGACCATTCCAAGTAAATTCATACAGAGGTCCTATGCCAAGTTTTATGATCTAATACAGTCCGCTTTGGACAAGGAAGTTATCACTAGAGACCAGTATGAATTCATTCGAACAAAACACCCACGTATGGCCACCTTTTACAGCTTGCCTAAAATCCATAAGAACCAAACCAAACCTCCCGGACGACCAATTGTCTCCGGGAATGGAGGAATCTCAGAAAACTTGAGTAAAGTGATTGACTCTTTTTTACAACCCCTGGTCACAAGTATGCCCTCCTTCCTCAAGGACACAATGCATTTACTCCAATTGATTCAGGAAATATCTCTTCCACCCAATTCATTTTTTGTGGCCATTGATGTTGAAGCCCTGTACAGCTCAATCCCCCATAACAAGGGGATCGAGGCTGTGCGGGCACTCCTCCAGAGAACCAGCAGATATGATGGAGCTCTGGGTGAGTTCATCATCGATGGCCTTGAATATATCTTGAACAATAACTTTTTCCTTTTTGACAACTCCCACTACCTCCAGGTGCAGGGCGTGGCTATGGGCACATGTTGTGCCCCGGCCTACGCCAATCTGTACCTGGGGGAGTGGGAGAAGGCACTCCGAGAGGACGAGGGCCTCGCCACATACGTAAGCTGTATACGTATGTGGCGACGATACATCGATGATGTCCTCCTAATCTGGGAGGGACCTGAGGAATCACTATTGAAGTTCTTCGACCACATTAATCATAATGAACGCAATCTTAAGTTCACTATGACTTATGATCGCGACCAAATAAATTTTCTGGATGTGCAGCTAAGACGTACCTCTGAGAATTTCATCTCTAGCACCCTATTTCGGAAAAGCACCGCAGGAAATACCATCCTCCATGCGGATAGCTTTCACCCTATAGGTTTGAAGAGGTCCATTCCATATGGACAATACTTGCGTCTACGCAGGAATTGTTCCGATGAGGTCCTCTTCAAACAGGAAGCACAAAAGTTACAAATGAGACTACTAGCACGTGGTTACAGCCGTTCAACTTTACGCAAAGCGTACAATCGTGCAGCTGCACAATCCAGACACACACTGCTGTTTGGGGAAACGACTAGGGGCGACTCAGGTATGGATCATACTAGGGTGATCATGCGCTTCTCAAAACAACATAATGAGATCAGAAACATTATCCGCAAGCATTGGCCTATACTCCGAGATGACCCCAAAGTTAGTAGGTTTATTTCAGATACCCCTTCAATTACTTTCAGACGAGCAACCTCATTAAAGGACAAACTAGTCCAGAGTGAGTTCAAAACGGCACAGAGGAGACGTAGGCATTGTTCCATCCTGGAATCTTTCCCTTGTGGACACTGCTCTTGCTGCCCATACATAAAACGTGAAAAAACCTTTCTTCTCCCAAATGGGACAACTTTCAAACCGTCACACTTTACCAACTGTCAAACACGTGGCGTAGTGTACCTTATGTCTTGCGAATGTGGAGCACACTACGTCGGAAAGACTAAACAAGAGTTTCACCAGCGCATATCTAAACACATCTACCATATGCAAATTGGTAACCCGTATGTGCCCCTTGGGAGACATGTGAGGGAAATCCACAACTACAGAATGCCCATGGTATCCTTCGCCGCTCTCGACCGTATTCATATACCAGTGCGAGGCGGCGACTGGAATAAAATTCTTTTGCAGCATGAGCTGAGGTGGATATTTAAATTAAACTCCACCCTGTTCCCAGGATTGAACGAAGCCATCTCTTTTGCTCCATTCTTAAAAGGTTTTGTCTCTGGCAAAACACAATAATCATGTCCCCCCCTGTATTCGGCTATGATATAGTCAAAAGTAATAGATAATGTTTGAAATCGGCGACTAGGTCCTGTTCCCCCCTTTTGCAGTTTCAACTGCTCCACCCCCTCCCTGATGTTGATCCAATTACATCTACCATTACATTTCATTGATTTGTTTTTGTTTTTGTTTTCCTTTTTTATTCTCAAGTGATGGGATAAAATTATCTGCACATATGATTGAGTTGTTCCTGTTTTTTACTGAAGCTCCATACATGATTCTGTATATATAAGATATACAACAATGTTGTTAATTTTGAACTGTGAACAAATGCATTGTGTATAATCTGCATCAATTTTCTTCTTTCCCCTTTGAAGTTGCTCCTTTTTCACCACTGGGGGAGCTCGGGCACCCTCTCTGCTGTCATCCCCGGGGCGGGGGTGATTTATGACGTGCCTTCCCGGCAGGGTGAGGGAGGTGGGACGAGCCTACCCGCTATTAGGCGGCTCCTCCCCCCCCCATGTTTTTCCCTTTGGGCGCTCGGCCGGCCACCGAGCGCTGCACTGGGAATTTCTTTCTCCCTGCCGGCGGCATTCCGGAACATCCTCGGATGCCTTTCGTCACCGCGCATGCGCGGGGCCCCGCGCGAGCGTCGTGACGTCATAGACATCGCGAGATTTCGGCGAGGATGACGAGAACTCGGAGGGCAGCTTTTCCGGAACGCCGGGGAGACCACACTTGGCTGCCATGTTGGCCGCCTTACCGCCCACCAGGCGACCATCACCGGATTGCATACACCTGGAGAGATAAGAGGCAAGGTATACACACCCTTTTAATCATGGGTATAAAAGCTTACATCTGTGATATGGTTTCAATTTCCTCCTGCCTGGCGGACTACAAACACACCCCGCTGTCTGTCACTTCTTTTGCCGCTCCGTGCGTTTATCACACAGTAAGTACACTCTTATAGCCTTGTGTTGCATAGCATCATGTTGCCCCAAATAATAGGGGTTACCTACCCCTATGACTTATAATAACATACAGTCTTTGACCACCTATAATATATGTGGCCGTACCTTTTACAATTATATACTCTGTTTATTTTTAGACTGGCTGACTCAGCTTCTGGATACCATCACCTGAGTCTTATACAGCCTACGACCAATCTTGTGTTGGCCAATAGGCAACAGTCTAGATACATGGGATAACTTGATGCATCCACATGTGCCATTTAGCACTTTTTTAAGGTAATGTTAACACATTAGTTTGTTACATCACTAGTCATTTCCTCACATCCTCCTTTCCCCTCCCTTTCCATCCCGTCTGTTCTCCCTTCACCCCCCCCTTCCCTTCCCCCCCTCCCCCTTTTTCTCCCAACCCCCTCCCCCTCTTTCCCCCCCCCTTTCCTCCCCCCCCTCTCTTCCCCCTTCCTTTTCTTCTTTCCCCTACCCTTCTCCCCTTCTCCAACCCCCCCCCCCTTCCTCCTCTCCCCTTTCTTCCACGCACTGGCACTCATTCGTATCTCGCACACTCCCCTTCCATGCACCACTACACTTCTTCTTATTGTCCTTCTACTTTATTACTACCACCCCCCCTTTTCAGCACAGGTACAGTGTTTACTGCCCTCACCACATCTATTCCTTTTTGGTTCAGAACTCCCCAGTTGGTTTGGGTTATATATATCATACCTATAAAGTCTTTGACATCTTAGAGGCTTTTTTTAGACCATAGATAAAACCCAATTATCTTTATACGGGTTTCTTAGTTATTACTTTTCCCTTGCCAATCTCCATCACAGGTAATTGGTGCTCTCCGGTTGGTTGTCTGCTCTGGTGGGCGGTGCTCTAAAGTGTGGCCTCTCGTAAGCCACGTTGTCTCTCGCCATCCCGGTCTGGGCTGTGGCAGCGGTAGAGGAGGTTGGAATCACCCTCTGGCAGAAGAGGATAAAGCACTTTAAACTTTTAAAGGGACCTCCATGTGGGAATTTATGTTTTTCATTGGACATACGTCTATTTGGTAACTATACTGTACTGTTGCATTGCACAATTAATGTAGCTCATGTTATATATCTTTTAGAATATGTATATGTATACCAACCTTATTTTCATGTTCTTCCCAGCAGACTTATCCTCTGAAGAAGACCCCAGTTATAGGGGTTGAAACGCGTCAGGTCTAATGTTCATGACATAATATTGCTATGAACAAATGTCTGCTTTTGTATGTTCAACCTAAAAAACTTTTAGATAATACCCACTGGAGCTCATGGTTTTTTAACTCTGATGATATATATTATCTATTCAATAAAAGTGTATATTTTTTCATATAATATTGACTACATTTTTTTCTTGTGCTGCCTAAAAACCCCAATGTGGGGAAACCTTCCTTCTTGTTCTAATTTCTAAGGGGTGAGCAGCAATCCTCTCTTCCCCTCCCTAGTGTCTCTCCATTTTTTCGAGTGCTTGATTTTTATGTTTTATTGAGAGGATAAAACTTGGATAGGAATAGGGATATTATGGGATGCCCACTTGACTGGAAGAACGATTCTTCAGGGACACTTTAACCATTTACAGTCTTTATATACACTCCTCTTCTGCCTGCTGCACAGACTTGCTTGTAGAACAAATCGCAGACCCAGCTAGAATACTGTTGGCTGGGATCTGAAAGGGCATGCTGTCGGCTCCAGTGAAGGCCCATAACAGGCAGGGACTGTGGGCCCCTTTGTAATGTAGAAAAGACCCAGTGCCCAGCTATCTTCCTGTGGCTACTAATCCCAGCATCACCTTTTCAGGCACTGATAGCCCACCTGGCTGCAGCTGTCCCTTTCACTAACCCACCTGGCAAATCTCCCACAGTCCTCCCAGACTGACTCTACAACCGAGATTTGAATCATGTGCCCGGTTTTGAGCCCCCCTGAAAACCGGACACATTCAGATAGGATCGTGGCTCATAGCTGGAGAGAGGATTAGGTGTTCTTCCTCCAGCCTGCAGGTGGCAATAGAGAGCGGCACTGACTGAAAAGTCTCAGTCCTGCGAACACCGAGTATGTGGAGCCTGGAAAGAGAAATGAGGAACTTCTTTGCAGTTAGTGATCAGTGAGTACAGGGGGAAAGGGGGGCTCTGGTGTCATATCTGATGTAAAAGGAGGCTCTAGTGTTACATATGATGTAAGGGGGGGCTCGGTTGTCATATCTGATGTAAGGGGGGGCTCTGGTGTCATATCTGATGTAAGGGGGGGCTCTGGTGTCATATCTGATGTAAGGGGGGGCTCTGCTGTCATATCTGATGTAAGGGGGGGCTCTGCTGTCATATCTGATGTAAGGGGGGGCACTGGTGTCATATCTGATGTAGGGGAGCACTGGTGTCATATCTGATGTAAGAGGGGAACGCTGATCGGGAGCCAGTCAACTGCTGGTTTTCCAGCATCCTCGTTCGATAGAAGACGGCAAAAATGGACGGGGTTCTGTCAGACTGGGTGCCATACACACAGGCCGAATGTCAGATGGTTTTTATTGAACCGGCCAATGTTGCCCGACATTTGGCCTGTGTGTACTAGGGTTTAGGGATGAGTGTGCTATGTAGCTCATACAGTAAAGTAGCCAATACCATGTCAGGTAAAACTGACCGAGACAATAAGAACTAACAACACAAAGCTAATAAATGCAAAGCAAGACAACAAAAAAATAAATAAACATAATGAAACATAAATACCAATGATAAACCTGTCACAGGTATGTCAGCCCACCAGTCTCCACCTTGTAATTTTACTGCAAAATCTACATATACAGCATATCTTAAATTATACAATCAGATCAGGGTCTGAGCAACCACAATTCCCTTACTTGGTTATGCTGGGTTATATGTCATACACTTATGTGGTTTATAACATAATAAACACCCTCTAGTGTGCTAGATTGAGAAATGTGCATATTTTTGTATGTAAAGTACGTAAATGCAGTGTTTTAAATCTGGGTCAAGGTGACTTACTCAGGTAGGCTGAAATGACTCACTAGGCAGCATATATGATACCTACCCCTACTTGCTGGAACTTTGCAGAAACTTCCAGAAGAGCAGGGTTGCCACCTTTTCATCAAGTCAAACCCGACCACTTTAATCACTTTAGCCCCAGAAGAATTTACCCCCTTACATCAGATATGAAACCAGAACCCCCTTACATTAGATATGACATCAGAGCCCCCTTACATCAGATATGACATCAGAGCCCCCCTTACATCAGATATGACACCAGAACCCCCTTACATCAGATATGACACCAGAACCCCCTTACATCAGATATGACACCAGAACCCCCTTACATGAGATATGACATCAGAGCCCCCCTTACATCAGATATGACACCAGAACCCCCTTACATCAGATATGACACCAGAGCCCCCTTACATCAGATATGACACCAGAGCCTCCCTTACATCAAATGTGACACCAGAGTCCCCCTTACATCAGATATGACACCAGAGCCCCCTTACATCAGATATGACACCAGAGCCCCCTTACATCAGATATGACACCAGAGCCCCCTTACATCAGATATGACACCAGAGCCCCCTTACATCAGATGTGACATCAGAGCCCCCTTACATCAGATATGACACCAGAGCCCCCTTACATCAGATGTGACATCAGAGCCCCCCTTACATCAGATATGACATCAGAGCCCCCCTTACATCAGATATGACACCAGAGCCCACCTTACATCAGATATGACATCAGAGCCCCCTTACATCAGATATGACATCAGAGCCCCCTTACATCAGATATGACACCAGAGCCCCCCTTACATCAGATATGACACCAAAGCCCCCCCTTACATCAAGAAAATAGAGACCTGACTCCAGGACAAATTGCCAATGTCTTGATTTCGTCTTCCAGAGATCTTCTCTCCTCCAGAAATAAAAGTGACCCCGTCCAGGGTAATAGAAGGAGATGAGATGATGGTGAGATGTGACACCAGACTGGATCTGCTCAGAGGTTGCACAGAGCTGCACTTTGCCTTCTACAGAGATGGACGGACTGTGCGGGGATACAATGTATCTGATACATACAGAGTGCGGTCATCTCAGCTGGAGGATTCTGGGAATTATACCTGTGAAGTGAGCATGGAAGTGAGGATGACGAATGACACAATGAGGAAAATGAGTGATGGGCTCTATATTCAGATATACGGTGAGAGCATAACAATGAGCCAGCATCTTGTTCCATCACATATTACCTATATATAATGAGGGCTGCCATTGGAAATCATTGGGCCTGCAAACAGTCTATCTGGCAGGCCCCCCTTTGGTGGTGAATTGTGAATTTCACAAAATTGTGCTAACAGTGGGGGGGCCTTAAAATCTGAGCCTTCTTACAGTGTACAAGAGTCACAAATATGTAATGTACAGAGTGGCACCAGGAGTATGTAACATACACAGGTGCCAGCAGTGAGTAATGCACAGAGTTCAGGAGTATGTAATATACAGGGGTCAGGAGGAGTATGTAATGTATAGGGGTCAGGAGTATGTAATGTACAAGGGTCAAATGTATGTAATGTACAGGGTCAGGAGTATATAAGGTACAGGGGTCAGGAGTATGTAATGTACAGAGTGCAGAAGTCAGGTGTATGTATGTAATGTACAGAGGTACAGGTGTCAGCAGTGGGTAACGCACAAAGTTCAGGAGTATGTAGTGTACAGGTGTCAGGAGTATGTAATGTACAGGGGTCAAGAGGAGTATGTAATGTACAGAGGTCAGGAGTATGTAATGTACAGGGATCAAGAGTATGTAATGTACAAGGGTCAGATGTACAGTATGTAATGTACAGGGGTTAGGAGTATGTAATGTACAGGGGTCCAGTGGAATATGTAATGTACAGGGGTCAGGAGAAGTATGTAATGTACAGGGGTCATGAGTATATAATGTACAAGGATCAGGAGTATGTAATGTATAGGGGTCAGGAGTATGTAATGTAGGGATGAGCCCGATGTTCGGGTCGAACATCGGGTGCTTGGGTGTTCGTCTGTTCACCGAACAGCGAACAATATGCGGTGTTTCGCGGCAAATTCAAAAGCTGCCGGAATACCGTTAAAGTGTATGGGACACTAACATGAAAAATCAAAAGTGCTAATTTTAAAGGCTTATATACTAGTTATTGTCATAAAAAGTGTTTGGGGACCCGGGTCCTGCCCCAGGGGACATGTATCAATCCAAAGTTTTTTTAAAAATGGCTGTTTTTTCAATGCTTAAAGTGAAACATTAAAAATGAAATATTCCTTTAAATATTGTGCCTGGGGGGTGTCTATAGTATGCCTGTAAAGTGGCGCATTTTTCCCGTGTTTAGAACAATACCACAGCAAAATGACATTTCTAAAGGAAAAATTGTCATTTAAAACTGATTGCGGCTGTAATGAATTGTCAGGTCTCTGCAATATAGATAAAACTCATTGAAAAAAAGAGCATGGGATCCTTCAGGTCTGGTATGGATTTTAAGGCGAACCCTGCGCCAACATTTAAAAAAAAAATGGCGTAGGGGTCCCCCCAAATCCATACCAGACCCTTATCCGAGCATGCAACCTGGCAGGCTGCAGGAAATGAGGGGGAATGAGAGAGCCCCCCCTCCTGAACTGTACCAGGCCACATGCCCTCAACTTGGGGAGGGTGCTTTGGGGTAGCCCCCCAAAGAACCTTGTCCCCATGTTGATGGGGACAAGGGACTCATCCCCACAACCCTTGCCCAGTGGTTGTGGGGGTCTGCGAGTGGGGGGCTTATCGGAATCTGGAAGCCCCCTAAAAACAAGGGGACCCCCATATCCCCCCTGTGTGAAATGGTAAAGGGGTACAAATGTACCCCTACCATTTCACAAAAAAGTGTCAAAATGTTTAAAACGACAAAACGCAGCTTGGGACAAGCTACCCCAAAGCACCCTCCCCATGTTGAGGGCATGTGGCCTGGTACGGTTCAGGAGGGGGGGCGCTCTCTCGTCCCCCCTCTTTTCCTGTGGCCTGCCAGGTTGCATGCTAGGATAAGAGTCTGGTATGGATTTTGGGGGAGACCCCTACGCCATTTTCTAAAACATTTTGGTGCAGGGTTTCCCTTAAAATCCATACCAGACCTGAAGGGTCTGGTATGGATTTTGGGGGGGACCCCTACGCCCTTTTTTTTTTACATTTGGTGCAGGGTTCCACTTAATTTCCATATCAGCCCCGAAGGGCCTGGTATGGATTTTAGGGGGACCCCCACAAACTTTTTTTTTAGTTTTGGTTTGGGGTTCCTCTTAATATTCATACCAGACCCAAAGGGCCTGGTAATGGACTGGGGGGGATCCCATGCTCTTTTTTTTCAATGAGTTTTATCTATATTGCCGAGACCCGACAATTCATTACAGCCGCGATCAGTTTTAAATGACAATTTTTCCTTTAGAACACTGCTCCCGAAAAAACAGGCGTTTTTAAAAAAAAATGTTTGCATTGGGGCAGAACCCGGGTCCCCAAACACTTTTTATGACAATAACTTGCATATAAGCCTTTAAAATGAGCACATTTGATTATTCATGTTCGTGTCCCATAGACTTTAACGGTGTTCGTGTGTTCTGACAAATTTTTTGCCTGTTCGCATGTTCTGCTGAAACCCAACAGGAAGGTGTTCGGCTCATCCCTAATGTAATGTACAAGGCTCAAATGTATGTAATGTACAGGGTCAGGAGTATATACAGTACAGGAGTATGTAATGTACAAAGTGCAGAAGTCAGGTGTATGTATGTAATGTACAGAGGTACAGGTGTCAGCAGTGGGTAATGCACAGATTTCAGGGGTTCAGGAGTATGTAATGTACAGGGACCAGGAGTATGTAATGTACAGGGGTCAGGAGTATGTAATGTACAGGGGTCAGGAGGAGTATGTAATGTACAGGGGTCAGGAGTATGTAATGTACAGGGGTTAGGAGTATGTAATGTACAAAGTGCAGAAGTCAGGTGTATGTATGTAATGTACACTGTGTAATCCTCTTTATTAAATAGTCCCCCCTCTGTCCCCTGGGCCAGTCAGTTCAGCAGAGGGCTGGGGGCCGGGAAGGAACTCTTTAATTACTCTTGGAAGCAGGTGAAGTAATCCTCAGCTGCTAACATGCAAGCATTTACATTAAAATCTTGGTCTTTACCAGCTAATTGATACATAAGAAGAGACTGGAACTTTAATTTATTTTCAGGTACCATGGCCTGGAGGATTATTCCACCTATGCCCCAAAATGTTTAAATAGTCCCCTCTCTGCCCCTGCCCCCCTGCTGAACTGATGTGGATTGGGAAACTTTTGAGGTAAATGTTGCACATTCATTCGTAGTGTTTCAAAGCAGGCAGACAGTGTAAGGCTTTTAAATGTAAAGTCCTATATGAAGTGCCGGATTTAGATCTCAGGAGGTCCAGGGAATCTCAAAATTTCGGGTGAAAATTGCTAACAAAGTTTAACTCTATTCAACATTGCAGAGTGTTGAATTCGCCCCTTGATCTTCTCTCACTTCTTTCTCACTGCTGGTCATTACCTTCATTCCGACACAATGGGGTCGGGGCTGTTGCTTAGCATTTTCCAACATTTTTCAAACTTCTCCCTTTTTAACCCGCTTGTCTCTCATAAACAGGGCAATGAATTCCACAATGCAGTCATGTCAAAGGGAACATCTTAAAAAGTAAAATAGTATGAGAAGTTGAAATGTAAAACGTCTGCCAGAAGCCCACATCCCTTTCTTTGCCTCTGAAGTCAGCCTTTACTGCTCTGTATCCTGACACCCACACACTTTGTTAATTTTTTAATAATAAAACAAATTTTATAACTAGTACATTTTTTATAAAGAAAGTTTAGGGCCCCCTCTGGCAGGAGGGGTGGGGGCAGAGGCAATTGTCCTTTTTGCCCCCTTATAAATCCTGCTCTGCCTGTATGCTTTGCAAGCAAAGAAACTGATTTACTAAAGGAGTAAAGAGTACCTTGTATTAAAGAGTAAGGTGATCTTATATTTACTTTGAATATCCAATCATGTGTAGGGATGAGTGGAGGGATTTAGATGAAAATAATTTTGCTGTAAAATTACCAATTTAATTGAAATGTAATTAATTTACGAGGCTGAAGTTTACTTTTTTTTAGTCAAAATTTTGCTGAAATTGTTTATAAAGAAAGCCAAGTCACTGACAACATTTAATTTCAGATAGAATAAATATATTATTAATACATTTTAGAAAATATAAGAAAAAATTTAAACTAATTGCACAACTACTACTACTAATACTAACATAGTAATACCTTGGATTGCGAGTAATGCGGTTTACGAGCGTTTCGCAATACGAGCTATTATTTTCCTGACTCGGTTTGCGAGCATTGTCTCGTAAGACAAGCAGGATTCAAGCCTCTGGGATTTGCAGTACCGCATCTGGCCAGAGGTTCCGGGATGTCGGTGACACTCGGAGCCGCTTGGAGACACCTGGAAGCACATGGAAACACTCTGTTCCCGAGTATCTCCGAGCGGTCTCCAAGTGTTCCTTAGTGTCTCTGGCACTCCCCCACCTCTAGCCACATGCGGTACTGCATACAATGGCAGTCACTGTGGAACACATTACCTGAGTTTCCATTGACTCCTATGAATAAACTTGCTTTGATATATGAGTGCTTTGGGTTACAAGTATTCTTTTGAATCTAATTATGCTCGTAATTCAAGGTACCACTGTAATGCATTTAAAAATATTTCAGAAAAATAAAACAATTGCAATTTTGTTTATCACTTTCTTGTCCATTTCTATGAAAGGTTGGGGTTAGCATTCCTCGGTTTCTTAGACTCTAATGTCATCTTCTCAGCTACTGAGGGGCAATTTGTGCCACAAGAACTGGTCCAGAAAATAGTTGAAAGGAGCTATTTTTCCTGAACCTAGATTCAAGGTCTTCTATTGTCTTCCCTGCAGAAAAGGAGGGTTATTATTCTGGTGTCCATGCCACTGGCTGGGGGACAGAGACCCTTCATTATGAGTCCTCTCAGGATCCTGAAGACTTTAGTGGTGGGATGATAAGGTGAACTGTTCAGTGTGGGCTCAGATTGCAGCTCTGATCCACCGATTGTCAGTCCAGGAAGTGGCCTTGGTGAAGATCATGTGAATGGCAGAGTTGGGTGAGTATGAAAAACCTTTGTAAGGCATTGTATTTTTTAAATAAGTGCTGAATCGGTGATAAGTGGGTAGAAGGAAGGGATGGGGGATGTCTTTCATGAAGATGTTAAGCAAACACAGCTTCACTTTCTTCACTAATCTAAGTGAACCTTACTTTTCAAAGTGCTGAATGGGTGATAAGTGGGTAGAAGGAAGGGATGGGGGATGTCTTTCATGAAGATGGTAAGCAAACACAGCTTCACTTTATTCACTAATCTAAGTGAACCTTACTTTTCAAACTGAAGATTGACTCTGCAAGGTCAATGGCCTCTACTCCTTTTCAGGATTCAGAAGACCTAAGTGATGACTAGGTGACCAATCAGTGTGGGCTCAGACTGCACCTCTGAATCCGCAAGTTGTCTCTCCAGGAGCTAGGGGTGGCGAGGGACATAAATGGTAGAGTTTGGTGAGAATAAAAAATTCTTTATTTTTTTCTTATTTATTTTTCTAAAAAGCGAATGAAGGAGGGGGAGAGATTTATCCTAAGGTTGGGCCTTAAAATAAGCACAGCTTCACTTTATTAAATACGTGAACATTAAATTACTTTTTAAAGTGAAGATTGACTTGCAAGGTCAACAGCCTTTTCTCCATTAGTGGATCAACATCAAAGAGTGAAGATCATTTCTATACAAGATTCATGTTTTATTTTGACTATGTATCCTCTGATTATCTCCACAGATTACACCATGCAGTATATAATACGACTGGTGATCTCTGGATTTGTATTAGCTGCTGCTCTATGCTTCATCTACTTCCACAACAAGTGGTAGAGAAGAGGAAGAACTTCCAAGAGGCTTCCAACATCAGGGAAATTTACTATAGGAAAACAGAAACGGTTTTAGTTTGACTGAAAGAACAATTTTTTATGATATTTCATTTGGTTTATGCGAATAAATATACACACAGATACTTTATAACAAATATAATATAATAATAACAATAACAAACATACAGAGACGTTCTGATGTAGAAATGAAGATGGCATCACACATATTTTCAGGCTTTGCCGCTTATGATTTTGTATTAGAGACTTTGTATGTTTTTGAAAAATATGTATACTGGTAATGTCCTTATTGTATGCATTGTGACTGTGCAATATAATAGAGTTAGGCGAGCTACATACAGATATAGATAGATATGTATAATAAAGAGGTCGGGGTTGAGTGTTTTTTCTTCAATGGAATATCCATAGTCAATGTTCATACAACCATCTGTATGGTTCAGTCATTGGGATCTTCCATGAAAACCCAGCCAATGTATACAGTGGAGCATGATGGGAAAGGGATGAGCTTCAGACAGACTTTGAGTTATATAGACCCCAGCCAATGATGTTTGAGGAGGAGGGAAATGCTAAATACTGCAAAAGGATAGTAAGCTTTAGATGTTTTTAACCACTTCAAGTCCAGACACCTTCACCTCCTTTCAGTCCAGACCAATTTTCAGATTTCAGCGCTGTCACATTTTGAATGACAATTGTGCGGTCATGCTACACTGTATCCATATGACATTTGTATCATTTCTTTTCACACAAATAGAGCTTTCTTTTGGTGGTACTTGATCACCACTGGGATTTTTTGCTATATATAAAAAAAAAAATTTGCTTAGTTTTTGTTAAAAAAACTTTGCAAATAAATAATTTTTTTTTCATAAATTTAGGCCAAAATGTATTCTGTTTCATTTTTTGGGTAAAAAAAAACCAAATCAGTGTATATTTTTAGTCTGTGTAAAAGTTATAGAGTCTACAAACTATGGGATATATATCTGAAAATTGATCAGCTGAGACCATAAATGCTGGACGCTGGTATGATGTATGGCAGTGAGCAGGACACTAGTATAGGGTATGGAAGTGACCAGGATGATGGTATGGAGTATGGCGGTGATCGGGATGCTGGTATGGGGTATGGCGGTGATCAGGACAGTGATATGGGGTATGGCGGGGATCAGGATGCTGGTATGGGGTATGGCGGTGATCAGGACAGTGGTATGGGGTATGGCGGTGATCAGGACAGTGGTATGGGTTATGGCAGTGATCAGGACACTGACATAGCATAGGGTATGATCAGAACGTTGGTATAAGGTATGTCGGTGATCAGGATGCTGGTATGGTATATGGCAGTGGTTCTCAACTCCAGTCCTCAGGACCCACCAACAGGCCAGATTTTAAGTATTACCTTGGGGAGATGCAGACTAGAATACTGTAATCACTCAGCAGCAAATGATATCACCTGTGATGTATTTCAGTTATCTTGCAAACCTGGCCTGTTAGTGGGTCCTGAGGACCGGAGTTGAGAACCACTGGTATATGGGGTGATCAGAACACTGATATATGGTATGGCTGTGATCAGGATGCTGGTATGGGGTATGTCGGTGATCAGGATGCTGGTCTGGGGTATGACGGTGATCAGGATGCTGGTATGGGGTATGGCGATGATCAGGATGCTGGTGTGGGGTATGGTGGTGATCAGGATGCTTGTATGGGGTATGGTGGTGATCGGGACGCTGGTATGGGGTATGGCGGTGATCGGGATGCTGGTATGGGGTTTGGCAGTGATCAGGATGCTGGTATGGCGGTGATCAGGACAGTGGTATGGGGTATGGTGGTGATCAGGATGCTGGTATGGGGTATGGTGGTGATCAGGACACTGATATGCATAGGGGATGATCAGAACGCTAGCACAGGGTATGTCGGTGATCAGGATGCTGGTATGGTATATGGGGTGATCAGAACACTGATATGCGGTATGGTGGTGATCAGGATGTGGGTATGGGGTATGGTGGTGATCAGGATGTTGGTATGGGGTATGGTGGTGATCAGAATGTTGGTATGGGGTATGGTGGTGATCAGGATGTTGGTATGGGGTATGGTGGTGATCAGAATGTTGGTATGGGGTATGGTGGTGATCAGGATGTTGGTATGGTGTTGATCAGGATATTGGTATGGGGTATGGTGGTGATCAGGGTGCTAATATGGTGTATGGTGGTGATCAGGACATTGATATGGTGTATGGTGGTGTTTTTGTGAGCATTGGGACAGGTGATAGGGCTGTCTGCATTTATTATTACATTTCACTGGGGGCAGTGATCAGGGACACTGGGGGCAGTGGTCAAGGACACTGGGGGCAGTGATCAGGGACACTGGGGGCCAATGATCAGGGACACTGGGGGCCAGTGATCAGGGACACTGGGGGCCAGTGATCAGGGACACTGGGGGCCAGTGATCAGGGACACTGGGGGCCAGTGATCAGGGACAGTGGGGGCCAGTGATCAGGGACACTGGGGGCCAGTGATTAGGGAAACTGAGGTCCAGTGATCAGGGACACTGGGAGCAGTGATCAGAGACACTGGGGGCAGTGATCGGGGACACTGGGCGCGCAGTGATTGGGGACACTGGGCGGGCAGTGATCGGGGACACTGGGGGGCAGTGATCGGGGACATTGGGGGCAATGATCAGGGACACTGGGGGCCAGTGATCAGGGACACTGGGGGCAGTGATCAGGACACTGGGGGGCAGTGATCAGGGACACTGGGGGCAGTGAATAGGGAGACTGGGGGCAGTGATTGGGGACACTGGAGACAATGATCAGGGACACTGTGGGCAGTGATCAGGGACACTGGGGGGGCAGTGATCAGGGACACTGAGGGGCAGTGATTAGGGATATGGGGGTTAGTGAATAGGGACACTGGGGGCCAGTGATCAGGGACACTGGGGGGCAGTGATCAGGGACAATGGGGGGCAGTAATTAGGATACTGGGGGGGCAGTGAATAGGGACACTGGGGCAGGCTGGCACTGCAGTTTTATGAGTGTACAAGCTGCCTGACAGGCTGCAGCATCAGTTCTTTCTGCTTTCACAAAGAGAGCAGAAAGAACCGATCTTTACTTTTGCTTTCTATTATTTACTACGTGATTGCTGTGAATAGACATAATAATCACAAAGTATAACAACTTCCTATCACCCAGACACACCGGTAATGTGATCCACTATGCCCGGGTGACATACAGACCACCGGGCTCCCGGGAGCATGCTCTGTGAGCTGTACAGGAGCCGCCAATGCAGGGTGACAGAGTTAAAAAGCACCCAAACCCAAGAATGAAATGTAATTGGGGAGATTTACTAAAACTGGAGCACTCAGAACAGTGGTGGCTGGTGCTTGATGATTTGGGGGAGGGGGGCACCAACCTCCACCCCCCCTGGCAGGAGACGAGTCAGTCCACCCCCCTCCCCAGGGAAATGAATGCAGAGACTGCGCCCCCCCATGAGACGGACGGCCTCCTTACCTCTTCACCTCCGAGACTGTCCGAGCCGGGGAGTGCCGCTGCGGGTGAGCCAATAAATCAGTGGTGGCTGGTGGGTCAGTGGGTCTTCCCCAGTGGCTGTGCTCTCCACTCTCCTCCTTCCTCCTAGTCATCCAATAGGATCGCCTGGCATTTTGGCCAATCGGGAAATGGGTCTCATAGCCCGCTCCCCGATTGGCCAGGAGGAGGATTAGTGTGAAAATAGCAGATAATCATTTGCAATTGTCACACAACTGGGTGGGCTCTGAGCGCAGTGCTCTGCGCCCCAAGCCCACCCTTTTTTGAAGCCAATAAAAGCCTCTGGCTCATCACATGCTTAAAAACAAACACTCCCCATTGGGATCCATGGTCGAGCATCCCTGTATGTAGATCAGGGGGCCAGAGGCATGGATAGGGAGGAGGCAGCGCCCGTAACCCCTCTATGGATGGGCCGCCACTGACTCAGAATCTGGTGCAGCTGTGCATGGTAGCCAATCAACTTCTAACTTCAGTTTGTTCAGTAAAGCTTTTACAACAAAACCTGGAAGCTGAATGGTTTCTATGCAGAGCTGTACCAGATTTTGCACCCTTCCGTTTTAGTAAATCACCCCCAATCCCAATAAATTGCAGTGTACCAGTCTTGTCAGACAATGGATGTGGACACCGCATTAAAAGACTTGTGAACTGATATATAACACACATGTGTTACTTGGTTTATTACATTTTAAAATGGGCTTTAAATTGTAAGCCTAGGCAAAATAAAAAAAATACAAAACGGTAATCTCTGCAATTCTCTGGGGGAGACGCCGCCGCCGACACCCAAATCTATTTCTCTACCCCTCAGCCCACTCCCTCCATCTCATCACATATCTCTAATTTACTATCAGATATATCAGTCTGGATGTCACACCACTTCCTCAAACTCCATCTATCCAAAACTGAGCTCATGATATTTATTCCCCCAAATGCCCCTTCCAACTTCTCTGTCAAAATCGATGGCACAACTTGAAGCCCATCTCCGTATGACAGGGTGCTAGATGTAATTCTGAATGCTAAACTCACCTTTAAGCCCCTCCTCCCCCCGGGTTTCTCTTGAATTTTATCCTCTGCCTCAGTTTTACCAGTTATGACATTTCCTATGTATTACCTCAGGAAGTTAGAAGAGTCAGAACTTCTGCTTTACTGACAGAAGCTCAGAGCTTGTTGGACACGTCCACCATGTCTACCTTCATCATCATCATATTCCTGTGTAAGTACAAAGACATTTCTTCTATATCTTATCTGTGTTTCAGCTGAGAGACTTTTGTGTGTTACACCAACAAAAAGACACATGAACTATAACACACATAAAACACATAACACACATACAACACATGACACACATACAGTATAACCCACACAGACACAACACAAAGTGCAAAACACCCAACATTACACAGAGCAAACAGAACATGCAACACAATACATAACACACAGCAAAAAGAACATACAACACAATACATAACACAGAGCAAACAGAACATACAACACAATACATAACACACAGCAAACAGAACATACAACACAATACATAACACGCAGCCAACAGAACATACAACACAATACATAACACTAAGCAAACAGAACACACAACACAATACATAACACGCAGCAAACAGAACATACAACACAATACATAACATGTAGCAAACAAAACATACAACACAATAAATAACACACAGCAAACAGAACATACAACACAATACATAACATGCAGCAAACAGAACATACAACACAATACATAACACCCAGCAAACAGAACATACAACACAATACATAACACAGAGTAAACAGAACATACAACACAATACACAACACACAGCAAACAGAAAATACAATACAAAACATAACACGCAGCAAGCAGAACATACAACACAATACATAACACACAGCAAACAGAACATACAACACAATACATAACACAGAACAACAGAACATACAACACAATACATAACACAGAGCAAACATAACATACAACACAATACATAACCCGCAGCAAACAGAACATACAACACAATACATAACACACAGCAAACAGAACATACAACACAATACATAACACAGAGAAAACATAACATACAACACAATACATAACACAGAGCAAACAGAACATACAACACAATACATAACACACAGCAAACAGAACATACAACACAATACATAACACGCAGCAAACAGAACATACAACACAATACATAACACGCAGCAAACAGAACAAACAACACAATATATAACATGTAGCAAACAAAACATACAACACAATAAATAACACACAGCAAACAGAACATACAACACAATACATAACACAAAGCAAACAGAAAATACAATACAAAACATAACACGCAGCAAGCAGAACATACAACACAATACATAACACAGAGCAAACAGAATATATAACAAAATACATAACACACAGCAAACAGAACATACAACACAATACATAACACACTGCAAACAGAACGTACAACACAATACATAACACATAGAATACACACACAGCAAACACAACCTTTGTATCAATCAGTAATAAAACATAAATATCTGGTCCACAATATACGAGTTTAAATCTGTTAGATTGAATTTGTTACTTCACCTCAGTTTTTCCCAGTTCAGTTTATTTAGAAAATAGATCTACAGCTGACAGAGGATTCCAGATAGGAGGGAGGGGAACACTAAAATATTGCAGGGGCTCTAGGCAGGCAGAAGGGGTTTGGTCTCAGCACTCTACATAGGCAAGAGGGGACCTCTGAGATATACTGTAGGTGATATTATAGAAGATAGATTAGATATAGGAAATTTTACATTTTGTATTTTCTCTTTTCAGCACTCATGATGGGAAAATCTGGTAAGTGCAAAACTGGGATTGGGAATATACAATAAAAAAATAATAGTTAAAATGAATGAGTTGGTAATATTATTATTAACATGTGGAATTGATAGATAAATTGTTTAATTTGATTACTTGAATTTGTTTTAACTTTGCAATTAATTAACACATTTCCAAAAAACGAATGAAATAAAGCTCCCTGCACAAGAAGAGGTGTAAAGTACATTTTCACTTTTGCAGCCAAAGTGAGATAATAACACCCAATATATTAATCTTACAAGTTCCCAATCACATAGAATAGCCACAAATCCATCTCTACTTACATTGTATTGCTTTACTTGATACTTAGCTTCCCTCTGTATGAAATGTTAAGAAGGGGGCTGGAGAAAATTTAACATAATTAAAGTGATTGTAAAGCCTTTTTTTTTTTTAAATAGCAAACATGTCATACTTACCTCCTCTGTAATGATTTTGTACAGAGCAGGCCTGATCCTCCTCTTCTGGGGTCCCCAACTGGCGCTCCTGGATCTTTCTCTTCGCTTTGCACCCCCATAGGAAGCAGCTTCCTATAGGGGTGTATCTGTGGGCTCCCTCCTGAGCTGGGCTGTGTGCATCTCTTGAGAGGAGAGAGGTGCGAGGAGAGAGGAGAGAAGAGGGAGGAGAGAGGAGCGAGGAGAGAGGAGCGAGGAGAGAAGAGAGAGAAGCAAGGAGAGAGGAGCGAGGAGAGAGGAGCAAGGAGAGAGGAGAGAGGAGTGAGGAGAGAGGAGAGGAGAGTGAGGAGAGAGGAGTGAGGAGAGAGGAGCGAGGAGAAAGGAGCGAGGAGAGAGGAGCGAGGAGAGAAGAGAGAGAAGCAAGGAGAGAGGAGCGAGGAGAGAGGAGCAAGGAGAGAGGAGAGAGGAGTGAGGAGAGAGGAGAGAAGAGTGAGGAGAGAGGAGTGAGGAGAGAGGAGCGAGGAGAAAAGAGCGAGGAGAGAGGAGTGAGGATCAAGGAGAGAGGAGCGAGGAGAGAGAAGAGAAGAGCGAGGAGAGAGGAGACAGGTGTGGAGGGATGAGAAAGGAGCGAGGAGAGAGAGGAGCGAGGAGAGTGGAGGGTGGAGAAAGGAGCGAGGAGAGTGGAGGGAGGAGAGAGGAGCGAGGAGCGAGGCGAGAGGAGCAAGGAGAGAGGAGCAAGGAGAGAGGAGCAAGGAGAGAGGAGAGAGGAGACAGGCGCGAGGAGAGAGGAGAGAAGAGTGAGGACAGAGGAGCGAGGAGCGAGGAGAAAGGAGCGAGGAGAGAGGAGCGAGGAGAGAGAGAGGAGAGAGGAGCAAGGAGAGAGGAGACAGGTGCGAGGAGAGAGGAGAGAAGAGTGAGGACAGAGGAGCGAGGAGAGAGGAGCAAGGAGAGAGGAGAGAGGAGACAGGCGCGAGGAGAGAGGAGAGAGGAGTGAGGACAGAGGAGCGAGGAGAGAGGAGCAAGGAGAGAGGAGAGAGGAGACAGGCGCGAGGAGAGAGGAGAGAAGAGTGAGGACAGAGGAGCGAGGAGAGAGGAGCAAGGAGAGAGGAGAGAGGAGACAGGCGCGAGGAGAGAGGAGAGAGGAGTGAGGACAGAGGAGCGAGGAGAGAGGAGAGAGGAGAGAGGAGTGAGGAGAGAGGAGAGAGTGTCCACTTGATATCACTAGAAAAAAAAAAGCCTTTGAAAATTCATTTGCAATAACTCCATCAGTATCACCAGCAAAGCAGCTTCATTATTATCCCATTAAAGAAGAAGAGAATTGTGCGCTGCATTTCCAGATTTCATAATTTGCCGCGTCACGAATGTTAATTCTCCATTATGAACGCTAGTTTACAAGACCGACCGCTTCCGGCTGTCCTTGCTTCCGAGCATGCGTGTTTGTACTTTGGAATTTTGTCCGACGGACTTGTGTGCACTCACTTGGAAAATCCGACAGCAGACATTTGTCCGCAGAACATTTGAAAACCTGCCATCCAACATTGTCCGCGGAGAGGCGTAACCGGAAGCGGATGGCGGTGCTAGCTGGTATGGTGTGAGCGTGTGTGTGTCTACCCCGCTCTCCCTGCTTCATGACCGTGTCGCCCCGAGGACAAACGAGATAGACACTACCCCTGTGGTGAGGGGAGCTGCAGTGACTTGCTTACCCCCCTCGGTCTTTCTGCTTCCCAGCCGGCGTACCTGGAGACGAGTGTGTGGGCGTTCTTTCGGGATCTCCTGCTCCACGGCTGGTGACGGGTGCGGGCATAGTGCTGGGGAAGTACCGCGATAACGGGAAGGAGAGGACGGAATTCAGCTGCGGGAACACACTGATGACGTATGCCCGATGTGGAGACTCCAGCAGGTGTACGGTACACGCCGCCCAGAAGTGTAGGAGGAGGTAGAGCTGCCCGGGAATAGAAGTAAGCGTGTACAGTGGTCCCTGCAGCGGAGAAGGAAAACGGGGTGACTTGCCAAGGCTGGTGGGACGAGGTACTGCGCTCTATCTTCTTGTGTTTGTTACTTGTCATAAGAGGGAGGACAGTAATGACCCCAGGTGAACGGAACCTCCAGTGAACTGTAACTTCTACTGTTGTATGCAACTGTATGGTGGGCAGTAGGGATGAGCCGAACACCCCCCTGTTCGGTTCGCACCAGAACATGCGAACAGGAAAAAAATTCATTCGAACACGCGAACGCCGTTAAAGTCTATGGGACACGAACATGAATAATCAAAAGTGCTAATTTTAAAGGCTAATATGCAAGTTATTGTCATAAAAAGTGTTTGGGGACCCGGGTCCTCCCCCAGGGGACATGAATCAATGCAAAAAAAAGTTTTAAAAACGGCCGTTTTTTCAGGAGCAGTGATTTTAATAATGCTTAAAGTCAAACAATAAAAGTGTAATATCCCTTTAAATTTCATACCTGGGGGGTGTCTATAGTATGCCTGTAAAGGGGCGCATGTTTCCCGTGTTTAGAACAGTCTGACAGCAAAGTGACATTTTGAAGGAAAAAACACATTTAAAACTACCGCGGCTATTGCATTGCCGACAATACACATAGAAGTTCATTGATAAAAACGGCATGGGAATTCCCCACAGGGCAACCCCGAACCAAAATTAAAAAAAAAAAATAATGTGGGAGTCCCCCTAAATTCCATACAAGGCCCTTCAGGTCTGGTATGGATATTAAGGGGAACCCCAGCCAAAATTTAAAAAAAAAATTGACGTGGGGTTCCCCCTAAATTCCATACCAGACCCTTCAGGTCTGGTATGGATTTTAAGGGGAACCCCGCGCCAAAAAAAAAAAAAAAAACGGCGTGGGGTCCCCCTAAGAATCCATACCAGACCCTTATCCGAGCACGCAACCTGGCAGGCCGCAGGAAAAGAGGGGGGGATGAGAGTGCGGCCCCCCCCCCTCCTGAACCGTACCAGGCCACATGCCCTCAACATTGGGAGGGTGCTTTGGGGTAGCCCCCCAAAACACCTTGTCCCCATGTTGATGAGGACAAGGGCCTCATCCTCACAACCGTGGCCGGTGGTTGTGGGGGTCTGCGGGCGGGGGGCTTATCGGAATCTGGAAGCCCCCTTTAACAAGGGGACCCCCAGATCCCGGCCCCCCCCCCCCTGTGTGAAATGGTAAGGGGGTACTTACCCCTACCATTTCACTAAAAAACTGTCAAAAATGTTAAAAATGACAAGAGACAGTTTTTGACAATTCCTTTATTTAAATGCTTCTTCTTTCTTCCTTCATCTTCTTCTTCTTCTGGTTCTTCTGGCTCTTCTGGTTCTTCCTCCGGCGTTCTCGTCCAGCATCTTCTCCGCGGCGTCTTCTATCTTCTTCTCCTCGGGCCGCTCCGCACCCATGGCATGAGGGGGGAGGCTCCCGCTCTTCTCTTCATCTTCTTCTCTTCTTCATCTTCTTCTTCTTCTTCTTCTTCCTTCTTCTCTTCTTCCTGTCTTCTCCGGGCCGCTCCGCAGCCATGCTGTGGCATGGAGGGAGGCTCCCGCTGTGTGACGGCGTCTCTTCGTCTGACGGTTCTTAAATAACGGGGGGCGGGGCCACCCGGTGACCCCGCCCCCCTCTGACGCACGGTGACATGACGGGACTTCCCTGTGGCATTCCCCGTGACGTCACAGGGAAGTCCCTCAAGTCACCGTGCGTCAGAGGGGGGCGGGGTCACCGGATGGCCCCGCCCCCCGTTATTTAAGAACCGTCAGACGAAGAGACGCCGTCACACAGCGGGAGCCTCCCTCCATGCCACAGCATGGCTGCGGAGCGGCCCGGAGAAGACAGGAAGAAGAGAAGAAGGAAGAAGAAGAAGAAGAAGAAGAAGATGAAGAAGAAGATGAAGAAGAGAAGAAGATGAAGAGAAGAGCGGGAGCCTCCCCCCCATGCCATGGGTGCGGAGCGGCCCGAGGAGAAGAAGATAGAAGACGCGGCGGAGAAGATGCTGGACGAGAACGCCGGAGGAAGAACCAGAAGAGCCAGAAGAACCAGAAGAAGAAGAAGATGAAGGAAGAAAGAAGAAGCATTTAAATAAAGGAATTGTCAAAAACTGTCTCTTGTCATTTTTAACATTTTTGACAGTTTTTTAGTGAAATGGTAGGGGTAAGTACCCCCTTACCATTTCACACAGGGGGGGGGCCGGGATCTGGGGGTCCCCTTGTTAAAGGGGGCTTCCAGATTCCGATAAGCCCCCCGCCCGCAGACCCCCACAACCACCGGCCACGGTTGTGAGGATGAGGCCCTTGTCCTTATCAACATGGGGACAAGGTGTTTTGGGGGGCTACCCCAAAGCACCCTCCCAATGTTGAGGGCATGTGGCCTGGTACGGTTCAGGAGGGGGGGGGCCGCACTCTCGTCCCCCCCTCTTTTCCTGCGGCCTGCCAGGTTGCGTGCTCGGATAAGGGTCTGGTATGGATTTTTAGGGGGACCCCATGCCGTTTTTTTTTTTTTTTTTTTGGCGCGGGGTTCCCCTTAAAATCCATACCAGACCTGAAGGGTCTGGTATGGAATTTAGGGGGAACCCCACGTCAATTTTTTTTTTAAATTTTGGCTGGGGTTCCCCTTAATATCCATACCAGACCTGAAGGGCCTTGTATGGAATTTAGGGGGACCCCCACATCATTTTTTTTTTTATTTTGGTTCGGGGTTGCCCTGTGGGGAATTCCCATGCCGTTTTTATCAATGAACTTCTATGTGTATTGTCGGCAATGCAATAGCCGCGGTAGTTTTAAATGAGTTTTTTCCTTCCAAATGTCATTTTGCTGTCAGACTGTTCTAAACACAGGAAACATGCGCCCCTTTACAGGCATACTATAGACACCCCCCAGGTACGAAATTTAAAGGGATATTACACTTTTATTGTTTGACTTTAAGCATTAATAAAATCACTGCTCCTGAAAAAACGTCCGTTTTTAAAACTTTTTTTTGCATTGATCCATGTCCCCTGGGGCAGGACCCGGGTCCCCAAACACTTTTTATGACAATAACTTGCATATAAGCCTTTAAAATTAGCACTTTTGATTTCTCCCATAGACTTTTAAAGGGTGTTCCGCGGCATTCGAATTTGCCGCGAACACCCCAAATTGTTCGCTGTTCGGCGAACTTGCAAACAGCCAATGTTCGAGTAGAACATGAGTTCGACTCGAACTCGAAGCTCATCCCTAGTGGGCAGGATAACATCTGAATGGCTGGTTAAATGGACTGAGGTCTCCAACACTAAAATATATATTGGATGCAGGAAAAAATGTCTAGAGTGGGCCTAGTTTGAATACCACCACATGCATCTGCTGTAAATGAAAGTCGTCATCATTTCCTGTTTTCATTTTTTTTTACCTAACTGCTACAACTCTCAGCGTTAACAAACAGAAAGGTCAGGAGGTTTAAACTTGGAGGCCATTTAACACTGCCTTTTTGGCTCTCAGGGAATTTGATCCGCTGACCCTACGGTAATATCGCCACAGTGGGATAGACATGATGTCAACAAGGAGGAAAGGGGATGAGCAAGCTAGCCATGAAAGCATGGGAGGTCAATCCCTTCAGTCGGCTAAAGATAAGGAAAAGTGAGCTCAGTCCACCGTGGCGGGTGCAACTGCAGCAGCTGTCGCAGCAACTGCCAAGCTAGAGAAAATGATCCATGCCACGGATCATACACCAAGTAAAGGGGGGCAGCAAACTCAAGGTAAATCAACTACGGACAGAAAGAGTCAGGGGCACCTGAGTTCGTCCACAGGGACCACTGGCACCAAAAACCTTTCAAGTAAAGGGGTAGGCACGATTGGGAAGGAAACAGAAATTTCTATCAATCTAACACCCCCATCAGAAGGAGAGCCCTCCCTGAAAGATATTTTCATGGCAATTAATGCATGTAAACAATCTTTAAGTGACTTAAGTAACCAAATGGAAGATATTAAAGGGGAGCTAATCATGGTAAGGCAAGAACTAAAGGAAACAGCAGGAAGAGTAACAGAAACGGAGAAGAGGATAAGTCTGATAGAAGATGATTTGTACCCTATGAAACAAGAATCCAAGACATGGAAAGAGAAAATAGATAAACTTACGGAAAAATTTGATGAGATGGAAAATAGACTTCGCAGAGACAATGTGAGGGTGGTGGGACTCCCCGAAAAGTGTGAAGGCTCAGACCCAATAGCTTTTTTAGAGAAATGGATGATTGAAACTTTTGGAGGAGATTTATTCTCACAACAGTTTTCAATCGAAAGAGCACATAGGGTTCCTTTTAGGCCCCCCCTCAAGGAAGGTCCCCGAGACCGCTGTTAGTGAAACTTTTAAATTATAAAGATAAAGTAAAACTCCTTAGGAAGGCCAGAGAGATGGGGAGCATTTCCTATAATGGGGCTAGAATATCAATATATCCTGATTTCTCTCTTGACCTCCAAAAACGTAGAGCTGAGTTCCTAGGAGTTAAACGTAGCCTTCAAAAATTTAACATTACCTATGCTCTCCTTTACCCTGCCAGGCTTCGGATAAACGCACTCGGAGGTAGTCAATTTTTTGATATGCCAGCGGATGCGTTAGCATGGCTAGAAGATAAAAGAGATCAGTTACCAAGGAAACTATAGGGAATCTGGGTTGAAGATGTTATAGAGTATGGGGCACAAATATAGTGAATTATTTAAAATTTTTGTTTTCTAGGGGAAGGGTGGGTGGAGAAATGAAATGGTAAATGGATCTAGATTTTGGAAGGAAGGGGGGGAAAACTGCTGTGCGGGGGGTGGGGGGGAGGGAAGGTGAGAGTGGGATGACCAAAGAGTGTGAGTCGGTTATTAAAAAAGCCTCTAGGGGTAACCTAGAATGGTGTGGAGTGGGTGGGGGAGGGAGGGTTGGGAGGGTGGGTTTTCTTGGGTGGAGGGGGGACAGAGTGGGCGGGGGGGGGTAGGGATCACAGGAAAAGGAATTTATTTAGGAGAATTTATGGTACACGGAATCACAAAGAGTTTCTTCGTACAGTGGAATGTAGGATAACACACTGGGCACTGGTTAAACAAATTATAAAAGGTACATTAGAATATTGGCTAATATATTGGGCACTGATAAAATAAACACAGACAGAACATGAATGTTTATAGTATGAAAATATGGGATTTATGTAAGCATGGGGTAGATACACTATTTGACACAAAGGGGTATAATAATAAATATGAAAAGGGGAAAAAAGGTTTTTTTTTTTTTTTTTTTATTCCCTATGGATAACTGGGCACACCTCCATGAATTTATTAGGATCTAGCTTATTGCTACTACCTTTTGGTTTCTTCTTCGATAGATGTTATATAAAAGCTCAATGGCATTGAATATCGGATCATGGAATGTTCGTAGATTGGGTACCCCGGTCAAAAGAGCAGTCGTATTCGATATGTTAGGTATCTTTAAAATAGGAATTGCCTGTCTGCAGGAGACACACCTGACTCAAGACACTAAATCTCAGGTGAGAAACAAGAGATTTCAGTGCCAATTCCACTCTGTGCATACCACCTACTCTAGGGGGGTATCAGTGTTAATTGGGAGAGGGGTGGCTTTCACCTGCAGACAGAGCAAAATAGATGGGGAGGGTCGGTATATTTTTTTACACTGTATAATAGAAAACCAGGAATATGTGCTGGCAAATGTATATATCCCTCCACCTTTTAAACTAGATGTTTTGTATGATTTATTAGAGTTTATAGTAGACAAGAACAATATACCAATTATAGTAGTTGGGGACTTTAATGTGGTAATAAATAAAAAGATTGATAGGTTCCCCCCAGGTAACCAGGGTCAGACGCCACAGGGAAACCGTATGAGCCACTTCCTTCAGGAAGCTGGTCTATTGGATCTATGGAGAATACGGAACCCTGGGACATTACAATTTTCATGTTACTCGGGTTCCTATTCTACATTTTCAAGAATAGACCTTGTATTGGGCAATGAGCTAGGCTCTCAAACAATTAAAAATATAACTTACCAACCTAGGGGTGTATCAGATCACTCGCCCCTAACAATCTCGTTAAATATTAAAAATAAGAAGGTTGATAGGTTATGGAAAATGAACCCAATATGGTTTGGAATTATAGAGGATCAAAATGAGATAATAGCCAAGGTAAATGAGTTTATAAGGTTTAATACGGATACCACAACAAAAGGGATGATGTGGGATGCACTGAAGGCCTATTTGAGGGGTTTATTTATACAACAAGTTTCTAAAATTAAAAAATCCTCGCTAGATTGGGAGGACAAGGTTAGGAAAGAGGTAATAACAGCAGAAAGGGAGTATGTGAAGGATCCAACCCCGGATAAACAAAGTAAATGGGAAAATAAACAACAAATATATAAAGATGCAATGTTTAGGAAGTCCGAACATAAAAGATTATTTCAAAACCAAATAGTATATGGGGAGGGGGAAAGGGTTGGGAAGATGTTGGCCCATTTAGTTAAATCTGGATCCTCACCCTCCATGATACCCGCCATTAGGACAATGAGTGGAGAGATCTCATCTCAGGTAGATGTGATTACAGATACATTTAAAAATTATTATGAAGAATTATATACATCCAGGGGGGCCGTGGAGGGAGAGGAGTCAGAAAAATTTTTTGGGGATATCGAGATGCCCTCCCTTACAGAGTCAGATAGTGAGGTATTAGAAGCCCCGATAACTCTGGAGGAAATTAAATTAGCCGTAACAGAAATGAAAAATCAGAAATCCCCTGGTCCTGATGGACTCCCTATTGAAACTTATAAAAATTATGGGACGGTGTTACTTCCGGAGCTTCTTAAAACGTTTGAGTGGGTAAAAAAGGAGGGGAAGCTTCCCATATCAATGACTGAAGCCACGATAATAGTGCTGCACAAAGAAGGGAAAGATCCTTTAGATCCCGGGTCCTACAGACCTATCTCCCTATTATGCTCCGATGTGAAAATACTATCAAAGATTTTGGCCACCAGACTAAAGAAAATAATCCATAAACTGGTTCATCCCGACCAGACAGGTTTTATACCCCAAAGATCAACCAGCAGGAATATCAGAAGGCTATTTTTGAACATGCAGATACCAACCGAAAACACTGGCGCACGGGCTGTGATGATGCTAGATGTGGTAAAGGCGTTTGATAGTCTTGAATGGGGGTATATATGGTGAGTAATGAAGGAGTTTGGGTTCGGTCCTTCCTATATTAATTGGGTTAAAATTCTTTATAACAACCCCAGGGCAAAGATCAGAGTGAATAATGTCTTTTCGGATGAATTCCGACTTGAAAGGGGTTCTAGGCAGGGTTGTCCCCTGTCACCCCTGATATTTGCTCTGGCAATGGAGCCAGTTGCCATTGCAGTAAGGCAGGACAGGATTATGGAGGGATTCCGGAGAAGGGACAGAGAAGAACGGATTGCGTTATATGCGGATGATGTCCTCATTTTTCTGGGGGATACAGAGAGATCGCTTAGACAAGTGATGGACATCTTTTCGAGGTTTGGAACAATCTCGGGTCTTACCATAAACTGGGGAAAATCAGCATTGTTACCAATAGATCCCATTAGAAAGAGTTCAGGCTTGGAAAATATTCAAGTAGAAATAGTAGAGAAAACTAAATACTTAGGCATATATATAACAAATGACCCAAATAACTATATAAATAATAACTTAGTCCCTCTATTATCTAAATTCAAGAATAAGAGTGATATATGGAAGGAACTCCCTCTATCAGTGGTCGGTAGATGTAACCTGATCAAAATGTTGTGGTTGCCTCAGTTATTATATCTGCTGCATAATTCACCAATTTGGATACAAAGAAAATGGTTTAAAAAAATAGATACTCTACTAAGAGCCCTTATATGGAAAGGAAGACAGCCTAGAATAGGCCTCCAGACTTTACAACTGCCAATTTTGGAGGGGGGCCTGGCAGTACCGCATCCGCGTAGTTATTTTTTAGCAGCCCAATTACAGCATCTGGGTTCGGACATTGAAGGGGATAAAAGTGGGGAATTGATAATTGTAGATGCGCCACATAAGACATTAGTGGAGGTCTTGGAGGCAAATTCTTTTGCCTATAGACCCCCTACGGTTAAATTAATGATAAAAGTGTGGAAATCTATAAAGGATTTGAGGGGTATGGGAGGTATGGTTAAAGGTGTGCCGCTCTGGGACAATAAGAACATACAAGAGCTAAGATCAATGGGGAAAATAAAGATATGGAAAATGAAGGGGATAGTCAGCCTGGATCAATTATATAATGGTAGCTCCCTAAAAACGTTTTCTGCATTAAAAGAGGACTTTGATATACCAAACAATTCATACTATAGCTATTTGCAAATTAAACATGCTCTAAAAGCACAGTTTGGGAAACAAGGCCCGGTGTGGAGTACGTCCCCCATATATGAAAGAATAAGCAGGCCTGATGGACCAAAAGGATCCATAGCTGAATTCTACCC
The DNA here is from genome assembly GCA_037952835.1 of Lithobates septentrionalis. Lineage (NCBI taxonomy): Eukaryota > Metazoa > Chordata > Amphibia > Anura > Ranidae > Lithobates > Lithobates septentrionalis. The sequence continues at coordinate 1,152,697 of JBBDGP010000705.1, read as the reverse complement.
ACATATATGCAGTAACAGTATTATGAGTTCAGAAAAACTAAAGTGCAGAAGTAAGTGGGAAAGAGATTTAGGAAGAATTCCGGACGACCAATGGAAAAAGATATTAGCCGGGGGGAACCAAGTTTCAGTTTCACCCGCCCAGAAGATGTCATACCTAATGCTCTTACATAGAACATACTACACTCCAAAAAAACTGTTTGAATGGGGGCGGAGGGGGGATTCTAAATGCCCTAGGTGCCAAAACACCGGGGATCTGATCCACATGATCTGGAAATGCCCGAAACTACACCGTTATTGGACGGAAATATTAGATAATATAAATAAGATCTTTAAGCTGTCACTCAAAATGCACCCCAATCTGTGTATTATGGGTGTGGGGGAGAGGTTGGGGAACATTAATAATAAAGCAGTGTTAAGGTGCCTGTTCCAGGCAAAGAAATTAATAGCGCAGAGATGGCAGGCAGAGAAACCCCCCTCCAAAGAAGACTGGTTTAAAACAGTAACGGAAACAATATGGAAGGAAAAGGTAGTATATGCAAGGAGAGGGAATTTAAAGGAATTTAAAAAAATTTGGTTGCCTTGGCTAGAGGAAATGGGTTATCCCATGTAAAATTGATGTAGGAAGAGATAAGGTAATGGATGTACGATATTAAGTAATTAGGAAGACGTGGTAGGAATGAGGGTAAGATAGGGGGGAGGAAATGGGGATAAAGGGGGGGGGGGGGAAAATGGATAGTAATGTTTTTTCCTTTTTTGGTATATAAAAAAGGGTTTTTGTACAAGGTGTATTTAAGAATTGTTGTTAAAAAATGTGAAAAAAACTTATTTTTTTTGTACTTTTTGAAAAATTGAATAAAGATTATTAAAATGAAAAAAAACATTGTCCGCGGAAAATCTGACAACAATTGTCCGATGGAGCGTACACATGGTCGGATTTTCCACCAACAGCCTTTCATCGAACATTTCCCATTGGAAAATCCGATCGTGTGTACGAGGCCTTAGACTAAAACTAAATTGAAATTTGACGTCAAACTGCAAACTTCAATACCATAAATAATAACATATTGGATTTTTCGCTCCAGCAGTATATAATGAGTTTGGAGATTGTAGAGAGATGCTTAAATAAAGCATTACAATTTAAGTACACCCATTCGATTTTAGACGACTAAAATGTACCGGAGATTAATCTACTAAATACGACTAAAACTAAAACAATTGCAGATGACTAAAAGAGGACTAAAACTAAAATATAATTTTAGTCAAAAGACTAAAGCCTCGTACACACGATCGGACCTTCCGACAACAAAATGGTGGAATTTTGTCCGAAGGGCGTTGGCCCAAACTTGTCTTGTATACACACGGTCACACAAATGTTGGCCAACAATTACAAACGTAGTGACGTACTACATGGTTTTTCAGCTCTTTAGCGCCACCCTTTGGGCTCCTTCTGCTAATTTCGTGTTAGTAGAAGTTTGGTGAGTGTTGATATATTGCAGCAATGTATTGAATAAATCATTTTTAATTATTTTCCAATAATGCTGTGCCCAAGGCTGTGCTCCAGGATTACACCACCACCCCTATTTGAGTTTCTAAGCATGCATATTGGCTGAGCAAGGGTATTATAGAGAGGATTGTGGTTGCTAGTGGGCGGTTCCTGCATATTTAGGAGGCAGGACCACACCAGAAAGTGAGGAAAAGATGATCCGCACTCCGGTGGTTGCTCTTAAGAAGTATAATATTTATAGACAAGCCACAGTGACAAAACGCAAATAAGAACAGTTGACGCGTTTCAGCCTATAAGGCCTTAGTCATAACCAGAAAGTGGGCATTGCCTGGGTATGACTGCCCAGAAAGTGGGTGTGTCAAGTGTTGGCAATGGGCAGCAGTGACAGTGGCCCGGGGACTGAGACTGATATGGTGGTAAGTAGGCAATCTTTTCTCTCTTGGGAGCTACAACAGCTTAAGCATTGAATTTTCACTTATATTAAGCAGCCCAGGTAGGGTTGCCACTTTTTCTTCAAGCCAAACCCGGACACTTTAATGGCACACGGCAAATTATTATTTTTTTAGTATGTACTAGAGGATAACAGACCTGGGACACCTTTGGGCATGCCAAAGAGAAAAGTAATGCAGCGCGCATAGTCCCCCCTTCTGTCAGGCCCTGTTTTGAGCTACATTCATTTCTGAATAATGTGTCTGGGTTTCAGATGGACTGAAACCCGGACACATGATTTACAACCCGGGCTGTCCGAGTGAACCCCCGGACAGGTGGCAACCCTACCAGTGGACTCATTCTCCCATCCAAAAATCTAGTGTGGATGAGGGAATCCTCCACGCTGAGCCATTGTATCCTGACAGGGGGGGAGGCTCCCCGGTCATCAGAATACTGTCAGGGTTGGGCTCAGCCCTTCTTTCTCAGAGCTGGCCGCTCAGCTGTTGGCTAATTGCCAGCTCCTCCACAGTTACTCAGCTGTTGATGATCCTGCTCGTCAGTCCTGCCTACTTACGCCGTCCAGCCCAAAGGATCTCTGCCTTCGCCTTGGTCAACATCACAGAGCCTCTCTTGAGTTCCTGTTTAACTACTTCCCACCCGGCCAATGTACATAAACGGCCGGGTGGGCGCTCTCTCCTTCTGAGTGGACGTTCAGGAACGTCCCTCAGAAGGAGCGGGATCGCGCGCGCGCGTGCCCGCGCAGCGGCGCGATCCCGATGCGCTCGTGTCCCCCGGACACGGCGCATCTCGGATCGGCAGGAGGGCTCTGTGATTGGCCCTCCTGATCACATGACGGCCGTGTCCAATCACAGCCGTCATGTGATGTAAACACAGCCGGTTGCTAGGCGATCAGCTCTCCTCTCCTCACACGGAAGTTGTCGCTGAGGAGGAGAGGAGAGGGGATCGCTGCAGCCGGCTGATGATCAGTGAGTATGAGCTGTTTTTTACAGCTTTTTACTCACTGATCACCAACCTAGTGTCAACACACATGTAAATACATACATGTAAAACACACACATGTCCCCACATAATGTAAAACACACACACATGTCCCCACATAATGTAAAACACACATGTCCCCAAAACACATGTCCCCAAATAATAAAAAAAGCTGTCCCCCACATATGTCACACTAAAATCACATGTCCCAATGGTAATCTGCACACATATGTACGTGATCACCTGCACACATCTGTGCATGATCATTTGCGTACATATGTCCGTGATCACACAAACCAATTATTATACACTTAACAGGATTTTTTTTATCAAAAACATGTAGCAGAATACATTTTGGCTTAAATTTATGACAAAATTCGATTTTACTGGATTTCTTTTAAAACAGAAAAAAGAAAATATTGTTTTTTTTCCAAATTTCCACTATTTTTGCGCTTATATCGCAAAAAAAAAAAAATGGAGTCGTGAATAAATACCACCAAAAGAAAGCTCTATTTGTGCGAACAAAATGATAAAAATTTTATTTGGGTACAGTGTAGCATGACCGAGTAATTGTCATTAAAAGTGCGAGAGCGCTGAAAGCTGAAAATTGGTCTGGGAAGGAAGGGGGCGAAAGTGCCTAGTATTGAGGTGGTTAAAGACTGGCTTTGCTGACATCCCTTCTGGCTCCAAATTCTGCTTGCTGTTCCACCTACATTGATCCCTGACTTCTGGCTTGGCTGAGTATACGTTCTGGTTACTCAACTTTGGCTATGTTTTGACTACGTTTGTTCTTTTTACTTTTATAATTAAATAAGTGTAATTTAACTGTACATCTGTCTCAATCTGATTTCATGGTTTCTGACAAATACATTGATCAGCTGGCAGCGCTGATTAAGTAGGGAAAGTCCAACAGGCTAGTTGTACAGAAGCTGATCAGTAGATCAATTTCTGTACAGAGTGCCTGCCCATACAGGGGTTTAAATTCGGCCAGTCTCTGCTGAACCTGCCAAATTTTGATCCCTGCATGACCGGCTTTAGTCAATGAGATGAAACAATGTAATAATTTACTTTGCAAGGAATACCCAATCATATACAAGAAGAATGTAAAAAGCATGATTAGATGATTGAAGTCGGCACAACCTCCCTTCATTTACTAAACTAAGTGAAAATTGATTTTGCACAGAGAAAATCCACTTTGACAGTGAACATGTTCTAATAATTTAGTAAATCAATCTTGCTGCCGGGTGTGTTGGATACCGGGTCCTCCAATGTGTGTGGTGGTTCCATCCTCCAGGCCCTACGTCACTACTGAGTTCTTATTATTTTTATAGAATGTTAATTACTTTCTTTGTCTTTCTGGATTGTAAAGTGAATGTCTTAGATCTGTGAACATAAATTCTCTGTAGGATGCATTGTTAAACATTGTGCTATGCAGGGATTTTTTTCAGCGGGAACTTGGGGGAACGTGGGGGAATGTGGGGGAACGCACTTCCAGCACCTCCAGAACTGAATATTCTGGAGGGTATTGATGCTGGCTGTTCAGGGATCTATTATGGCTGGGGGGGTCCATTGTTGCTTGGTGGGGGTCTATTCTTGCTGGCTGTGAGAATCTATTATTGCTGGGTTGGATCTGTTGTTGTTGGATGGTCTATTGTTGCTTGGGGGGTCTATTGTTGCTGACTGTTGAGAGTTATTGTTGCTGGGCTGCATATATTGTTGCTGGGGGGGGGTCTATTGTGGCTTGGTGTGGGGGGGAGGTCTATTGTTGCTTGGTGAGGGAGTCTGTTGTTGCTGACTGTTGGGAGTCTATTGTTGCTGAGTTTGATAAACTGTTGCTGGGGGGGGTCTATTGTTGCTGACAGTTGGGAGTCTATGGTTGCTGGGTTGGATCTATTGTTGCTGGGGGGGATTATTGTGGCTTAGTGGGGGGTCTATTGTTGCTGACCGTTGGGAGTCTATTGTTGCTGGGTTGGATCTATTGTTGCTGGGTGGGTCTCGTGTTGCTTGAAGGGGGAGTCTATGGTTGCTGGGTTGGATCTATTGTTGCTGGGGGGGGGGTTATTATGGCTTAGTGGGGGGTCTATTGTTGCTGACCGTTGGGAGTCTATTGTTGCTGGGTTGGATCTATTGTTGCTGGGTGGGTCTCGTGTTGCTTGGTGGGGGGAGTCTATTGTTGCTGGGGTGGATCTATTGTTGCTGAAGGGTCTATTGTTGCTTGGTGGGTGGATCTATTGTTGCTGACTACGGGAAATCTATTTTACTGCTTTTCTTGTTTTCATTAACAAATTCCATATAAATTAGTTAGCACCACAAAATGATATGTGGGTCTGTATTTTCTAAAAGGGGTGGTACTGGGAGGTGGGTTGGGGGTAGAACCAAGGGATGTTGCTTCAAGGTGGGTAGGGGGTGGAGACAGGGGGTAACTTGGAAGGGGGGGTTGTTCCCGCACCTATATTCTGAGAAATAAAGCCCTGGTACAATCGATGTGGTTATGTGTGATCTCTTTTCTTCTATAGGAGGTGCCATCAGACCGGTGGTGACCTTCACACCCAACTGGGGGAATGTACTACAAGGTGATGATGTGACTGTAAGATGTGAGTTGCCGTCTACTGTACCAGAGGAACCCCGGACCTATCACTGGTACAAAGATGGGAGAACAATACCAGGAGATGAACAGACCCTTCAGATCAAATCTTCTTCAGCAGAGCGGGACAGTGGAGATTACCGGTGCCGGATCAATACTGGTGATATCAGTGCTCCCGTCACTCTAAATGTTACAGACCGTGAGTTATCTCCTCATCTCCATAATTCCATTATATGATGTCTGTAGGATCTTGGAGGAATTCCTCAATCTATCTTCACTGTGTGGATGGAGGAATCTATTAAGCTGGGTATTGACTGTTAGTCAACAATGGATTCCTCCATCCCCTGTAGGGACATTGTAGGGACATTGTAGGGACTTTGTAGGGACACTGTAGGGACTTTGTAGGGACATTGTATTCTCACAGCTTTTGTTGAACGAGGAGGGCCACACGCAGATTGAAACTTGGCTGGTTCCTGCTGAAACATCTGAATTTCGATCCCTCTATGGTCTATTGTTGCTTGGTGAGGGAGTCTGTTGTTGCTGACTGTTGGGAGTCTATTGTTGCTGAGTTTGATAAACTGTTGCTGGGGGGGGGGTCTATTGTTGCTGACTGTTGGGAGTCTATGGTTGCTGGGTTGGATCTATTGTTGCTGGGTGAGTCTCGTGTTGCTTGGTGGGGGGAGTGTATTGTTGCTGGGGTGGATCTATTGTTGCTGAAGAGTCTATTGTTGCTTGCTGGGTGGATCTAGTGTTGCTGACTACGGGAAATCTATTTGACTGCTTTTCCTGTTTTCATTAACAAATTCCATATAAATGAGTTAGCACCACAAAATGATATGTGGTTTTGTATTCTCTAAAAGGGGTGGTGGGAGGTGGGTTGGGGGTAGAACCAAGGTATGTTGCTTCAAGGTGGGTAGGGGGTGGAGACAGGGGTGCAGTCTGCTAGTATATAGCCAGCAGTAAAACTACAATTCATCTGAGCACCACAAACGCTATTTAATTCGTTTTTAATATTCAAAGCAATCTCCCACCATCCATCCATGTCTCCATGCTTTATTTTCTTGAGAAATCACTACCCCCTGGAAAATCCCCCCTATCCTTTCTGGTGGTGGCCATCTTGAGTAAGGACAGATGATTCATTTACTTCCTGGAATCCATCTGCCCTTAGCTCAGGCATGCAGGCAGGAGGGTGTTCCTAGTTGAGAAAGCGACGGACCTGTCAGAGCGCCGCTCTCCCCTATAGGGGGATCGGATGATGACGGACCGTAGTGTCCGTCGTCACCCGATCCGATCTGAAAAGGGATGGAAAAGTAGGTTTTTCCTCCGTTACACTTTTCGGATCAGAGCGGGTCGGATGTCAGCGGACATGTCACTGCTGACATCCGACGCTCCATAGGGATGACTGTATGTCCGTTTTTCATCCGAAAACGTAAGGATGAAAAACGGACATACGGATCGTCCGTGTGAAAGATGCATTAGGGTTAGAAAAACTGTTGATAGGGAGAGTGAAGTTCCACTTTAACCCCATTCAATACCAGGCAATTAGACACCTTCCTGCCCAGACCAATTTTCAGCTTTCAGCGCTGTCACAATTTGAATGACAATTGCGCGGTCATGCTACACTGTACTCAAACACATTTTTTATCATTTTGTTCCCACAAATAGAGCTTTCTTTTGGTGGTATTTGATCACCTCTGTGGTTTTTATTTTTTACGCAACAAATAAAAAAAGACTGAAAATTTTGAAAAAAACAAGTTTTTCTTTGTTTCTGTTAAAATTTTTTGTAAATAAGTACGTTTTCTTCTTCAATGACGGGCACTGATATGACTGCACTGACGGGCACTGATACGGCGGCACTGATGGGCACAGATGAGGTGGCACCAATGAGGTGGCACTGATGAGGTGGCACTGACGGGCACTGATGATGGGCACTGATAGGCGGCAATGATGGGCGCTGATAGGTGGCACTGATGAGCACTGATAGGTGGCATTGGTATGCGGCACTGATGGGCACTCATAGGTGGCACCGATGGGCACTCATAGGCGGCACTGATGGGCACTCATAGGCGGCACTGATGGACACTCGTAGGTGGCATTGATGGGTACTTATGTGTGGCACTGATAGTTGGCACAGATGGGCACAGATAGGCACTGACAGGTGGCACCGATGGACACTGATGGGTGGCACTGATGACACTGATTGGTTGCACTGATGCCCCTAAGGGTGGCATTGCTGGGCATCACTGCAACATAATGGTGCCAATCAGTGCCCATTTGTGGGCACTAATTGGCACAGATTGGGCACTGACTGGGCACATGTGGATGGCCATGGGGTACATACCTGGCCATCCACATGTTGCCCCTTCCCTGGTGGTCCTAGTGGTGATTCCTGGTGGTCCAGTGTGGTGATCTGAGGGGGGGGCTGCGCTGATAAACAATCAGCACAGACCCCCCCTGCCAGGAGAGCCGCTGATCGGCTCTCCTCTACTCGTGTCTGTCAGACGCGAGTGAGGAAAAGCCAACCGACGGCTCTTCCTATTGACATTGTTATCAGCCGTGATTGGACACGGCTGGTCACGTGGTAAAGAGCCTCCGTCGAAGGCTCTTTACCAAGATCGGTGTAACGGTGGGTCAGACTGACACACCGCTCCACCGATCACCGCGATGCATGCCCCCGCGGGCGCGTGGCGGCATGTTATCCTGCTGGACGTCATATGATGCCCAGTCAGGATAACTGAACCACCACCCAGCCGTCATCTGCTATGGGCCGGGCAGGAAGTGGTTAAAGTGGTTCCAAAGCCTTATGCACAGCGCTCAACTTTCTGAGATGGGAATAAGGGACACCTATGACACCCCTGCCACACCTCCTTAAAGGACACAAAGTGCTTTTTTTACCACTATTATTCCTTTATATCGGCTTTCAGAATTTACAAATGGAGCAATTTAGAAATCGGATGAAAGATAAAAAGTGCATTTTATATACAACTCTAGAGATAAGACCAAAATAAGCGACAGATGAGGAGGGACAGAAGGACTTTGTTCCAAATCAGGGAAGTCCCTTCAAATCAGGGAAGTCCCTCCAAATCAGAGACAATCCCCCAAATTTAGGGAGAGTCCCTCCAAATCAGGGAGAGTCCTTCCAAATCAGGGACAATCTCTCCAAATCAGGGACAGTTCCTCTAAATCAGGGACAATCGCTCCAAATCAGGCACAGTCCCTCCAAATCAGAGACAATCCCCCATATTTAGGGAGAGTCCCCCCAAATCAGGGACAATCCCTCCAAATCAGGGACAATCCCTCCAAATCAGGGACAATCCCCCAAATTTAGGGAGAGTCCCTCCAAATCAGGGAGAGTCCTTCCAAATCAGGGACAATCTCTCCAAATCAGGGACAGTTCCTCTAAATCAGGGACAATCGCTCCAAATCAGGCAAGTCCCTCCAAATCAGAGACAATCCCCCATATTTAGGGAGAGTCCCCCCAAATCAGGGACAATTCCTCCAAATCAGGGACAATCCCCCAAATTTAGGGAGAGTCCTTCCAAATCAGGGACAGTCCTTCCAAATCAGGGACAATCCCTCCAAATCAGGGACAGTCCCTCCAAATCAGAGACAATCCCCCATATTTAGGGAGAGTCCCCCCAAATCAGGGACAATCCTTCCAAATCAGGGACAATCCCTCCAAATCAGGGACAATCCCTCCAAATCAGGGACAATCCCCCAAATTTAGGGAGAGTCCTTCCAAATCAGGGACAGTCCTTCCAAATCAGGGACAATCCCTCCAAATCAGGGACAGTCCCTCCAAATCAGAGACAATCCCCCATATTTAGGGAGAGTCCCCCCAAATCAGGGACAATCCTTCCAAATCAGGGACAATCCTTCCAAATCAGGGACAATCCCTCCAAATCAGAGACAATCCCCCAAATTTAGGGAGATTTTCCCCTGTACAAATCATTCGTAAGACCTCATCTGGAATATGCAGTTCAGTTTTGGGTTCCAGTTCTCAAAAAGGATATCGGGGAACTGGAGAAAGTGCAGAGAAGGGCAACCAAACTGATAAGAGGCATGGAGGAGCTCATCTATGAGGAAAGATTAGAGGAACTGTATTTATTCTCTCTTGAGAAGAGGAGATTAAGGGGGATATGATCAACATGTATAAATATATAAGGGGTCCATATAGTGAACTTGGTGTTGAGTTATTCACTTTAAGGTCATCACAGAGGACAAGGGGGCACTCTTTATACCTGGAGGAAAAAAGATTTCATCTCCAAATACGGAAAGGTTTCTTTATGTGGAATAGACTCCCTCCAGAGGTGGATCTGGCCAGCTCAGTAGATTGCTTTAAGAAAGACCTGGATACTTTCCTAAATGTACATAATATAACTGGGTACTAACATTTATAGGTAAAGTTGATCCAGGGAAAATCTGATTGCCTCTCGGGAGATCAGGAAGGAATTTTTTCCCCTGCTGTAGCAAATTCCCTCCAAATCAGGGACAGTCCTTCCAAATCAGAGACAGCCCCTCCAAATCAGGGACAGCCCCTCCAAATCAGGGACAGTCCTTCCAAATCAGAGACAGCCCCTCCAAATCAGGGACAGTCCTTCCAAATCAGGGACAGTCCTTCCAAATCAGAGACAGTCCTTCCAAATCAGGGACAGTCCTTCCAAATCAGAGACAGCCCCTCCAAATCAGGGACAGTCCTTCCAAATCAGAGACAGTCCTTCCAAATCAGGGACAGTCCTTCCAAATCAGGAAAGTCCCTCCAAATCAGGGACAATCCCTGCAAATCAGGGACAGTCCCTCCAAATCAGGGACAGTCCTTCCAAATCAGGGACAGTCCTTCCAAATCAGGGACAGTCCTTCCAAATCAGGGAGAGTCCTTCCAAATCAGGGACAGTCCTTCCAAATCAGGGAGAGTCCTTCTAAATCAGGAACAATCCCCCAAATTTAGGGAGAGTCCTTCCAAATCAGGGACAATCCCTCCAAATCATGGACAATCGGTCCAAATCAGGGACAGTCCTTCCAAATCAGGGACAATCGCTCCAAATCAGGGACAGTTCCTCCAAATCAGGGACAGTCCTTCCAAATCAGGGACAATCTCTCCAAATCAGGGACAGTCCTTCCAAATCAGGGACAGTTCCTCCAAATCAGGGACAGCCCCTCCAAATCAGGGACAGTCCTTCCAAATCAGGGAAGTCCCTCCAAATCAGGGACAATCCCTCCAAATCAGGGACAATCCCTCCAAATCAGGGACAATCCCTCCAAATCAGGGACATTCCCTCCAAATCAGGGACAGTCCTTCCAAATCAGGGATAGTCCTTCCAAATCAGGGACAGTCCTTCCAAATCAGGGACAATCCCTCCAAATCATGGACAATCGCTCCAAATCAGGGACAATTCCTCCAAATCAGGGACAGTCCTTCCAGTTCAGGGACAATCGCTCCAAATCAGGGACAGTTCCTCCAAATCAGGGACAGTCCTTCCAAATCAGGGACAATCTCTCCAAATCAGGGACAGTCCTTCCAAATCAGGGACGGTTCCTCCAAATCAGGGACAGTCCTTCCAAATCAGGGACAATCCCTCAAAATCCGGGACACTCCCTTCAAATCAAGGACAGTCATTCAAAATCAGGGACAATCCCTCCAAATGAGGAATAGTCCTTCCAAGTCAGGGACAGTCCTTCCAAATCAGGGACACTCCCTCCAAATCAGGGACAGCCCCTCCAAATCAGGGACAGTCCTTCCAAATTAGGGACAATCTCTCCAAATCAGGGACAGTCCCTCCAAATCAGGGACAGTCCTTTTAAATCAGGGACAATCCCTCAAAATCAGGGACACTCCCTTCAAATCAAGGACAGTCATTCAAAATCAGGGACAATCCCTCCAAATCAGGGACAGTCCTTCCAAATCAGGGACAGTCCTTCCAAATAAGGGACAGTCCTTCCAAATCAGGGACAGTCCCTCCAAATCAGGGACAGCCCCTCCAAATCAGGGACAGTCCTTCCAAATCAGGAACAATCCCGCAAATTTAGGGAGAGTCCTTCCAAATCAGGGACAATGCCCCAAATTTAGGGAGAGTCCTTCCAAATCAGGGACAGTCCCTCCAAATCAGGGACAGCCCCTCCAAATCAGGGACAGTCCTTCCAAATCAGGGAAGTCCCTCCAAATCAGGGACAATCCCTCCAAATCAGGGACAATCCCTCCAAATCAGGGACATTCCCTCCAAATCAGTGACAGCCCTTCCAAATCAGGGACAGTCCTTCCAAATCAGGGACAGTCCTTCCAAATCAGGAACAATCCCGCAAATTTAGGGAGAGTCCTTCCAAATCAGGGACAATGCCCCAAATTTAGGGAGAGTCCTTCCAAATCAGGGACAATCCCTCCAAATCATGGACAATCGCTCCAAATCAGGGACAATTCCTCCAAATCAGGGGCAGTCCTTCCAAATCGGGGACAATCGCTCGAAATCAGGGACAGTTCCTCCAAATCAGGGACAGTCCTTCCAAATCAGGGACAATCTCTCCAAATCAGGGACAGTCCTTCCAAACCAGGGACAGTCCTTCCAAATCAGGGACCGTTCCTCCAAATCAGGGACAGTCCTTCCAAGTCAGGGACAGTTCTTCCAAATCAGGGACACTCCCTCCAAATCAGGGACAGTCCCGCCAAATCAGGGACAGCCCCTCCAAATCAGGGACAGTCCCTCCAAATCAGGGACAGCCCCTCCAAATCAGGGACAGCCCCCAGAGAGAAAATCTAAGCTTAATAAGGCGGGGTTCACACATATGGGGGTGTGGCTTCAGTGCGGGAGTCCGGTGGGGTTCTGTTCAACAATTCAAGTGCAAATTTTTACCTGAAATTGAATTTGAACTGGACCCAAAATCATTAGCGCTCTTTTTAAAAAACGTTCAAAACGCATCTGATTCGCATATATGTGAACCGAGCCTTAATGTCACTTTAAGTTGCAATCCTGTCATAGGAATATCCAGCTCTAATGACAGCTACCTCCCTCTGTCCTCAGCCACACATGAATAGCTCTAATAGGCAAAATACGAATGTGGATAAAATGTTGGGTTTGCTATGGAAGGAGCCCCTGGTTTTAGTAGATCATAAGCTCAATAATAACATGCAATGCCAAACTGCGGTTTCCAAAGTGAGCAAAGTCCTTTCTTGTAATAGGAGAGGTATGGACTCCAGAGAGAGAGATATCATTTTGCCCCCCTGTACAAATCATTAGTAAGACCTCATCTGGAATATGCAGTTCAGTTTTGGGCATCAGTACTCAAAAAGGATATCGGGGAACTGGAGAAAGTGCAGAAAAGGGCAACCAAACTGATAAGAGGCATGGAGGAGCTCAGCTATGAGGAAAGATTAGAGGAACTGAATTTATTCTCTCTTGAGAAGAGGAGATTAGGGGGGATATGATCACCATGTATAATTATATAAGGGGTCCATATAGTGAACTTGGTGTTGAGTTATTCACTTTAAGGTCATCACAGAGGACAAGGGGGCACTCTTTATATCTGGAGGAAAAAAGATTTCATCTCCAAATACGGAAAGGTTTCTTTATGTGGAATAGACTCCCTCCAGAGGTGGTTCTGGCCAGCTCAGTAGATTGCTTTAAAAAGACCTGGATTCTTTCCTAAATGTACAGAATATAACTGGGTACTGACATTTATAGGTAAAGTTGATCCAGGGAAAATCTGATTGCCTCTCGGGAGATCAGGAAGGAATTTTTTCCCTGCTGTAGCAAACTGGATCATGCTTTGCTGGGTTTTTCACCTTCCTCTGGATCAACTGTGGGTATAGGATTGTGTATATGGGATTGTATAATTTTATTGTTTTTTTTCTTGGTTGAACTAGATGGACTTGTGTCTTTTTCATAGGCGTGCACATAGTGTGTGCTGGGTGTGCCTGGGCACAGCCTAATCCCCCCTTGCTGTGCCGATTCCCCCTTCTTTCTGTCTCCCCCCTGCAGTGCTGCCACCTTCCCTCCTCTCCTCTCAGGAGCGGGGAAAGGGCTGGTAAATATTTATTTAACTGCCCCCTTCTTTTTATAAATGAACACAGTGAGTGATCTGTACTGATCGCTCATGTCTTCATTCTTAATTGAAGCATAGTAAACTATGTTTACTGCAGGCTGCAGAGAAAGGGACCAGGGAATCTCTGTCCTTAGTTTCTTTCTCTGTCTCAAAAGTGAGACATCAAGGGTCTGTTTAGATCCTTGATATGGCACCAATGCCCCATAACGGGACTCCTAGGAAAAAAAACATAGAAAAAAAAACACAATTGTAAAAAACTATAAAAAAATTCCAAAAATAAAAAAAGCTACTGACACCATGCACTGCCCTACTGACACCAATCTTTGCTCTGCTGATTTACAAACATGTGTGTTTGTGCTCTGGGGTGCCCACCCTAATGAGGCTGCGCACACCAATGGTCTTTTTTCAACCAGACTAACTATGTACTGTAACTATTCTGGTGGCTTCTTTTCTGAAAAGAAACTTTTCACAGTCTGCAAGAGAAAACTTGAGTAGCAGTTTGTGGCATCATTCCTGTTCACTCGGCTCCACTTCACACAAGGGGTTCAATTCCGTGTTACATTTATTCAGTTATTGACAGGTTCATTTATATTTACCCTTCAGATTCGTGTATGAAGTACAATGATTAAAACCACACACAAGTAGTATAGTAATAAAAGAGATTTACTTAGCTTCAATTAAAGATGTATTACAGATGATAAAATACAGATAAATACAGATAAATACAGCCTTCAATACAGGGGAGTCACAATCTCATTAGAAATGAAATACCTGGAGGCGACAGTCAACTTGATTCAGACTTTCTCTTCTTCAGTCCTGAATCAAAACTCAAATTCAATTTGGGTTGCCACCTGTCCAGGATTCACTCGGACAGTCCAGGTTTTGAATCACGTGTCCGGGTTTCAGTCCACCTGAAACCCAGACACAATATTTAGACAGGAATGTGGCTTAGGACAGAACTTGACAGAAGGGTGAGAGGCCACTATGTGCACCGCATTACTATTCTCTTTGGAATTCCCAAAGGTGTCCCAGGTCTGTTACAATCCTATTGTGCGCCCATAAAGTGTTCGGGTTTAGCTTGAAGAAAAAGTGGCAAGCCTAAATTCAATCTCTGGCCTCCCAGTTACAGTGCCTTGCAAAAGTATTCACCCCCTTCGCTTTTTACCTATTCTGTTACATTACAGCCTTTAGTTCAATGTTTTTTAATCGGAATTATATGTGATGGATCAGAACACAATAGTCTAAGTTGGTGAAGTAAAATTAGAAAAATATATACATAAAACTATTTTTCAGAAATTAAAAGCTGATAATTAGCATGTGCGTACAGTATGTATTCACCCCCTATGTTATGAAGCCCATAAAAAGCTCTGGGGCAACCAATTACCTTCAGAAGTCACATGATTAGTGAAATGATGTCCACCTGTGTGCAATCTAAGTGTCACATGACCTGTCATTACATATACACATCTTTTTGAAAGGCCCCAGAGGCTGCAAAACCTAAGCAAGAGGCACCACTAACCAAACACTGCCATGAAGACCAAGGAACTCTCCAAACAAGTAAGGGACAATGTTGTTGAGAAGTACAAGTCAGGGTTAGGTTATAAAAAAATATCCAAATCTTTGATGATCCCTAGGAGCACCATCAAATCTATCATAACCAAATGGAAAGAACATGGCACAACAGCAAACCTGCCAAGAGACGGCCGCACACCAAAACTCACGGACCGGGCAAGGAGGGCATTAATCAGAGAGGCAGCACAGAGACCTAAGGTAACCCTGGAGGAGCTGCAGAGTTCCACAGCAGAGACCGGAGTATCTGTACATAGGATGACAATAAGCCGTATGCTCCATAGAGTTGGGCTTTATGGCAGAGTGCAGTATTAAAAAGGATCCCCCATGGCACAGAGCAAAGTGTTTGGCCAGGGGTTTCTCTGGTATCTTTCCTTTGGTGTTGATTTCTCGTAAGTGCTCACCAAAACGTATTTTCAGGGGTCTTTTAGTTTTGCCTATGCATATCTTGGGACACGGGCACGTAATTAGGTAGATCACTCTTGATGTTGAACAATTGATGAGATTGCGTATCTCATATGTCCTCTCATTAAGGGCATCAGTGAAAGTAGAGGTTCGATGAACATAAGGGCACATTTGGCATTTGTTACAAGGGAACATACCCTTTGCTCGTGGGTACTCCGATAGCCAGGTGGGGTCTGGCTCTTTTACAAATTCAGACTGGATCAGCATATCACCCAAGCTTGGGGCTCGGCGAGCGACCATCCTGGGCGAGGTGCTGACTATCTTAGCCAGTTCCGGGGTGTTGGTCAAAATTCCCCAGTGTTTTTTCAGAATGGAAAATACATTATTCCACTGGGAGCCGAACGCTGTTATAACCCGTACTGGTTCATTTGTTTGTATCAGTGACTCCTTTGTGGTTTTTGTCCCATACAGCAGGCTTTCACTATCCCTAATGGCTGCCTTCTTTATAGCCCTCCTGAGTTGCGCCTGAGAGTACCCACGTTCACAAATTTGCGTGTAGAGTTCACTACTCTCCCGTCTGTAGTCAGCTGCATTACTGCAGTTCCTTTTTATTCGAAGGAACTGTCCTACTGGTATTCCATTTTTAAGCCAATGGGGTGGTGACTTGTTTCTTCCAATAGTGTATTAGCGGCCGTTTCCTTACGGAACGTGCTGGTGCCAAGTTGGCCCTCATTTAGTGTGATCTGTAGATCAAGGAAGGGGCCCATACTACAGCTTAAATTCTAAATTGATATTTAATACCTCTGGTAGATAATAATCTACCACCATTTGATCAAATGACTAAACCATCAGGCCAATGTGGCATGATGCAATATGCCCTGACTGGGTAGCAATATATGTTTCCTAATGTACTGTTTGTCAAGTCTGTCTTGTCTGGTTTGTTCGAGGCCTAATTACACCACATTTTTGATATTCATAGTTTCAATTAAAGTTGTGTTTTTTATGTATAAGACGAATAAATAAAATTGATTTTACCACTATACCAACTTTAGACTATATTGTTGCCCAAAGTAACCCCTTTCTCCGAACCCATCCCTTTGGGTTCTCCCCTCCCCCAACCTTCCTTTTAATACTGTACAAGCTATGGTTACAGCAACAATACCCTAATGGGTTAAGCACCAAGTACTGGCATACGCAATTTCATGATCCAGTACAGGTGTACTCACGCCAGCCCCCCTTCCCTTATCCCTCAACCCCCCCAAACCCCCCCATTTTATTTTTGATGTTTATGGCAGAGTGGCCAGAAGAAAGCCATTACTTTCAGCAAAAAACAAAATGGCACGTTTTAAGTTTGCGAAAAGGCATGTGGGAGACTCCCAAAATGTATGGAGGAAGGTGCTCTGGTCTAATGAGACTAAAATTTAACTTTTTGGCCATCAAAGAAAACGCTATGTCTGGCGCAAACCCAACACATCACATCACTCAAAGAACACCATCCCCACAGTGAGACATGGTGGTGGCAGCATCATGCTGTGGGGATGTTTTTCAGCAGTCGAGACTGGGAAACTGGTCAGAGTTGAGGGAAAGATGGATGGTGCTAAATACAGGGATATTCTTGAGCAAAACTTGTACCACTCTTTGTGTGATTTGAGGCTAGGATGGAGGTTCACCTTCCAGCAGGACAATGACCCCAAACACACTGCTAAATCAACACTTGAGTGGTTTAAGGGGAAACATGTAAATTTGTTGGAATGGCCCAGTCAAAGCCCAGACCTCAATTCAGGGCCGATCCTGGCCGGGGTGCACCGGTGCAGTGCACCTGAACGCCATAAAGGTGGGGGCGCTGAAGCACCAGAGTGCTCCCCTCCCTCCTCCTCCTCCTCCTCTCCTTGTCCATAGGCGGCTCTCTCTCCGCAGGTCACCGCCGCCGCTGTGCCCATCCCCCCTCCCTCCTCCTGTCAGAGGAGGAGAGCGAAACAGCCAGAGACCGGAGCGGCTGTCTCTGTGTGGAGAGAGAGACCAGCCGCGGCCACGCAGTGATGTCATGGGGGCGGTCCGAGCCCAACCCCGATGTGTTCCACTTCTCCTCCTGTGTGTAACTCCTGCCTGCTCCCCAAGCCTGACACGATCTGTTCTCCACCCGGGCGGCGCGGATGCACACCGTCCTCTCCTCTCCAGCTGCCGCCCGGGTGTTTTTTAATTAGCCTAATGGAGGGGAGGGGTCTATACTAATGTGGGGGGGTGATTTGTCCTGGGGGGTCTATACAAGTGTGGGGGGGATTTGTCCTGGGGGTCTGTACTAATGTGGGGGGGGTGGTTTGTCCTGGGGGCTCTAAACTAATGTAGGGGGAGGTGATTTGTCCTGGGGAGTCTGTACTAATGTGGGGGGGTGGTTTGTCCTGGGGGTCTATACTAATGTAGGGGGGTGGTTTGTCCTGGGGGGTCTGTACTAATGTAGGGGGGGTGGTTTGTCCTGGGGGGTCTATACTAATGTAGGAGGGTGATTTGTCCTGGGGGTCTGTACTAATGTAGGGGGGGTGGTTTGTCCTGGGGGGTCTATACTAATGTAGGGGGGTGGTTTGTCCTGGGGGGTCTGTACTAATGAGGGGGGTGGTTTGTCCTGGGGGGTCTATACTAATGTAGGGGGGTGATTTTTCCAGGGGGGGTCTAAACTAATGTAGGGGGGGTGATTTGCCCTGGGGGGTCTGTACTAATGTAGGGGGGTGGTTTGTCCTGGGGGTCTAAACCAATGTAGGGGGTTGATTTGTCCTGGGTGGTCTGTACTAATGTAGGGGGGATGATTTTTCCTGGGGGGTCTGTACTAATGTAGAGGGGGTTGATTTGTCCTGGGGGGTCTGTACTAATGTAGGGGGGATGATTTTTCCTGGGGGGTCTGTACTAATGTAGAGGGGGTGGTTTGTCCTGGGGGGTCTATACTAATGTGGGGGGGTGATTTGTCCTGGGGGTCTATACTAATGTAGGGGGGATGATTTGTCCTGGGGGTCTGTACTAATGTAGGGGGGTGGTTTGTCCTGGGGGGTCTAAACTAATGTAGGGGGTGGTTTGTCCTGGGGGTCTATACTAATATAGGGGGGGTGATTTGTCCTGGGGGTCTAAACGAATGTAGGGGGAGGTGATTTGTCCTGGGGGGTCTGTACTAATGTAGGGGGTAATTTGTCCTGGGGGTCTGTACTAAGGTGGGGGGGTGGTTTGTCCTGGGGGGTCTATACTAATGCAGAGGGGGTGATTTGTCCTGGGGGGTCTGAACTAATGGAGGGGGGTGATTTGTCCTGGGGGGTCTAAACTAATGGAGGGGGGGTGGTTTGTCCTGGGGGGATCTGTACTAATGGAGGGGGGTGGTTTGTCCTGGGTGAGTCTGTACTAATGGAGGGGGGTGGTTTGTCCTGGGGTCTGTACTAATGGAGGGGGGTGGTTTGTCCTGGGTGGGTCTGTACTAATGGAGGGGGGTGGTTTGTCCTGGGGGTCTGTACTAAGGGAGGGGGGTGGTTTGTCCTGGGGGGTCTGTACTAATGGAGGAGGTGGTTTGTCTTGGGGGGTCTGTACTAATGGAAGGGGGCAGGTGGTTTGTCTGGGGGGGTCTGTACTAATGGAAGGGGGCAGGTGTTTGTCATGGGGGTCTGTACTAATGAGGGGGGTGGTTTGTCCTGGGGGATCTGTACTAATGGAGGGGGGTGGTTTGTTCTTGGAGGTCTGTACTAATGTGGGGGGTGGTTTGTTCTGGGGGGTCTGTACTAATGGAGGGGGGTGGTTTGTCCTGAGGGGGATCTGTACGAATGTAGAGGGGTGGTTTGTCCTGAGGGGGGTCTGTACTAATGTAGGGGGGTGGTTTGTCCTGGGGGGGTCTGTACTAATGGAGGGGGGGTGGTTTGTCCTGGGGGGGTCTGTACTAATGGAGGGGGTGGTTTGTCCTGGGGGTCTGTACTAATGGAAGGGGGCAGGTGGTTTGTCTTGGGGGGTCTGTACTAATGGAAGGGGGCAGGTGGTTTGTCATGGGGGTCTGTACTAATGAGGGGGGTGGTTTGTCCTGGGGGATCTGTACTAATGGAGGGGGGTGGTTTGTTCTTGGAGGTCTGTACTAATGTGGGGGGTGGTTTGTTCTGGGGGGTCTGTACTAATGGAGGGGGGTGGTTTGTCCTGAGGGGGGTCTGTACGAATGTAGAGGGGTGGTTTGTCCTGAGGGGGGGTCTGTACTAATGTAGGGGGGTGGTTTGTCCTGGGGGGTCTGTACTAATGGAGGGGTGGTTTGTCTTGGGGAGTCTGTACTAATGGAGGGGGGTGGTTTGTTCTGGCGGGGTCTGTACTAATGGAGGGGGGGTGGTTTGTTCTGGGGATTCTGTACTAATGGAGGGGGTGGTTCTATACTAATGGAGGGGGTGGTTTGTCCTGAGAGGGGTCTGTACTAATGGAGGGGGTGGTTTGTCCTGAGGGGGGTCTATTCTGATAAAGGGGGTGTTTTGTCCTGGGGGGATCTTTACTGAGGGAGGGGTTTATACTTAGTCTGTACTAATGTGGGGGGTGGTTTGTCCTGGGGGGTCTATACTAATGTAGGGGGGTGATTTGTCCTGGGGGTCTGTACTAATGTAGGGGGGGTGGTTTGTCCTGGGGGGTCTATACTAATGTAGGGGGGTGGTTTGTCCTGGGGGGTCTGTACTAATGTAGGGGGTGGTTTGTCCTGGGGGTCTATACTAATGTAGGAGGGTGATTTGTCCTGGGGGTCTGTACTAATGTAGGGGGGTGGTTTGTCCTGGGGGGTCTATACTAATGTAGGGGGGTGGTTTGTCCTGGGGGGTCTGTACTAATGTAGGGGGGTGGTTTGTCCTGGGGGGGTCTATACTAATGTAGGGGGGTGATTTTTCCATACGGGGTCTAAACTAATGTAGGGGGGTGATTTGCCCTGGGGGGTCTGTACTAATGTAGGAGGGGGGTTTGTCCTGGGGGTCTAAACCAATGTAGGGGGTTGATTTGTCCTGGGGGGGTCTGTACTAATGTAGGGGGGATGATTTTTCCTGGGGGGTCTGTACTAATGTAGAGGGGGTGGTTTGTCCTGGGGGGTCTATACTAATGTGGGGGGGTGATTTGTCCTGGGGGTCTATACTAATGTAGGGGGGATGATTTGTCCTGGGGGTCTGTACTAATGTAGGGGGGTGGTTTGTCCTGGGGGGTCTAAACTAATGTAGGGGGTGGTTTGTCCTGGGGGTCTAAACAAATGTAGGGGGAGATGATTTGTCCTGGGGGGTCTGTACTAATGTAGGGGGTGATTTGTCCTGGGGGGTCTGTACTAAGGTGGGGGGTGGTTTGTCCTGAGGGGGGTCTATACTAATGCAGAGGGGGTGGTTTGTCCTGGGTGAGTCTGTACTAATGGAGGGGGGTGGTTTGTCCTGGGGGTCTGTACTAATGGAGGGGGGTGGTTTGTCCTGGGTGGGTCTGTACTAATGGAGGGGGGTGGTTTGTCCTGGGGGTCTGTACTAAGGGAGGGGGGTGGTTTGTCCTGGGGGGGTCTGTACTAATGGAGGAGGTGGTTTGTCTTGGGGGGTCTGTACTAATGGAAGGAGGCAGGTGGTTTGTCTGGGGGGGGGGTCTGTACTAATGGAAGGGGGCAGGTGTTTGTCTTGGGGGTCTGTACTAATGAGGGGGGTGGTTTGTCCTGGGGGATCTGTACTAATGGAGGGGGGTGGTTTGTTCTTGGAGGTCTGTACTAATGTGGGGGGGTGGTTTGTTCTGGGGGGTCTGTACTAATGGAGGGGGGTGGTTTGTCCTGAGGGGGATCTGTACGAATGTAGAGGGGTGGTTTGTCCTGAGGGGGGTCTGTACTAATGTAGGGGGGTGGTTTGTCCTGGGGGGGTCTGTACTAATGGAGGGGGGGGTGGTTTGTCCTGGGGGGGTCTGTACTAATGGAGGGGGTGGTTTGTCCTGGGGGTCTGTACTAATGGAAGGGGGCAGGTGGTTTGTCTGGGGGGGTCTGTACTAATGGAAGGGGGCAGGTGGTTTGTTATGGGGGTCTGTACTAATGAGGGGGGTGGTTTGTCCTGCGGGATCTGTACTAATGGAGGGGGTGGTTTGTTCTTGGAGGTCTGTACTAATGTGGGGGGTGGTTTGTTCTGGGGGGTCTGTACTAATGGAGGGGGGTGGTTTGTCCTGAGGGGGGTCTGTACGAATGTAGAGGGGTGGTTTGTCCTGAGGGGGGTCTGTACTAATGTAGGGGGGTGGTTTGTCCTGGCGGGGTCTGTACTAATGGAGGGGGGGTGGTTTGTTCTGGGGATTCTGTACTAATGGAGGGGGTGGTTCTATACTAATGGAGGGGGTGGTTTGTCCTGAGAGGGGTCTGTACTAATGGAGGGGGGTGGTTTGTCCTGAGGGGGGTCTATTCTGATAAAGGGGGGTGTTTTGTCCTGGGGGGATCTTTACTGAGGGAGGGGTTTATATTTAGTGGGGGTCTGCACTGATGGAGGGGGTCTATACTTAGTGGAGGGGGGTCTGTACTGAGGGGCAACTATAGTTGGTGGAGGGGGTGATACCATGTTTTACCGCAATGGGTGACACCAACCCTAGTGACGCCACTGCAGCCGCGGGCTCTTGTTTCCCCTCTCCCTCTCCTCCTCGTGCACGCTGCTGTACTAGTGAGCGGTGCACTATGTTTCTTCCACAGCCTTCATATCGGCCAGGGAAGAAAAAAAAAGGAGCAAAGAAGAGGATTGTGGGACATGTAGTCCCGAGGACTGGCAGCCCCACTGTAACACAGAAACTGCAGCCCACACAGCATGCTCAGCTGAATGGGAGAAAGAGAGCCAGAAGCCCGGGCAAGCTTTCAGGGAAGTACACCCTGGACTCCAGAGGGAGAGGGCAGTGCTGAGGGAACACCATCAGAGAGGGAACCCCACTGCCCTACGCCACCAGAGGGAAAGCCACACAGCTTAGCGCCATCCCTGGCGGAGAAAGGAATGGAGTCATTGCCAGTATACAGATCTGGGCTCTTCCCAGTGGAGTCGCCACGGGCAATTCAGAGTGAGCAGACTCCTGATCAGAGGAACCGTTACTGTATCGCTGGGTCAGGTGAGAGAGCCGAATGGCCATTATTTACTGACGTCCATAGGAACTGCATTCTCTGACCATCTCCTGTAACATGTCTGCAGTCTCTGACCATCTCTTGTATCATGTCTGCAGTCTCTGACCATCTCTTGTTTCATGTCTGTAGTCTCTGACCATCTCTTGTATCATATCTGCAGTCTCTGACCATCTTCTGTACCATGTCTGCAGTCTCTGACCGTCTCCTGTAGTATGTCTGCAGTCTCTGACCGTCTCCTGTAGTATGTCTGCAGTCTCTGACCATCTCCTGTACTATGTCTGCAGTCTCTGACCGTCTCCTGTAGTATGTCTCCAGTCTCTGACCATCTCCTGTACTATGTCTGCAGTCTCTGACCATCTCCTGTATTATATCTCCAGTCTCTGATCACTTCCTGTAGTATGTCTGCAGTCTCTGACCATCTCCTGTAGTATGTCTGCAGTCTCTGACCATCTCCTGTACTATGTCTGGGGGCTCTTTCTAACAGACTGTCTAACAGAAGCTAAAACAACAACAAGGAGAGGGGCGCCTCTGAGTATAAATCATAAATACATTTTATTAAAACAACAATATCCACTCACATGAAAGTTGGAGAAGTTGCATTAGGGTCAGTTGGCTGGGCTGGAGAGATGCGGTGGAACTACAAGTCACAGCGGTTCCTGCAGGGCATGCCAGGTCCAGAGAGGATTAGTTCTTGCAGCCGGGTGCAGTCTCTTTCAGCAAACAGTCCAACACAAATCCTGCTTAGTTAGGAGCCAGGTTGTATCCCAGATGCACAGATAAGGGTTCCAGGGAAGGGGAGGGAGAGATGTGTAGGACGCCAGAGCATTCGTTCAGCCGTGCTGCTGCTCACTAGTTGGATAGTGTAAAGCCTCTAGGAAGGGATAGGGCCGGCCGAGCCGGCTCGGCCGGCCCTATCCCTTCCCTGGAACCCTTCCCTGGAACCCTTATCCGTGCATCTGAGATACAACCTGGCTCCTAACTAAGCAGGATTTGTGTTGGACTGTTTGCTGAAAGAGCCTGCACCCGGCTGCAAGAACTAATCCTCTCTGGACCTGGCATGCCCTGCAGGAACCGCTGTGACCTGTAGTTCCACCGCATCTCTCCAGCCCAGCCAACTGACCCTAATGCAACTTCTCCAACTTTCATGTGAGTGGATATTGTTGTTTTAATAAAATGTATTTATGATTTATACTCAGAGGCGCCCCTCTCCTTGTTGTTGTTTTAGCTTGCTGGACCCTGCTTTTGGCTCCTTTGGTGGCTGCCCTGACTGACCTCTCGTATATACCCCCAGTATATATGCATGAACTTACACATGCATTTTTACAGTTTTCAGTTCCTGGACTAATCGGTTTTACTTTCAAGGTAACTGTGCTTTGCGCCTTTTTACTTGTATTGTCTAACAGAAACCATCTCTGTGTGCATCAGAGAGACTCCCCTCCAGGTCTCTTTAGTGTACACTCTTCCTGTATTTTCTTTATTGTTAAAAGATCATGGGAGGATCCCAGGGTAACGAAGACTTCTTAGGGGAACATCTTTGTGTTTGAGTTGTTGCCATAGAAACATTTGTAAAGGGGAGGAGTTGGTAAGATGACCACGCCCCCATGGGGCGCCAGAAATATTTCTGCACCCAGGCGCCCGTGACCCTGGGAGCGGCCCTGCCTCAATCCAATAGAAAATCTGTGGTCAGACTTAAAGATTGCTGTTCACAAGCGCAAACCATCCAACTTGAAGTTACTGGAGCAGTTTTGCAAGGAGGAATGGGCAAAATTCCCAGTGGTAAGATGTGGCAAGCTCATAAAGACTTATCCAAAGCGACTTGGAGCTGTGATAGCCGCAAAAGGTGGCTCTACAAGGTATTGACTTTAGGGGGGTGAATAGTTATGCACATTGACTTTTTCTGTTATTTTGTCCTATTTGTTGTTTGCTTCACAATAAAAAAAAAAAACACATCTTCAAAGTTGTGTGCATGTTCTGTAAATTAAATGATGCAAATCCTCAAACAATCCATGTTAATTCCAGGTTGTGAGGCAACAAAACACGAAAAATGCCAAGGGGGTGAATACTTTTGCAAGGCACTGAATACATGGGAGGGAAAACAATATCTACAACTGGTGAAAAGAAAAGGTCAAAGGTTCCCAACTTCCCATAGCATAATGAAACAGATGTCTCAGGCATTAAGCATGTTGTATATAGACAGAAGTGACTACTTATATACCAACATAAAACTATTACTAAGTTTCTTGTAAATCAATAACTAAAATGAATTCTGAATATAGACCCGTACTACAATATGTTACAAAGGAATCCTATCTTTCCTTTTCATAGAATGCTGAGAATACTTGCGCGGTCCTGTTTGCCCCATTGTGAGAAGGACTAGTAGTACCAGCGTGACTAACAGGACCATTACCCCTTTTCTTAGTCTATAGGAGGAAGCTCCAGCTGGTCTATTATTTGTATTTTTGTCATAATTGGGATATCTGGAGGATTTCTCTATATCAGTCAGGCTGCTGTTATTCGGATACTGAGATTTTCCTTATATTTTGCACTGCGTACTTTACTCATGTTTTTTTTTTTACATTTTTTCCAGGTTATGTCCTCCTGCAAAGACCTCCATCTGCCATCTATGAAGGAGACCCCCTGACTCTGAGATGTCATCATAATAAAGGTTTTAGTGGCTTTGAAGCAAGATTTTACAAGAATAATGAAGAGATAAAATCAGAATTCCCGGACTCTGAGTTCCGTATTCAGAAAGTGGATCTAAACAAATCCGGACGTTATAAATGTTCTAAACAAATAGTATTTTCTGATAGACCTGGTTCGTATGAGCTCTCAGATGAATTCTCGCTCTCTGTGAAAGGTGAGTCCCTATAACACGGCACATCCTGGGGATAGTATGGGGGATCTGGGGATAGTACGGGGATCTGAGGATAGTACGGGGATCTGGGGATGGATGAAGGGCTCAGTATGGGGATCAATGTTATTATTGGATGGATGGGGGCGGAGACAATATTTTCTGCTGTCAGCAAGAAACAAACAGCTGTTGGCTGCATTTCAGCTCCAGATAAAGACACAGAGGTAAGTAGCTGAGGATGACGACTTGGCGAGACATTTATATATAAATACAGGTAATGGGAGAAATGCCACGCCAACTCTAAATTTTAAGCAGCCAACACGACAATCAGACTAATTGCAAAATATAAATGTGAACAAAAATGTGTAGCGCTAATAAAGTTGAGTATATTGAAAAATAACATACACAGTATCACAGTATCTAAACCGTGATGGTGACACAAAAGATAAAAAGTAGAAATGTATGTAATGAAACATATATCTATTTATGTGATTATATGGACAATTAAAGCCACAGCTGTAACCTATATACCAAACAATCACTAATAGACTGTGTAAAAACCAATGTGAATGGTACTAGTGACAGGAATATATCTGTAGATCACAGTGAATATCACATCCCTAGTGCAAAGCCGAAAATTTTTTATAAATCGAAAAATCGGGATCGACACACAGTGAATGGGTGATCCTAAAAATCACAACATATTTGCTGGGGTAGCAAATAGACCCGACGTGTTTCGTCCTCATAGACTTCTGCTGGGTTATCATGTCTATAAGGACAAAACGCATCGGATCTATTTGCTACCCCAGCCACTTTTTTACTGCGCTTTTTAGTTCAATTGAACCAAATTTTTACTGCCCATATTTTTACTGAATGTTGGATAACTTTTTTATTTCAATAAATCCTTTATCCTTGTCGGATTTACACTATGGGGAGGTTCTCCTATTTTCCTTTACACTATGGGAACTGTCTTTGATTGAGCGGAGATCGGTTGATGATCAAAGCCAGCCCTAGGACAGCAAATCAAGACAGCAGGAAGTCCAGGCTCAGTTCATCCCCTTTGGTGGCGAGTATGACTCCAGGCTCCTCTTCTGTATAGAACATCCGATCAGTCGGGATTAGATCCACTCTCACCGCTTGGTGGTATAAGCACATTTGACTCACCGCTGATGGCCTGTGAGTCCACCATTTCTGGTAAGGGTATTTCATCTTTCCTCACTTGAAGCTTTTTGATGAGAAGACAGCACCCTATATGTCAGCGCACTTCCAGCGTTCTCCGAGAAGCGATTAAGATTAGAAATATCAACAGTATTATGGTTTCATCCCCATGAACCTTCATCCTGTATATTGATATGGACTCTAGATGCAGAACATTATATCTACATGATAACATCTGTTTATATTTATGACATACATTATCTTGGCACATCAGGCACGTGGTGTTGTCATTTTTGATTTATTCATTCACTTTTGTACATTTATGGTATTCTGTGATTTTTAGGATCACCCATTCACGGTGTGTCGATCCCGATTTTTCTATTTATAAAATTTTTTCGGCTTTGCACTAGGGATGTGATGTTCACTGTGATCTATAGATATATTCCTGTCCCTAGGAATTGGTCTCATTGGTCACATTGGTTTTTACACAGTCTATTAGTGATTGTTTGGTATATAGGTTACAGCTGTGGCTTTAATTGTCCATATAATCACATAAATAGATATATGTTTCATTACATACATTTCTACTTTTTATCTTTTGTGTCACCGTCACGGTTTAGATACTGTGTACACACGTTGATTATTTTTCAGTATACTCAACTATATTAGCTCTACACATTTATATACAAATACATTGAGTGTTTAGTTTAAAGAGCTTTTAATGTATAATGAGCTCTTCAACTCAAATGTAATGCTTAGCCTTAGACCAGGGTATAGCTTTAAGCCACAAACTTTTTTTTTTCTTAGGTCCCTTTCAGACCCGCGGATCCGTATTTAGCCATCCGCTTGCTCAGTGGGGATCGCTCCGTTGATCCCCGCTGAGCCGGCGGATGACAAGTCCGTCTCTGCACACTGTGCAGGGACAGACCTTTCAGAGAGACTGCTCTCCGCTATGGGTGGATAGGATGATTACGGACCGCCTGTCCGTTTTCACCCGATCCGATCCGCCAGACAGATGGAAAATACGACATCCATCCGTCTGGATTTTGCGGAGCAGATCAGATCAGGGAGGATCGGATGTCAGCGGGCATGTCACCGCTGACATCCGTCGCTCCATAGAGATGTATGGAGCGACCGTTCAGATCCGCCTGAAAAAACTGACAGGCGGATCTAAACGGTCCGCACATGTAAAAGGGGCCTAAATGGATGTAAACCCTTCAATATCCCCAGTGAAGTGAGTGGCCTCAGGTGATACACAGAGATTTAACAAATCTCCCTATATAAGTTGTACCAGTTTATCTGCAGTCTTCTCTTCTCTCTGTTCAAAGTGCAGAATTTTTTAAAGCTTGTCTAAGCGTTCAGAAAAACGGGTGTGGAGAGCTGATGTTACACTCTGCAGAGCTCAGTGAGGGGAGCTCTGAGAGCTGATTGGAGGGAAGGGACACACCCCCCTCCACACAACACACAGGAACAGAGCTGAGGCTATCAATCAGCTGGAGCTCCTCCCCTGTCACCTTTTTCTCTTGGTGTCAGGAAAACTTGCCAGAAGTGACTTATGCTGATAGCAGAGGAAGGAGACCGCAGACAGGAATGACACTTTGTGCTCTGAACTGAGACAAGTACACACTATAGATGGATATGCTTTATTCACATTTCCTGTCTGAGGTTTAGCAACAATGCCCCTCACAAAATATATGCTTATTATGTTATAAATTACATCAATGTATGACATATAACCCAGCATAAACAAGTAAGGGAATTCTGGTTGCTCAGACCCTGATCTGATTGTATAATTCAAGATATGCTGTATACTGTATATAGATCTTGTAGTGCAATATCAAGGTGGAGTCAGGTGGGCTGACAAACCTGTGATAGGTTTATCATTGGTATCTATGTTTCATTATGTTTGTTTTTTTGTTCTGCTTTGCATATATTCGTTTTTTGTTGTTAGTTCTTATTGTCTCGTGGGTTTTCCCTGACACGGTTTTGGCTACTTTAGTGTCTGGGCTTCATAGCACACTCATCCCTAATATTACTTATATCTGCATATTAGTCTTTTGTTTGACAAGGTGGAGCACTGGTGTTTGTTATTTGGTTTGCCTGGTGAGCTGAGCCTAGTTTCTTATATGTCTAGGGTGCTCCAACAGTGAGATCTTTCTGCCATACTTTCCAGGTCTGTTTCTGCCCACCTGGGAGTTCTGGGTGTTCCATTAGTGTGTTCCTGCTTCGCCAGTTACAGTATATTCTCCATGGTTTTATGTAACCCTGTTGTTAACACTGTTAGGTATTTTCTTTTTTTTAAGGCTACTAATATTTCTTGCACATGTATATAACTAGAGACTGAGCCTCTGCTAAGAGGGGGCTATAATGCATACCTCCCAACAGTCCCGGATTGGGCGGGACTTTCCCGCTTTGACACCTCTGTCCCGCTATCCCGCCATACAGGTGATTTGTCCCGCATAATGCTGTTGACTACAAGCTAATTTTTCTCTCAATAGGACCTGCAGCAGTGTGTACATCCAGTACAGCCAGGGATTGCCTAACAAGTCAGCTGGATGTGCACTGTGCAGCCCCAATGAGAGACTTCACCTGTCAAAAAGAGAGTGTGATGTCGGGTAGGGGCGGGACTGCTATCCAGACCCGCCCCTCTGTCAAACCAGTGCATAGCGAAAGAGCCGGTGACACAACACCGGCATTCATAGATTGCTGGCCGGGATCAGCTATCTATTCCTCTCCCCCAGAGTTTTTTCAGCCTCCATTAGCCCTGCACTCACAGGCAGCTCCCCACTTTCACCTAAATACATAAGCCTGACTTCTGCAGTTGAAAGTGAAAGTAACAGCTCAGCTCGGCTCCTTCAACAGGCTCTCTGCTCTGCAGTCTGCACTAAAGTCGGGACAAGTGAAAGTCTGACTGCAGCGTGTGTGAGGAGGGAGGAGGGAGGAGGGGGGAGGGGGGTGAGCTGCCCCCTAATCATTATCTCCTTCCTGCTCCAGGAGTCGAAGATACCCAGTGCACTGAAAGGAGAAGGAAGCTGTGGCTGCACTGGATAGAAGACATCTACAGAAAGGTGCTACTTTTACAAAAGTGTGTGTTATGTGTGTGTGGTGTGTGTGGTGTGTGTTGTATGTGTGTGTGTGTTATGTGTGTGTGTGGTGTGGTGTGTGTTTGGTGTGGTGTGTGTTATATCTGTGTGTGTGTGGTGTGTGTTATATCTGTGTGTGTGTGTGATGTGTGTTGTATGTGTGTGTGTGTTGTGTGTGTGTGGTGTTGTGTGTGCTATGTGTGTGGTGTGTGTTATATGTGTGTGTGGTGTGGTGTGTGTTGTATGTGTGTGTGTGTTATGTGTGTGGTGTGTGTGGTGTGGTGTGTGTTATATCTGTGTGTGTGTGTGGTGCGTGTTGTGTGTGTGTGTGTGTGTGTGTGTGTGTGTGTGTGTGTGTTATGTATGTGTGTGTGTGGTGTGGTGTGTGTGTTGTATGTGTGTGTGTGTTATGTATGTGTGTGTCGTGTGGTGTGTGTTATGTGTGTGTGTGGTGTGGTGTGTGTTATATCTGTGTGTGTGTGGTGTGGTGTGTGTTGTATGTGTGTGTGTGTGTTATGTATGTGTGTGTGTTATGTGTGTGTGGTGTGGTGTGTGTTATATCTGTGTGGGTGTGGTGTGGTGTGTGTTATATATATGTGTGTGTGTGTGTGTAGGGAGGGGGGTTTCAGATGTTATAGTTGAGGAGAAGGGCAATAGTGACATGTGGATGGATGACTGCACTCTGTACCTAGCGCTCTTGAACCCTTGCACTCTGTACGTAACGCACTCCAGAACCATGCACTGTGCCTGCACTCTGTACATAACACATGTCAATACCCTGCACTCTATATGTAACTCCAGAACCCTGCACCTTGTGCATAACACACTCCAGAACCATGCACTCTGTATCTAGCCCTATCCTGAACCCTGCACTCTGTACATAATGCACTCCTGAATCCTTCCACACTTTGTGTAATGCACACTTCCATAGTTTATGCAAAATCATTTGTAATGGAAGCTTTTTATTCCTATTTTTTGAAATGACTGTGCTGGGGTTTTTGTATGCATTAGTGAGAATCTTTCTTTTTGCCGCAGTGCACATAGCGCGCGTTCAGTCGCCTCCTCCCATAAGTGTCCCTCTTTCTGAAGTTCAAAAGTTGGGAGGTATGTATAATGGGACTTCACTGTACAAACTGGCAGAACCTCTACCCTGTTGGGCCTTGATTGTTACATTTTGGGGAATGGGTTCAGGTGGAACACTCAAAAAGTAAGCACATAATTCTCTGGGTGATAGTCCCCAGATGAATGCTCAGGCTTCCTCTTGCTGGTTCACCCTCATATCATATTAAAGTATCTTTGACAAAGCAGAGGTTCTGGTGTTGTCTCTATATCAAATAGACAACTGCATTAATCAGACCAGTGGACGGTCTAGCGTGGCTTCATTGCCATCCCCAGCTCTAACTTTCTCATTAGAAACAGCATGGGTTAGGTCCTCTACAAGATTCAGGTGTACTTACTCTCAGCCCTAGAGGGGTGAGCCATCATGGCCTGGACTCACACTCAGGATCTTCAACTAATGCTGGCCATACACTATACAGAAAATCGGCCGAACCCCTTTTCGAAAAACGAACGTTCGACCGTGACCGCAAACGATCGTGCCATCATATAATGACCGATAATCTGTTCAGTGGACATGAATAAATAATTTTGTGTTCGTTTTTTTACATATACCTAGTGCAGGCAGTTCGGACGGGAAACACATTAACCTTGCAATTTATCGTACGTTCGGCAGAAATTTTCCAAACATGCCGTTCGTTTTTTTTCCACAAAAACGTCACAAACGATTATCGATTTGTACCCACTAACTTGCTGAAAAACGAACGAAGTGTCCATACGAACGATTTTTCGGCCGATTTTTCGTATAGTGTATGGCCAGCATAAGACCACATCCTGCAGGCAAAAGACCCTTCCAGAACTTGCTCTGCATATTTGTTAATTTTGGGTCCATTCTCTTGAAGATCATCTCTCCAGGGATTGACCAACCAACAAATATGCAGAGTTAAACAATGTTCCAACTCCAATGCCCTGTACACGCGGTCAGACTTTCCAACGGAATATGTGCGATCAGAGCTTGTTGTCAGAAATTCCGACCGTGTGTGGGCCCCATCGGACTTTTTCCATTGGAATTTCTGACACACAAAGTTTGAAAGCAGGCTATAGAATTTTCCGACAACAAAATCTCGTTGTCCTTTAAATTCCGATCGTGTGTAGACAAATCCGACGGACAAAGTGCCACGCATGCTCAGAATAAATTAAAAGACGAAAGCAATTGGCTATTGCCCCGTTTATAGTCCCGACGTACGTGTTTTACGTCATTGCGTTCGGAACGATCAGATTTTCCGACAACTTTGTGCGACCGTGTGTATGCAAGACAAATTTGAGCCAACATCCGTCGGAAAAAAACTATGGATTTTGTTGTCGGAATGTCCAATCAATGTCTGATTGTGTGTACAGGGCATAACACTGCACAAAAAAGTGTAACTCCCTTTCCCAGGTAGTTGTATGAGATGGGAGCATTAATAAATTAAAAAAAACCCATGTGGATGTCCTCAGTGAGTACAATAAAATGCATGTGTATTTTCCTAGGGTCGAAAACGTGAACCAACATACACACAAATACTGTAGGTTGGAATAGATGAACATATGTCTTTATGCAGGCTAATCTACTATGTAGCTATGTGTAGCACTACACCGTAAGGGCTGCTTGAAAAAGTTTGTCCCCAGTGGTTGCCCTGACCTTGAAAGTCTCCCGAACCCTCTGACACCCTGGGTTCAGACATTGGTTGGTGCCACAACCTAGGATAAGCACAACTGTTTAGCAATGTTTCACAGAATATTTGTAAACTATAATACACTGGTCTCTAAAAGAAAGAGTTCCTTGAAGATATGGCCAATATAGTATCCAATAGCAGGTGGGGGTTGGGGGTTGGGGGGGGGGGGGGGTGAAGCAAGAGAAGCCATTTTGTTGCAGGTATTCTGTAACTCAGCACAGGGATGGTGGGACCCCCCTCATAAAGTTGGTTAGTGGACAGATATCCCTTCATGCTCTGGATTTGCATTCTATCTTGGTGAAGCTTAGCTTCTTTAGACACACCCTTGTTCAACACCATGAGTAAATGGGTGACATTCTTGGTTTGCAGCACTGGAGTTTCAAACTGAATTCCCACCAGAAACACCTCCTCCATTGAACTTGCCTATCTTTTACTTGTTTATGTGGGTTCTCCAGTTTCCTTCCATGATCCATACAAATAGCTGGGTTCTGGCCAACTCTATGGACATGGTGGCTATACAGAATCTCCTTTTTGGGGACTAATGTCACAGATTCTATTTACTTCTATTTATTTGATAATGTAAGTGCAGGATGTGAACCAAACCGTTTATAAAAAAAACTTTCATCAAGGGAAAAGAAAACCGACTCCAGAAATTTGTCATTGTCACAAATTTTTTCTTCCAGAGCTCTTCTCTCCTCCGAAAATAAAAATAACTTCTGATTGGGTAATAGAAGGAGATGAGATGACGGTGAGATGTGACACCAGACGGGATCCGCTCAGAGGCGGCACAGAGCTGCACTTTGCCTTCTACAGAGATGGACGGACTGTGCGGGGATACAATGTATCTGATACATACAGAGTGCGGTCATCTCAGCTGGAGGATTCTGGGAAATATACCTGTGAAGTGAAGACGAGATCTAACACTGTGAGGAAGATGAGTGATGGACTCTATATCCAGATATACAGTAAGTACCTAAATACTGATCCTGTCTTCATAGTGCTTTTAAAAAAAAGAGTACTCCCATAGGAAGGTCTCTCATAAAAATGTACAAATTTTTGGGTGGATTGATCCTTTAAATCAGAACTTTAGCCCTTCACTAAAACTTTTCTAGGACCAGAGGCCAACGAAGACCCCCAACCCAAGTCTTTATGATAACACCAAAAACAGTGGGAAGAGTAGCGTTTAGTAACCACCATCTCTCATGGCTTTGAAATGCCTTGATGGTCAAGTGGTAAATGTGTTTGAGATTGAAGTTCCTTTATGCTGAGCCAGGGCTGTAGTTATGCTTTATGGGGACCCATACTGCATAGTTAACAAAATCATTAATGGCCCCCATCTCTCTAATCTGCATCTCAAATGCAGTTCCTCTAGTGATACAAACACCAGATGCATTCAGAGCAAAATACATTCCCATACCACAAATATCATTAATTTCACCCAAACTTGTTTGTCCAATGTAACCACTACCTGCATAAATTAGATATGCTTCTGGGCCCCCTGTGGCAGTCTCATAGTCTGCTCTGGCTTACATACACTCTTGTGCTGCTGAGCAGGTCACACAACCTCAGCAAATGCCATGGATACTCATTAAATGATATTCTCAGAAAAGTCCTTACTATTGCTCTCAGCCTCCTCCAAATCTTCCCTGAATTCCTGTTAGAGGGTGACTGTTAGGGTTGTCACCTGTCCAGGATTCACCCAGATAGTCCGGGTTTTTATTTCATGTGTCCAGGTTTTAGATCACCTGAAACCCAGACACATTATTCAGATAAGACTGTGGCTCCTGAAGTAACTGAGTACCGCAACCGTCAGCATAGGCAAGCGAACGGCCAAGGCTAGGGCAGTATATGGGAAGGCTAGGGTAGTATATAGACAGGCTGTGATAGTATATAGACAGGCTAGGGTAGTATATGGACAGGCTAGGGCAGTATAGGAAGGCAAGAGTAGTATATAGACAGGCTAGGGTAGTACATAGACAGGCTAGGGCAGTATATGGACAGGCTAAGGCAGTATAGGGGAAGGCTAGGGTAATATATAGACAGGCTAGGGTAGTATATGGACAGGCTAGGGTAGTATACAGACAGGCTAGGGTAGTATATAGCCAGGCTAGGGCAGTATATGGACAGGCTAGGACAGTATAGGGGAAGGCTAGGGTAGTATATAGACAGGCTAGGGTAGTATATGAACAGGCTAGGACAGTATATGGACAGGCTAGGACTGTATAGGGGAAGGCTAGGGTAGTATAGGGACAGGCTAGGGCAGTATATGAACAGGCTAGGGCAGTATAGAGGAAGGCTAAGGTAGTATATAGACAGGCTAGGTGTAGTATATGGGCAGGTTAGGGCAGTAGATGGACAGGCTAGGGCAGTATAGGGGAAGGCTAGGGTAGTATATAGACAGGCTAGGGTAGTATATGGACAGGCTAGGGTAGTATATAGAAAGGCTAGGGCAGTATAGGAGTGGGCTAGGGTAGTATAGGGGCAGGCAGTTGTCCTCATAACACACAAAACTGCTGGAAAAAATCTTGGTCGTCAATTTGCTTGGTAAATAGAAGAGAAAGAGAGGCGGCCGTGGTTCAGTTTGTCGTCCCTCTCAAAGTGCTGCCTAGGTCCAATGGACCCACTGGCACCCATGGTAGGGCCGGCTATGTCCATAACAATATTTATAGTCTTTTTATTTTTTTTTCCCACAGGCAGAAAAGTCTTTGTGACAGTCCTTGCTGTGTCCATAGTTGGGGTTTTTGTGATCATTGTCCTTTCTGCTGTTCTTATCTGGAGATGTAAACATAGAAAAGAATCTTCTGCTTCAACTCAAGGATCACCTCAAGAAGCGGCCAGAATGGGTAAAAATGTTATCACACATGTACTGGGATGTCTAAATCCACAACAAAAAATTATTATATTGCAGCTTTTTGGTCCGTAGATGTGGCATCTGCATTTGTTTTCCTTGTTCAGGTTAAAAACATTTTCAGCTGTTACAGAAAATATAGTTGATTTTGTCGACAAATACAGTGTTCTTGATATTTCTTGAGAACTGTACTGAAATCACAAGCGAGGTTATCAGCGTTTCAAACTATATTTTGCAAATACAAACCCCCCCCCCCCCCATACCCATGTGATGGAGATGAAGAGATGGAGGCTGTTTGTAGTCCAAATCAGCAGATCAGCTTAGTCCCCTCTATTTATGTGTCTGAAACCCAAATCTACATGCAGGGTGCTGGACACATGGATTCCAATGTTTTTTTTTTTTTTTTTGAAGCACATGATTAGAAACAGAGGCTCTAATAGGCTTCAAAATAGGGTGGGCTTGGGGCACAGAGCACTTTGCTCCGAGCCCACCCAGTTGTGTAACAATAGCGAATGAATATTCGCTATTATCACACTGATTCTCCTCCCGGCCAATCAGGAAGCAGGTCATGAGACCCATCACCTGATTGATTGAAAGGATAGGCGATCCGATTGGCCACCTAGGAGGAGGAGGAGGAGACGTACGGTACATGGAGGAGAGGTGGGTGGAGACGCACTGTGCATGGAGTAGAGGAGGGAGGAGACACATGGTGCATAGAGGAGAGGAGGGCGGAGACATACGGTGCATGGAGGACAGGAGGGAGGAGATGCACGGTGCATTAAGGAGAGGAGGGAGGAGAAGTACGGTGCATGGAGGAGAGGAGGGAGGAGACGTACGGTGCATGGAGGAGAGGAAGGAGGAGATGTACGGTGCATGGAGGGAGGAGACGTATGGTGCATGGAGGAGAGGAGGGAGGAGACACACGGTGCATGGAGGAGACGAGGAAGGAGACGCATGGTGCATAGAGGAGTGGGGGGAAGAGATGCACAGTGCATGGAGGAGAGGAGGGAGGAGACGCATGGTGCATGGAGGAGAGGGGGGAGGAGATGCACGGTGCATGGAGGAGAGGAGGGAGTAGACTCACGGTGCATGGAGGAGAGGAGGTTGGAGATGCACGGTGCATGGAGGAGAGGGGGGAGGAGACGTACGGTGCATGGAGGGAGGAGACGTATGGTGCATGGAGGAGAGGAGGGAGGAGACGCACGGTGCATGGAGGAGAGGAGGGAGGAGACGCACGGTGCATGGAGGAGATGAGGAAGGAGACGCACGGTGCATGGAGGAGAGGGGGGAGGAGACTTACGGTGCATGGAGGAGAGAAGGGAGGAGACGCACAGTGCATGGAGGAGAGGGGGGGGAGACGTACGGTGCATGGAGGAGAGGAGGGAGGAGACGCACGGTGCATGGAGGAGAGGGGGGAGGAGACGTACGGTGCATGGAGGAGAGGAGGGAGGAGACGCACGGTGCATGGAGAAGAGGAGGAAGGAGACGCACGGTGCATGGAGGAGTAGGGGAGGAGATGTACGGTGCATGGAGGGAGGAGACGTACGGTGCATGGAGGAGAGGAGGGAGGAGACGTACGGTGCATGAAGGAGAGGAGGGAGGAGACGCACGGTGCATGGAGGAGAGGAGGGAGGAGATGCATGATGCATGGAGGAGAGGAGGAAGGAGACGCACGGTGCATGGAGGAGTGAGGGGAGGAGACGTATGGTGCATGGAGGGAGGAGACGTATGGTGCATGGAGGAGAGGAGGGAGGAGACGCACGGTGCATGGAGGAGTGAGGGGAGGAGACGTATGGTGCATGGAGGGAGGAGACGTATGGTGCATGGAGAAGAGGAGGGAGGAGACGCGTGGTGCATGGAGGAGAAGAGGCAAGAGACGCACGGTGTATGGAGGAGAGGAGGGAGGAGATGTACAGTGAATGGAGGAGAGGAGGGAGGAGATGTACGGTGCATGGAGGAGAGGAGGGAGGAGACGTACAGTGCATGGAGGAGAGGAGGGAGGAGACGCACGGTGCATGGAGTAGAGGAGGAAGGAGATGCATGGTGAATGGAGGAGAGAGGGGAGGAGACATATGGTGCATGGAGGGAGGAGACGTATGGTGCATGGAGGAGAGGAGGGAGGAGATGCACGGTGCATGGAGGAGTGAGGGGGGAGACGTACGGTGCATGGAGGAGAGGAGGGAGAATACGCGTGGTGCATGGAAGAGAGGAGGCAAGAGACGCACGGTGTATGGAGGAGAGGAGGCAAGAGATGTACAGTGAATGGAGGAGAGGAGGGAGGAAACGTACGGTGCATGGAGGAGAGGAGAGGAGGAAGGAGACGCACGGTGCATGGAGGAGTTAGGGGAGGAGACATATGGTGCATGGAGGGAGGAGACGTACGGTGCATGGAGGAGAGGGGGGAGGAGACGCACGAAGCATGGAGGAGTGAGGGGAGGAGACGTACGGTGCATGGAGGGAGGAGACGTATGGTGCATGGAGGAGACGTATGGTGCATGGAGGAGAGGAAGGAGGAGACGCACGGTGCATGGAGAAGAGGAGGCAAGAGACGCGCGGTGTATGGAGGAGAGGAGGCAAGAGATGTACACTGAATGGAGGAGAGGAGGGAGGAGACGTACAGTGCATGGAGGAGAGGAGGGAGGAGACGCACGGTGCATGGAGGAGAGGAGGAAGGAGACGCACGGTGCATGGAGGAGAGGAGGAAGGAGACGCACGGTGCATGGAGGAGTGAGGGGAGGAGACATATGGTGCATGGAGGGAGGAGACATACGGTGCATGGAGGAGAGGAGGGAGGAGACGCACGGTGCATGGAGGAGTGAGGGGAGGAGACGTACGGTGCATGGAGGGAGGAGACGTACAGTGCATGGAGGAGAGGAGGGAGGAGACGCGCGGTGCATGGAGGAGAGGAGGCAAGAGACGCACGGTGTATGGAGGAGAGGAGGCAAGAGATGTACAGTGAATGGAGGAGAGGAGGGAGGAGACGTACGGTGCATGGAGAAGAGGAGGGAGGAGACGCACGGTGCATGGAGGAGAGGAGGGAGGAGACGCACGGTGCATTTAGGAGAGGAGGAAGGAGACGCACTGTGCATGGAGGAGAGGAGGGAGGAGAGTGTATGACCAGCATTAAACTGGTGTTGTCAAACTGGGTTTGGACTGAGTTGAACCTGACCCCGTGTCACCCCTGCTCAGCACCAGTAGTGATAATAGTGACTGATACTAGACATGCGCAATTAGCTTCTTTCCAAATTAATTTTTTTAACAAATTTCAACAAATTTGTTAATTTGGAAGCATCCAAATTAACAAAAGACCGTTTAACAAATTTTTCAGAATATTCGTAAATTCATAAATTCGAAAATTCATAAATTTGGAAATTCGAAAACCCAAAAATCGGAAAGACATATCCAAGACATATCTAAAGCTAAGATGTCCCTTTTGGGTGGACTGACCCCTCCAGGAGGGCTTTAATCTGAGAACTTTGTGGTCTTTTCTTACATTTACTGATTGAAATATTTTGTTTGACCTTCTCCCCCCCCAGTAACTGATACAAACCCAGATCCACAAGATGTTTGCTACACCTACCTAGAATTAAGTCACCTGCCTAAAGGTAAGTATATTATTTTGTGGCAGTCATGTTTTTGCTAAGAATAACCCCAAATGACCTAGTGTGGCTGTTAAAGTTCTGTCGTATTTGACCACTTTCCGACCACCGCACACACACACACACATACACGTCGACAGAATGGCTCGTACAGGCAAATGGGCAAACTTGTACGTCCCTTTGAATTTGCCGCCTTGTGTGCCCGCGCGCCACTGAAGGCGCACGCATGCTGAGGGAGCGAACCCGCAAACTCAATGTTCGCTGGCAGCCCCCAATCGTGAGACGGAGAGGCAGAACGGGATGACTCTCAATCCCTGATGCCACTGACAGCTTCAGTCCCCACTGAGGGTCAGGAACCAATCAGATTAGTTTCCAGTTCTGTAAGCTCTTATCAGACATATTGATCATATGAGGACTGGAGGCTTTGCTGACAAAAATAGCTTTCAGCCTTCAGATGTTACTGCAGCCTGGTTGTGACGGTGAACATCTTTTTAGTACTATAATTAATACAATTAGATGCATTCAGTCAAATACAATTAGAGCATTAAAAAAAATAATACAAAATGTATTTTAAAAAATAGGAAAAAAAACACCTTTGTTTTTATAAATGAGAACAGGGGTTTGGTCGGCTAATTATCTGCAAATTGTGCCACATCCTAGATTAAGAATTTAAACAGAGATAATTCCCCTAGTGGACTTTGAAGGCACATATGAAAAAATGTGTAGGAGAGTGTATTAAGTAGACAATAATTTATTCATTACAAAAAAATCTCATAAAAACATCAAACAAGTAACACAAATAGAAAGGAATGCGATTTCATGTATCTATACATATATAGCTATTGATACCAATAAGCTTGCACCTGACGCGTTTCGGAGTTGTTTTAGCCTCCTTCTTCAGGGGTGGTTGTAAGCTTTAACAAAGATTTATTGGTATATATGTATATTGGCTACGCATTCCAGAAAGGTTTAAAAACAACGGTGCTGACACATACTGCTCATCAAGCGTGTTTTCCAATCGTGGTATGTAGGACTTTGTTTAGTATGCCCAGAGTATTCGTATAGCCTCTGTCGAGATGAAAGTAGCTGGGTATGGATATATAGGGTGGTTTTACTTCCTTATGATAGGAAGAAAGGCCCATCAATCGAGGGCACACACATATTTTGCATCTGGAATCTCACTGAGGCCAAATGCGGGTCCT
Organism: Lithobates septentrionalis; assembly: GCA_037952835.1. Classification (NCBI taxonomy): domain Eukaryota; kingdom Metazoa; phylum Chordata; class Amphibia; order Anura; family Ranidae; genus Lithobates; species Lithobates septentrionalis. Next base: position 1,112,577 of record JBBDGP010000705.1, on the reverse strand, counting down.
GATAGGCCTACTGTACAGAGTTCGAAAAGGAACACCAAATGATGATAGGTGTAGACCAGATGGATCTCGGATAAAGTATGTAGCGGCAGCTCACACCGACAGCGTCCTGCCCACAGCAGATGATCTGCTTGATGTTTTTATGAGATTTTTTTGTAATGAATAAATTATTGTCTACTTAATACACTCTCCTACACATTTTTTCATATGTGCCTTCAAAGTCCACTAGGGGAATTATTTCTGTTTAAATTTGTTTTTATATATTTACACAATTGGTTGGGGAAGTAAACCAAGGACCCTAGTGTCACAAGGAAGAAGTGCTAACCACTAAGCCATGTCATCTTTATAGCAGCTGATGCATGATGACCAGGGTTCATTTTCACTTCACATTTCGATTTACTTTTAGCTATAGTCTTTTAACTAAAATGCCATTTAAGATTCAGTCATATTTTAGTCATCTCAGTTGTTTTAGTTTTAGGCGTATTTTAGTAATCTCAATTGTTTTTGTTTTTGTCGTATTTTAGTCATCTCAATTGTTTTAGTTTTAGTCGTATTTTAGTCATCTCAATTGTTTTAGTTTTATTCGTATTTTAGTCATCTCAATTGTTTTAGTTTTAGTCGTATTTTAGTCATCTCAATTGTTTTAGTTTTAGTCGTATTTTAGTCATCTCAATTGTTTTTGTTTTAGTTGTATTTTAGTCATCTCAATTGTTTTTGTTTTAGTCGTATTTTAGTCATCTCAATTGTTTTAGTTTTAGTCGTATTTTAGTAATCTCAATTGTTTTTGTTTTATTCCTATTTTAGTCATCTCAATTGTTTCAGTTTTAGTCGTATTTTAGTTGACGAAATTAGCACTGATGATGACATGGCTAAATTTGTCCTTTGTATCTAGACATCACTAACATCTAGTAATAATGAGATGGTGGGGGGTTGATTTACTAAAACTGGAGCCCTCTAAATCTGGTGCAGCTGTGCATGGGAGCCAATCAGCTTCTAACTTCAGCTTGTTCAGATAAGTTTTGACAATAGAAACTAGAAGCTGATTGGTTTCTGTACAGAGCTGCACCAGATTTTGCATTCTCCAATTTTAATAAATCAACCCTCCACTGTGTTCTCTGCAACTATTTACCGTATTTAATAAAGCATTAAAGGTGCCCTTGCATGCATGTGAAAAGAGAATCACTCAACATGAATCATAAGCGGCACTGCAATGTGTAGATATGCAGAATGCAGATATATTAGATCAAAGATCGGTCCAAACTTTTGTGTCAATTTTAAACATTTGGGATATGTGGGACTTTAAAGGTGCAAAACGACAAAATATGAGTCAAAAATGTATAAAAAAATATATACAATTTTTATTCAATGAGCAACGTCATAAAAACAGTACATACCTGAACATAGAGTCAAATTAATCTGAATAAATCTAGGAAGCTGTGTATATGTATTTGTACTTTTATTGTATTTGTATTTTTATGAAATGAAAATAATAAAAAGAGATTGAAAACAAAAACAGTACATACAATATAATAATAGCCAAAGATGTGTGCAAATCATCCTATAAATGACAGTGATTTACTGTGGTCACGTCCATATTTTTCTGACATGTTTCGCCATATGGCTTCTTCAGGAAAGAACATGATGGTTCGTTTAGTTAAATATGAGAGCCTATAATCCGACAACTTTAATTGTGCAACAAAAGACAAAAGAAAAATGTCAATTGATTAAATATGTTTAATGTGATGTAGTTACTATTATTCTATTTATTTTTTATTTTATTTGTGTTTCATCCTCTGTAGGAAATAAAATCAGAAATGTAAGTATGAAAATACTTTTCACGCTATATTTTAGATTTGTAGTATCACAGTGCCACGAAAATGTGTTGTTAGAGTTTTAAATTGTTGCATGACCAATAATTGCTTACCTTTTCACCATGGAAAGCCTCTACTGACTTCATCTCCATTTTTTGGGAGAAAGTCTTCCACTTTACAACAAGGGACATAGTGATAGGAGGAGAGAGAGCAGAGTGACAGAGAGATGAGCTAAGAGGTCTGCTGCTTATCCCTTCACTATCCAGTCACAGGCTAAGAGAGGGACACGAAAACAAGATAACATACATTGCCATAATGCCATTGCATGAAGAGGCATTACATTCCATTGCAAACATCTGCTTAGAGAACAAGAGGTGACCCCCCAATACATGTTAAACCCAGGACAGCCCATCAAGGGAGGCCAGGAGGTACATATGAGGGATGACATTGCTTCTCCCCCAATATGACTTCACTGCTGAACAATATGAGAGATGATATTGCTAATATAAGGGATATCACAGGTCCCCAAATATAGGGATGTCGTCGCTGCTTCATTATGCAGAATTACATCACTGCTCCCCAGATATGAGGAATAACATCAGCACAACACACGTCCATTTAGGTATGGATTGGGGAGGCCAGGAGGTGATCTCACTACATAACCTAAACCCAAGCCTAGGGCCCTCTCACTACTTGGCGGCAGGGCCGATGGGGGTAGCACGGCACCTGCCCTCCTGTACAGGGCTCAGGCTCAATAAGTTCAACAGGGGGGCCCGGATCAGCAGGGGGGGTGCAATTACTGGAACCAACCCCCCCGGTGTTTACTATGCTTCAGTGTGTGAATGAACAGGGAGCCTCTGTACAGAGCGCCTCCTGTTCATTCATTCTGCAGCTAAGGCCGCACAGAAAAGATTGAGGGATCTGTGTCCTCAATCTCTCTCTCTGTCTCATAAGTGAGACTCTGTTTAGTCTCCTGTTAAAAAAAACGTAAAAATAATGTAAAAACAAAATAATTGTACAAAAATAATAATATAAAAAACATAATTAAGGGCACATTCTCACTGCATGAAGGAGTGGTTTGTTCATGTGGGTGGGGCCATGTGTTAGACTTGGTTCACTGTTCCTGTCAGCTAGGCTGTACGGGCCCCATGATTTCGAACAGCAGCCCTGCTCGGCGGTTCCCATTCACATTTCTGGCCGGCTCCACTCTGCTAGTCCCAGGAGAGAGGCAGGAGCGGGGTCAGAGCAAGTCTGATTGGCAGTGCTCCTACGTCAAAAGTTGAGCCACCAACAAAGTTGGCTGTCACTGAAGGGTTGCAAAGGAATGCAGCATGTCCACCTAATTCACCGGCCATTCTTGATGTTCCAGTAACAGCCAGTGAGTTAGGTGGACATGCTGCATTCCCTCACGATTCTGTGACAGCTGTGGGGGAGATGCCTGAACTCTCCACTGTACAGGACTCATCCTACTTCCAAGCTAAACCTGACCCCCTCTGCCGATCCAATGGGCCCAATACGTAAGAGATGGATGTTCCACCCTATCAGCAGCCTTAAGAACATCCCAATAGCTTTATAAATAGTGGTGTAAAGTTCCCGGAGTAGTGATGCGGAACACCTGAGATGATATGAAGCCACCTAATGTCTCTTTTCACTAACCTGTCTGCGGTCACAATTCTTTCCCAGGATGGGTTGACTGTCACCTATGCTACTGTGAAGGATCCTGATATCTGAGCGTGTATACGAGACCCAAACCAGATGGAGCATCTTTGCTGTCAAGGATGTTTAAAAATGTTCTTATGTGGTCAGCATATCCCGAAAATCTAACACAAAGCTATTACAACCTCAAGCCAAAATAATTGGATTCAATGGAGTGAAGAAGAATTAGATATTTTTGGATGTTCCCTGTGTCCCAGTTGGGGAAATGTCATCAGCCTGATGAAGGGCTCCTGTGTGACCCTGAAATGTCGCTATTTTGCTGTGATGAGATCAATAAAGCTTTGGACCCTTTTTGGAGATCCTTTTGTACTGGTGACGTATCCTTCATTCCCAGTTTGGGAAATTTCACCTGACTTGCTCTTCTTGTTGACACCCATCAGAGGACACAGATAGCAGTGAAACCTGGACAGAGGTTCTAATCGTTCAAAAAAAATGTTTTTTGTCCCAGAGTTGACTGTTTTATCAGTAAATGCAGCTTTTACCTTACTCAAGCTATCTGTGAATTAAGAAATGTATAACTGTTACAAGTTTTATTTTGGCTGCAAATAAGTGATTTAATTTTATAAAACATGTTTGGAACTTATTTTGACCCCCTTTTACGAATAAAGGTTCAAGAAGAATTTTATGTTAAAAGCTTTTCTTAATGGAACATGGCAAATAAAAGTTACATTGTATGGTCTTTTCCATGGTGTCTAAGTGTGGTTGTTGGATTCCTCTTATTGGAATGGTTAGGGAAAGCCAATGAGAAGAGAGCACAGGGATTTCTACTGTAGGACGACCTGAGCTTCCTCCATCCTGACATGTGATCAGAAGAGGACAGCGCTGTCAGGGGTCTCCAAAGAAGGTCAGGTGTGTACATGGGTAGGTGAAGACTAAGCCAAGCTTCAGACCAGAATGGCTAAAGTACAGTTTCACTGAAGAGTTAAAGCACAACTACAGAGTTTGGGTCCCTACAGCCACCTGCCTCCCCTTGAAGCCCCTCCCTCCAAGTGTTTTTCATTAAAAATGGAACCCTACACATACCATTTTCTTGCAGTCTTCTAGCTGGAGGTGACACCAGTACTTCCTATTCTTCCTCTGGCAGCAAGGGTGGGGGGTGAGCATTCTTCCGGGACTGAACAGCAGTCAAGCTATGACAAGTGAGTATCACTCAGTCAAGGAATACTCTGAAACCCATTCTGTTTGATGACCCGCCCCCGAGGTGCCATGGAGGTGCAATGTAAACCACAGACCAGGCTCTCAGGATATAGGAAGAATGATGTGAGCGTCATTGTGCCCAAAGAGGAACACCGGCTCTGGACCAAGATGGAAGTCAGGGCTGGAGCAGGGAGAGTTTAACCACTTAAAAATAAAAAATGGGCTCCCAAGAATTGATGCGAAAAAATTGCCAACATCCCTGAATATAGTAAATGGAAAAACCTGAGATATTGGGATTTTAAGGGCAATTAGAGATAGATTGAAAGTTGTGTAGAAAATTAAATTGAATTTCTTGATATACAAAATTTAAAAACAAATTTAGAGCAAAAGACAATTACATAGATAACAAAAGGACATACATTTTCTTTGGGTACAGCATCACACGACTGCGCAATTGTCAGTTAAAGTAATGCAGTGCCATATTCCAAAAAAATGGCCTTGTCACGAAGGGGGGTGGGTAAACCTTCTGGGGGGGCAAGTGGTTAAACTCCAGATATTAGGATTTAAAGGGCAACTAGAGATAGAGTGAAAATTGTGTACAAAATTAAATTGAATTTATTGATATACAAAATTTAAAACAAATTTAGAGCAAAAGACAATTACATAGATAACAGAATAAATAGTGTATAATAATTAACAGTGGTGGCAAACGAATTCCACTACATAAATGATCATCATCCATGAGTGAGAACTGACGCGTTTCGAAATGTATAAAAAAAATATAATCTTCATCAGGGACAATTTGCCATTTCTGAAAATGTAACGTACAATGTCAATTAATGAAATACAAAAACAGTTCATGGATTACAAGACTAACAGGTTTATGTAATTCCCATCAGAATATACAAAAACGTACGTGTCAAGAAGAAAATTGCTATATACCATCCGACATCCACACAGCCTGTATTGGCCCTTCAACATGCAAAGGAACCCCAGGATATTGTAATCCAATCGAGGCGCCAAAATAATGAAGGCGTGGTAGCACCTTGGAAAACAAAGGCTCAAGGTAGCAAGGCAAGGGGAATCTAAACGAAAAATAAAGACAGATGATAAGGCTCCCAATTCAAATTTAAATTATTATATAGACGGTATATATATTGATTGAACAGGTGGATCTGCACTCCAGACTTTAGCAAAAATTAGGGCAAACTCTCCACAGACCCCTCCAGATGGGGGGTCAGGGGGGCTAGAGAACCCCAGTGCCACAGGTGTGGGGGCGGCTACTACAATCACAAAAAATCCATAGAAAATGATAATAATAAAGGTGACACTTACAAGTTGATGGATTTAAGCCATAACTTTAAGCGACAAACTTTTTCCCCACAAAAAGAACTTTTTTTTTTGGTGGTATTTGATCACCTCTGTGGTTTTTATTTTTTGCGCTAGAAACAAAAAAAGGCTGACAATTTTGAAAAAGAAAACAACAATATTTTTTACTTTCTGCTATAAAACATACCCAATAAAAAAATTAAAAAAATTACATTTCTTCATCAGTTTAGGCCAATATGTATTCTTCTATATTTTTTTGGTCACAAAATCACAATAAGCATATATTGATTGGTTTGCGCAAAAGTTATAGCGTCTACAAACTATGGGATATTTTTATTTTTTTTATTTTTATTTTTTTACTAGTAATGGAGGCGATCAGTGATATAGCGGGACTGTGATATTGTGGTGGACAAATCAGACACTAACTGTCACTTTTGACACTTTTTTGGCGACCAGTGACTAATACAGTGATGAGTGTTAAAAAAATATTCACTGTCACTGTACTAATGGCACTGGTTGGGAAGGGGTTAACATCAGGGGTGATCAAAGGGTTAAATGTGTGCCTATAACAAACAGATGGCCCCTGACCCCACCTATAACTGGCCTTCACAGCGAGGAGCACATGGAAGGGCAACGCGTGAAAGACAAAACCAAAGAAAATTCCCAGCTCAACTCACCAACCAGTCTGCTTACCAACTGAATTAACCTGTCCAACAGTCTGCGTTAAAAAGCTATTTTCTTTAGTTTTCTTTTTCATGTGTTTCCCTTCCATGTGCTCTTTGCTGTGAAGGCCAGGTATAGGTGGGGGGCAGGGGCCTTTCCGTTTTTTACTGGTGTAAATTTGGTCAGGGGACACACTGGGAACCCTTGCTGCAATAGTGCTATGTGCTGGGTGTCCAATATGCCCCTTTGACTTTAACCACTTAAGCCCCGGACCATTTGGCTGGCCAAAGACCAGAGCACTTTTTGCGATCGGCACTGCGTCGCTTTAACTGACAATTGCGCGGTCGTGCGACGTGGCTCCCAAACAAAATTGACGTCCTTTTTTCCCCACAAATAGAGCTTTCTTTTGGTGGTATTTGATCACCTCTGCGGTTTTTATGTTTTGCGCTATAAACAAAAAAATATCGACAATTTAGAAAATAACGCATTATTTTTAAAAATTTTTGCTGTAATAAATATCCCCAAAAAATATATAAAAAACATTTTTCCCTCAGTTTAGGCCGATATGTATTCTTCTACATATTTTTGGTAAAAAAAATAGCAATAAGCGTTTATTGATTGGTTTGCGCAAGAGTTATAGCATCTACAAAATAGGGGATAGATTTATAGCATTTTTATTTTTATTTTTTTTTTTACTAGTAATGGCGGGGTTGTGGGACTGCAACATTATGGTGGACACATCGGACAATTTTGACACATTTTTGGGACCATTGTCATTTATACAGCTATACAAATGCATTGATTACTGTGTAAATGACACTGGCAGTGAAGGGGCTAACCACTAGGGGGCGATGAAGGGGTTAAGTGTGTCCTGGGGAGTGATTCTATGTGGCTATGTGTGACACGACACTGATCACCGCTCCCAATTACAGGGAGCTGTGATCAGTGTCCTGTCACTAGGCAGAACGGGGAAATGCTTGTTTACATCAGCATGTCCCAGTTCTTCCTCTAAGTGAGACGATCGTGGGTATCCCCGCGGACATCGAGTTCGCGGGACCCACAATCACACTCACGGCCTGCAAACCGCTTCTTAAAGGGCAACGTACAGGTACGGTAATCTGCCTATATGTGCCCCTCTGCCACCTCCAGACCCACCTGCCCCTTATCTATCTATTAGAATGCATGTGATCCCACTGTGGAGACGCTCATAAATTTATAAGGGTTGGGACTGCAAGTGATACAGGGTGCCGTGAAGGGGCCTTGCAGCTTACGCATTCGTTTGCAAATGTGTGCTCCCATAGACTTCAATGGGGTTCGCCATTCAGGTTAGAACTTTTCTCCTGTTTCGGGAGTTCTGCTGCGAACTGAACACGGAGGTGTTCTTTCCATCTCTAGTTATCGGTGTGCGGCTTCTTCTTTTTCTATCGGGGTATCTTCACGCAGCTAGGACTGGTTCCTTACACCAGTAGGTGATCAGGTTTGCAACAGTGGATATTTGGAGCGGTGACTCTTGTATGACTCACTGACATATTTACCACCTGCCACCCACCATATAGCAATATGACATCGGCAAAGTGGTTGCGATATCCTGACTAGACGTCATATGACATCACCAGGATATCAAGCCGCTGCTCGACCCCGGGGTGCTCATTGCGGCAATCGTTGTTGTGGTGTATCAGTCTGACACACCGCAACTCCGATCTAGGTAAAGAGTCTCTAACGGAGATTCTTTACCACGTGATCAGCCATGCCCAATCACGGCTGATCACGGTGAAAACAGGAAGAGCCGTTGATTGCCTTTTCCTCACTCGTGTCTGACAGACGCAAGTAGAGGAGAGCCGATTGGCTGCTCTGACAGGGGGGATGCCCGCACTGCACCACCAGGGATGCCACCAGGACCACCAGGGATGCCCACCACTAGTCACCATCAGGTATGCTTCCCATGGCCACCAGGGATGCCAATCAGTGCCCACAATGGATGCCAATCAGTGCCCACAATGGGCATCACTGATTGGCAGGCATTATTGTTTGACACTGATTGGCATCCATCAGTACCATCCATTAATGTACATCAGTGCCACCTATCAGTGCCCATCCATGCCCATCCGTGCCACCTATCAGTGCCCATCAGTGCCGCCTTTCACTGCCCATCAGTGCCACCTATGTATACCCATCAGTACTACATATCAGTGCCACCTATCAGTGCCCATCAGTGCCGCCTATCAGTGCCCCATCAGTGCCGCATTAGTGCCCATCATCAGTGCCCATCAGTGCCACCTCATCGGTGCCACCTCATCGGTGCCCATCAGTGCCACCTTATCAGTGCCCGTCAGTGCAGCCCCATCAGTGCCCATCAGTGAAGGAGAAAACTTACTTATTTACAAAGTTTTGTAACAGAAACAAAAAACACTTTGTTTTTTCAAAATTTTCGGTCTTTTTTTTATTTGTTTAGCAGAAAATATCCCAGAGGTGATCAAATGCCACCAAAAGAAAGCTCTATTTGTGGGAACAAAATGATAAAAATTTAGTTTGGGTACAGTGTAGCATGACCGCGCAATTGTCATTCAAAGACAGCGCTGAAAGCTGAAAATTGGTCTGGGCAGGAAGGTGTATAAGTGTCCTGTATTGATGTGGTTAAATGTTTATTTGTAAGACCAGTAATGTATCCCAATAGTAAATACACTGTATATATTTGTTTGTGTGTTGTCTGCGTATTTGGTTGCTTGTTTGCATATAAAAAAATGTTTTGCTTGTACTTATGATGTTGAGCATGTGTTCACTTATCCTTGTAGCCTAATTTTTGATGGGTATATGGAAGATCTATTGATTGTGCCAGTGTCCTGATGAAGCCGTTCCCAGGAAACACGTTGGCACAATATTACCCTCTTCTTAGAGGGCACGATATTGACAAAATATTTGTTGGTTTTATAATTCATTAGTGGTGTTCTTTACCCCATTTTTACTATTTTTGTTATATGATTACATTTTTTCATTTTTATATTTACATGTTATCATGTATTATAATCTAACCTCCTGGGTGACATATATTACAATCCCACATGGTTCCTATTGGTTTTCTAGATTTCTCTACATGCAATAATGCCACCACAGTTTCACATTTGGAGTATCATTTAAATCCTACCTTTTATATGTAGTGTGGAGTATTTAAAATTTTGACTTTTAACGCTTTTCCTTTCTATAAATTATGTTTTATTCACTTACAATGGGCCTTTAAACTTGCTAGACAAATTTGACTATTCCAGGGAGAGTCAATGTCCTATCATAGTATTGTACCTGTGAAGAACGAGCAATGGTGACGCGTGATTCTTGTATATGTTATTCTTATCAGTACATTTACACCAAAGGAGTGCCCATATCGTGCAACCAGAGTTTACTATTCAGTGACATTGCAATAGAAGCCATACCTTGGAAAAGTGGCAATAGCGTTAACACTGGACACCAAGCAAGGTCCTCAACAATCTCAGGTACAAGTAGAGTTGCCACCTCATCCCTTAAAAACCGAGCACATATTAATTACACAGGTTCTGTGGCTGATTAAGGTGGTAATTAAACTCACTTGGTGCCTTATCTGCATTGAATTAGCCTCAGAACCTTTGTAATTCATATGTGTTCAGGTTTAAAGGGATGAGGTGGCATGCCTAGGTACAAGGGCAGCAGCGTCCACCTTAAAATGCAATATGAAATTTGTCTAGACTATCATATCAGATAGAGCACCCGTAGCAGAACTAATTACACTAAGCTGAGGTATGATTGGATATCACAGATTGGTATTAACTCTGGTAAAATGTGTATAAATAATACTCAGGAAATGAGAAGATGATCATAACTTCTGCTTCTCCGAGAGACACTCACAACTTACAGGTCTCGGCTGCCATGTCTGTCTTCCTCACCGTCATGTTCCTCTGTAAGTAGATTGATTTTATTTTTTTTATATTATCTGAGTATCAGTTGAGTGTCTTTCCGTCAAGATCGTGTGACACAGAAAAAAATAACTAATTACTATGAACCTGTTGTAGGCTCTATGAAAAACACGCTCATTATATTTGCATCTGATGAGGACAAAGTATGGTGATGTCTTTTCTTCATCTACTTTACCTCATATTTACCATCCAATTGGCACTCTATGAGCTGTCTTGTTCCATGAAAAATACATTATTTTATTTTTTTTAATTCTTTTACTGAGCAGCAAATTACATCATACAAAAGGCAATGAAAACAAAATGAACTGAGATAAAGAGTAGTCTTGGACGGTAAACGGCGATGACAATGGTAGATCAAGCAGTTTGAGCACTTCATCTTGTGATAGTACAGTCAGATAATATAGCATTTCTAAAGGAGGCTTAATTAACATAGACACCTTCAGTAATGTGTAATGAAATACAAATAAACAAGGCATATAAATAGTTCTGGATAGGGGCACACACAAAAATACAAATCATGATGCTGCTGATAAAGGCGGATACATGGGAGAACATACCGGTGTACATATCCAGCAAATGGTCACATGGCCAAGATGGGTTACGAAGGGGGGAAAAGAGGGGGGGAAGGACAAAGAGAAAGCGGGGAAGTAGGGGAAGGAAGAAGAAAAGAAAGTGAGGGAAGGGGGAAGAAGGAAGGGAAGAGAGAAGTAATATAAAAGCCAAGCTGTAAACCAGAGGAGAAAGGTAGGACTCTCCCGGGGAGAAACACAAGTCGATCAAAACGTGTCACACAGGTTGTTTAAACTCATTGAGATAGGCTTCAGTATATGCAAAATGCTGCCATGGTCTCCAGGTTTCACATTATGTTACAACTGTTTAGTATAACTCTCTCTAAGTGATAGTGGATTACAGGGCCGGTACAAGGCAGGGGCGGAAGGGGAACGTGCCCTGGGCGCTACCATTTGCCATAGGAGGGGGGCGCAGCCTGCAGGTGAAGTTTTGCAACAGCCGCTGCCCGCCAGTGTATACTACAACAAGTAACCTATGTCAGCGCCCAGCGGCACTGTACAAATTGTGTGTGCCGAATTTGTGCGCTCCTGCATCCTCCCTTCCCTCAGCACAGCTTCACTGTTTCAGTTTACTCCCCCTACGGAGGAGTCCCATAGTCCCTGCCAGCGGCGTGACGTCATATCACTCATGGCCGAAGGGCGAGGTGGGAGGACTCAGAGGAGCGCAGGCAGCTGTGTCGGACCCGGCGCGCTGTGATCTCGAGGAGTCGAGGAGCTGCTGCCTGGCTGGCTCGAGTCCAGCTGTATTCTCAAGGAAGCTAAGGTAGATTGGGATTGCAGTGTGTGGCAGACAGTGTCTGAACTTGTGTAAAAGTAAGCGCTAAACAAACAATAAATGGCTTGATTGGGGGAGGGGGAGGAGGCTTAGGGGAGGTAAATGACAACCACTGCTTTTTAATTTCTGCTGTATGTTATAGCCTGTAACAGATGGTGAAGTATACAGTGTGTGCACCCTCTCCTGCATGGATTTTGGCTGGAAGAGGAGAGCTGCCTTGTGGACTGTGGAAGTGTTCTCCTGGGCATGCAGTGTATTGTGATGTCCAGGCTAGCATAGCTGTATGACAGGTGTCCCAAACAGACACTGGTCCGTGTGCAGTCCTTGCAATGTCCACTGCCGCCACTGACTTTTTAAAATATTTTTTTATAAGGTTTTTTTTTTTAACCACTTCAGCCCCTGAAGATTTTACCCCCCTCCTGACCAGAGCACTTTTTGCGATACGGCACTGCGTCGCTTTAACTGACAATTGCGCGGTCGTGCGACGTGGCTCCCCAACAAAATTGATGCCCTTTTTTTCCCACAAATAGAGCTAACTTTTGGTGGTATTTGATCGCCTCTGCGGTTTTTATTTTTTGTGCTATAAACAAAAATAGAGCGACAATTTTGAAAAAACACATTATTTTTAACTTTTTGCTATAATAAATATCCCCCAAAAATGTATAAAAAAAACATTCTTTTTTCCTCATTTTAGGCCGATACGTATTCTTCTACATATTTTTTGTAAAAAAAAAATTCGCAATAAGCAATTATTGATCGGTTTGCGCAAAAGTTATAGCGTTTACAAAATAGGGGATAGTTTTATGGCATTTGTATTAATATTTTTTTTTTTTTTAAATGGCGGCGATCAGCGATTTTTTATTGTGACTGCGACATTATGGCGGACACATCGGACATTTCTGACACATTTTTGGGACCATTGTCATTTATACAGCAATCAGTGCTCTTAAAAATGCACTGATTCCTGTGTAAATGACACTGGCAGTTAAGGGGTTAACCACTAGGTGGCAGTGTAGGGGTTAAGTGTATCCTAGGGGTGTGTTTCTAACTGTGGGGGGGGGGTGGCTACATGTTACACGTCACTGATCTCTGCTCCGATGACAGGGAGCAGAGATCAGTGACGCTGTCACTAGGCAGAACGGGGAGATGCTGTTTACATCAGCATCTCCCCGTTCTTCCTCCCCGTGAGGCGATCGCGGGTATCCCTGCGGCGATTGAGTCCGCGGGACCCGCGACTCGACTCACGGAGCTTGGCGCGCGCCCACTGGCCACCTCTTAAAGGGCAACGTACAGGTACGTGGTTTTGCCTGTACGAGCCCTTCTGCTGCAGTATATCTGCGTGAGGCGGTCGGCAAGTGGTTAAAATGGGGTGGCGGGTCCATTAGTGGTAAAGCGTCGCCAGTTTTAGCTACGCTTTACCACTATTTAAGTGGTAATTTTCGACGGCTAGCAGGGAACTTTTAATCCCCAAGAAAGGGTTAAAAGCGCCCATGTTGCTAGCCGGAGGTGGCTGAGGGGAGGTTAATTACAATGGTATAAAAATACTTATCATTAAAATGTGTGAGTGAACTGTTTCTATTACATTAAACCTAATTGAATTTGTATTGTTAAGTATATTCTTGTTTTGAAACAACATTGATTCTTTATTAAAAACGGGGGGGGGGGGGGGGGGGGGGCGCGCAGTTTGCCATCTTCGCCCTGGGCACCAATTGGCCTTGTCCCAGCACTGGTGGATTATACATCACGTAAAGAAGCTACAGAAGGTATCTGGGAGGAACATTTCTTGACTAGTGCTGCTTTATAAGTATTGATTGTAAGCTCTGTTTGTGGTCTTGTCACACAGGTTAGACGATTCCCATTTATCTAAATAAATCAGAACCAAAAAGTTAATTTTCAGAAGAGTTTTGTTTTAATTGCCAAAGTCAATAATGACGGCATCTGAGGGTCACCTGCAGGGTGAATAATGTAGTTAAATGTCAGGGCAATGCTATGGTTGGGTACCAGGGTACATGTACTGAGTCTACTGTCGAAATGCCCCTTGTCTCATGTCATTGTTTTAAGTTATATTCTTTTTCCAAGTCAATCCCAGAATTATACTTCTAACCCTTGGCTTATACAGGGGTGTGTGTGTGTGTGTGTGTGGGGGGGGGGGGGGGGGGTCTGATTACTCCATAAGGGAGCTGAATGAGGGTGTCTGGTTTAGTAAAGTGGAAATTGTGGTTTCATAGTTCAAAGTCTGAGGACTGATTGACTGGAATTTCATGAGGAGGAATGGGAAGGGTCTGGCTGCTGATTGAAATAAGCTTCATAAAGGTGGTGGTGATGGATTGGCTGGAGGCTACATAAGCATGATAGACGAGGTTTGGTAAGAGGGTTATGATGGATGCACTTAAGTATCTGATGGGTAAATGAACATGTCCAGTCACTGTATAAGGAAGCTTATGGGACGAATATAAAGGCAGTTGATGTTGACACAATAGTGGAGTGGTAACATAAGGTCTGGTTGCTTAACCACTTCCCACACCCCCCTCCTGCCACCCTCTGGGGTCTCTCCAGGCTGTAAGTGGTTAAACCAACCTCTCTAAACCAAATATTTCGTTTTTCAATGTCTACTTGTCACATAGAAGAAAGTGGCAGTTCAACTGGTGAACTGAGAAAATTGGGATCCTAATATCATCATTGTTATAAAGAAAATGTATGATTTCCAACTAAAAATGAAATAATGAAAAATGATTGAAATACATTCGATATGTTTTAATGACATGTACTGTACATAGCATTTTCTAAAAAGTGCATTTTGGCTTTTCATCCTTAAACACGGGAAAATCCGGTGAGTACAGAGCTCATACTTGATACATCTATCATTATAATATGCCATAAATACATTAATACTCTAAAGAAAATGTTGATCTTAATGTTTCTGAGAAAGAAGGAGTTTGGGGTATTGATTATAATTGAAGCGCACTACCCCCATAGGAGCTGCAGGGTAGTTCATTCTTTCCTGAAGTGTGTTCCCGTTACCCCCTTTCCCCTCAAAAACTGACACAGCAGACAGTCCATGAACATTTAAACTTTAAACGTTATTTTGCTTCCAGTATTCGTTGCGGTATTGCACCACTCCAAGAGCCACTCTGAATAACACCCAAAGATTTATGCAATGAGAACACAACACTCAATCCAGAACATGTAAAGCCTCTGTGAATAACTTCCATCTTGCACCAGTTCCAAATGTGTAATGCAGCTTTCCTTCCTCCTGTTAGTTACTGTTTCCTGACTGTACAGCACTTCCAAGCTAAGCTCTAAGGACGATACTCTAAATAAAGTCCAAAGAGATGACTGATTGGATTCCTCCAGGGAGTTAATTCTTTAAGGCCCACTTCTGTACCTTCCCTCCTCCTGCTGGACCCGCACCCTAACCCCTTTAAAGTATTTAGAAGTGCTGTTCCCCTGGGTTACACTCACGTGTGCTCCCGAGCGACCGTCCATGCTTGCCACAGAGGGTCCTCTCCCAGTCCTCGTATCTGTCAGTAGTAGCAACCTTCTCATGAAATCTCCTCCTGAAGTCTTCTCTCCACATGGCTTATCCCCCTCCCCCAAAGGGGAGAGCACCCGAGCTGCACCAGCCTCTACATCCTTCTCCTCTGGATCTCCAAACTCCAACCTCCCCGAAAGCATGTGACCTTGTCTTTTATAGAAGTCCCGCCTCCACCCAAGCAAAACAATGGCTCAGAGGGGTCTCCAGAAGACTACCTGCCACTCTATTCCTTTATTCCTCCCACTTCCCAGAACATTTCATAGAAAGGGGTGGAAATTACACAGGCAGAGTGTAGGTGGCCACTCGTTCCTCTACCCTAACCTAACCTTCCAACCAAATTAAACCCACCAGCTTACACCACAGGGTAAAACACTGGCAATTTGGCCTAGCTTTAATCCTAACTGTCTAATCTAGCACACACCTAAGTAGGTGGGCGCTACATAAATTTGTTAATAGCTTTACAGTAATGCAGTAATAGAAGACTAATCAAAAACAGTGCGGGTTAGCAAAAATGTGCACGCATTTTAAATTAAACGTTAATTTGAATGTATCACAGGAAATCTTGGTGGAAATGGCTGCAGTGCTGACATTTATTACAGGTCATTCTCAAATTCAATGTAAATTTATTAAAAAGAAAAAAAAATGAAATATCACATGTACTTACAGTAAGTATTCAGACCCTTTACTCGAACTACACCATACCTCCCAACTTTTGAACTTCAGAAAGAGGGACACTTATGGGAGGAGGCGACTGAACGCGCGCTATGTGCACTGCGGCAAAAAGAAAGATTCTCACTAATGCATACAAAAACCCCAGCACAGTCATTTCAAAAAATAGGAATAAAAAGCTTCCATTACAAATGATTTTGCATAAACTATGGAAGTGTGCATTACACAAAGTGTGGAAGGATTCAGGAGTGCATTATGTACAGAGTGCAGGGTTCAGGATAGGGCTAGATACAGAGTGCATGGTTCTGGAGTGTGTTATGCACAAGGTGCAGGGTTCTGGAGTTACATATAGAGTGCAGGGTATTGACATGTGTTATGTACAGAGTGCAGGCACAGTGCATGGTTCTGGAGTGCGTTACGTACAGAGTGCAAGGGTTCAAGAGCGCTAGGTACAGAGTGCAGTCATCCATCCACATGTCACTATTGCCCTTCTCCTCAACTATAACATCTGAAACCCCCCTCCCTACACACACACACACATATATATAACACACACCACACCACACCCACACAGATATAACACACACCACACCACACACACATAACACACACACATACATAACACACACACACACATACAACACACACCACACCACACACACACAGATATAACACACACCACACCACACACACACATAACACACACCACACGACACACACATAACACACACACATACATAACACACACACACATACAACACACACCACACCACACACACACATACATAACACACACACACACACACACACACACACATACAACACGCACCACACACACACACAGATATAACACACACCACACCACACACACCACACACATAACACACACACACATACAACACACACCACACCACACACACATATAACACACACCACACACATAGCACACACAACACCACACACACACAACACACACACACATACAACACACACCACACACACACACAGATATAACACACACCACACACACACAGATATAACACACACCACACCAAACACACACCACACCACACACACACATAACACACACACACATACAACACACACCACACCACACACACATACAACACACACCACACACACCACACACACATAACACACACTTTTGTAAAAGTAGCACCTTTCTGTAGATGTCTTCTATCCAGTGCAGCCACAGCTTCCTTCTCCTTTCAGTGCACTGGGTATCTTCGACTCCTGGAGCAGGAAGGAGATAATGATTAGGGGGCAGCTCACCCCCCTCCCCCCTCCTCCCTCCTCCCTCCTCACACACGCTGCAGTCAGACTTTCACTTGTCCCGACTTTAGTGCAGACTGCAGAGCAGAGAGCCTGTTGAAGGAGCCGAGCTGAGCTGTTACTTTCACTTTCAACTGCAGAAGTCAGGCTTATGTATTTAGGTGAAAGTGGGGAGCTGCCTGTGAGTGCAGGGCTAATGGAGGCTGAAAAAACTCTGGGGGAGAGGAATAGATAGCTGATCCCGGCCAGCAATCTATGAATGCCGGTGTTGTGTCACCGGCTCTTTCGCTATGCACTGGTTTGACAGAGGGGCGGGTCTGGATAGCAGTCCCGCCCCTACCCGACATCACACTCTCTTTTTGACAGGTGAAGTCTCTCATTGGGGCTGCACAGTGCACATCCAGCTGACTTGTTAGGCAATCCCTGGCTGTACTGGATGTACACACTGCTGCAGGTCCTATTGAGAGAAAAATTAGCTTGTAGTCAACAGCATTATGCGGGACAAATCACCTGTATGGCGGGATAGCGGGACAGAGGTGTCAAAGCGGGAAAGTCCCGCCCAATCCGGGACTGTTGGGAGGTATGCTACACTACTACAGCAATTACAGCTTTGAGTCTTTTTGGGTATGACATGACAAGCTTTGCACACCTGGACTGTGGGATTTTATGCATTCTTCCTCGCAAATCCTCTCTAGCTCAGATTGGGGGGTACTGTCGGTGGACAGACATAGCCTTTAAGAGAAGTAGTTTTCTTTATTACAGAGATGTTGTAAAATCTCTGTGTCAAGGACTATAAACCAGTGGTGGCTGACCACAAATGCACCGGACCACCCAAACTCCCCCCCTGCCCCTGGGCCCACGCGGGTGGTAGTCACGCGGATGAGCTGTGTTGGTGCTGATGCAGAGCAACGCTACTGAGAGATTGCTCTCATGAGGACGGCCTCCTCCAGATCTCCCGGATCTCCCAGATCTCTACGAATATCCTCCCCCCCCCGGCCAATATGGTCGCTTCTCCTCTCTGCTAATCGGGTCTCAGGATCAACTTCCTGATTGGCCGGGAGGTTGAAGCAGGAAGACAATAGCAAATATTAATTAGCTATTGTCACACAAGTAGGTGGGCTCAGGGCACGTATATGACATTGCTATGACTCTGTAGCACCCTCTAGTGTTAGTGCAGAGAGTTAGTTATGACTCATGATTAGTTTGTGAGTCTGAAATTGGGTCAGGTTACAGCTGGTCAGGCTGGATGGCTCTACAGAGTCAGGTCTCTGGTACCTCCCCCTGGATCTAGAAACTGGTAGAAGCTTCTGGATGCTAGTGGGAAAAAGCCAGGAGGTACTAATCTAAATACCTGAGGAAACTTAGACAATCCCCAGGCAGAATGTACTGGCCGGGTGGCTAGGTCAGTCCTTAAAGGGGTTGTAAAGGCTCATGTTTTTCCACCTTAATGCATCCTATGCATTAAGGTGAAAAAGCACCTTGCAGTCACTGGCCTCCTAGCCCTTCCGTTTTACTTACCTGAGCCCTGAATTTCCGTTGGCGCGTTCCTCTCTCCACGGGTTCCCGGCTCTTGATTGGATAGATTGATAGCACTGCAGCCATTGGCTCCTGCTGTTGTCAATCTAATCCAATGACATGGGCACCGGGGGGCAGGGTCGAGTCCTGCATTCGGCCTCTATGGATGCCAAATGCTGGACTCGGGAGCACGCCTGCAAGGTAACCCCCTCCGCCAAGGGGGTTATCTAATGCAGGGAGAAGCCGCAAGAGCCACTGAGGGACCCCGGAAATGGATGTTCGGGGCCACTCTGTGCAAAACGACCTGCACAGTGGAGGTAAGTATGACATGTTTGTTTTTAAAAAAAAAAAAAAAATGATCCTTTAGCATCACTTTAAATATGGGGGAGTCATGCCATCAGAGGAGTCAGGTGGAATATGGAGTTCTGAGGAGGCTGTCGATAGCCTAGGAGGGACCCCTGGGCCTGGGGACCTCTGCCACCAGGCTGGGCTCGGACTTGCTTGGGAAGATCCTGACAGCATTACGGTTTGAAAAGGAATCTTGCCTAAGGAATAGCATGGAGCAAAGAGGACAGAGTGAGTACATCAGAACATCCGGGTATTCACAAGGGGAGAGACTACTATATGTAGTAAGCATTCAGGAGGACAGTATTGTGCTTAACTCTTCCTATTCCTTGCCCTGGGAGATTTTTTGAGCGAACAGGTGGGCTGGTGGACAAGCAGCCAGGAGGGCTGGTAGTTCCTGCAGGCAGTAGAGCTGGGAGCAGTTCTACAAAGGAGAGGAGATACTCCTGTATGCAGCTTACAACATACTGTGCTGTTTTCTAAAGGGGGCTGAGAGCTTCTAGTCCTTAAGGGACTTTTGCTTTTGATCACTAAAACTGTGAGTGCCCAGGAAGGAGAACAGTCCAGAAATGTATACATATGGAGAAAGTTGTCCCCATTCATTGTTCTGGTCAAGTTGGGCATCCCAAAACCCTTTACCCCATCCAAGCTATTACCCCTAATAAAACAACAAAACCAAGCTCAGAGACTGTTTTCCTGTGTCCGGGATAAAGAGTGGAAAATGCTTGTTGCCTGGCTGTGCAGGAATAGGGGAGACAGTTATCAGCAGCACAGGGGTAGTGCTACAACTCCACCATCTTTGGATTTCAAGAAGAGATCTGCTGGCCTTCAGCCAACCCTTATAAATATGGTTGTAGAGAAGTGTCCATTTATGTAAATTAAGTATATGTATGTACTGCTAAGTAAGGGTTAATGCTCGGTGCTGTAGGGGTGTAACATTCTGTGCAAGGACGTGTCTTCCCCTGCATGACTCACTTACTGCTTCTGATGTGATTTATGCATGAGTTGACCAGATCTCGAGGCTTTCTATGCATGGGAGGGCAACCTGAGGAGAACCTGTGTTGCTATATGAGCCAATTTAACAGAGTAGTTTCCCAGTAACCTCCCTGACGGTATTCCCGAGTGTGGCTCGGGGTTAAATTTCAGCACCATTATCGGTAACCCCGAGCCATACTCTGGATTGCATTGCAGGATCCTGGTGCGGTATACTTACCTTGTCCCCAGGATCCTGCGATGTCCCCCGCTGTGTCTGTGGGCTCTGTCCTCCTCCCGAAGCCTCTCTGTGCCGGACTCCGTTCCCTGCGAGCGTCGCGATGCACGGGGCGGAGCCTGGTGGCAAATTTAAAAAAAACTGTAAAAATCATAACACATACAGTACTGTAATCTTACAGATTACAGTACTGTATGAAATCATTTTACATCCCTTTTGTCCCCAATGCTTTGTCCAATGCCCTGCATGCAGTTTTATATTATATATACTGTTCTTTCTGCCTGGAAACTTGAGATTGTCCATAGCAACCAAAAAGTGTCCCTTTACGTCAAAAGTGGTTTTAGACCAGCTAGAAAACAGAGATAGTAAATTAGAACACTTGCAGAATTGAGCGATAGTGAATCTATTTTATTATTATTATATTATTATTTTTTTTTAAATTATTTATACTTATTTATTATATTATAATTTATGATTTTGTGTTTCAAACTTCATCATACCCGGGATATCTACTAGACTCTTGGTGGACAGATCTAAGTGTGTTACTGCTAAGAATTACAGGCCTACAATATAAAACGACAAATTTTTATGCAAAATAATTGTACCGCTTTGAGACGCAAAAATCTAAAATAATCATAATGTCGGGGAGGTTAACGGGATCCTGGGATGGGTTCTGCATATCGGACTGTTAAGACTATTTCATGGAAGGGGATTCATACTATTTTAAAGTTATGGACTGTACCACTCAAAACAGCACAGCCTAAAGCCTTGTGCACACGATTGGACTTTCCGACGGGAAATGTGTGATGACAGGCTGTTGGCGGAAAATCTGACCGTTTGTACGCTCCATCGGACAATTGTTGTCGGATTTTCTGTGGACAAATGTTGGATGGCAGGTTTATAAATTTTCCATGGATAGCGGTCTGCTGTCGAATTTTCTGAGCGTGTGTACACAAGTCTGTCGGACAAAAGTCCAAAGTACAAACATGCATGCTCGGAAGCAAGGACGAGCCGGAATCAGTCGGTCTTGTAAACTAGCGCTCGTAATGGAGAATTAACATTCGTGACGCGGCAAATTATGAAATCTCCAAATGCAGCGCCCAATTCTCTTCTTCTTTAATGGGAGAATAATGAAGCTGCTTTGCTGGTGATACTGACGGAGTTATTGCAAACATATTTTAAAAGGCTTTTTTTTCTAGTGATATCAAGAATAATATTATTGTTTTTTTGTTTTTCTTTGGGCAAGTTACCACAACACCATTATCCCGTAGTTTTTAGGATCAAAGATACAACTATGTTGGTGTCCCCTGTCAATTTTACATTGTATTTTTGTAAATGTAACTGCCTACTCCCAAAATGTCATTTGGCGTAAAACACATAGCCAAGTATTATTCTCCACAATTTTTAGTATTGTGCATTAAAAAAAGAAAACAAATAAAATTAGACATGCTATCTGCCAATATAACTTAACCAAAAAGTGCATTCTATGCATCCAAAAATATAGAAAATATAACAAATCAAATCATTATTATTCAACCAAAAAAGAAAATAAGAGCCTCATGCATTTGTCCTGCTTCTTAATATAGGGGGTCAACAATGCCAAGAGTTGGTGAAAGCAGGGGTCTGTCATCTGGAGATAATTCCCGAAAATCATCTGGATTATTCTCCTGGAGCTCCCGCAGCAAAGGCATATGACATAATTGGTCACGATTAATAAAGCAACCAATTTTTGGTCCAAGAAATCTTCTTCCTCCTGTTCCTGGACTAGACTTGCGTCAAAGCAATATCTCCAAGGCCAATATTAAATAACATGTTATCACCTCCGATTCCGCAACATGTCTGGTTAACCGCTTCAATACCGGGCCAATTCTGACACTTTGCTCCTACATGTAAAAATCATAATTTTTTTGTTAGAAAATTACATAGAACCCCCAAACATTATATATGTTTTTTTAGCAAAGACCCTAGAGAATACAATGGCGGTTGTTGCAACTTTTTATCTCACACAGTATTTGCGCAGGAATTTTTCGAACGCGTTTTTTTGGGGAAAAAAACTTGTGTTTAAAAAAAAACAAAACAGTAAAGTTAGCCCAATGTTTTTGCATTTTGTGAAAGATTAAGTTACGCCGAGTAAATAGATACCTAACATGTCACGCTTCAAAATTGCACACGCTCGTAGAATGGCACCAATGTTCGGTACTTAAAAATCCCCATAGGCGACGCTTGAAATTTTTTTACTGGTTACATGTTTTGAGTTACAGAGGAGGTCTAGGGCCAAAATAATTTTTCTCGCTCCAACGTTCGCGGCGATACCTCACATGTATGGTTTGAACACCGTTTTCATATGTGGGTGGGACTTACGTATGCGTTCGCTTCTGCGTGCGAGCACACGGGGACAGCGGCACTTAAATTTTTTTTTTTTTTTTTTTATTGTTAATTATATATATATATTTTTGACACTTTTTTGAAAAAAAAAAAATGATCACTTTTATTCCTATTACAAGGAATGTAAACATCCCTTGTAATAGCAATATGACATGTCAGGTGCTCTTAATAGTGAGATATGGGGTCAATAAGACCCCATATCTCCCCACTAGGCTGGGAAGCCTGAAATAAAAAATACAAATAAAACGGTTGCCGCTTCCCAGCCGAAGCGGCGCCGTTTTTTTTGAATGGAGAGGCCGGGCGTGACGTCATAACATCTTGCCCGGCCTCTGACGATCATAGAGACTCCGGGGACCATCTGGTCCGGGGGACCGGAAATCTCTATGATCTACATCCGGCGCTGGCGGATCCACTCTCCGCCTCACCGATCGTAACGGTGAGTCGGAGCAAGCACCGGAGGGCGGCAGGAGGGGGGGGGACGTCCCCTCTCGCCTCCCATAGGAACGATCAAGCGGCGGAACGGCCGCTATGATTGTTCCTATGGTGTAGAGATTCGCCGGCTGAAACCGGCAATATCTGAATGATGTCTGTAACTACAGGCATCATTCAGATATACCTGCTCAAAGCCCAGGACGTCATATGACGTCCGTGGTATTGAAGTGGTTAAAGAACGGCCGTTCAGAAACAAATTGAAAAGCGCGAAATGAAAAGCGAGAATCAACGCTCACCAAACTTCTACTACACGAAATTATCAGAAGGAGCCCAAAGGGTGGCGCCTGATAATTGAACTTCCTCTTTATCGGCTCGTAATATGTCTAGTACATCACTACATATGTGTTTGTTGGCAGACAATCGTGTGCCGTTTGTATGCAAGACAAGTTTTTGGCCAACGCCCTTCGGACAAAAGTCCGAGGCTTTGTCTGCAGAAAATCCGATCGTGTGTACGAGGCTTAAGTCACGAATAGTGTGTACAATGGTTTAAGCGGTTGTTGGTCAATCACATAAAATCCCAATAAAATACATTTACGTTTTTGGTTGTAACATGACAAAATGTGGAAAATTGCAAGGGGTATGAATACTTTCTCAAGGGACTGTAAATGTTGAACTTGCAACATGAGAACTTTTTTTTTTACATAAAATGTGTCCCAGTATGTATATTTTGCTGCACATTGTGCTATCTACGTGTTCTGTGTGATCTCTTTACTTCTATAGGAGAGGCCATCAAACCTGTGGTGACCTTCACACCCAACTGGGGGAATATAATATACTATGACAATGCGACTATAACATGTAATGTGCCGTCTACTGTACCCGAGGAAGCCCGAACCTATTACTGGTTTAGAAACAAGACACTGATAGAAGGAAATCAACAGAACCTTAATATCATTAAATCTTCAGTAGAGGAGGATAGAGGAGATTACCAGTGTCAGACCATCGGTGGTGATATCAGTGATCCCGTCTTCCTAAATGTTACAAAAAGTGAGTGAACCATCTCATCTCCATCATTACAGATTGTTGGGTGTGAAGAGAACAACCTAAAGTATCATTTTATTACATTTCAGATTATGTCATCCTGCAGAGACCTCCATCTGCCATATATGAAGGAGACCCCCTGACTCTGAGATGTCATCATGTAAGAGATTTTAGTTCAATAAACACAAAATTCTACAAGGATGATCAGAAGATAAAATCATCAGAATATGACTCTGAATTCCATATTCCTAATATAGCGATGAGTCAGTCTAGACTGTACAAATGTACTAAACAAATACAAAGTTATGATAATTCATATATACATGAGCGCTCAGATGTATTCAATATCTCTGTGAAAGGTAAATTAAAGCCCAAGTCATGGCAACTTTATTTTCTTGATGCTGCCCCAGCCATAGTTCAAAATGAAAATCAATCTGACATACATACCTCCTCTCTGACTCTGTCCCCACAGTGATTACATTTAGCAACTAGATGTCCCCAGCCTTCTGGGTTGAATGAAACCCAGTGTCATTAAGCCTGAAAGGTTGAGGACATCCTGTGGGTGTAGGGTGTTATGGACATCCTGTGGGTGTAGGGTGTCATGGACCCTCCTCCCCACACACAGGGGGTGTTACCCCTATGCCCTGCACTCACAATGTAATGAGGCAAATACTGGCATCAGCCCCACTCTTGGCATCATTGAGAACAACCGAACACCAGAGGAGAAGACCAAGTGGAAAAAAGAGGTGGAAGGCACGTGATCTAATGCTTGGATTTTGTATATGAATAAATTGTATTATCTTGATCCAAGCGTTCGATCACGCGCCTTCCACCTCTTTTTTCCACTTGGCCTTCTTCGGACCACCACTGGTCAGTTTAAGCAGTGGGACACGCATGATCATCTTCTATTTTTCCTCTTTTGTAAGTACTACCACTCTACATCAACAACGCCTTCACAAGCGCAGGAGAAACTCTTTCTTTGTTTACATTTTCACCGGAGGAGAAGACCCTGTATTTCACATGACTGGCTTGATGACATTCTAAAAAGGCCAGTATTAAGAAAAGAAAATACATGCAGGAATTTTAAAAAAAACTAAATTTCCTCAAGCCAATTTTCTGAATTGTTCGTTTTTTACAGAGCAAAGCAGTGAGAAAAACCATCACATCCAAGTCCCCAACCATCCAATCAACTATTCCCTATGCCACTACAGTACCTGACTACAGCAAGAAATATCTTTAAAAACATATAAATTTAGTCTTGACCATAAAAAACATGGAGATACTGTGTAACAACCTATACATTTCTAGAATTTCCTCAGTCTAGTCTGATAACTGAGGTCCTCACAGCTCCTTTTGATTTCTTTGCACACTTCCCTGTCCCAGGAAATCCTTATTTTGTGTGATGTGTGTGGCATTGTGAAAGGTGGCATTGGTCTAACCTGTCCAGTTACAGATCTAATAGATATGGACACATTTTTATTTTGGCCTAAAAACATGATAAATTCATATGAATTCCAGAAATTATGGCTTAGAGGAACCGGTCACCATATCTTGTGATGTGATGTGTGGTGTATATGTGTG
This sequence comes from Lithobates septentrionalis, assembly GCA_037952835.1. NCBI lineage: Eukaryota > Metazoa > Chordata > Amphibia > Anura > Ranidae > Lithobates > Lithobates septentrionalis. The sequence goes on along the minus strand of JBBDGP010000705.1, from coordinate 1,086,633 downwards.
CCAAGACTTCCATTCAGCTCTGGAGGCCGCCATTGTGTGAATATTGGATGTGGTGCTAGTTCCCGGGGCAGAGTAGACCTGTACAGCCTCCCATAGAGACACACCTGTCCCGGAACCATCACTACCTCCAGCAGTGAGGCTCAGGACTCCTCTAATACTGGATGAGATGGTCGGATGGTACTAACACTAAATATATTGCCTTTTCCCTCTCTTGATGATGAGAAAAAAGGAAATATTACTAAAATTACTTAAATTCTTTTTATTTTTTTTGGTTGAACTTGATGGACTTGTGTCTTTTTTCAACCTGACTAACTATTTAACCATGACAATGACTGGGTGGTTACATAGATGATGGACTTCTAAGTCTTATTACTCTATACAGGGGGACTCCCTTGCAGCACTGGAGCCCCGAGCCCAGTTATCATTCAGCACATTGACCGATTGAAGTTTGTATGTTTGTGTCGGTTTCCTCCAGTGTCTCTGTTTACCACTCACCATCCATATACAGTATACATACAGGTAGAATAAATGACTTGTGACAAAGCTGACCATACCGGGTTCTCTATTACTTTGTATTACTGTAGTGGATACAATGGCTCTACTCAACTAAAGACTGCTGTGTGATCATCAACATTTAGCTTATAATTAATATATTCCCATCAATTTTAATTTTTAACAATTTCCTCCTCCAGAGCTCTTCTCTCCTCTGGAAATAAAAGTGACCCCGTCCAGGGTAATAGAAAGAGATGAGATGACGGTGAGATGTGACACCAGACTGGATCCGCTCAGAGGTGGCACAGAGCTGCACTTTGCCTTCTACAGAGATGGACGGACTGTGCAGGGATACAATGTATCTGATACATACAGAGTGCGGTCATCTCAGCTGGAGGATTCTGGGAATTATACCTGTGAAGTGAGGACGGTGTCCAACACTGTGAGGAAGATGAGTGATGGGTTCTATATCCAGATACATGATGAGCATATGAAATTAGGCCATTATTAGTTATGTCCAATTGTAAATTACTTTACTAGTGTAGCACTACCCCGTAGGGGCCATTAGTAACCGACTCTCCTATTCCTGCACAGCCAGGCAACACACACTTTACCACTTGCAGCCAGACACAAGAAGTCAGCCCCGAAACTTGTTTTTTTTTTTTTTTTTTTTTTTTTTTTTAGGGGATAACAACTTGAATAGGGTAAAGGGATTTATGGGATGCCCAGCAAACAATGAACTAGGACTGCACGATTAATGGTTAAAAAATTGTTATCACAATTAAACCCCCCTCACGATCTCTTAGAGTTGTAAAGGCAGAAGGTTTTTATCTTAATGCATTCTATGCATTAAGATAAAAAACCTTCTGTGTGTGTAGCAGCCTCCCCAGCACCCCCTAATTACTTACCTGAGCCCCATCTCTCTCCAGCGATGTCCATGAGTGTCTTAGCTGTCCCAGACACTCCTCCTGATTGGCTGAGACACAACAGCAGCACCATTGGCTCCCGCTGCTGTCAATCAAAATCCGTCAGCCAATCAGGAGGGAGAGGGGGCAGGGCCTGGTCGGGGCTCCGTGGCTGAATGGATACATGGAGCTCTGACTCGGCTTGGGTGTCCCCATAGAGAGCTGCTGGCTGAGGGGGCACTCACCAGAGGGAGGGGCCAGGATCACAGAAGTGGGACCCGAGAAGAGGAGGATCCGGGCTGCTCTGTGTAAAACCAACTGCACAGAGGAGGTAAGTATAACATGTTTGTTAAAAAAAAAACGAGCCTTTACAATCACTTTAATACAGCATTTCCCCGATTCTATGTAACAAGTGCAGAGCCTTCTATGCTCAGAGCTGTCAAAAGAAAAAAAAACTCAGCTGGCAAATGTTTATCAACAGCGGAAAGGATAAACAATATATCTCTGGTTCTTTTAGATCAAAGAAATGAACTTTGGTCTCTAAATGAGGTCAGTTTAACCACTTAAAGATTAAACCTTTTTTTGACACTTGTTGCTTACAAGTTAAAATCAGTATTTTTTGCTAGAAAATTACTTAGAACCTCCAAACAGCAGCGGTCTTTCAAAAGCAATTTTTGAGGAAAAAATATATTTCAACGAATTAAAAAAATGAAACAGTAAAGTTAGCCCAATTTTTTTGTATAATGTGAAAGATTATTTTACGCCACGAGGTTCGTGAGAGAGAATCGTGATCTGTATTCTAGGCAAAAAATTGTTATTCTCATTTTGTTCAGAATCGTGCCGCTCTACAATGAACACAGCAAAACTTGGGGACAATCTTTCTCTCTCTGTACAAAAATCCTAATCTGCTTCTTTCTGTACAAACTCACAGCCCTCTGTAGATTAATAGCAGGAGTCCATTATAGACTAAGGGCCCTGGAAGGACCCACCTGGAAAGTAGCAAAAACTTGAGTTAACTGCTTGTAGGAGTATATCCCCTCCCCCCTGTGGATCTGGTCCCAGCTCCACTACTCAGCTGGTCCTACCAGCCCTCCTGCCTGCTCCAGAGATCTCTCTGGGTAAAGATGAAGGGATGAAGCACAACGCTGTCCCTCCAGAAAGCTGGCTGCATATGGTAGACTTTCCACCTGTAGTATCCTTGTGCTGATGTATTCACTGTCCTCGCTTGCTTCCACTGCTCCCAGGTGGTGGTCCCAATCACACCGCACTGCAGACGGGATGCTTCCTGAGCCATTCCGAGCCTTCAGCCTGTGGGGCCCCCCCTAGACCTAGAGAGACCCTTAAGGCCACCGACAGACTCCTTAGCACTCCATCCTCATCTTCCACCAGACTCTCTATGCCAGCCTGACTCATCCATACTTAAGGGCTGGCTCAGGAACCCTGCCATGTCCACTGCTTGGGGATTGCCCAAGCTCCCCTGAGTATGCAGAATGGCTCTCCTAGCCTCTGCTGTTCAGTTTCCAGAATGTTTTTTAACTTTCCAGAACCAGTGGAAGGCACCAGAGACCTGCCCGTATGAGTCAACCAGCCCTGAACTCTAAAAAACCCTGACCCAGATTACATGACTCGGACTTAACCATAAGCCAAAATACATTTTGCCTGTTCAGACACTAGTAGCACACTAAAGGTTTCAACCAATCATTGTGATCCTTTTCTCTGCCAGAGACCTTTTCTCCTCTGGAAATAAAAGTGACCTCATACAGGGTAATAGAAGGAGATGAGATGACAGTGAGATGTGACATCAGACGGGATCCGTTTAGAGGCGGCACAGAGCTGCACTTTGCCTTCTACAGAGATGGACGGACTGTGCAAGAATTCAGTGTATCTGATACATACAGAGTACAGTCATCTCAGCTGGAGGATTCTGGGAATTATACTTGTGAAGTGAGGATAAGGAATGACACAATGAGGAAAATGAGTCGCTGGCTCTACATCCAGATTTACGGTGAGTGTAACCCTAAATGAATGTACAATCATACATTATCCTTATATACATGTTTCATTGCTTTTCATTTCATTCTAGTATCAGCTCTGAGAATGAGAATCAAGTTCACCATCACCATTGATTTGTAGAAAATCTCTGGGATTTGCAAAGTTTGTGAGCTTCGAGCAAGGTTTATAAACTAGAAGAAAAAATGTCTGTTTCTGTGGTACCACATTCATTATTCGTATCAAACTCAAAAAGACCCTTTATATGTCAGACTTTGCTGTTACCAAGAAGAACAGACACATGATTATAAAAAAAATGTACAATGAGTTTTATTACAAAGCTTAAAAAAATATATACAGTAAAAACAATACATGATTGAAATCCCTAGAAAGCAGCGTAGACAATATCTAGTATCAATTACACATATCTTTGCTGGATTATCCCAAGAGGTCAATGAGTTTTCCGGACATTTAAATCTTGGTGGCAAAAAAATGTGGCCTAACTGAAAAAAACTTATGAAATTAATATATTTTTACTAACATAACAATCTTCTCAACATCATAAATTATTGTCGTGACTCTTACTCAACACTTCCTGAAAAAACACAGCAATGTAGACGTGCTAGCTCGGTGGACATCAGCATTTGTATGGTCAACAGGGCAGCCATGATTATATTGGTGATACAAAAACTTAACAATAGTGGACATCTGAGTATGCTGTAAAGGGAGATAAAGATGTATAAGAACAAAAATATACACAGTATAGATGGGCCAGGAAGAAACCGAAACCCAACCTAGCTTTACTGGAGTAAGTGAAGCTAGATTGAGTTTTGGTTTCTTCCTGGCCCACATGACATTAAAGGCCTTCTTCTTCTTCTCCATCATTCAGGTGGACCTACACCGGCATGATGTCCAAATAAGACCCTGATGTTGGGGCTTTGAATTGTCTCTCTTCTCTAACCAACAACTATATTTAACCACTGATCCCATCTAAGTAACTGTCAGGAATCAACAGCAGGGGCCACATCTGCATAGCTGCACTAGAAAACTGAGACCAGACTATATATGATTTAAGCAAGTTTAATAAGAGTGAAACAAAAGACATCCAAACACCAGCAAACAGGAAACACAACAAAAGCATGGAAAGGTACAAGTGAACCATCAACTAAGTGGCAAAAATACCTAACAAGTAGTTTAACTAAGTAAGAGAAATCCTAACTAGAAAACTAACTACATACAATTATTTACAAAATGAGGAACACGAATAAATAAAGTAGGGCCAGAGATGCAAGGAAGGGGGGAACCAGGACTGGGATCAGGAACGAGGAGAGCAGGTACAAAGCAGCAGGGTAGAGCATACAGGGCAAAAGCAAGATCAAGAGAAGGCCCAGGATAAATAGCAAGTAGGGATGAGCCCAATGTAAGTTCGACTCGAACATCGGGTGTTCACCAATTCACCGAACTTAGAATATTATGGGGCGTTCGTGGGAAATTCGAGCGCCCGCAGAATGCCCCATAATGCACTGCGAGATTGTCAATGCACTGCGAGATTATAGTGCATTGACGGCTGCTGATTGGCCGAAGCATTCTCCCGAACCGCATGCTCTGGCCAATCACAGTGCGCTCTGCTGTGAGAGCCATGATTGGCCAAAGGCAGGTTGCGTTTGGCCAATCGTGGCTCAGGGGGCTAAGTCCACACCCCACACTATGTAAGGCTGCTTACATAGCGGCAGTTCATAGTGCAATGAACGAGAGCAGCAAAATGTAATTTCTAAAGGAAAAAATGTCATTTAAAACTGTTCGCAGCTCTAATGTATTGTTAGATCTCGGCAATATATATAAAAATCACTGAAAAAAAAGGCGTAAGTTCCCCCCCCAGTCCATTACCAGGCCCTTCAGGTCTGGTATGGATATTAAGGGAAACTCTGAGCTAAAATTTAAAAAAAAATGGCGTGGGGGTCCCCCCTAAAATCCATGCCAGGCCCTTCAGGTCTGGTAGGGATTTTAAGGGGAATCCCAAGCCAAAATATTAAAAAAATGGCGTGGGGGTCCCCCCAAAAATTCATACCAGACCCTTATCTGAGCACGCAACCTGGCAGGCCGCAGGAAAGGGGGGGATGAGAGAGTGCCCCCCCTCCTAAACAGTACCAGGCCACATGCACTCAACATGGGGGGTGCATGATGGGGACAAGAGCCTAGTCCCCACAACCCTCGCCCAGTGGTTGTGGGGGTCTGCGAGCGGGGGCTTATTGGAATCTGAAAGTCCCCTTTTATAAGGGGGCCACCAGATCCCACCCCCCCATGTGAATGGGTATCGGGTACATTGTACCCCTACCCATTCACCAAAAAATTTGTAAAAAAAAGTAAAACTGACAGGAGACAGTTTTGGACAATTAATTTATTTAAAAAAAAGTGTCCCGCGATGTAAATTCATCTTCAATCACAGCGCTGACGGTCCAGAGAAAATACAGAAAAACTTTGCCTCCATGGGAGGCGTCCCACCGACTGCAGCCTTTTCGCAATGACAGGTGTTATAAAGCCAGTGATGTAAACGGGTGACCCCGCCCCCTCTGACGTTACGTGACTTTATAAGAGCTGTCATCACGAAAAGGCTGCAGTGGCGGGGACGCCTCCCATTGAGGCAGAGCTTTTCTAGTTTTTTATTTGTTTTTTTTTGTTGTCGACGTTGTGAAGATGCTTGAAGAGGGATTTACATAGGGGGGGCAGGGGCAGGATCTGGGGGCAAAGGTTGTGGGGAAGAGGCCCAAAGCACCCTCCCCATGTTAAGAGCGCTCTCTCGTCCCCCCTTTTCCTGCGGCCTGCCAGATTGCATGCTCGGATAAGGGTCTGGTATGGATTTTGGGGGGACCCTCCACGCTATTTTTTTAAATTTGGCACGGGGTTCCCCTTAAAATCCATACCAGACCTGAAGGGCCTGGTAATGGACTGGGGGGAACCCACACCTTTTTTTCAATGATTTTTATCTATATTGCTGGTATTCGACAATACATTACATTTAAATTACATTTTTTCCTTTAGAAATGTAATTTTGCTGTGGTACTGTTATGAACACAGGAAAATGCGCTACTTTACAGGCAGACTAAGTACACCCCCCCAGGCATAATATTTAAAGGAATATTTCATTTTTATTGTTTCATTTTAAGCATTAAAATCACTGCTTCTGATGTTTTTAAAACTTTTTTTTGCATTGATACATGTCCCCTGGGGCAGGACCCGAGTCCCCAAACACTTTTTATGGCAATAACTTGCATATAAGCCTTTAAAATGAGCACTTTTGGTTTTTCACGTTCGTATCCCATAGACTTTAACAGCAATCGCTCAAATTTTTTGCCTGTTCGCATGTTCTGCTGCGAACCCAACCGGGGGGATTTTCGGCTCATCCCTAATAGCAAGCAGTATCTGGCTAGCAGAGCAAAACACTGAAGTGAGAGGTACTGGTAGAGGAGGGACTAAATACCTTCCCAGCAGCCAGCATCAGGTGGAGACTGATGATGCTGGGAGACACCTGCTGGTGGAAACCGGAACTAGAACCTTCCGCTCTGGGAACCACAGTGCGACCAGCAGGTGATCCAGGTTCTGACAGTAACATTTCATGCTCTAATAAAAAATATGTACTTGTTTAACTCTATAACGTGAAGACACTGGAGAAAAAAATAATTGTAAAAGGTCTTCTAATTTAAAACATAAAGTTAAATACACAGTTGAAATACATCTTTTTAACAGTTTGCCTGCCAATGGATTTGTAATCTTGGTCAGCCAATCTTGTGACTTACGCTCCTCTGGAGGGGGGTGACACACTTATCTCTCATTTCAGTTTTGTTTCTTCCTGTGTCACGTCTCTTCCTATTAACGGAATATATTAGAACATACTGTATCATTGGAAGATAAAACAACAATATTTCTTCTGTTCAATGAGAAGGAAACGTATCCAGGCCTTTTATAACCAATTTTTATAATATTTCAAAATTGCAATGTAAAAATCAAATAACTTTTATCGCTGGTTCTCTCCTCAGATTACACGGCACAGAATATATTACGAATGGTGCTCTCTGGATTTGTATTATCTGCTGCTGTATGTGTCATCTACTTCCACAACAAGTGGTAGAGAAGAAGAAGTTCTAGGAATCTGAGCACCTCAATGAAACATCTAAGTTTATAGGGAAATGGTTTTGGTTGAATTTAAAGGAACCTCAGCATTTTTAAAAATAAATTAATATTCACGAAAATATTGGTATTAACCACTTGACCTCCAGAAGGTTTCACCCCCCCCCCCCCCCCCACAACCAGTATTTTCTGCTATAAAACATATCCAATAGAAAACTCAATCAAATTTCTTCATGAATTTAGGCCAATATATATTCGGCTACATGTCTTTGGTAACCCACTGATCGGCTTGTTCTGTAATAAATCACAACACAATCAGAGTGGCACACACCCTACCCAGGAGCCTAGGTCATGTATCGGATAAGTGATCCAGCGCAGAACAACCACCCTGCAGCAATATATCTCTGTGGGGTGGTCCGGAAATAGTTAATCTGAAAACATATGAGAAACAAATCTACCAAGCTTATATACTGAATATAGTAAGTTGTGGATAAAACAGAAGTGGTCACTAAGATCACACGTTGAGGAGAGCTTGTCAAGAAGGAAATAAAGTGGTTTTCCTGAAAAAACTAAGATAAGATCTGCAACACATACTGTATCTCACAAAAGTGAATACACCTCTCACATTTTTGTAAATATTTTATTTATTCTATCTTTTCATGTGACAACACTGAATAAATGACACTGTGCTACAATGTAAAGTAGTGAGTGTACAGCTTGTATAACAGTGTAAATTTCCCCTCAAAATAACTCAACACACAGCCATTAATGTCTAAACCGCTGGCAACAAAAGTGAGTACACCCCTAAGTGAAAATGTCCAAATAGGGCCCGAAGTGTCAATATTTTGTGTGGCCACCATTATTTTCCAGCACTGCCTTAACCCTCTTGGGCATGGAGTTCACCAGAGCTTCACGGGTTACAACTGGTGTCCTCTTCCACTCCTCCATGACGACATTATGGAGCTGGTGGATGTTAGAGATCTTGCGCTCCTCCACCTGATGTTTGAGGATGCCCCACAGATGCTCAATAGGGTTTAGGTCTGGAGACATACAGTATTTCTAGCCCTTTCCTCTTTCTGTCAGTTGGATACATATGATTCAGACTCCTGGTGGGGAGCAGTCTTCTTTCTTTACTGTTAAGCAGGAAGTGTGCCTTTCTGATGTACCCGTGATTTATATTGATATGCTGCATTTATGTCTTTGGGATATTTCTGTTTCTGATCATATTTGTAGCTTGTTTTTTGTTACTACCAGATACAGTATGCATTGTACACTGCCTGTAATTGTTCATTTATCTAACAAATACACTACTTGTTTGTTAGAGATTACATTTAATAAATATATAATTTTTTTGTAGAATGGTCAGGACTAAAAAAGAACAGTCACAGATCTCAATAATCAAAGCTGACATTAGCACAAGTGAATGAGCAGTGACAGCTCCTTTATCAGTTGTTTCTATCCAAGATTTCATACAGACACAATAAGCCTCAAATCAGACAGCTGCTCTTTGGGTTACCCATTGTGCTTTAGGGATCCTTTACCATGCTTTCAAATTTAACTGCACTCAAAAATTAGAGCTAATGCCTTCTAAAGATAAACAGTAAAAGCCATTGCAAGTTTATAACTTTAATATAATGGCAAAATGGGTTTCTTTCCTAAAGAGATAAAGATCTATCATTATAATTTTTATTTTTAATTTTATATTTATCATTATAATTTTTATGCTAACCACAACATACAAGGCCATCCACAACATCGCGCCCCCAGCTACATCACCAACCTCATCTGCAGATATCACCCAAATCGTCCCCTCAGCTCCTCCCAGGACCTCCTGCTCTCTAGCTCCCTTGTTACCTCCTCTCATGCTCGTCTTCAGGACTTCTCCAGAGACTCTCCCATCCTCTGGAATTCCCTGTCCTCGAATATCCGATCAGCCCCTAACCTGTCCACCTTTAGGAGATCCCTGAAAACTCACTTATTCAAGGAAGCCTATCCCACACCCACCTAACAAGCCCTTAAAATCATTCCCCGCATCTATTACCTTTTGTACCACCACCCCCACCCTTTAGAATGTAAGCTCTACGAGCAGGCCCTCCTGTCCCTTCTGTATTGTACTGTAATTGTGCTGTCCCCCCTCTACATGGTAAAGTGTTGCGTAAACTGTTGGCGCTATATACATCATTAATAATAATAATAATAATAATTTTAAAGTTCTGTCCACTATGGGACAAAGTACATGTAGTATATTGTCCCATGTTGTCCCATGTGTTTTACCACTCCCTAGATATGTAACTAAGCCAGTTTTAGTGCCAAGAAGGAGCAACTGTGTTATGCCAGGGGAGCTCCATGCATTAAATCCAACCTAGCAGTCCTTACCATGTTTCACAGCTGCTCAGCAGCTTCCTCAGAAGGGCATGTCCTACCTGTCATTTTCTAGTTAAGTTCCATGTTGGATCATGTTTTGGAAATTCTACAAGTAATTCATTTATGAACCTCACCTTCCATAAACTACCTCATTTTTGATGAAACACGTAGGGAAGAGCGATGTGCTGACGTCACCGCGTTTGTGCAAGTTCCAATACACAGGCTGCTATTATAAGCCGGCCGGCTTGAATTTTTATGCCAAAGATTACATTCCTTGAGGTCAGTGCAACCTAATTTTATAAACATTGAAGATTTTACACTATGGAGGCCTTATTTCTTTTTGGGGCTCACGTGTGATCGATTCCATTTTTGGTGGTGGAAGCTTGACAGCGTGATCCCCCTGGATGCTAAAAAGCCGTGGCTGGGTATATAGCCACAAAAGTGAAAGACCTCCCTATTTTTGATAGCTCTGTATTACCCATTGTTTTGAGAAATAAGATATTGACTGATTCATTGTAAAATAAAATTGTTATCTAACTACTAGATCAATCTGACAAATCCGAGGCATTGAATGTCAATCTCTCTTCCGGGAGACTCCAAACTATTCAGGAAAACTTCCCATTGAAGTGGGCTACTGGGAACTAAGCATAAATATCTCAACATTTACTTGACCCTGACCTTTTCACAAATTTTCACAGAGAATCTTCTCCCAATACTGGTTACTATCAGTAGAGATCTTTAGAAACGGTGGTCCCTTTCACACAAGTGGTTTGGGAGAAATAGTATTTTAAAAATGAATGTATTGCCACGCTTACCTCCTGCAAACCCTTCCGATTTTTATCCCTCCTACCTTCCTGCACTCGGCCAGAAGAGATATCTCTCAGTTTCTCTGGGTGGACTGTACTTCCAGCAAAAAAAAGCTAAAATTCTTAGCTACCCTAAACTTTGTGGTGGCATCAGTTTCCCTGACCCGGTCCTCTACCATCGAGCAATTCATCTTAACAGGATTTTATACTTGTGTAAACATATTAAGACTAAACGCTGGGTAATTCTGGAGCAGTCTATGTCTCCCCTCCTGCTTCGTATGCTCTCTTGGTTACCAGGGCCAAGATCAATCTCTATTAGCAAGCAAGCAACTGACAATAGGATATACCCTTAAAGTTGACCTAAAAACTCACCAAGGTGCCTTCAATGCATTGGTCAACTCACTGGTGATTGGTAACCCTGATTTCCCCCCAGACTGCCAGGACTCCAGGTTCCATTCTTATCCTAACTCAAACATTATCAGATTGCTGTACTTCAGGGATGAGGCTGGTTGGAGGAGCATTCTTGCAATTCAACCCATGACCCTCCATTGCCAGTTTGACAGATGTACCCCCTCAGACATATTCTACTCTCTGTCCAACCTAAACAGGTGGAACCCCCTGACCTGTCACCCTTTGAATTAAGCTGCAAGGATCTGACCCCTCTCAAACGTGGTCTGTTAATGACTTTTGCTGCCCTGACCGCCCCTCCTGAGCATTATGTGCCCCCCTTTCTGTCAGAATGGAAAAATAATCTTCCCAACAATTTTAAAAGGGATGACATCTTTTTTTTTGCACACAAATCTTTTATATCCTCTAGACTCCACAAGTCAAGCTATAAATTGTTAACTAGATGGTATAGGATTCCTGTTAGGGTACAATGTTCCCAGATATCATCTGTAACACCTGGAGATGTGGAGATCCTCAGGGAACTTTATTTCATATATTTTTGGATTGTCTGGGGATTTGCCCTTTCTGGGTCAAGGTATATGACTTGATCCTGAAACTGGAACTATCCCTTGCAGGCAACCCTGCCACATGTCTGCTTTATCTTAGCGCATTATCAAAATCTAAATACCACCGCACCCTGGTAATTCTCCTCTTAAATGCATCCAGGACTTGTATTCCTAATAATTGGAAACCAGTCACGACATCTATGATAGGCCAATGGGTGACTGCTGTGAATTATATTATGCATATGGAGGACATAACCATGTCACTGCATTAGCAAAGGGAAAGTTTTCACAAGATGTGGGTTTATTGGACCCAGTTTTAATTCGCCACTACTTACAAAGGAGTATTAACATCTTGTCCCACCTAGGCAGGGTGATAGGGAGTCACCTTCCCTTCCTATACTCCATTTTTCTCTCCCCCTTTATTTTCTTTCTCTCCCTCCTCCTTGTCTTGTTTTTTTGGGTTCTTACTTAGTCCCTCTTTTTAATTTCTGTTTCTCAAAATTAGGAAAATTGTGTGTGGGGTAATTTTTGTGTTGTGCCCTTCACTGGCGAAATTAGACATCTTGCAGGGCAGTAGTGTGAACTTTGCTCAAGGACAGCTTTCCAATGTCTATGAAACAGCTGGTAATGAAGGAGGTCACACTGTACCTTGGGAAATATGTACCTGTTCGATATTGTCTTTACACATGTTTTGCTGTCCTGTATAAACTTTTGGTTATGCCTTCACCTTCCATAAATAAAAAAATACAACAAATACATTTAATTCCTATTTTTAACCAGGAAATAAAAAAAATGTTTATTTGTAAAACAAATAATGTATACCAATAGTAAATATATATATTTGTTTGTGTATTGTCTGCTTGTTTGGTTGCATGTTTGCGTATAAAAACATGTTTTGCTTGTACTTATGGTGTTGATTGTGTGTTTACTTATCCTCATAGACTCATTTTTGATGGACATATGGAAGATCTATTGATTGTGCCAGTGTCCTGACGAAGCTGTTCCAGTGAAACACGTTGGCACAATATTACCCTCCTCTTAGGGGGCACTGTATTTACAAAATATGTGTTGGTTTTATAATCAATTAGGGGTGTTCTTTACCCCATTTTTACTATTTTTGCTATATAATAACATTTTTACATTTTTATATTCACATGTTATCATGTATCATACGCATATCTGATCTCCTGGGTGACATCTTTTTACAATCCCACATTGTCCATATTGGTTTTCTAGATTTCTCTACATGCGATAATGCTGCCACGGTTTCACATTTGGAGTATCATTTAAATCCTACCTTTTATATGTAGTATTGAATATTTTCAATGTTGACTAGCAACGCTTTCCCTTGTAAATTATGTTTTATTCACTTACAATGTGCCTTTAAACTTGCTAGAAAATGTGACTATTCCAGGGAGAGTCAATTTCCTAGCCTAGTATTGTACCTGTGAAGAAGGAGCAATGGTGAAGATGGTGAAGTGTGGTTCTTGTTTATATTATTCTTATCAATACATCTACACCCAAGGAGTGCCCATATGGTGCCCAGATGGTGTAACCTAAGTTTACTATTCAGCAATGGAAGCCATACCTTGCCAAAGTGACAATATAACTAACACTGGACACCAAGCAAGGTCCTCAGTATCATATAATCCATCTAGATCAGCAATCTTGGGTACAAGGTCACCTTAAAATGTGATATGAGATGCGTTTAGACTATCATATCAGGTAGAGCACTCATAACAGAACTAGTTACACTAAACTTGGATTGGATATCACAGATCGGTTTTAACTCTTGTGAAATGTCTATAAATAACACTCAGGAAGGCAGAAGATAACTATAACTTCTGCTTCTCCGAGAGACAGTCACAACTTGCAGGTCCCGGCTACCATGTCTGTCTCCCTCGCCATCTTGTTCCTCTGTAAGTAGAACGATTTTAATTCTTTATATTATCTGCTGAGTATCAGCTGAGTGTCTTTCCTTCAAGATCGTTTGACACACACAAAATAACTCATTACTATATGCCTGTTGGAGGCTCTATAAAAAACACACTCATTATATTTGCATCTCTTGTGGACAAAGTATGGTGACGTCTCTTCTTCATCTACTTACATCATATTCACCATCCAATGGGCACTCTAATACCCCGTACACACGGTCAGACTTTGTTCGGACATTTCGACAACAAAATCCTAGGATTTTTTCCGACGGATGTTGGCTCAAACTTGTCTTGCATACACACGGTCACACAAAGTTGTCGGAAAATCCGATCGTCCTGAACGCGGTGACGTAAAACACGTACGTCGGGACTATAAACGGGGCAGTAGCCAATAGCTTTCATCTTTTTATTTATTCTGAGCATGCATGGCACTTTGTCCGTCGGATTTGTGTACACACAATCGGAATTTCCGACAACGGATTTTGTTGTCTGAAAATTTTATATCCTGCTCTCAAACTTTGTGTGTCGGAAAATCCGATGGAAAATGTGTGAAGGAGCCTACACACGGTCGGAATTTCCGACAACAAGGTCCTATCACACATTTTCCGTCGGAAAATCTGACCGTGTGTACGGGGCATATGAGTTATCTTGTTCCATGAGAAATACATTATGTTACTTTTTTTTTTTTTTGCAATTCCTTTTATGAGCATCAAATTGCATCATACAAAAGTCAATGAAAACAAAAGGAACTGACATACAGAGTAGTCTTGGATGGTAAACGGTGATGAAAAGGATGGATCAAGCAGCTTGAGCACTTCATCTTGTGATAGTACAGTCATAATCAGATAATATAGCATTTCCAAAGGCGGCCTAATTAACATAGAAAATTACACCTTCAGAAATGTGTAATGAGATACAAATAAACAAGACATATAAATGTAGTTCTGGATAGGGGAGCACACACAAAAACAAATCATGATGCTGCTGATAAAGACGGATACACAGGAAAACATACTGGTATACATATGCAGTAAATGGTCACATGGCCAAGGAGGATAGAGAGAAAGCGGGGAGGTAGGGGAAGGAAGAAGAAAAGAAAGTGAGGGAAGGGGGAAGAAGGGAGGGAAGAGAGAAGAAGAAATAGAAAAGCCAAGTTGTAAATCAGAGGAGAAAAGTAAGACTCTCCCGGGGAGAAACACAAGTAGACCAAAACGTGTCACGCAGGTTGTGTAAACTCATTGAGATAGGCTTCGGTATATGCAAAATGCTGCCATGGTCTCCAGGTTTCACATTATGTTACAACTGTTTAGTATAACTCGCTCTCAGTGTTAGTGGATTACATGTCACAGAAAGGAGCTACAAAAGGTATCTGGGAGGAACATTTCTTGACCAGTGCAGCTTTATAAGTATTGATTGTAAGCTTTGTTTGTGGTCTTGTCACGCAGATTAGAAGTTTCCCATTTATCTAAATGAATCAGAGGGACAAATGTAATTTTCAGAAGAGTTTTGTTTTAATTGCCAATAATAAAGGCAGCTGAGTGTTATCTGTAGGGTGAAACATTTAGTTAAAGGTCAGGGCAATGATATGGTTGGGTACCAGGGTATATGTACTGAGTTTACTGCTGAGTGCCCCTTGTCTCACGTCATTGTTTTAAGCTAAATTCTTTTTCCAAGAACATCCTAGAATTATACTTCTACCCCTTGGCTTATACAGGGGTGGTGGATCTGATCACTCCATAAGGGAGCTGAATGAGGGTGTCCGGCTTAGTAAAGTTGAAAATGTGGTTTCATAGTTCAAGTCTGATGACTGATTGACTGGAATTTCTTAAGGAGGAATGGGAAGGGTCTAGCTGCTGAATCAAATAAGATTCCTAAAGATGATGATGGTGGTGGGTTGGCTGGTGGCTACATTAGCAAAATAGAAGAGGCATACTAAGGGGGTTATGATTAGGGATGAGCCGAATACCCCCCGGTTCGGATCGCACCAGAACCTGCGAACGGACCGAAAATTCGCACGATTGTTAGAACCCCATTGACGTCTATGGGACTCGAACGTTCAAAATCAAAAGTGCTCATTTTAAAGGCTAATTTGCATGGTATTCTCCTAAAAAGGGTTTGGGGACCCGGGTCCTACCCCAGGGGACATGTATCAATGCAAAAAAAACTTTTAAAAACGGCCGTTTTTTCGGGAGCAGTGATTTTAATGATGCTTAAAGTAAAAAAAAAAAAAGTGAAATATTCCTTTAAATATCATACCTGGGGGGTGTCTATAGTATGCCTGTAAAGTGGCACGTGTTTCCCGTGTTTAGAACAGTCCCTGCACCAAATGTCATTTTTAAAGGAAAAAATCTCATTTAAAACTGCTTGCGGTTTTAATGTAATGTCGGGTCCTGGCAATATGGATGAAAATCAGTGAGACAAACGGCATGGGTACCCCCCAGTCCATTACCAGGCCCTTTGGGTCTTGTATGGATATTAAGGGGAACCCCGCACCCAAATTAAAATAAGGAAAGGTGTGGGGCCACCAGGCCCTATATACTCTGAACAGCAGTATACAGGCGGTGCAAACAAGACAGGGACTGTAGGTTTGTTGTTAAGTAGAATCTGTTTGTAATTTTGAACGGGTACATTTTTAACGTGTTTAGCTCCAGCCAAAAAATCTTTTTTAAGCTTTTTGGAAAACATAGGGAAGGGTTATCACCCCTGTGACATTTGTTTTGCTGTCTTTCCGCCTCTTCAGAAGATTTCACCTCACTTTTGTCCCAATGACAAATGTTTTTTGAAAATTTGGGTTTTTTTGTGGAACAAGGATTGGAAAGCATCAGTGGAAAGGAGAAATGTTTTTCCCATATTAACTCTTACAGGAGAGAATTTCCCTTCCTAGGGGTAGATTTCATCTCACTTCCTGTTGTCTCCTTCCGTTTGCAAGTAGGAGTCGTTTGTAAGTTAGATGTTTGAAAGTAGGGGCCTGCCCTATATACTCAGCAGAAATTTGGGCCTTAGGTGTTGTTGTGGCCACAACACTGTAAGCCCTCACAGGGCCCTGCTGTGAAATATTAGATCAAGAATTGTAATTACATGCCCCTGTTGAACAAGTGCAGAAAAACTGGGCCTTTGGTGGTGGTGGTGGTGGTGCTGGTGCCACAACACTGTAAGTCCTCACTCACTCTTGGTGGGTGCAGAAATGGGCCCTGCTGTGAAATATTAGATCAAGAATTGTAATTACACGCCCCTGTTGAACAGGAGCTGAAAAATTAGGCCTTAGGCACTGGTGCTGGTGCCACAACACTGCAACCCCTCACAGACACTCTAGTTGGAACGCAGGAACGAGCCCTGCTGCAAAGTATTGCATCAAAAATTGTAATTACACGCCCCTGTTAAACAGGGGCAGAAAAATTGGGCCTTAGGCACTGGTGCTGGTGCCACAACACTGCAACCCCTCACAGACACTCTAGTTGGAATGCAGGAACGAGCCCTGCTGCAAATTATTGCATCAAAAATTGTAATTACACGCCCCTGCTAAACAGGGTCAGAAAAATTGGGCCTTAGGCACTGGTGCTGGTGCCACAACACTGCAACCCCTCACAGACACTCTAGTTGGAACGCAGGAACGAGCCCTGCTGCAAAGTATTGCATCAAAAATTGTAATTACACGCCCCTGTTAAACAGGGGCAGAAAAATTGGGCCTTAGGCACTGGTGCTGGTGCCACAACACTGCAACCCCTCACAGACACTCTAGTTGGAACGCAGGAACGAGCCCTGCTGCAAAGTATTGCATCAAAAATTGTAATTACACGCCCCTGTTAAACAGGGGCTGAAAAATTGTGCCTTAGGCACTGGTGGTGGCGCCCAGAACCAAAAATGTTCTTACAAGCTATCAGCGTGATGATTGAGGAGGAAGAGGATAATTACTCAGGGATAGTCACTCAGCATCAGCATAGGCAGTCTTTGAAGGGATCTGAGATTTCAAAAAAAATTATTTGGTTACATCAGCATCAGGTGCTTGGTAGCTGGTGGTGATCCAAGACTGATTCATTTTTATGAAGGTCAGTCGATCGACCGAGTCGGTGGACAGACGCACCCTGTGATCGGTTACCACGCCTCCAGCAGCACTGAATGTGCGTTCCGAAAGAACGCTGGATGCAGGACAGGCCAGTAGCTCAATTGCATACTGTGCAAGCTCTGGCCAGTGATCCATCATCAAGACCCAGTAACCCAGAGGATTTACGGTGGGAAAGGTGTCCAAATCTGATCTTGTCCCTAGGTATTCCTGCACCATGTAAAACAGACGCTGGTGATGGTTGCTGGAACCGATCATACCTTGGGGCTGCGGACCAAAAAAATTGTCTGAACGCATCGGTCAGACGGCCACCTTCTCCACCGCTCCTTCTTTGACTGACCGAAGCCTCAGCAACACGTTGTCCAGAAACAGGAGTTTGTAACCTCCCAGTCTCTGGGAACGCGTTGCACAGACCTTTCTGCAAGGCCTCCCGAAGATGTTTCATCCTCTGCTCCCTCTGCGATGGCAAGATAAGGTCCGCAACCTTACCCTTGTAACGTGGATTAAGGAGGGTTGCCAGCCAGTATTGGTCCTTGTCCTTGATACCACGAATACGAGGATCCTTACGCAGGCTTTGCAGGATCAGGGAGGCCATGCAGCGTAGGTTTGCTGAGGCATTTGGTCCGGAGTCCTCTGGGTCACTAAGGACGACATGGTCCGCAGCCACCTCCTCCCAGCCACGTACAAGTCCATGTGTTTCTTGGGACTGATCCCTTAAAGACTGCTGCTGATGCTGAGTGCCAGGCTCCATCTCCATACTGACACAATCTTCCTCCTCCTCCTCCTCCTTCTCCTCGTCCTCTTCCTGTGTGATTGGCGGGCATGCAGGAACACTGTCTGGATAAAGGGGCCTTGAGAGCTAAGGAAGTCCTCCTCTTCCTGCCTCTGTTCTGCCTCAAGTGCCCTGTCCATTATTCTACGCAGCGTGTGCTCCAACAGGTGGACAAGGGGGACAGTGTCACTGATGCATGCACTGTCACTGCTCACCATCCTCGTGGCCTCCTCAAATGGTGACAGGACAGTGCATGCATCCCTGATCATGGCCCACTGGCGTGGGGAAAAAAAAACAAGCTCCCCTGACCCTGTCCTGGTGCCATAGTCACACAGGTACTCATTGATGGCCATCTGCTGCATGTTTAACCGCTGCAGCATGGCCAACGTTGAGTTCCACCTGGTGGGCAAATCATAGATTAGGCGGTTCTTGGGCAGGTTAAACTCCTTTTGGAGGTCCGTCAGCCGAGCACTGGCATTATATGACCGGCGGAAATGCACACAGACTTTCCTGGCCTGCCTCAGGACATCCTGTAAGCCCGGGTACCTGCCCAAGAACCGCTGCACCACCAAGTTAAGGACGTGAGCCAAACAGGGCACATGGGTCATTTGTCCCTGTCGGAGGGCAGAGAGGAGGTTGGTGCCATTGTCGCAAACCACCATTCCTGCCTTAAGTTGGCGTGGCGTCAACCACCTCTGAACCTGCCCCTGCAGAGCTGACAGAACCTCTGCCCCAGTGTGGCTCCTGTCCCCCAAGCACACCAGCTCAAGCACCGCATGGCATCTTTTGGCCTGCGTACTTGCGTAGCCCCTTGAACGACTACGGAGCACCGCTGGTTCCGAGGACAAAGCACAGGAAGAGGCCATGGAGGAAGAAGAAGAGGAGGGGGTGGAGGAGAGAGGTGTGACACAATCATTAGCATTTTGGAGGCGTGGTGGCGGAACAACCTCCAACACTACTGCACCTTGTCCTGCATCCTTCCCAGCTGCCAGCAGAGTCACCCAATGCGCCGTGAAACTTAGGTAACGTCCCTGTCCATGCCTGCTGGACCATGAGTCAGCGGTAATATGCACCTTACCGCTGACCGTCCTGTCCAGCGAGGCATGGACATTGCCTTCCACATGCCAGTAAAGAGCCGGAATCGCCCTCCGTGAGAAAAAGTGGCGTTTGGTTACCTGCCACTGAGGAACCGCACATTCCACAAACTCACGGAAGGGGGCAGAGTCTACCAACTGAAAAGGCAGCAGTTGAAGTGCTAGCAATTTTGCCAAGCTAGCATTCAACCGCTGGGCTTGTGGATGGCTGGGAGCAAACTTCTTTCGGCGGTGCAGCAGCTGGGGCAGGGAAATTTGCCTGGTACAATCTGACGTCAGTGTACCAAAAGCAGATTGCCCACAAGTACTTGGCTGTGACACACCTAATTCTACAACTTCATTCCTCTCAGTGCAGGTCTCAGAGAGGACTGAAGGTATAGTGGGGTTGGAAATCTCAGCTGATGAGGAGCAAGGAGAGGTCCTCTTTGTTCTTTGGTGTGGGTCTTTTAGATACGCTTGCCAACGAACTGCATGGCAGGTCAACATATGTCTGGTCAAGCATGTGGTACCCAAGCGGGAGATGTTTTGGCCACACGAGATACGCTTGAGACATATGTTGCAACAAGCAGCGGTGCGATCTGATGCACTCGTCTCAAAAAAGGGCCATACCAAAGAACTTTTTGAATAACGCGCAGAGACTGCCTCATCATCACTGGAGCAAACCTGGCAGTATGCTGCAGCAGGGGGAGCATGACTGCCAGATTGCTGTTCTTTTTTTTTTTTTAATTCTTTATTTATCATTTTCCAATACAAAACAATCCTCTGAGGAGACATGCCACATAGGGAAAATAAGAAAAACAGCAACTCATCAATATATTCAGGTAATAAACCTGACAACCTTGCGGACATGCCCCTCGTCTCCTTTCCCTAACCCTCCGCCCAATCCCACCCCCCAAACCCAGCTCCCTCCCTTATGGGGTGTGAATCAAAGGAGAGCGAAGTCTTACCTGCCTTACCTCCCTTATCGATTTATTCGGTTTAAGCCCTTTTTATATTATCTCCTTTAAGTAGGTCCAAGTTTTTTTGAATTTAGGCCAGCCTGCCCATTTCCCCCTGCATTCCTGATCCTCATCTGGTTCCGCTCCCCCTCGGTCCAGGCTTTCTATGTTATAGATTTCATTGAGATCGAATAGCCAATCTCGCGTTTTGGGACTTAAAGGGTTCAACCAGTTTAGTGAAATCTGTCTCTTAGCTGAGTCTAGTATTATCGGGGTCAGGGAGGTCTTGTAACTTTTTACTGTATCTTGGGTACCGTGGAAGAGACAGACCCAAGGATCCTCCTCTATTTCCTTCCCCGTGAATTCTTTTGACAGGGATAAGATTTTTTTCCAAAAGACCTTTATAATAGGGCATTCCCACCAAATATGGGCCATTGTACCTTTAGTCTGGCAACCCCTCCAGCAGGAGTTCCCCATAGATCCATCCATCTTGCTAACTCTGTCCGGGGTGGCATACCATCTCGATAATACTTTGTAATGAATTTCCGTTCTCCTAATATCTACTGCTGCATAATGTACCAAATTCAAGATTTTACCCAGAGTGTTACTAGTGCATGGTAACCCCAATTCCTGCTCCCACCTTGAGATATAGTGAGGCGTCTTACCCTCCTGTGGCTCTCCAAGTACTCTGTAGATTTGACCTATAACACCTCCCGGGTTCTCCGTCACACAGAGTTTCTCAAGAGGTCTGAGCTCTTCTATAGTCCTAAGGGGCTTTGGTAATTTACTTATGAAATGGGAAAGCTGTAAATACCTCCACCAATCTATCACCCAGTGTTCTCCCTCTCCTTTCAATTCCGTGAACGTGCGTATTTCCCCCCTACTAATAAAATTTTTCAATTGAAGAGTGTCATCTTTTAACCACCCCCCCCCTACTGTACTCATTCCTGGTTCAAAAAATAAATTATTCTTCATGTATATTAAAGGTGAATTGTGCGACCATTTGTGCTGGGTATGAATTCTGTCCCATAATTTAAAAGTGTTTTGTGTTAATAAAGAAATATCAGTGCTGAATGTCCTGAATTTTGGGGGGTTCCATAGTGAATGTGCCAAATTATTATTACTTAAGGTATATTCAATATTCACCCACCGCTTATCAGTCTCTTTCTTACTCCATTCTATAACCCGTGACAGCACTACTGCAATATAGTACCTATTAAAATCTGGTGCTGCTATTCCACCTTTTTTTTTACCTCTACTCAGTGTTGCATAAGAAATACGAGGTTTGTTGCCACCCCAGACAGCCTGGGTAATTAATTTCCTTAGAGCCCCCAGAAAATACCTTGGTAGAGGGATCGGAAGCAGCTGAAATTTATATAAAATCTTTGGGGTGATCGTCATTTTAACCGCATTCACGCGGCCAAACCAGGAGAGCGGTCTCGACCTCAATCTCCCAGCCTCATGCCTGATTTCATCTAATAGTGGGATGTAATTGCTTTGGAACAACTTTTTAATAGAGTTGGCTAGCTTAATACCCAAATAGTTAATCTCCCTTCTCCAGGGGAAGGGAAACACGGAGGTCAGATGAGCTTCCTCCTGCTTCGTGAGGCTAATGTTTAGGATTTCAGACTTGCAGGGGTTGATTTTAAAGTTGGAGAATTCTCCATATCGCCTTAGGATTCGCCATATGTTAGGGAGGGTTACTCTGGGAGCCGTGACAAAAAAGAGTATATCATCGGCAAATGCTGCCAGTTTGTGCTCCTCTGGTCCCACCCGGACCCCCTTACAATCGGGACTGCTCCGGATGGTGGCTAGGAGAGGCTCCAGGGACAAAACAAACAGGAGAGGGGAGAGAGGGCACCCCTGCCTGGTTCCGTTTTTCATTTCAAAAGTTTTGGATACTGCCCCATTTACCCTTACAACTGCCGTCGGTCTGCTGTATAAGGCCTTGACCCAGGAAATAAACCTGGGTCCAATACCCATTTCCTCTAGTGTATCCATCAGGAACCCCCAGTCTACCCTGTCGAAGGCCTTTTCGGCGTCCATCGACAGGAATAGAGCTGGGGGTCCCCTAAGTCTACAGAACTCCGTCAGCAGCACCGCCCGAACCCCATTATCTCTACACTGTCTCCCCGGGACAAAACCGGACTGGTCCGGGTGTACCAGGTCCGCCATGAGTCGCTTTAGTCTGTTAGCCAGGACCTTTGCATATAGTTTTACGTCCGTATTGAGTAGAGAAATAGGCCGGTAGCTCGAACACAGCTTGGCATCCTTCCCGTCTTTTGATATTAAAGTTATCGTGGCCCGCAGGGCCTCTTGCTCCATCTCGACTCTGGTGCCCAGTTCGTTCCAATATTTGCAGAGCTTGGGGACCAGAATGTGTTTCATTTTTAATAGATAGTTGGAGGAGAAGCCGTCCGGGCCCGGACTTTTACCCTTCGGGGTATCTTTTAATGCTGCTAGAATTTCCCCCTCCTCTATGGGGTTGTCCAGGAGATCTCTATCTTCACCAGACAATACTCCTAGGCCTGCCTCTTTTAGGAATTCTCTTCTCCTTGCTGTCCGGGCGCTGACCTCCCCATCCTCATGTCTAATTGTATATAAGTCGGCATAGAATTTTCTAAACTCATTAGCCATGTCTTCACTTGATACAAACTCTTTACCACCTGCCCCGTTTATTTTCTCTATGTAATTCCGCCTTCTTTTTTTCCTGATTTGCCTCGCCAGGTATTTGCTAGACTTGTTGGCCCAAAGATACCTCTCCTTGGCCATTAAATTTAGGGCACTCTTTGCCTCCTGCTCCATCATATCCCTTAGCTCCTCTCTCCCAGCAACCATCGCCCGGTAGCAGTCCGCATCCTGTCCCCTGGACCTCTTATGTAGTTGTTCTAGTTGGGACAGGTCCGCTATCAGTTTTTCCCTTTTTTCCTTCCTTTTCTTTTTTTGGGCTGCTCCTATAGATATGAGAATCCCCCGTATGTAGGCTTTGTGCGCCTCCCAGAGGATAGAAGAGGAAACCTCACCTGTATCGTTCAGTGTAAAGAACTGATTTAACTCACTCTGGATCCGGTCTATTACTTCCGGGTCCTTAAGTAGGCTTTCATTCAGCTTCCACGAGAAGGGACGTCTCCCTAACTCTGGGAGCTTCAGCCTTATCGTGACAGGTGAATGATCAGAAAGAGTTGTTGTTTCAATACTAGTATCTACCACCCCTTCTAACAAGCTATGATCCACAAAAATATAGTCCAGCCTGGAGTAGGTCCCGTGCACAGGGGAGTGGAAGGTGTAGTCCCTCTCTTTAACATGTTGTATTCTCCACACGTCTATTAATTGGCAGTAGAATAGTTTCCGCTTAATTGCTCTTAGTGACACCTTCCTGATCCCCTGGGCACGGGACGTACTGTCCCAGGCCGGGTCTAGACAAAAGTTCATATCTCCGGCCAGGACCATCTCCCCTTCTCCGAATTCCATCAATTTCTCTAACATCTGTCCCAGGAAGACAGTGGGGCTCCTGTTCGGGCAGTATACGTTGGCCAGCGTGATCTTTCTAGAGCCGATGGAACCTTTCAAAAATAAAAAACGACCTTCAGGGTCTGTTAATCGATCCCTTACTAGGAAGTTCACTACTTTGGACATCCCAATAGCTACCCCTTTAGACCCCTTATCGGGAGAATCCCCGTAGTGCCATTGTGAGAACCTGGGGGAGAACAACCTGACCCTAGTATTGAGGGTCAGGTGTGTCTCCTGCAGGAAGACCACATCCCCTCCCAGATGCTCCAGTTCCCTTAAAATTTTGTGCCTCTTCCTGGGAGAGTTCAGCCCTTTTACATTATAGGAAATCAATTTAATATCGGGCATCTCTTACAAGGTAGTCATTCTGATCTCTATTCTCTGCTCCCCTTGAACACAACCCGCCTCTATCTTCCCTTCTCCTATCCCCCCCACCGAACACCCAACCTCTCCACCCACCGCCCTCCTCCCTCCCTCCCTCCCTCCACCCAACCACCCCCCCCACCTAACCTCACCCCCGCCCCCCGTCCCTTGACTCCCACCCCCCACCCTCCCCCCTATGGCGCCCGCTACGCCTGAAGCCCGCCTGTATGGAAGCACACACATACCACACGGCGTGCCTCTTCCGCAGGGGCTGGGCTCCCGCGCCGGCATCCAGGACCCAATCAGTGGGGTAGACTCAAACTGCCCCACCCCCAAGTACGCCCCCCACCGCCCCACACTCCCCCACCCTAAATACAATACAAATTGCTTTCTAGAGGAGGGATCCTATTACCTCCCTTTTCCTACCAAGTGCATAACGATTGTTGATTACTTGAGTCCATTTTAACCATGTCCCCATGTCCCGGGGTCAGCCACCCCTCCCATGTGGAGAGAAAGGCGGCGGAGCAGGGGG
Source organism: Lithobates septentrionalis (assembly GCA_037952835.1). Taxonomy (NCBI): domain Eukaryota; kingdom Metazoa; phylum Chordata; class Amphibia; order Anura; family Ranidae; genus Lithobates; species Lithobates septentrionalis. The sequence goes on along the minus strand of JBBDGP010000705.1, from coordinate 1,061,793 downwards.
GGGGGGGAGAGGGGAGGGAGCGGGGGGGGAGGGGTAAAAAAAAAAAAAAAAAAAAAAAGAGGGAAAAAAAGGGGAAGGGAGAGAAAACCCCCCCACCACCCTCCCCCCCGCCACCCCCCACCCCCCCGCCCGATCCCCAGCATCTATTCCAAAACCGGGGCCGAGATACCCAGATTGCTACAAAAGTCCTGCATTTCTTCCATATATCTCATTCTGAAGGATCTTCCCTCTTTGAGGACTATCAGGGATGTTGGGAACCCCCAGCTATACTTTAAATTGGCCTTCCTGAGTAGATCGAGGACTGGTCTCATCTGTCTTCTCCTCTCTAAAGTCCCTGCTGAGAGGTCGTTGAAGATTTGCAAGTCCCTGTTTTCAAATTTGAGAGGTGGCGCCCCTTTTAATTTTTTCCAGATTTTTTCTTTGTCCTCATATTGGTGAAATTTAATTATGACGTCTCTTGGGATGTCTTGCTTAATGTGGGGGGGCTTCCTTATTCTATGGACCCTATCAATACTCAACACCTCGTCTTCCCGTCTACCCAGCAAGGGATTAAAAATTTTTCTCATCTTCTCGCCGAGGTCCTCGTTCTGTTGTTCCGGGATTGATCGAATGCGTAAGTTTTGACGGCGGCTCTGGTTCTCCTGGTCCTCAAGTCTAAAAGCCAAAGCACGGTTTTCACTCTGCAACTTCTCGACTTGTTTTTTTAGGTCTGCTAAGTCTTTAGCTTGTTTGCTGGAGGCCTCCTCCGCCTCTTCAACCCGGCGGAGAAGATGCCCCATATCTGAACGGACGTTTGAAATCTCTTCTTTTATAATGCTCTCTAGTTTCCTCTCCAGCTTGGTAAGCATTTCGCTAATATCTGTTTTACTTGGTACTTGGGCCATGATTCTCTGTTCTTCTGCTGCAGTTTTGGCTGGTGACCCCTCCGTGTCCCTCTCCTCATGGGGCCTATCTCCCTGTCCCCCCTTTTGTTTCTGTTGGTCCTTTTTCTTAGTACCTGACTGTTTCCCCTCCGTTCCCGGGCTCTTTACGCCTGCTTCTTTCAGGTATTTTTGAATAGAGCTGGTATTAAGGCTCTCTCTTGGGTTATTGGTTTCTGCTTGTCTCGAAGACCGGCCTTTCATGTTTTCCTGAGCTTTCTTTTTGAGTATAACTATACACCGACTCCCAGATCCTCCTTTCTTTATTTTTCCGTGAGTTACGCCAAACCCCCCTACATGCCCAGAGGGGTTGATTATGCCCCTATGTGCCTGCAGTAGTAGGAGGCCTTCTTTACACCGCCTTTTAGACACAGCATCTATAGGGAATGTTGCTGAGATCAGCACAGCTTGTGGTATCCGTCGATGGCCTATGTAAAGTGCCCAGGGTTAGGGAGCTTGACCCCTTTTATCCGACCCCTTTTATCCTTTTATCCGACTACTGTCGGTGTCAATACCTTTACTTCCACCGGGGGGGTGCAAATGGGGGCAGGGAGGGCAGATGTTATTGCTTCCGGCAGAGGGGGGTCTGCTCAGAGTGATTGAGCCTTAAGGGAGGGGAGACGCCAGATCCGCTCGCACTTCGGACCCCTTTTAAAAAAAAAAAAAAGGAAAGGGGGTCTTGCCAGATACCTCAAGCCCCCTGAGCCAGTCCGGTCTCCAATCCCCCTCTAATGGCCACACGTTATTCCAACAGTAGACAAGTCTGGGATATGGCCAGACTACAAAGTCATTATATGCACTCGTTGATGATAAGCCTCGATGAGGCGTCTCCTACCTGGATGTCTCGTCCAGGGGGCTGCTACTTCTCCTTGGTCAGATCCGTTGGAGGGAATGTCCATTCAGTAGTGTGCAGCTGTGTATGTGGCCCTTCAGAGAGGAAGAAGCGGCGGGCCGCCTCCGGGGCCGTGAATCCGGGGTGGATGATCACTTCGGGGGGTGCAGCATCCGCTTAAGGAGGTAGGGGGGAGCAGGGCAGGCAGGATGGCCGGGCGCGCGGACCTAGACCGGCCGCTCGTGGTCTCTCACTCCACGAGACCCCGCCGCAGCCCGTCCGCGTCCCATCTCTTCGCTTCCTGGAGCCGGCGCAGGGCTCCTCCCCCGTGCTGACGTCAGCCGCACGTCAGCCGCACATCGCGTGCCAAACTCCCTTTCTCGAAGGTAGGTTTAGCACACTATGCTGCTATGATTGCTGTTCTTTTTGGGCACCCCCTCTGTCCGTGCTCATGTTACTGCCTTCATCGAGCTCAGTATCATCATCAGAGCCTTCCAAACGCTGGGTATCCTCCTGGAGCATGTACCCAACACTGTGGTCAAACAGTTCAAGGGACTCCTCAGGAGGACATGGTGGGGCTAGGGAAGGAGTCACTGATGAGCCGAGGGAAGAGGCCGCTGCTTTGCCAGACAAAGTACCCTGGGCATGGGTGAGAGAGGATGAGGAGGATGAGGACGGCTTGGTCATCCACTCGACCAAGTCTTCCGCATGTTGCGGCTCAACACGGCCAGCTGCCGAAAAAAAGGCCAAGTGTGTCCCACGGCCACGTGCTGATGAGGATGCACCGTCTCCACGACCAGCACTAGACACAGAGCCTATATACTGATACTGCAGCTAGCAAAATCAACTGCCTGCCTGTAGTATGAGAACACCACCAACCTTCTACAGGTAGCTTTAGCTGAACACTGTGAGGTGGACGCACCCCACTAACTTGTAGGTTTAGCCAAACACTGTGAGCAGGACGCACCCCACTAGCTTGTAGGTTTTTCTGAACACTGTGAGCAGGACGCACCCCACTAACTTGTAGTTTTAGCTGAACACTGTGAGCAGGACACACTGCACTAACTTTAAATAGTCTAGCTGCCTGACTGTGGTACTAATAGGATCAAAAGAACACCAGTAATTTTCTTCAGGTAGCTGTATATACTGTAACAAGACAAGCCTGCCTGTCAGTAAGAAAATAACAGGAACGGATCTAGCTGAACACTGTGAGCAGGACGCACTGCACTAACTGTAAATAGTCTAGCTGCCTGACTGTGGTAATAATAGGATCAAAAGAACACCAGCAATTTTCTTCAGGTAGCTGTATATACTGTAACAAGACAAGCCTGCCTGTCAGTAAGAAGATAACAGGAACGGATCTAGCTGAACACTGTGAGCAGGACGCACCCCACTAACTTGTAGGTTTAGCTGAACACTGTGAGGTGGACGCACCCCACTAACTTGTAGGTTTAGCTGAACACTGTGAGCAGGACGCACCCCACTAACTTGTAGGTTTAGCTGAACACTGTGAGCAGGACGCACCCCACTAACTTGTAGGTTTAGCTGAACACTGTGAGCAGGACGCACCCCACTAACTTGTAGGTTTAGCAGAACACTGTGAGCAGGACGCACTGCACTAACTGTAAATAGTCTAGCTGCCTGACTGTGGTACTAATAGGATCAAAAGAACACCAGCAATTTTCTTCAGCTAGCTGTATATACTGTAACAAGACAAGCCTGCCTGTCAGTAAGAAGATGACAGGAACGGATCTAGCTGAACACTGTGAGCAGGACGCACCCCACTAGCTTGTAGGTTTAGCTGAACACTGTGAGGTGGACGCACCCCACTAACTTGTAGGTTTAGCTGAACACTGTAAGCAGGACGCACCCCACTAACTTGTAGTTTTAGCTGAACACTGTGAGCAGGACGCACTGCACTAACTGTAAATAGTCTAGTTGCCTGACTGGGGTACTAATAGGATCAAAAGAACACCAGCAATTTTCTTCAGGTAGCTGTATATGCTGTAACAAGACAAGCCTGCCTGTCAGTAAGAAGATAACAGGAACGGATCTAGCTGAACACTGTGAGCAGGACGCACCCCACCAGCTTGTAAGTTTAGCTGAACACTGTGAGGTGGACGCACCCCACTAACTTGTAGGTTTAGCTGAACACTGTGAGGTGCACGCACCCCACTAACTTGTAGGTTTAGCTGAACACTGTGAGGTGGACGCACCCCACTAACTTGTAGTTTTAGCTGAACACTGTGAGCAGGATGCACTGCACTAACTGTAAATAGTCTAGCTGCCTGACTGTGGTATTAATAGGATCAAAAGAACACCAGTAATTTTCTTCAGGTAGCTGTATATACTGTAACAAGACAAGCCTGCCTGTCAGTAAGAAGATAACAGGAACGGATCTAGCTGAACACTGTGAGCAGGACGCACCCCACTAACTCTAAATAGTCTAGCTGCCTGACTGTGGTACTAATAGGATCAAAAGAACACCAGTAATTTTCTTCAGGTAGCTGTAAATACTGTAACAAGACAAGCCTGCCTGTCAGTAGGAAGATAACAGTAACGGATCTAGCTAAACTGAATACAGTGTATATATATATATATGCAACACCTGGGATACATATATATATACACAATACACTGTAAGTGCAGCTAACTGACTGTTCTGCCTAATCTATCTAACTCAAATCAAATGTCACTGTCTGTCTCTCTCTCTCTCTCTCTCTCTCAATGAACGCCGGAACACACACTACACAGGGCCGCCATGCAGGTGGCCTTATATAGTGTGGGGCATGTACTAAATCCCCATAGCCATAATTGGCCAAAGCCTCCTTGGCTTTGGCCAATTACGGCTCTCTGTTCAGGCGGTGCTGTGATTGGCCAAGCATGCGGGTCATAGTGCATGCTTGGCCAATCATCAGCCAGCAATGCACTGCGATGCCGCAGTGAATTATGGGCCGTGACACACCACACGAATTTGGCGCGAACAGCCCATATCGTTCGCAATTCGGCGAACGACCGAACAGCCGATGTTCGAGTCGAACATGGGTTTGACTCGAACACGAAGCTCATCCCTAGTTATGATTAATGCATGGAAGGATCTGATGGTTAATTGAACATGTCCAGTCACTGTGTAAGGGGGATTATGGTGTGAATATAAAGGCAGTGGATGCCGAATGGCAATATAAGGTCTGGTCGCCTAACCCAACCTTTCTAAACCACAGACTTAGTTTTTGCAATGTCTACTTGTCACATAGGAGAGAGTGTCAGTCTTCTTCTGGTGACCTGAGAACATTGGGATCCTAGCAACATCCTTGTTATAAAGAAAATGTATATTCATTTCTAACTGATAATGAAAGAATGAAAAATGATTGAGATTCTGTATGTTTTAATGACATGTACTGTACATAATATTTTCTAAAAAGTGCATTTTGGCTTTTCAGCTTTAATCCTGGGAAGATCTGGTAAGTACAGAGCTGATACTGGACATATCTATCATTATAATATGCCATAAATACAATAATACTATACATTTGTTTTGATTGTAACGTTTATGAGAAAGAAGGAGTTTGGGGCATTGATTATAATTTTGTTAATAGTTTTACAGTAATACAGTAATAGAAAACTATTCAAAAACAGTGTGGGTTAGCCACAATTTGCACACAATTGAAATAAACGTTTATTTGAATGTATCATCAACATGCTTGATGGAAATGCCCATAGTGCTGAAATTCTGACCCTTACTCAAGCTACACTATACTACACCCCACTACAGCAATTGCAGCTTCAAGTGTTTTTGGGTATAACACGACAAGCTTTGAACACCTGGATTGAAGGATTTTTTGCCATTCATCTTTGAAAATCTGCTCTAGCTCAGTCAGGTTGGAGTGGTACCGTTGGTGGACAGCCATTCTCCACTCTCCAGAGATGTTCAATAGACTAAACTTAGGCTTCAAGAGAAGTAGTATAATGTTGTATAATCTCTGTGCCCAGGACTACAAACATTCTCATTTCTATAGCGAAAAGGGAATGGAATTTCAACAGTACATGGACTTTATTAGTGCATTGACTGAGTTGGGGAGAATATCAAAGATCTCAACATTGCTATGACTCCACCATCTTTGGATTTCAAGAAGATATATGCTGGCCTTCAGCCAACCCTTATAAATATGGTTGTAGACAATTTGTCTACTTTGGTAAATTAGGTAAATTTATGTACGACTAAGTAAGGGTTAATTCTCTGCTAATTCTGTGCAGGGATGTGTCTTCCCCTGCATGACTCACCTCCTCCTTCTGAAGAAATTTATGCAGGAGACCAGACCTCGAGGCTTTCCATGCATGGGTGGGAAATGTGAGGACAACCTCTGCAGCTATGTGAATCCATTTAACAGGAGTAGTTTCCCATTAACGGATCCTGGGATGGGTTCTGCATATCAGACTATTTTTTCATGGAAAGGGTTTAATACTATCTTAAAGTTATGGACAGTACCACTAAAAACAATGCAGCCTAAGCCCTGAATAGTGTGTACGATGAGGGAAGTGAGTATGTGAAGTTCATTCAGGATGTTACACTGGATGTATTGTCATAGAATTGCCAAAGAACTGTGATCTAACTTTTATTCAGTAAAGAAATTACTGGTTTAGGAATTGTCTGGTCTGAGTTACTTGAGAAAGAGGAAATCAGTGTATGCTTACAGTGTAATAAAGAACTGGGGAATGAAGAGTACCATCTTAAGTTATCCCTTGAGGTTGTGGTAGGAAGTGTGCATTATGGTTAACCCACAAGGTTATGTAGTGAGGAATGTAAAGAAGGAAAAGCAGTCAGCTTGGAAATGGTGGTGGTCAGTGATGGGGTTTCTGAAGGTAGGGGTAGCCTGGCACTGGGAACCCTACTGGGAGGCAGGGTCCCTGATTTAGGGCCTGCTGCAGAATTCTTCTAGGGACTGGGCCTACAATCACATGTATGCAAGGCTTTGAAAATGAAGTGCGGTGAGTTCCCTCTTGCCTTTAAAGGAGAAGTGTGGACTTAAAATAATAAACATACATACTATGGGGCCCTTTTAAGCAGTTCAGCCTCTGGCCATGAGATGGAGCAAACCCCCACAAGAATCAATATGCAATCTTCCGGCAGTTCCCCTGTACTGCCTACATCTAAAATGTCTACTTTTACTTATTCGCAAACGCGCACTTTGCTTTATGAAACTGACAGGTTTTTTTTTAATCATCAATCCGGAAATTTTTTTAAAAAACAGACATGAAACCTGATTTTTTTTACAAAAAATGTGTTCACCTCTCTGTGTTTTGCTGCACACTGTGCTCTCTATGTGTTCTCTGTGATCTCTTTTTTTCTATAGGAGGGGCCATCAAACCTGTGGTGACCTTCACACCCAACTGGGGGAATATACTATACTATAACAATGTGACTCTAACATGTGATGTGCCATCTACTGTACCAGAGGAGCCCCGGACCTATCACTGGTACAAAGATAAGAGACCAATACCTGGAGATCAACAGAGACTTCATATCATTAGATCTTCAGTGAAACGGGACAGTGGAGATTACCAGTGCCAGACCATCGGTGGTGATATCAGTGATCCCGTCTTCCTAAATGTTACAAAAAGTGAGTCATCCATCTCATCTCCATCATTACAGATTGTTGGGTGTGAAGAGAACAACCTAAAGTATCATTTTATTACATTTCAGATCGTGTCATCCTGCAGAGACCTCCATCTGCCATATATGAAGGAGACCCCCTGACTCTGAGATGTCATCATGTAAAAGATTTTAATGCAATAAACACAAAATTCTACAAGGATGATCAGGAGATAAAATCATCAGAATCTGACTCTACATTCCATATTCCTAATATAATGATGAGTCAGTCTGGACTGTACAAATGTACTAAACAGATACAACATTATGATAGTTCAAGAGTGCAAGAGCACTCAGATGTATCCTTTATCTCTGTGAAAGGTAAATTAAAGCCAAAATCATGACAACTTTATTTTCTTAATGCTGCTCCAGCCATAGTTAAAAATAAAAAATCAGTCTGGAATACAGACCTCTCTGACTCTGTCCCCGCAGTAATTATATTCCCGCAACTATATAATTGTAATATGGAGGGGCGCTAAATAAAACAATAATGACAAAATATAGCAGGAGAAGAAACTATATCATAAAATTCAGTGAAAAAATATCAAACATAAAATAATATGTCATGGAAAATATCCACAATGAATGGTGTTGCAAAAGTCCCATGCAAACAAGTAAATAAACACAATAATTAAAGTTCCTTGTTGAATTGTATAATAGTGCTTCCCAAAAAAAGATCCTGGTGAAATAAGAGCAATCATATATTCCCGTGCTCAATCCAAGACAAACTCCACCACCATGTGCAATGGCCGCTCACCTTCAATCAAAAGGTAACACGTATCAACTGCAAACTCAATCTCCATATAGTAGACTTTATGCATTAGGTGGTAGCAATCGATCGGCTCACACATGTAATAAGAATAATAATCCTCATGGTGTAGTATATAACAATACATTTATTAAGAAACAAAGGTAGACTTATGCCCCGTACACACGATCGGTCTTTCCGACAACAAAACCGTGTATTTTTTTTCAAAGGGTGTTGGCTCCAACTTGTCTTGCATAAACACGTTCACACAAAAGTTGGCCAACAATTACGAACGTGGGAACGTGGTGACGTACAAGTGGTACGACAAGCCGATAAAAAGGAAGTTCAAAAGTCATGCGAACGCTAGTTTTACAAGACCGTGTACTTCCGGCTCGTACTTAATTCCGAGCATGCATGAACTTTTGTGCGACGGACTTGTGTACACACGATCGGAAAGTCCGACAACAAAGTTTTGTTGGCAGGAAAATTTGAGAACCTGCTAGCCAACATTTGTTGGCAGAAAGTCCGACAACAAATGTTCGATGGAGCAAACACACGGTCGGACTTTCAGCCAACAAGCTCACATCCAACATTTTCTGTCGGAAAGTCTGATCGTGTGTACGTGGCATTATTGTTAAAACAACTGCTATGGAGGGGGCGTGTCCAAGATGGCGCAGAGAGCGGTCGCTTGTTAACTCCGTTCTCCTCTCTGGCAGTAACATCCTGAGCGAATCCTGGTGTAAAAGGCTCGTCCTGCACGTCCCTTTAGGCGGCTGTTTGGGAGGAGGCTCGGGCGCAGGCAGAAAAGCAGGGTCAAAATCGAACGCTGCCACCCCTGTAAGCGCTCGACACACGTTGCGGCCTACTCCCCACGAGGCCTCGCACATGGAAACTCAGACAGACCCGCCGCCTGCGGGGGCCATAGAAGCGGGCTCGGTGGCATTTGAGGCTCTCATGACGGCAATCTCCACTTGTCAGGCTGCTCTGACAACAAAGATAGAGCATGTTCAGACCGAGACGGCGCTTATCCGCAGAGATATGGATAGATTTCGGGAACGGGTGACGGAAGTGGAGAGAAGAGTATCGGACACGGAGGACGCCCTGAGAGAGCAGCATGCGGACATCCGAGCGTTACAAATGAAGGTAAAACACCTGGAGAATAGAGCGGAAGACGCCGAGAACCGCAACAGGCGCAATAACCTGAGAGTTCTCGGCCTCCCGGAGGGGGCAGAGGGAGAAGATCCGGTGGGTTTCATGGAGGGCCTACTTCCATCCTTGCTTCCCCGGGCTAAATTTTCCCCACATTTTTCGATTGAAAGAGCCCACCGCATCCCAGCTACCAGAGGACCCCCTGGGAATCCACCTCATACCTTTATATTCAAGCTGCTACACTACCGGGACCGGGACACCGTGCTGCGGGCAGCCCGACTACAGGGCGAGCTGAAATTTGCAAACGGGAAACTGCTTATATTCCCCGACTATACGGTGGAGACACAGCGCCAAAGAAAAGCATTTGACCATGTACGAGGCATGCTTCACGAGAAAGGTATAAAATATAGCATGCTTTTCCCTGCGAAGCTACGCATCCAAGATGGGGAACGTGTCCAGTTTTTTACCTCGCCAAGAGATGCCGTGGCGTGGGCTGAATCGCTACCTAACTGAGCCGCCATATGGTACGTTGCAACTTTTGTTTTTATGTTGTACTGCTGGTCTACACTTCAAGCTCCCAAACCTGAACTTGCTCAATAAGCCCCAAGTAAGAGGAAGTTGATGAGCTGCAGGGGTCTTGACAGCACGGCTTTGGGGGGGGTATGGCAGACGCACGCCCTTCCCCCCGTTCTCCTGTATTCCTACGGAGGGAGATGAGACCATGATCTGAAATTAATTCTTTATCAGGACTGATCCTTGAACTGATCCTCCGGGCAAGCATGTTAGTTCGCCCCCGTTCATTCGGGGGGGGGGGGGGTCGGTGGCAGCGGCTCCCCTCTGACTTCTCTAAGTGGGTGTGCTCCTGCTATGGCCTTTCCTCTTCGCGGGGTGCCGGTGGGGTTTCCGGGGGGGGGTCGGTGGTCATGGCCCCTGGACCCTCACGGTTGCCTCCACCCCCCCTTAATAACAACTTTAGCCGCATCACACTCCCACCCTGGGATATAGGAGGTCATGTACCCTGGAGAACTTAACTATCTGCTGTGCGTGGTTGGAGGCTGACGGGAAGTCCGAATCCATTGCTATGCTGACAATCTAATCCGGGAACTTTAGCCAGAACCAGCAGTACTAATCTGGGGGGAGTCTCTTGACTTTGTTATGTCAGTATGTTTTATTTACCTCCCCCCGGGTCTGAAGAATGAGCCCCCGGGGATCCGGGTGATTTACACAAGTTAATCCTCCTTCCCTTTTTTTTATTTTTTTGCTTCTACTTTGTTTTCTGCCGGACTGTTATACGCATATTGGTAAAAAAGGAAGTGCGCCTTTTGCACACTGCCCTCAAGCTGAGCTAGACAGCTCTTGTTTCTACCTGGGGAGAGATGCCCTCCTGCTGTTCTGGGGGATGGGCGGGGTGGGGGGGGGGGATTTACTGGCTATCTTGGTCTGCCGTTGCAGACCCTGTGTTGGCCCTATTGTTTAAGTTTGTTTCACGTTTTTTTCTTTTTATGGTATAAGACAGTACGGATGTTAATTACTAATGGCATTGAACTATGGTATTCAGTCTCCTGTGTGAATATTGACGGGTCTAAGAGCTGGGTCGTGGAATGCTTTTTGCAAATTGGTCCTCCTAACTTACCCACTAGTCATTTAGATGTCTTCCCTTAGGATAATATCCTGGAACACCAGAGGACTTAACTCACCTATAAAAAGGTCTTTGGTATTTCAATTTATTAAGTCCTACCGCCCGCACATCTGTGTGTTCCAGGAGACACATCTGATTGGTAAGAAGACGCTGTCCCTTAAGAAGCCATGGGTGGGCTACCACTACCACTCGACCTACTCCACCTTTTCCAGAGGGGTAAGCATTCTAATCCTCAAATCGCTCCCTTTCAAGCTCCTTGACCTAGCTCTGGACCCTAATGGTAGATTTGTGGTAATTCATGCGCTGATCCACCATGTACCCTGGGTGATAGTGGGCCTTTACCTCCCCCCTACGGCCTCCCTCCAGGTTTTAAACCAAATTACATCGAAGATAGCTGAATTCTCCACTGACAATGTGGTCCTCCTGGGAGACTTCAACCTAGTCCCGGACGTAGACCTGGACAGGCTGTCTCCTGCTGGTACGACCCGAAAGGGGCTTGCGGACTGGGCTGACACATATGGCCTTGTTGACCTGTGGCGATGGAAATTTCCTCAGGATAGAGCTTTCACGTGCCACTCTGCTTCCCATAAAACCTTCTCCCGCATTGACCTTGTCTATGCGGGCAGTCCGGTTCTTCCTAAGGTCCGCGAGGTTAAGATCCTTCCTCGGGGTATTTCGGACCACGCTCCACTCCTCCTAGAGTTGGACCTTTCTTTGACCCCCTCAGACAGACTCTGGAGGCTGTCGAGGTATTGGGTCTCGGATGTGGAGGTGGAACCGAAGTACAGAGAGGAACTAGATTTGTTCTGGGGGATAAATGCGGGTACAGCCTCAGCCTCATCCGTATGGGATGCTTTTAAGGCATTCTCTAGGGGACAATACCAAAAAATAATCATTAAGGTCCGTCGTGCGCGTAGGGAGGAACTCACTAACCTAGAAGCAGAGACATCAAGACAGGAGGCATCATACATTAGATCACCGAGTCCACAGGCCTATACCAGGCTGCAATCCCTTCTGCGGGACACTCTCCTGCTGAGGACTTCTCTCACGCAGAAGAGGCTCCTGCACCAAACACAAAAAATATTCGAGCAGGGGGAAAAAACGGGACACCTTTTAGCATGGCTCTCTAGGGAGCAGACAGTGGGAATGTCTATAGGTCAAATCCGAGCCCCAGATAATTCACTACTGTCCACCCCAGCTGAAATCAACAGAGAATTCACCTCCTTCTACCAGTCACTATATACCTCTAGAGTGTCTTACGTAAGGGAGGAACTCACTGTATACCTTGATGGGGTTGACATTCCAACTCTCACCCCAACATATGCTGCTAAGTTGGATAGCCCCATTAAAGTTGAGGAAATATACAAGGCCATAAAAATGATGCAGACCGGGAAGACACCGGGACTGGACGGTTTCCCGGTGGAGTTTTATAAACTTTATGCCGAACAACTTGCCCCTAAACTCCAAACTCTGTTTGCCGAATCACTGGAGGAAACTCGCCTCCCAGACTCCATGCATGAAGCAGTAATAATTGTCATTCCCAAGCCCGGAAAGGACCCTACCCTCTGTTCATCCTACCGTCCCATATCTCTACTTAATGTAGACACAAAAATTCTCGCCAAAATTCTGGCAAACAGACTCAATTCGGTCATTACAGCTCTGGTTCATCCGGACCAGACGGGATTTATGCCCGGGAGGGGGACAGACATAAATATCCGGCGCCTACACACCCATATAGCGAGGGCCCCCTCGGATGGACGGGGAGTGGTGGCCTCGCTCGACGCCGAGAAGGCCTTCGACTCGGTCGAGTGGGGCTACCTCTGGGAGGTCCTCGGTAGATTCGGGTTTGGTCCCAAGTTTTTAAAATGGCTCGGAATGCTTTACTCCCACCCTACTGCCAGAATCCGCACCAATGGGACACTTTCCGGGGCGTTCACGCTGGGGAGAGGCACGAGACAAGGTTGTCCGCTCTCCCCGGCGCTGTTCGCCCTGGCATTGGAGCCCCTTGCGGCCCTTCTGCGGGTGGATGATTCGGTTGAGGGAATACGTGTAGGTCCCCTGATGGAGAAACTTTCATTGTATGCGGATGACTCCCTTTTATACTTGGCGGATGCTTCTGACTCCCTAAAATCGACCCTAGCAATAATTGACAAATTCGGTTACTTTTCTGGAATTAGAATCAATTGGAATAAGTCAGTCCTCTTCCCCCTTAGTCCAACAATGCCCCTGGTAGAAACTGGTACCCCTTTAAAATGGACACAGGAACTTATATACCAGGGAGTAAGAGTAGGTGGGGATTCTGCAGGCTACCTCGACAAGAATGTCTTCCCGCTACTTTTACAACTCCAACAAAAATGCTCCACATGGAAATCTCTCCCGCTGACTCCAGTGGGGAGGGGAAATCTCCTAAAAATGGTATACCTCCCGAAATTTTTATATTTTTTTAGACACACTCCTGTAATAATCCCCAAGTCATTTTTTCGGTGGTTGGAAAGCATAGTGGTCTCCTTCATCTGGGCAGAAAAATCCCCGAGGGTTGCAAAGAACATACTTTACCTCCCCCTGTCCAGTGGCGGCCTGGCATTGCCCAATTTCCAGATGTACTATTGGGCCGCTGTATTGGTAACGGTGAGGTGGTGGTTCGCGCAACCCCAACTTAACCCAGCAGTCACCCTTGAGGCAGCCATAGTGGGCTCCTATGCAGCCCTGTCTAATTTACCATACAGGGGAGTAAAGACTGGAGTCGAAGTTACAGGCCCTATGAGAGCCACCATTCAAGTCTGGAGGTCATCCAGAGCAGCCCTCATAGGGGAGTCCTCTATTTCCCCGAACACCCCACTATGGGCTAATCCCATGCTCCCCCACCTCCTGACTATCCCAGATCCGGCAAGTTGGGCTAAAAAAGGGATTGTCAAATTAAAACATGTTATCCGCAGGGAGGGTATAATTCCGTTCCGCGAGCTGGGACTGACCCATGCGCTGCCGCGGACCTTCTTCTTTAGATATAGGCAGCTACACCACGCTCTTTGAGCACAATTCCCCTCCCAGGTAACCCTCGAACCAGACCCGATAGAACGTGTCCTAATTTCGGGAATGCTAGACAAACCTCTCTCAACTCTATACATGCACCTCACAGTGGCACACGATGTAAAAACAACCAGGTCAATGGTAAAGTGGCAAGCAGATATCCCCTCTATGGGGGAGGAGGAATGGGAGGAGTGCCTGACGACTTTTATCCCTACTATGATAGCAGCTAGAGATAGGTTTGTTCAACTAAAATTCCTCCACAGGGCGTACTACACGCCACAAAGGCTGGCTAACATATACCCAGGACTCAGTCCCAATTGTAACAGATGTGATGTAGAGGTGGGTTCCTTTTTTCACATAGTGTGGTCATGCATTAAGTTACGCCCTTACTGGGCCTCAGTGGCGGATATACTAAGCAACATATGTGGAACCAAAATCCCTCTCAACCCCCTTACTATGCTACTGAGTCACTTGGATGACATAGAGGGAGATCACTGTTAAACTCCGCCTTACATACTCCCTATTTTACGCTAGACGAGAAATACTCCTTAGGTGGAAACAAAAGGAACCCCCAACTATAGCAGCCTGGGAAAAGTCGATCAATGGTGTACTGCCCCTGTACAGGCTCACCTACGAAAGTAGAAATTGCCCACAGAAATATGACAAAATATGGTCAAATTGGGTGAATACCTGTGGATGACGCTGTCGGGGATTTATGACCCTTGTAGGAGAACGAACATTTGTGTTCCAGATGGTATAATGGGTTGTGGCCTCTGGATGTAGGGCATGGAATGCATTAAGATAAAAAACCTTCTGACTTTACAAACACTTTAAGCCTGAAAGGTTGAGGACATCCCCCCCCCATCCTCCCAGGGAGTGTTAGCCCCAAGCCCTGCACTCACAGTGTAATGAGGCAAAGACCAGCATCAGCACCCCTCTCTGCATCATTGGGAACAACCCAACACCAGAGGAGACTGGCCTAAAGACATTCAAGAAAGGTAAGTATGAAAAAAATTATATACACACAGAACTAAAAATAAATAAATAAATAAAAATAAGAAAAATTAAAACTTTTCTCAAGACAGTTCTTTGAATTGTTGGTTTCTTACAGGGCAAAGCAGTGGGTAAAATCATCACATCCAAGTCCCCAACCATCAGCATACAGCAAAAAAAAAAAATATCTTTAAAAATATATAAATTTGGTACTGACCATAAAAAACACTAATGCCCCGTACACACGATAGGATTTTCCGATGGAAAATGTGTGATAGGACCTTGTTGTCGGAAATTCTGACCGTGTGTAGGCTCCATCACACATTTTCCATAGGAATTTCCGACACACAAAGTTTGAGAGCAGGCTATAAAATTTTCCGACAACAAAATCCATTGTCGGAAATTCCGATCGTGTGTACACAAATCCGACACACAAAGTGCCGCGCATGCTCAGAATAAATTAAGAGATGAAAGCTATTGGCTACTGCCCCGTTTAAAGTCCCGACGTACGTGTTTTACGTCACCGCGTTCAGAACGATCTGATTTTCCGACAACTTTGTGTGACCGTGTGTATGCAAGACAAGTTTGAGCCAACATCCGTCGGAAAAAATCACACGGTCCGATCAATGTCCAACCGTGTGTACAGGGCATAACTGTGTAACAAAAAAAACTATACATTTCTATACTTTCCTCAGTCTATTCTCATAAATGAGCTCCTCATGGCTCCTTTTAATTTCTTTGCACTCTTCCCAGTTCCAGGAGATCCTTATTTTGGACTGGTACTCAAAACAAAATTCTACAATCCAGACAAGATCTAACTAATGCTTTATATGTGGCAAAATTATGTGTTCTTCTTCAGTCTTTGGCTCTTTTAGTACCAGAGAATATATTTTTTAGTAGGAATGAGTGATTTCACCAAAATTGATTTTGCACTGAAATAACCAATTCTGTCTTTGCTAAAATTTTTTCAGAAAAAGCGTCTGGTCTCACTATGCTAGAGTCTTCCAAAGTAATTTTTTTTTTTTCAAAAACCTAATACCTGTTGGCCAACAATTATGAACGTGAGAATGCGGTGACGTACAAGACGTACGACGAGCCGAGAAAAAGGAAGTTCAATAGCCAGTGCGGTTCCTTCTGCTTGATTCCGAGCATTCGTGAACCTTTGTACGACGGACTTGTGTACACACGATCGGAAATTCCTACAACAAAGTTTTGCTGGCAGAAAATTTGAGAACCTTCTAGCAAACATTTGTTGGCGGAAAGTCCGACAACAAATGTTCGATGGAGCGTACACACGGTCAGACTTTCAGCCAACAAGCATCCAACACTTCCCGTTGGAAAATCCGACCGTGTGTACGGGGCATAAGCATGTCAGTGCCTGCATTGATGGGAGAGTGGAGTCTCTCTGGTCTGCATGCTGGATGAGTTTATACAGACACCGTCACCCCTATTGCTGGACACTCAGGGAAAGTCTTGTCTTCTTGCTTTGAGCGCTGCTCCAGGTTTCTTTCATTGTCATTTCATGACTTACTTACTTACAAAAATCCATAACTGCCTGTTGGCACTACATTTCTTTATAGGTGCATACAGAGTGCACATAGAAAGCAATATATTCCCTAAAAAAAAAAAAAAATGTAAAAAAATGAAAAATGAAATAAAATAAAATGTAAAATGGAAAATGAAAATATTAAATGTTTTTATAAGTTGAAAAATGCTGCCCCAGGAGCCATTTAAATTTTACCCCCATCCCCCCCCCCCCACAAAAAAACACAAAAATAAAAACTAAAAAACTAAAAGAAAAACAAACAAACTGGCAAACATCCCAAAAAAGTCCCAATATCATTAAAATTTTGGATAAACCGTTAATTTTTGCTCATTCTTCATGTTCGTTTTAGAAGCTGCATATTGCCATAGCCTGTTGCTATTAAGCCATTGACCTACAGATGCTTGTGAATCCTTCTCTATCATTGTTGAAAAAAAAAAGAAAACAGCATTTGGTTGGGTCTTCTGGTATCAGCAGAAAACACTGAAACTCTCAGATATGCCAATGCCCAATGTGTGATGAGCCGTGTTGTGGAAGTTGGTATTGGTCTAACCTGTCTAGGTACAGATCTGATAGATGTGGACAAGTTTTTTTATTTTGGCCTAAAAACATGATAAATTCACATGAATTCTAGAAAGTCTTGCTTAGAGGAACTTAGAGGAACTTGTCACCATATCTTGTGAAGTGATGTGTAGTGTATATGTGTGCCAAGACTTCCATTCAGCTCTGGAGGCCGCCATTGTCTGACCTTACTAGGTACTCTAGTACTGTGTAATACTATAGTGGATACAACAGGTCCACTTAACCAAAGACATAAATATATACATGATATAAATTGTTTTATGTCCCTGCAAAGCATTGGGTAATTGTCAACAGAATAATTAATATATTCCCATCATTTGTCATTTCTATCAATTTCCTCTTCCAGAGCTCTTCTCTCCTCCAGAAATAAAAGTGACCCCGTCCAGGGTAATAGAAGGAGATGAGATGACGGTGAGATGTGACACCAGACTGGATCCGCTCAGAGGCGGCACAGAGCTGCACTTTGCCTTCTACAGAGATGGACGGACTGTGCGGGGATACAATGTATCTGATACATACAGAGTGCGGTCATCTCAGCTGGAGGATTCTGGGAAATATACCTGTGAAGTGAGGACGAGGTCTGACACTGTGAGGAAGATGAGTGATGGGCTCTATATCCAGATACATGGTGAGCACAAATTAGGCCATCATTAGTTACGTATGTGTCAGGGACGCGCTGGTCATAGTGCAGTCGAAGCTCCATGGCGCAGACAAATTGGCAGGTGCGGCCCAGCGGGGGACCATCTTGCAGTGCACAGGTGTGCATATATGCAAATGTGCAAGCGTGCGTTCATTTGGAAATTATACTGCGCCAAGTGGCCTATATAAGTTCAGCAGCTGTACTAGTTGGTTGCTGTCTGATCTGCAGCTTTTACCAGTGTTCCTGTATCTGCTTGAGTGCTGACTTTGGTGATTGAGCCGACAATCAGGTGCTCGGGTCTGTTACCTGATTGGCTGAAACGACAGGCGCTGTGATTGGATGCCTATCAGGCGTCCAATCATAGCAAAGGATGGGAAGAGAGAATGAGCGAAGACATCGAGGAGCAACGAGAAGCATGGAGGACACCACTTGCCGCCATCACCCGCTGCCCCACCGAGACAGGGTAAGTGTCGGGCAGATGGCGGGCAGGCGGGGGGGGGACACTGGCAGCATTTGATGGGCACAGTGGGGGAGCATTTGATATGGCACAGTGGCTGCGTTTGATGGGGCACAGTGGGAGCATTTGATGGCACAGTGGCTGCGTTTGATGGCACAGTGGTGGCAATTGATGGACACAGTGGCTGTGATGGATGTCACAGTGGCTGTGTTTGATGGTACAGTGGCGGCAATTGATGGGCACAGTGGCTGCGTTTGATGGCACAGTGAGGCTGTAATTGATGGGGGTTTTTTCAGAATTGTTCAGTTTGTTTGGGCCCCCCAAAAAATTTTGAGCACTAGTCGCCACTGGTCACGGGAGTGCAAAACCAAGTGCACTCTTCTGACCCAGAAGAGAGGTAGGACCAAAAAAGCTTTGTGCCATACTCCTTTTTTAAAGCCGGACATGAGCATAAGTGTAAAGTGTGTTTTGAAAAGCTGGTGGAAAGTAATCATTACTCCACACTATTCCCCCAAAATTACACCGTAGTTAGTGCCGGGACAGGTGTCACTGGAAAGCTTGGAAGACATTATTTTTTGTGTACAGTATGGAGCCCTTTTAAGCAGTTCAGCCTCTGGCCATGAAGTGATGCAAACCCCCACGAGAATCAATATGCAATCTTCTGCATGCAGTTCCCCTGTACTGCCTACATCTAAAATGTCTACTTTTACTTATTCGCAAACGCACACTTTGCTTTATGAAACTGACAGTTTTTTTTTTAATCATCAATCTAGAAAATGTTTTAAAAAAACAGACATGAAACCTTATTTTTTTACAAAAAATGTGTCAACCTCTCTGTGTTTTGCTGCACACTGTGCTCTCTATGTGTTCTGTGTGATCTCTTTTCTTCTATAGGAGGGGCCATCAAACCTGTGGTGACCTTCACACCCAACTGGGGGAATATAATCTACTTTGACAATGTGACTCTAACATGTGATGTGCCGTCTACTGTACCAGAGGAGCCCCGGACCTATCACTGGTACAAAGATAAGAGACCAATACCTGGAGATCAACAGAGACTTCATATAACATCTTCAAGATTGGAGGACAGAGGAGATTACCAGTGCAGGACCATCGGTGGTGATATCAGTGATCCCGTCTCCCTAAATGTTACATATCGTGAGTCATCCATCTCATCTCCATCATTACAGATTGTTGGGTGTGAATAGAACAACCTAAAGTATCATTTTATTACATTTCAGGTCATGTCATCCTGCAGAGACCTCCATCTGCCATATATGAAGGAGACCCCCTGACTCTGAGATGTCATCATATAAGAGATTTTAATGCAATAAACACAAAATTCTACAAGGATGATCAGGAGATAAAATCATCAGAATCTGACTCCACATTCCATATTCCTAATATAATGATGAGTCAGTCTGGACTGTACAAATGTACTAAACAAATACAACGTTCTGATAGTTCAAGAGTGCAAGAGCACTCAGATGTATCCTTTATCTCTGTGAAAGGTAAATTAAAGCCAAAATCATGACAACTTTATTTTCTTAATGCTGCCCCAGCTATAGTTAAAAATAAAAATCAGTCTGGAATACAGACCTCTCTGACTCTGTCCCCGCAGTAATTATATTCTGCAACTATATAATTGTAATATGGAGGGGCGCTAAATAAAACAATAATGACAAAATATAGCAGGAGAAGAAACTATATCATAAAATACAGTGAAAAAATTTCAAACATAAAATAATATGTCATGGAAAATATCCACAATGAATGGTGTTGTAAAAGCTCCATGCAAACAAGTGAATAAACACAATAATTAAAGTTTCTTGGTGAATTGTATAATAGTGCTTCCCAAAAAATGATCCAGGTGAAATAAGAGCAATCATATATTCCCGTGCTCAATCCAAGACAAACTCCCCCACCATGTGCAATGGCCGCTCACCTTCAATCAAAAGGTAACACGTATCAACTGCAAGCTCAATCTCCATATAGTAGACTTTATTCATTAGGTGGTAGCAATCAATCGTCTCAGACATGTAATAAGAATGATAATCCTCATGGTGTAGTATATAACAATACATTTATTAAGAAACAAAGGTAGACTTATGCCCTGTACACACGATCGGACTTTCCGACAACAAAACCGTGGATTTTTTTTTCTAAGGTTGTTGGCTCCAACTTGTCTTGCATACACACGGTCACACAAATGTTGGCCAACAATTACGAACGTGGTGACGTACAAGATGTACGGCGAGCCGATAAAAAGGAAGTTCAATAGTCATGTCATATCTCCATTATGGACGCTAGTTTTACAAGACCGAGTACTTCCGGCTCGTACTTGATTCTAAGCATGCGTGAACTTTTGTGCGACGGACTTGTGTGCACATGATCGGAAAGTCAGACAACAAAGTTTTGTTGGCAGGAAAATTTGAGAACCTGCTAGCCAACATTGGAAAGTGGAAAGTCTGACAACAAATGTTCGATGGAGCAAATACACGGTCGGATTTTTAGCCAACAAGCTCACATCCAACATTTCCCGTCGGAAAGTCAGATCGTATGTACGCGGCATTACAGTTAAAACAACTCCTATGAGTATAGCAGCTGGGACCGGAAGTGACGTCACCTGGCGCCTCCCGATGTGTTGCGTCACTGACACGTGACTTCCTCAAGTGTTGGAGGCTGGGTGACTGATGCCGGAATAAATAGCATATCGGTAACCATAGGAACCGTATATCGTAGCAAGACAAATAGATTTAATTAACAACAGTCAGCATAAAGACAGGATAAAAACATGATGTAATGTATACAAAATACTTCTACACATACAGGAGGTGGAAAAAACATCAGATGGCATACTACTAGATAAGGTATAGGAAATAATAAGGAAACTCGTCCGGTTGTCAAGTTTACCAAACAGCATGACAGCAATGTAGTATAACATACAAAATAATATAAAAAGATGTGTACTAATGTGATAATATTACATAATCTAAGCTAAAACATAAGTAGTATATAACTGTCAATACCAATGCAGGACATAATAGCATGTAATAAATCAAAAACATATGTTGTCCAAACCTGGTGAAGCGCCAGTAAGAAGAGCGGTAGGGAATAACACTAATGCACATAGCACTTTGAGAAATAAATCTCTATTTAATCCTCCATAAGGGAATGACGGCCATGTGGAAGTGTTTAAAAAGATGGCGTTACAAGATTTGAACTAATTACAGAGAAAAAAAGTATGGGACCCAGGAGGGAGAGTCGCGGAAAGCCGAGACACTTGTGAACATCGCTGGATAGAGGTGGGGCTCAGGAAAGTATTGGGAGGGGGGGTGCTGCATACATAAGGCTTTTTATCTTAATGAACAACCCAACGCCAGAGGAGACTGGCCTGAAGACATTCAAGAAAGGTATGTATTAAAAAAATTAAATACACACAGAACTAGAAATGAAAAAAAAAATAAAAACCCTAATTTTTCTCAAGCCAGTTCTTTCAATTGTTGGTTTCTTACAGGGCAAAGCAGTGGGAAAAATCATCACATCCAAGTCCCCAACTATCCAATCAACTGTTCCTTATGCCACTACAGTACCTGACTACAGCAAAAAATATATATTTAAAAATATATAAATTTGGTACTGACCATAAAAAACACTTACCATGTAATAAAAAACCTATACCTTTCTATAATTTCCTCAGTCTATTCTCAAAACCGAGGTCCTCACGGCTCCTTTTGATTTGTTTGCACTCTTCCCAGTTCCAGGAGATCCTTATTTTGGACTGGTACTCAAAACTAAATGGTACAATCTAGACGAAGTCTAACTAATGCTTTATATGTGGCAAAATTATGTGTTGTTCTTCAGTCTTTGGCTCTTTTAATACCAGTGAGTATATTTCTAGTAGGAATTAGTGATTTCACCAAAATTGATTTTGCACTGAAATAACCAATTCTGTCTCTGCTGAAATTTTTGTCAGAAATGGCATCTGGTCTCACCATGCTAGTGTCTTCCAAAGTCTTTTTTTTTCAAAAACGTATGTCAGTGCCTGCATTGAAGGGAGAGTGGAGTCTCTCTGGTCTGCATGCTGGATGAGTTTATACAGACACCGTCACCCCTATTGCTGGACACTCAGGGAAAGTCTTGTCTTCTTGCTTTGAGCGCTGCTCCAGGTTTCTTTCATTGACATTTCATGACTTACATGGAACAAAGAGGAACCCCCTACGGGTAGGACTTTACCGGCACTACCACATAAGCAAACAATGTTTGAAAAATACCAAGTATTCATTGAAAAACGCATATAGAATATTGCACATAAACGTGGATGTATAAATACAAGGATGCAAAGAAAAGATATAGCTTCCTGAACCCAACACGTTTCAGAGATGAATGTTGTCTCCTCCATCAGGGTTTTCACAAGAAATATAATATCTATAGAATTCAAATGTAAAATGATCAGTGATATTTAAACATTAACAAGTATCGCCAAATGAACACTCACACAATACTGAAAGTATTCAAGACTTACAGCCTGGTCATTTGCATATATATCAGAACATCCACATTTTTTTAAATCAATGTGGATGTTCTGATATATAGGCAAAAAAACAGGTACAAAAAAGCATATACTTGTTAATGTTTAAATATCCAATGGTTTGTAGCAAGAGAGGTAACAATAAGCCGCCCTTGGTTCTCTCTTACTCCACTGTGCCAAAGACCAGTGACAAAACTAAATGATTGTTGTGTAAATGAATACAAGATGTGTACATACACAGTGTACAGTGAAAAGCTGCCACTTAAATAAATGTGTAAATTGTTCCGAATCCCAAATCTATACCTCTCACATGTGTACAGATAGAGATAGTGGCGCTAATATATATTTGTAAAGATATGAGTCAAAACAGTATGATACCGGTGACACTCTCATTCTATACAAAAAACAGTAATAAAGATAGGAATATAACACCCCGTGAGAAGTGTCAGTATAAAAATAAAAACATAACAAACATCATAAACTGTGATACCGTTTTAACGCCGATCGGACTGCTGGGCCTTTGAAGGTTGGGTGAGAGACACACCAGTTTACACTTCAGGTCCGCTGTGACCGCGGTGCACCGTTGGATCATTGATCCTGTTGTTTGCTGTGGATTTGTTCAAAGGCTTATTTGCTTCAGTTTAAAAGTGAGTGTAACCATTGAAGTGTGCTTGGAGTGATTTTAATAAATTTGTTAAAATGGTATCACGCTATGTGGAGCACTTTATTCATTTGTCTTTCACATATGGAGCCGGCTTGATTGCAGTCATGGTTCATCACATGCAACCCAGGTGTGGTTCAATTGCCATTTTGCCAAACACGAGAGTGGGAGGCTTTACAATCTGGTGAGTGCGCTCTTCAGAGGGAGTGGTGTCACTATCACAGTGGTGTGGTGGAAGAGTAGAAGATCTATCACATAGGAAGATCGAAAAACAACTGTTGTGCTGGATTTTTTTCATGTGAACTTTTTTCATGGACTTCCTATCTTTATTACTGTTTTTTGTATAGAATTAGAGTATCATCGGTATCATGCTGTTTTGACTCATATCTTTACAAATATATATTAGCGCCATTATCTCTATCTGTACGCATATGAGAGGTATAGTTTTGGGATTCAGAACAATGTTTAAATATCACTGATTATTTTGCATTTGAATTCTATAGATATTATATTTCATGTGAAAACTCTGATGAAGGAGACAACATTCATCTCTGAAACGCGTTGGGTTCAGGAAGCTATATCTTTTCTTTGCATCCTTGTATTTATACATCCACGTTTTTGTGTAATATTCTATATGTGTTTTTCAATAAATACTTGATATTTTTCAAACATTGTTTGCTTATGTGGTAGTGCCGGTAAAGTCCTACCCGTAGGGGGTTCCTCTTTGTTCCTTGATACATTTTGGGATGTGGCATACCTTTTTTGAGTTCTCCTTATCAGAAACTTTTTTCATTTTTCTTTCATGACTTACATAAGCAAAAATACATCACTGTCTGTTGGCACTACATTTCTTTATAGGTGCATACAGAGTGCAAGCAATATATTCCCTAACAAAAAAAAATGTAAAAACTATAAATAAATTTAAAAAAATTAAAAAATGAAATGTAAAAAAAATGTAAAAATTGAAAACGAAAGAAATTAAATGTTGTTATAAGTTGAAAAATGTATCAGTACAATAATAAATATAAAGTGGCAGGTGCTAAATCTATGTAAGCAAAATAATAAAAGTGTATCAGTGCGAAATGGTAAATTTTTTTAAAAAAAGGAGAGGGAGCTCACATGCTCTCGTGCTCTTCAAACGACACGGGGAAACAATGCTACCTAGAATCGCCGCTTGCGTTCCACCGGTCGAATATCCGGAACCACGGTACCTGGATATGAAGTTGTGCGTGTCAAGATAGTCCCGGCTTACGCGTTTCGTCACACGGACGTCATCTGAAGCGCCTCAGATGATGTCCGTGTGACGAAACTCGTATACAGCAGGTTTATGAAATTGTACTATTGCTGTTTTTTAAGTGTACATTGTGTTTTTTTATTGCACATTAATTTTATATTGCACATTTATTTTGTACACATATTCATTATATCTCTGCACTTGTCACTTTAGACCCTTATTTCAAAGGATTAATTCACACGAGAATTATAAGTACATGTCACTTTAGTTTTTTCGTGTATGTTTTATGGGTTTTTCCACTCACATCTTTGGGTACAGTGACTGAGTTCTCATTATACGTATATTGTTCTACAGTTTTTTTGCACAGAATTAGCACTTGTCACTTTATATCTACGATAAGAAAATTTATTGCACTGAGACACCTTTACAATTTTTTCTGCACAGGTTTAACACCTGTTATTTATGTGTTGGGGTATAGTGATTGAGCTTTCATCATACGTACATTGTTTACAGTTCCTTTGCACAGAAATAGCACTGGTCACTTTACATCCTTGATAAGAGTAATTATCGCACTGATACACTTTTATTATTTTGCTTTATAGATTTAGCACCTGCCACTTTATATTTATTATTGTATTGATACACTTTTTATAACAGCGCCATTCCCTATCATTTAATTTTTTATTTGTTTTTGGTTTCACTTCAGTGTTGTCTGTCTATAGGCGGGCAGCAGTTTTTAATATTTTGAAGCGCGGATCTTTTTGGGAATAATTATAAGTTGAAAAATGTTGCCCCAGGAGCCATTAAGCCCCCCCCCCCAAAAAAAAAGACAAAAAACAAAAACAAAAAGAAAAAACAAAAAGAAAAACAAACAAACTGGCAAACATCCCCAAAAAGTCCAAACATCATAAAAATTTTGGAGAAACCATTATTTTTTCCTCATTCTTCATGTTTGTTCTAGAAGCTGCATATTGCCAAAGCCTGCTGCTATTAAGCCATTGACCTACAGATGCTTGTGAATCCTTCTCTATCATTGTTGAAACAAAAAAGCATTTGGTTGGGTCTTCTGGTATCAGCAGAAAACACTGAAACTCTCAGATATGCCAATACCCAATGTGTGATTATGAGCCGTGTTGTGTAAATTGGTATTGGTCTAACCTGTCCAGGTACAGATCTGATAGGTATGGACAAGTATTTTATTTTGGCCTAAAAACATGATAAATTCACATGAATTCTAGAAAGTCTTGTTTAGAGGAACTTAGAGGAACTTGTCACCATATCTTGTGAAGTGATGTGTGGTGTATATGTGTGCCAAGATTTCCATTCAGCTCTGGAGGCTGCCATTGTCTGACCTTACTAGGTACTCTAGTACTGTGTAATACTATAGTGGATACAACAGGTCAACTTAACCAAAGACATAAATATATATATGATATAAATTGTTTTATGTCCCTGCAAAGCATTGTGTAATTGTCAACAGAATAATTAATCCCATCTCATCATTTGTTATTTCTATAAATTTTCTCTTCCAGAGCTCTTCTCTCCTCCGGAAATAAATGTGACCCTGTCCAGGGTAATAGAAGGAGGTGAGATGACGGTGAGATGTGACACCAGACTGGATCCGCTCAGAGGCGGCACAGAGCTGTACTTTGCCTTCTACAGAGATGAACAGACTGTGCGGGGATACAGTGTATCTGATACATACAGAGTGCGGTCATCTCAGCTGGAGGATTCTGGGAAATATACCTGTGAAGTGAGGACGAGGTCTGACACTGTGAGGAAGATGAGTGATGGGCTCTATATCCAGATACATGGTGAGGATGTAAACCTAAAAGAATGGGTTTGATCCAATCATACATTATCCTTACATACACTTTCACTTTCTTTATTCCCTGACAGTCACATGTTGAGGGAAAAGAACTCATACTGACCAATCATTGTCATCCTTTCCTCTTCCAGAGCTCTTCTCTCCTCCAGAAATAAAAGTGACCCCATCCAGGGTAATAGAAGGAGATGAGATGACGGTGAGATGTGACACCAGACTGGATCCGCTCAGAGGCGGCACAGAGCTGCACTTTGCCTTCTACAGAGATGGACGGACTGTGCAGGAATTCAGTGTATCTGATACATACAGAGTGCGGTCATCTCAGCTGGAGGATTCTGGGAAATATACCTGTGAAGTGAGGACGGTGTCTGACACTGTGAGGAAGATAAGTGATGGGCTCTATATCCAGATACATGGTGAGCATATGAAATTAGGCCATCATTAGTTACGTATGTGTCAGGGACACGCTGGTCATAGTGCAGTCGAAGCTCCAGGGCAAACACAAATGCGCAAGTGCGGCCTGGCGGTTGACCATCTTGCAGTGCACAGGCGTGCACATATGCGAATGTGCAAGCGTGCATTCATTTTCAAATGATACTGGCGCCAAGTGGCCTATATAAGTTCAGCAACTGTACTTGTTGGTTGCTGTCTGATCTGCAGCTTTTACCAGTGTTCCTGTATCTGCTTGAGTGCTGACTTTTATGATTGAGCCGGCATGACCTGACCTCGCTTGAATGCTACCTGCCCTGACCTTGGCTTGCCTCTGGACTCCGCTTACCTCCTGCTTATCTGCCTGATTTTGTGTTGCTGTCCTCTGCCTGTATTCCGACCATTCTCTGCTTACGTCTATGCCTATATCTGACCGTCTGTTGCTGACCTGGCTTGTCTGACCTTCCATCCAGTCATTCCCCTGTCCTGCTCTGCATACTGCCTGGTTCCCGCTGGCTCTCCACCTGCCATGTGCTGCCAGTCTTCCTGCACCTGCAATCAGCTGCTGTATGTGAGGACAGTGAATAACACAATGGGGAAGATGAGTGATGGGTTCTATATTCAGATACATGGTGAGCATGTAAACCTAAATGAATGCCTTTGGATCAATTATACATTATCCTTATATACACTTTCCATTTCTTTTCATTTCATTCCAGTATCAGCACAGGGAATGAGGCTCGGGTTCACCATCACCATTGATTTGTAGACAATCTCTGGGATTTGCAAAGTTTGTGAATCACAAACTTTTGGCCAAAAAGTTTGCAGGTTTACCCCAAAAATAAGGGACAGCAAAAGCCAATTATTTGAAGGAATAGATTACCCAGTCCCGTTCTATAAAAAGGGGGGCTCACAACAGCAGCCACATTGTCCATGTGGGTTGGAGCTTTTAGGGAGAGCTGATAATTCTATGTATACTTTTTAAATTAGTTAATATTAATAAATATCTTTTTTGACATTGGTACATGTCAGTGCCCCATGGCGGTGCCCAGCTTCCCATGTCTTTTGTTTGACAATAGCTTGCTAATTAGCCCTTAAAATGTCCAGAATAACAAGCTTTGTCCCCTCCCTAGACTTCAAAAGCGTTTACTGAAAAGTTTGTGAACTTTGAGCAAGATTTATAAACTAGAAGAAAAAAAATGTCTGTTTCTATTGTACCCCATCCATTATTTGTATCAACCTCAAAAAGACCCTTTATATGTCTGACTTTGCTGAAGGACAGACACATGATTATATAAAAAGATTACAATGAGTTTTATTACAAAGCGTAAAAACATATATAAAAACAACACAGGATTGAAATCTCTAAAAGGAATGTAGACCATATCTAGTATCAATTAAAAATATCTTTGCTGGATTATCCCAAGAGGTCAAGGCGTTTCACATCAATTGGCTTCTTACGGACCTTTAAATCTTGGTGGCAAAGAAATGTGTCCAGAACTGAAAAAACATATGAAATAAAAATATTTCTACTAACATAACAATCTTCTCAACATCATAAATTATTGTCTGTGCCACTTATACATCGCTTTCAGAAAACAACAACGTAGATGATGCTAGCTCGGTGGACATCAGCATTTATATGGTCAACAGGGCGTCCTTAATAAAGGTGGTACAAGAACTTAACAATAGTGGATATCTGAGTATGCTGTAAAAGGAGATATAGAGGATGTATAAGAACAAAAATATTTATAGGTGGGCCAGGAAGAAACCAAAACCCAACCTAGCTTCACTTACATCAGTAGGGTTTTGGTTTCTTCCTGGCCCACATTACATTAAAGGCTTTCTTCTTCCTTTTCTTCTTGTCCATCATTCAGATGGACCTACAGCAGACAAACAAGACCCTGATGTTTGGACTTTGAATCCTCTCTCTTCTCTAACCAACAACTATATTCAACCACTGATCCCTTTTAAGTAACAGTCAGGGATCAGCAGCAGGGATGGCCAAATCTGCGTAGCTGCACTAGAAAACTGAGACCAGACTATATATGATTTAAGCAAGTTTATTAGCATTAAAATATAAGACATCCAAACACCAGCAAACAGGAAACAACAAATACATGAAAAGATACAAGTGAACCATCAACTAAGTGACAAAAATACCTAACAAGTAGTCTAAGCAACAGAAATACTAACTAGAAAACAAACTATATACTGTACAATATGTACAAAATGAGAAACACGGATAAATAAGGTAAGACCAGAGATGCAAGGAAGAGGGGAACCAAGACTGGGATCAGGAATTAGGGGAGCATGTACAAGGTAGCAAGGTAGAGGATACAGGGCAAGAGCAAGATCAAGGGCAGGAAAATAGGAAACAGTATCTGGCTAGCAGAGCAAAACACTGAAGTGAGAGGTACTGGTAGAGGAGGGACTAAATACCTACCCAGCAGCCAGCATCAGGTGGAGACTGATTACTGGGATCTGCTGGCTGCTGGGAGACACCTGCTGGTGAACACTGGAACTAGAACCTTCCGTTTTGGGAGTCACAGTGCCACCAGCAGGTGATCCAGGTTCTGACAGTAACATTTTAAGCGCTAAAAAAAAATAAAAATGTATACCTCCATAATGTGAAGACTTTGGTAGGAAAAGTATAGTAAAAGATCTTCTAAGTGAAAACATAAGGTTAAATACACAGTTGAAATAAATATTTTTAATGGTTTGCCTGCTAATGGATTTGTAATTTTGGTCAGCCAGTCTTCTGACTTACGCACCTCTGGAGCAGGTGACACACTTTTCTCCCAGTTAAGTGTTGTGTCTTTGTGACCTCTCCTCTTATTAATGGAATATATTAGAACATACTGTATTATTGGAAAATGAAATAATATTATTTCTTGTGACCAATGAGAAGGAGGCTTATCTATCTATCTATATAAGTTTTGTAATATTTCAAAATTGTAATGTAAAAATCAAATAACTTCCATCTCTGGTTCTCTCCTCAGATTACACGGTGCAGAATATAATACGACTGGGGATCTCTGGATTTGTATTATCTGCTGCTGTTTGTTTCATCTACTTCCACAACAAGTGGTAGTAAAGAATAATTTCTATGAATCGGAGTACATCAATGAAACATCTAAGTGAATAAGAAAATAGTCTTGGTTGAATTTCAAGGAACCTCAACATTTTTACAATTAAATTAATATTGACAAAAAAATTGGTATTAACCACTTGAGCTCCGGATGGTTTTACCCCCATCATGATCGGGGCATTTTTTGATATTCAGAACTGTGCTACTTTAACTGTCTATTGTGCGGACATGAAACACTGTGCCCACATTTAATTTTTATTATTGTTTTCATATAAATAGAGCTTTCTTATGGTGGTATTTGATCAACACTGGATTTTTTTATTTTCTGCTATAAAACATATCAAATAAAGAAATTCTAAAATCAATTTTTTTTTATGAATTTAAGCAAAAATGTATTCTGCTACATGTCTTTGGTACAAAAAAATCCCAATAAGTGTATATTATTTAGTTTCTGTGAAAGTTATAGCATCTGGTCAGCAACTTGTGAGTGGCACTGTGATAGTGTGGCGAGCAATCTGACACTGGCTGGGGGGGTACACTAACGGACACTGACATCAATAGTGGCACTAATACAGTGGTGAGTGCTAATACTATGAGATACTTAAAAAAGAACAAGCGCCAGAACAAAGGGCCTGACCAGAACTCCGATGTAGCTGCAGTGGAGGATGGAATTCACTGGGTTGAAATTGGACTTGAGAAAGCGCATGCGTGTGAAATGTGTTGTCATAGCAAGATGGAGTTATGTCTTCTGAGAGCAGGCTCGCATCAAGAGCCACAGATAGCGATACAGAAGGTGGCGTCCCTGTGCGTTGGCTAGGGTCACAGTGCCCAAGAATGACGTCATAACAGGCTGGCCAAATACCAACCAAAGCTGAGGAGGAGTCGCACACCGTGGAGAGCAGGTGGAACACAAACAATGGTGTGGGGTGTTACTATGACAACGTGTTTCGCGCACATGCGCTTTCTCAAGTCCAACTTCAACCCAGTGAATTCCATCCTCCACTGCAGCTACACTGGGGGCCTGGTCAGTTTTTTCCCATTTCCACCGGTTGAGGATTTCTTTCTACCATCTCCGCTCAGCATGCAGCAGATGTAAGAACTACCACTATGTGTAACAATATTTCAGGGGCTTGCTGATATACTCAATGACCCTTCTGCCTACAGTTACTGATATTGATACTGTCCATCTAAGATGAATTAAGGTCAATCTGTAGATTGTCTCTTTTCTTTTTATTCATTTAATTCATTTTTTACTTGTTATGGCACTCAATCAATTTTTGGTGTTCCTTTTTATTACTATGGATTTGTTTTTTTGTTTGGCTTTACAACTATGGATTTTTACAAAGCCACAGAACCTGACACAAGTCCTAAGCACTTACATTAGAGATCAAAATTATTAGTGCTAATACTATACACTGTCACTGTACTAATGACACTGGCTGGGAAGGGGTTAACATCTAGGGGTGATCAAAGGGGTTCAATGTGTGCCTAACAATGTGTAATGTGTGTGTTACTGTATGGGCTGCTTTTACTAAGCAATCTTGCTGGGTTTTTTTCTTGCTTTGCTGAGAATAGAAAAAATAAACAACATCGCCTGTCAGTGTTCAGAGCTCTGTGTTGTTTACAACACTGAGCTCCCTTCCCTGAATGATGGAGCCGATCAGCAAGTGCCGCCAATCAATCATTGGCCAGCATCTGCTGATCGGCTTGTGCTGTAACAAATCATAGCAGAGCCAGGGTGGCAGGCCTGTGGCGTGCCCCCTGTGTGGCGTGCCCCCTACCCAGAAGTGCTGGTCACGTTTCAGATAAGAGATCCAGAACAGAACGGCCACCTTGCAGCAGTATATGTGTGGGGCGGAAATGGTTAATCTAAAAAAATATGAAAAATTTAACTTCTGAGCTTATACACCGAATATAGTAAGTTGTGGAGAAAGCAGAAGTGGTCACTGAGATCACACATTGAGGAGAGTTTACCAGGAAGGAAATAAAGTGGTTTTCTTGAAAAAAAAAAAACTAAGATAAGATCCAAAACACAAATATAGCAAAATAGTAGGTGGCACATACAGGTGATACTCGAAAAATTAGAATATTGTGCAAAAGTTAATTTATTTCACTAATGCAACTTAAAAAGGTGAAACTAATATATGAGATAGACTTATTACATGCAAAGCAAGAAAGTTCAAGCCGTGATTTGTCATAATTGTAATGATTATGGCTTACAGCTCATGAAAACCCCAAATCCACAATCTCAGAAAATTAGAATATTGTGAAAAGGTGCAATATTCTAGGCTCAAAGTGTCCCACTCTAATCAGCTAATTAAGCCATAACACATGCAAAGGGTTCCTGAGCCTTTAAATGGTCTCTCATTCTGGTTCAGTAGGAGGAAAGACTGCTGACCTGACAGTTTTGCAGAAAACCATCATTGACACTCTCTATAAGGAGGGAAAGCCTCAAAATGTAATTGCAAAAGAAGTTGGATGTTCCCAAAGTGCTGTATCAAATCACATTAATAGAAAGTTATGTGGAAGGGAAAAGTGTGGAAGAAAAAGGTGCACAAGCAGCAGGGGTGACCGCAACCTGGAGAGGATTGTCAGGAAAAGGCCATTCAAAAGTGTTGGGGACTTTCACAAGGAGTGGACTGAGGCGGGAGTCGGTGCATCAAGAGTAGGGATGAGCCGAACAACCCCCTGTTCAGTTCGCACCTGAACATGCAAACAGGCAAAAAATTTGTTCGAACATGCGAACACCGTTAAAGTCTATGGGACACGAGCAGGAATAATCAAAAGTGCTATTTTTAAAGGCTTATATGCAAGTTATTGTCATAAAAAGTGTTTGGGGACCTGGGTTTTGCCCCAGGGGACATGGATCAATGCAAAAAAAAGTTTTAAAAACAGACGTTTTTTCGAGAGCAGTGATTTTAATAATGCTTGAAGTGAAACAATAAAAGTGTAATATTCCTTTAAATTTCGTACCTGCGGGGTGTCTATAGTATGCCTGTAAGGGGGCACATGTTTCCTGTGTTTAGAACAGTCTGACAGCAAATTGACATTTCAAAGGTAAAAAAGACATTTAAAACTACTCGCGGCTATTAATGAATTGCCGGTCCAACAATACACATAAAAGTTCATTGATAAAAACGGCATGGGAATTCCCCACAGGGGAACCCCGAACCAAAAAAAAAAAAAATGATGTGGGGGTCCCCCTAAATTCAATACCAGGCCCTTCAGGTCTGGTATGGATATTAAGGGGAACCCCGACCAAAAATTTTTTTAAAAAATGGCGTGGGGTCCCCCTCAAAATCCATACCAGACCCTTCTGGTCTGGTATGGATTTTAAGGGGAACCCCGCACCAAAATTTAAAAAAAAATGGCGTGGGGTCCCCCCAAAAATCCATAACAGACCCTTATCCGAGCACGCAACTTTTCAGGCCGCAAGAAAAGAGGGGGAGACGAGAGAGCGCCCCTCTCCTGAATCGTACCAGGCCACATACCCTCAACATTGGGAGGGTGCTTTGGGGTAGCCCCCAAAACACCTTGTCCCCATGTTGATGGGGACAAGGGCCTCATCCCCACAACCCTTGCCCGGTGGTTGTGGGGGTCTGCGGGTGGGGGGCTTATCAGAATCTGGAAGCCCCCTTTAACAAGGGGACCCCCAGATCCTGCCCCCCCGTGTGAAATGGTAAGGGGGTACAAAAGTACCCCTACCATTTCACAAGAAAGTGTCAAAAATGTTAAAAATGACAAGAGACAGTTTTTGACAATTCCTTTATTTAAATGCTTCTTCTTTCTTCTATCTTCTATCTTCTTTCTTCTATCTTCTATCTTCTATCTTCCTTCGGTTTCTTCCTCCATCTTCTTCTTCTTCTGGTTCTTCTGGTTCTTCCTCCTGACCTGAAGGGTCTGGTATAGATTTTGAGGGGGACCCCACGCCTTTTTTTTTAAAATTTTGGCTGGGGTTCCCCTTAATATCCATACCAGACCTGAAGGGCCTGGTATGGAATTTAGGGGGACCCCCCACGTCATTTTTTTTTTAACTTTTGGTTCGGGGTTCCCCTGTGGGGAATTCCCATGCCGTTTTTATCAATTAACTTTTATGTGTATTGTCGGACCGGCAATTCATTAATAGCCGTGAGTAGTTTTAAATGACTTTTTTCCTTTGAAATGTCATTTTGCTGTCAGACTGTTCTAAACACGGGAAATATGCGCCCCTTTACAGGCATACTATAGACACCCCCCAGGTATGAAATTTAAAGGAATATTACACTTTTATTGTTTCACTTTAAGCATTATTAAAATCACTGCTCCCAAAAAAACGGCCGTTTTTAAAACTTTTTTTGTATTGATCCATGTCCCCTGGGGCAGGACCCAGGTCTCCAAACACTTTTTATGATAATACCATGCATATAAGCCTTTAAAATTAGCACTTTTGATTTTTCTCATAGACTTTAAAAGGTGTTCAGCGGCTTTCAAATTTGTCGCAATCACCCCAAATTGTTCGCTGTTTGGTGAACTGGTCAACAGCCGATGTTTGAGTCGAACATGAGTTTGACTCGAACTCGAAGCTCATCCCTAATCAAGAGCCACCATACACAGATGGATCCTGGACATTGGTTTCAAATGTCTTATTCCTCTTGTCTAGCCAATCCTGAACAACAAACAATGTCAGAAGCTTCTTACCTGGGCTAAAGAAAAACAGACCTGGTCTGTTGCACAGTGGTCCAAAGTGCTCTTTTCTGATGAGAGCAAATTTTGCATCTCATTTGGAAACCAAGGACCCAGAGTATGGAGGAAGAATAGAGAGGCACACACTGCGAGAAGTTTCCACAGTCTGTGTTGATTTGGGGAGCCATGTCATCTGCTGGTGTTGGTCCACTGTGCTTCATTAAGTCCAGGGTAAACGCAGCCATCTACCAGGAGATTTTGGAGCACTTCATGCTTCCTTCCGCAGATGAGCTCTATGGGGATGCTGACTTCATTTTCCAGCCCACACTGCCAAAAGCACCAAAACCTGGTTCAATGAACGTGGGATTACTGTGCTTGATTGGCCAGCAAACTTGCCTGACCTGAACCCCATAGAGAATCTATGGGGCATTGCCAAGAGAAAGATGAGAGACACGAGACCGAACAATGCAGAAGAGCTGAAGGCCTCTATTGAAGCATCCTGGTCTTCCATAACACCTCAGCAGTGCCACAGGCTGATCGCTTCCATGCCACGCTGCATTGAGGCAGTAATTGGGACCCAAACCAAGTACTAAGTATATACCCATGCGTATACTTTTCAGAGGTCCGATATTGTTCTATGTACAATCCTTGTTTTATTGATTGCATGTGATATTCTAATTTTCTGAGATTGTGGATTTGGAGTTTTCATGAGCTGTAAGCCATAATCATCAAAATTATGACAAATCATGGCTTGAACTATCTTGCTTTGCATGTAATGAGTCTATCTCATATATTAGTTTCACCTTTTAAGTTGCATTAGTGAAATAAATGAACTTTTGCACGATTTTCCAATTTTTCGAGTATCACCTGTATATAAAACTACATTTTTTATTTATACATCAATAAAAGAATGGTACAAAATCAACTATAAGAATAAAGTATAACTGTGTTGAAGGTTCAAATAAATATATACACTCACCGGCCACTTTATTAGGTCCACCATGCTAGTAGCGGGTTGGAGCAGGTTGGACCTCCTTTAGCCTTCATTCTTCGAGGCATAGATACAACAAGGTGCTGGAAAGGTTCCTCAGAGATTTTGGTCCATATGCAATGGCGACCCTAGGGGGGGGGGCAGAGGGGGCCCTGACCCCCCCAACATTATGCTGTGCCCCACCATGTGCCCCCCCAAAAAAAAAAAAATTTTTTTTTTTTTTTTTACAAAAAATCAATGTCTAAGAGGGAGAGAGTCCCCAGTCAGCTCCTGCGGGTGATTCCTCCCCCCTCCCCTGCTCACTGACACTGCATAATGCGAGCGTTCACACAACCACGGTCGCCTGATCTGCTCCTTTACCTGCATCCTCATTGGCAGGGAGAAGAGCGAGTTGCAGGAAGGACTCCACCAGGACTTTCAGTTACTGAAAAAACAGACTGATTTCTCCCATCCTTAGGACAGGAGGACCAGCCTGTAAATTCCAAGAGATGCCAGACCAGAGCTGTCAATAGCAGGGGCAGGACAGCAAGAGGAGGCTGGGGAACCCCACAGTGGCAGAACACCAGGGCCCGGAGGCAAGACAACCTTTGCAACCCTGATAGTTCTCCCACTGCTTTGGATCCTTATATTTTCTTGATATGCTGGTGACATATATCTCTTGTTTTCTGCCACCCTGGGGGACCCCAATACAGTAGGAAGGGAGCTCACTGCAGAACATGTGAAAGGGCCCGTTGTGGGGTCGTAGTAAAGGGCCCCAGGATATATATATATATATATATATATATATATATATATATATATATATATATATATATATATATACATTTTATAGTTGCCCCCCTACTTTTGTCCCTGTCCCCCCATGTGCCCCCCCTAAATTTGAAAGCTGGAGACGCCACTGTCCATATGGACATGATAGCATCACGCCGTTGCTGCAGATTTGTTGGCTGCACATCCCTGATGCCAATCTCACGTTCCACCACATTCCAAAGGTGCTCTATTGGATGAGATGTGGTGAGTGTGGAGGCCATTGGAGTACAGGGACCTCATTGTCCAGTGGTGAGATGATTGGGGCTTTGTGACATGGTGCATTATCCTGCTGGAAGGAGCCATCAGAAGATGGGTACACTGTAGTCATAAAGGGATGGACAATACTCCGGTAGGTCGTGGCATTTAAATTATGCTCAATTGGTACTAAGGGGCCCAAAGCGTGGAAAGAAAATATCCCCCATACCATTACACCCCCAGCTCATCAGTTTTTGAAATACTCCAACAACCATGCCACTGTCAGGGAATCCCTGTGATACGTCTGGCGCATAGATATGTGCATGCGCAGGATAGCTCCCAAAGAACGGCTAACAGGCGCGTGCATGCGCGTGGCAATTCGCGATCGCGGACGCCATGTTCACAAGCTCAGGCACAATCCCTCTTGGCACCAGACAAGTTATTTAAAGGGAGCTCATTCTCATATCCTTTGCTGACTAATCTTCAGCTGTATCCTGATTGATCCTGCATGTTCGTCCCATTGTTGACCTCGCGTGTTCTTGACCTGACCTTTGGTTTCTGCTTCTGCCTTGCTGTTTACCCTTGACCCGCAATAAGTGTATATTGATTGCTTTGCAGAAAAGTTATAGCGTCTACAAAATAGGGGATAGATTTATGGCATTTTTATTATTATTTTTTTTTTTAATAGTAATGGCGGCAATCTGCGATTTTTATCAGGACTACGTCATTGCGGTGGACAGATCGGACACTTTTGACACTATTTTGGGACCATTGACAGCGATTAGTGCTTTAAATAGCCACTGATTACTGTATAAATGTCACTGGCAGGGAAGGGGTTAACATTAGTGGGATATTAAGGGGTTAACTGTGTTCCCTAGGTGTGTTCTAACTGTAGGGAGATGGGACTGACTAGGGAAGGAGACTGATCGGTGTTCCTATATACTAGGAACACACGATCTGTCTTCTCTCCCCTGACAGGACGTAGATGTGTGTGTTTACTCACACACATACCGTTCCTGCTCTGTCAGGAGTGATCGCGAATAAATAAAATTTGTATTTTTATATATATATTGTTATATATACAGTGCTCCACAAAAAGTCTATGGCTATATGGGGGCTATAAGTAAAGTTAAGGCCTAGGATGATTTTTTAAATGTGTGCAAATAATTAGCAAAAACAGCTCTGGCAGCGAAAGGGTTAACCTATGTATACTCCCTCACTGCTTCCCTCCTCAAATTACACAGAAGAATATAATACGACTGGTGATTTCTGTATGTCTAGCTGCCTCCGTGTGTTTCATCTACTTCCACAACAAGCGGTAGAAAAAAGGAAGAACTTCTATGAAACCGATGACCTCAATGAAAAACATATTTTTGACGTAAAAATTTAAAAAGGAACTATTATCTAGAAGCCAGACATCAGAAAAAAAAAGAATAAAAATTAAACCAATTACAGTGCCTTGCAAAAGTATTCCCCCCCCCCCCTGGCTTTTTATCTATTTTGTTACATTACAGCCTTTAGTTCAATGGTTATTTTTTAATCTGAATTGTATGTGATGGATCAAAACACAATAGTCTAAGTTGGTGAAGTAAAATTAGAAAAATATATACATAAAACTATTTTTCAGAAATAAAAAAACTGATAATTGGCATGTGCGTATGTATTCACCCCCTTTGTTATGAAGCCCATAAAAAGCTCTGGTGCATCCAATTACCTTCAGAAGTCACATAATTTAGTGAAATGATGTCCACCTGTGTGCAATCTAAGTGTCACATGGTCTGTCATTACATATACACATCTTTTTGAAAGGCCCCAGAGGCTGCAACACCTAAGCAAGAGGCACCACTAATCAAACACTGCCAGGAAGACCAAGGAACTCTCCAAACAAGTAAAGGACAATGTTGTTGAGAAGTACAAGTCAGGTTAGGTTTAAAAAATATCCAAATCTTTGATGATTCCTAGGAGCACCATCAAATCTATCATAACCAAATGGAAAGAACATGGCACAACAGCAAACCTGCCAAGAGACGGCCGCACACCAAAACTCACGGACCGGGCAAGCAGGGCATTAATCAGAGCGGCAGCACAGAGACCTAAGGTAACCCTGGAGGAGCTGCAGAGTTCCACAGCAGAGACTGGAGTATCTGTACATAGGACGACAATAAGCCGTACGCTCCATAGAGTTGGGCTTTATGGCAGAGTGGCCAGAAGAAAGCCAATACTTTCAACAAAAAACAAAATGGCACGTTTTGAGTTTGCGAAAAGGCATGTGGGAGACTCCCAAAATGTATGGAGGAAGGTGCTCTGGTCTAATGAAACTAAAATTGAACTTTTTGGCCATCAAAGAAAACGCTATGTCTGGCGCAAACCCAACACATCACACCACCCAAAGAACACCATCCCCACAGTGAAACATGGTGGTAGCAGCATGATACTGTGGGGATGTTTTTCAACAGTTGGGACTGGGAAACTGGTCAGAGTTGAGGGAAAGATGGATGGTAGACATGTGCATTCGTTTTCGTCCGAATGCATTTTCGTCCGAATTTCAGGTATTTTTGTTATCGTTTTAACAAACGATAACGAAAGTGCAGAATCCGAAAAACAAAAGATCCGACTCTTCTCCTCTTCTGACAGTTCTTAAATAATGGAGGGCAGGTGATCCTTCCCCCCTCTGACGCAGGGCGAGTGACCCCCGCCCCCCTCTGAATTCCCTGTGGCATTCCCCGTGACGTCAGAGGGGGGCGAGGACACCCGCCCTGCGTCAGAGGGGGTGGGGTCACCCGCCCTTTGTTATTTAAGAACTGTCAGAAGAGGAGAAGCGTCACACAGCGGGAGCCTCCCATCCAATCGTGGTTGCGGAGTGGCCTGAGGAAAGAAGATGAAGTGAAGACGGCGCCGTTGAGGAAGATGCCGGACGAGAAGACCGGATGAAGAACCAGAAGAACAAGAAGAACCAGAAGAACAAGAACCAGAAGAAGAACAAGATGGAGGAAGAAACCGAAGGAAGATAGAAGAAAGAAGATAGAAAATAGAAGAAAGAAGAAGCATTTAAATAAAGGAATTGTCAAAAACTGTCTCTTGTCATTTTTAACATTTTAGACATTTTTTTTGTGAAATGGTAGGGGTACTTTTGTACCCCCTTACCATTTCACACAGGGGGGAGGGCCAGGATCTGGGGGTCCCCTTGTTAAAGGGGGCTTCAAGATTCCGATAAGCCCCCTGCCCGCAGACCCCCACAACCACCGGGCAAGGATTGTGGGGATGAGGCCCTTGTCCCCATCAACATGGGGACAAGATGTTTTGGGGGGCTACCCCAAAGCACCCTCCCAATGTTGAGGGCATGTGGCCTGGTACGGTTCAGGAGGGGGGGCGCTCTCTCATCCCCCGTCTTTTCCTGCGGCCTGCCAGGTTGCGTGCTCGGATAAGGGTCTGGTATGGATTTTTGGGGGTACCCCACGCCATTTTTTTTAAAATTTTGGCGCGGGGTTCTCCTTAAAATCCATACCAGACCTGAAGGGTCTGGTATAGATTTTGAGGGGGACCCCACGCCAATTTTTTTTAAAATTTTGACCGGGGTTCCCCTTAATATCCATACCAGACCTGAAGGGCTTGGTATGGAATTTTGAGGGACCCCCCACGTCATTTTTTTTTTAACTTTTGGTTCGGGGTTCCTCTGTGGGGAATTTCCATGCCGTTTTTATTAATGAACTTTTATGTGTATTGTCGGGCCGGCAATTCAGTATAGCCGCGAGTAGTTTTAAATGACTTTTTTCCTTTGAAATGTCATTTTGCTGTCAGACTGCTCTAAACACGGGAAACATGCGCCCCTTTACAGGCATACTATAGACACCCCCCAGGTACGAAATTTAAAGGGATATTACACTTTTATTGTTTGACTTTAAGCATTATTATAATCACTGCTCCTGAAAAAACTGCCATTTTTGAAACTTTTTTTTGCATTGATACATGTCCCCTGGGGCAGGAACCGGGTCTCCAAACACTTTTTAGGACAATACCATGCATATAAGCCTTTAAAATTAGCACTTTTGGCTTATGGTGTCTGTTGAAAGTTCTAAGAAGATTCGACGGAGCAGGTAAGCTATACAGCGTCATACAGTTTAGCTGCTCCGTCGAATCTTCTTTGAACATTCGACAGACACCATAAGCCTTCAATGACAGATTCGACCTTAATTTGGATTTTCGGACGAATGCAATTTTTAACGAAAAACAAAATAAATAAAAACAAATTTCGGGAGTAACTAAATAAATGTATTTTTCGGACGAAAACGAAATTCCGAAACAAAATATTTCAGTGTTCACATGTCTAATGGATGGTGATAAATACAGGGATATTCTTGAGCAAAACCTGTACCACTCTGTGTGTGATTTGAGGTTAGGATAGAGGTTCACCTTCCAGCAGGACAATGACCCCAAACACACCGCTAAACAACACTTTAGTGGTTTAAGGGGAAACATGTAAATGTGGTGGAATGGCCTGGTCAAAGCCCAGACCTCAATCCAATAGAAAATCTGTGGTCAGACTTAAGGATTGCTGTTCACAAGCGCAAACCACTCAACTTGAAGGAGCTGGAGCAGTTTTGCAAGGAGGAATGGGCAACAATACCAGTGGTAAGATGTGGCAAGCTCATAGAGACTGATCCAAAGCGACTTGGACCTGTGATAGCCGCAAAAGTTGGCTCTACAAAGTATTGACTTTAGGGGGGTGAATAGTTATGCACATTGACTTTTTCTGTTATTTTGTCCTATTTGTTGTTTGCTTCACAAAAAAAAAAAAATCTTCAAAGTTGTGGGCATGTTCTGTAAATGAAATGATGCAAATCCTCAAACAATTCATGTTAATTCCAGGTTGTGAGGAAACAAAATACGAAAAATGCCAAATGGGGGGTGAATACTTTTGCAAGGCACTGTAAATCATGCACCAGACACAATGAGCCGTGGGCAAAGCAGAAGTGGTCACTGAGCTCACGTTTAGGATTGTTTAACAGGAAGGAAATAAAGTGATGTGCTTAAGAAAGTCTATGATGGGTTTTGCTTGTTTCCTAATATTTGCTTATGCAAATGACAGTAAAAAATGAGAAGTGTAAACCTCAATCCTGGATGGACAGAAATACAAATCATTTGGCATGTACAGTATCTCATCCATGTATTCAGATTTTGATTGAAGTTCAGCATGTGCAGATCAATACAATGCAGTAAACAGAAAAGGTGGTGGAAATGATTTCCTCCCAGGACCCGTCTCCTGAATTTCACTCATCCACTCTTGAAATTACACTTCCTGTCCAATGCAACATGTAAAATTAAGACGACCATGTTACCAACTCAAAAAATTGCAAATAAATCAACAAACATTATAAGTAAATGGGAGAGAGAGACCTAAACTGCACTTTCACGTCGGCCCAGGTTCAATGCATTATCATGTTAGCCTTAAAATCCTCTATCTGTACCAAAGTACAGGAGACCAACTACAAGCTCTTAACAAGGTAGTACCTCACCCCACACGCTTTACATATATGTTATCCTGATAAGTCCGAACTCTGCTGGAGATGCCAGGGGGGACAGAGGCACGATATTACATATATTTTGGTCCTGTCCAAAGCTTTCTCTTTTTTTGGTCCACAATCAGAAATTCATGGAATACACTGTCCCAGATGACCCGGCCTTCTTATTACATGTCTCCACCATAATCGGCAAAATTATACAAAAACTCAATTGTACGTCACCTATTAAATGCCACAAAGGCCTATATTCCACTTTGCTGGAAGAGGCAGTCCCCAACAACGGTAGCAAGCTGGATCCAGAAATTAGAGGATATTAGTAAGACGGAAGACCTGGTGCTCACTGCAAGACACCAGCAGGAAAAATATACCAAGACATGGGCGCTAGGGAATCAATTCATTCTTTCCCCAGAGGGTACTGACCTCAGAGCTTCCTGATGAGGCAGACACCTTTGCAAGTCCAAACTTCAGGGCCATCCTGAATCAACCAGGGCCCTATAACCACCCTAATAACCCCTGTCCCTGCACCCTCTTCTTAATAAGTTCCTTCCCCTCCCCACTGTATTTTCCCTCTTTTATATCTTCCCTCCTCTGTTTTCCAATGCTAACGCACATCTAGATTATACGTTAAACTGTGACAATGAAGAGAAAGGAAGGAAAACAGAAAAAGGAGAGAGAATTGAGTATGGTGACAAAAGGAGCCCCGGGTTCCTTATTCCACTTCATCCCTTAGGCGGATAAATGTATATATAAAAGAAGCTTTTACCACTCAATACCAACTCATGAATTGTTTAATATCTGTAACACAACTGTAAGATCAAATGTACATATGAGGCATTGCTTCTTCTCCTTCTCTCCATGCTGCTGTTTATTATGACAATGTTTTATGTCTGTAGTCCACTTGTCTTTGCCCACGTTGGCGTTAATAAAAATTATATTTAAAAAAAAAAAAATCAACAAACAGGTCAAGTTTAAATGTGTACCTTCGGTATATTTCCTTTCTATAAATTAACCTGATATTACAATTTGGTACATTTACCCAATAGATTGCCCATATGGTATCACCTGAGTGTACTATGCAGTGAGGTAGTGCAATAGAAGCCATACCTTACCGAAGTGACAACATTGGACTACAAACATGATCCTCACTTTTGTATGATCCAGCTAGACCAGCAATCCTGGGTGCAAACCAGCAATGTCCACCCTCAAATGTAATATACAGTGGGGACGGAAAGTATTCAGACCCCCTTACATTTTTCACTCTTTGTTATGCTGCAGCCAGTTACTAAAATCATTTAGGTTCATTTTTTTTCCTCATTAATGTACACACAGCACCCCATATTGACAGAAAAACACAGAATTGTTGACATATTAGCAGATTTATTAAAAAAGAAAAACTGAAATATCACATGGTCCTAAGTATTCAGACCCTTTGCTCAGTATTTAGTAGACGCACCCTTTTGATCTAATACAGCCATGAGTCTTTTTGGGAAAGATGCAACAAGTTTTTCACATCTGGATTTGGGGATCCTCTGCCATTCCTCCTTGCAGATCCTCTCCAGTTCTGTCAGGTTGGATGGTGGACGGCCATTTTTAGGTCTCTCTAGAGATGCTCAATTGGGTTTAAATCAGGGCTTTGGCTGGGCCATTCAAGAACAGTCACAGAGTTGTTGTGAAGCCACTCCTTCTTTATTTTAGCTGTGTGCTTAGGGTCATTGTCTTGTTGGAAGGTAAACCTTCGGCCCAGTCTGAGGTCCTGAGCACTCTGGAGAAGGTGAAGATGCTGAAGTGTGGTTCTTGTTTATATTATTCTTATCAGTACATCTACACCAAAGGAGTGCCCATATGGGGCCCAGATGGTGTAACCTGAGTTTACTATTCAGCAATGGAAGCCATACCTTGCCAAAGTGACAATATAACTAACACTGGACACCAAGCAAAGTCCTCAGTATCATATAATCCATCTAGATCAGCAATCTTGGGTACAAGTTCACCTTAAAATGTGATATGAGATTTGTTTAGACTATCATATCAGGTAGAGCACTCATAACAGAACTAGTTACACTAAACTTGGATTGGATATGACAGATCGGTTTTAACTCTTGTGAAATGTCTATAAATAACACTCAGGAAGGCAGAAGATGATCATAACTTCTGCTTCTCCAAGAGACAGTCACAACTTGCAGGTCTCGGCTACCATGTCTGTCTCCCTCGCCATCTTGTTCCTCTGTAAGTAGAACGATTTTAATTCTTTATATTATCTGCTGAGTATCAGCTGAGTGTCTTTCCTTCAAGATCGTTTGACACACACAAAATAACTCATTACTATGAGCCTGTTGGAGGCTCTATAAAAAGCACACTCATTATATTTGCATCTCTTGTGGACAAAGTATGGTGATGTCTCTTCTTCATCTACTTACATCATATTCACCATCCAATGGGCACTCTATGAGTTATCTTGTTCCATGAGAAATACATTATGTTACATTTTTTTTTTTTTTTTTGTAATTCCTTTTATGAACAGCAAATTGCATCATACAAAAGTCAATGAAAACAAAAGGAACTGACA
Source organism: Lithobates septentrionalis (assembly GCA_037952835.1). Lineage (NCBI taxonomy): Eukaryota > Metazoa > Chordata > Amphibia > Anura > Ranidae > Lithobates > Lithobates septentrionalis. Next base: position 1,017,099 of record JBBDGP010000705.1, on the reverse strand, counting down.
TACAGAGTAGTCTTGGATGGTAAACGGTGATGAAAATGGTGGATCAAGCAGCTTGAGCACTTCATCTTGTGATAGTACAGTCATAATCAGATAATATAGCATTTCCAAAGGCGGCCTAATTAACATAGAAAATTACACCTTCAGAAATGTGTAATGAGATACAAATAAACAAGACATATAAATGTAGTTCTGGATAGGGGAGCACACACAAAAACAAATCATGATGCTGCTGATAAAGACGGATACACAGGAAAACATACTGGTATACATATGCAGTAAATGGTCACATGGCCAAGGAGGATAGAGAGAAAGCGGGGAGGTAGTGGAAGGAAGAAGAAAAGAAAGTGAGGGAAGGAGGAAGAAGAGAGGGAAGAGAGAAGAAGAAATAGAAAAGCCAAGTTGTACATCAGAGGAGAAAAGTAAGACTCTCCCGGGGAGAAACACAAGTAGACCAAAACGTGTCACGCAGGTTGTGTAAACTCATTGAGATAGGCTTCGGTATATGAAAAATGCTGCCATGGTCTCCAGGTTTCACATTATGTTACAATTGTTTAGTATAACTCGCTCTCAGTGATAGTGGATTACATGTCACAGAAAGGAGCTACAAAAGGTATCTGGGAGGAACATTTCTTGACCAGTGCAGCTTTATAAGTATCGATTGTAAGCTCTGTTTGTGGTCTTGTCACGCAGATTAGAAGTTTCCCATTTATCTAAATATATCAGAAGGACAAATGTAATTTTCAGAAGAGTTTTGTTTTAATTGCCAATAATAAAGGCAGCTGAGTGTTATCTGTAGGGTGAAAAATGTAGTTAAAGGTCAGCGCAATGCTATGGTTGGGTACCAGGGTATATGTACTGAGTTTACTGCTGAGTGCCCCTTGTCTCCTGTCATTGTTTTAAGCTGAATTCTTTTTCCAAGTACATCCTAGAATTATACTTCTACCCCTTGGCTTATACAGGGGTGGGGGGTCTGATCACTCCATACGGGAGCTGAATGAGGGTGTCCGGCTTAGTAAAGTTGAAATTGTGGTTTCATAGTTCAAGTCTGATGACTGATTGACTGGAATTTCTTAGGGAGGAATGGGAAGGGTCTAGCTGCTGAATCAAATAAGATTCCTAAAGATGATGATGGTGGTGAGTTGGCTGGTGGCTACATAAGCAAAATAGAAGAGGCTTAGTAAGGGGGTTATGATGAATGCATGGAAGGATCTGATGGGTAAATGAACTTGTCCAGTTAATGTGTAAGGGGGATTATGGTGTAAATATAAAGGCAGTCGATGTCGAATGGCAATATAAGGTCTGGTCGCCTAACCCAACCTTTCTAAACCACAGACTTAGTTTTTGCAATGTCTACTTGTCACATAGGAGAGAGTGTCAGTCTTCTTCTGGTGACCTGAGAACATTGGGATCCTAGCAACATCCTTGTTATAAAGAAAATGTATATCAATTTCTAACTGATAATGAAAGAATGAAAAATGATTGAGATTCTGTATGTTTTAATGACATGTACTGTACATAATATTTTCTAAAAAGTGCATTTTGGCTTTTCAGCTTTAAACCTGGGAAGATCTGGTAAGTACAGAGCTGATACTGGACATATCTATCATTATAATATGCCATAAATACAATAATACTATACATTTGTTTTGATTGTAACGTTTATGAGAAAGAAGGAGTTTGGGGCATTGATTATAATTTTGTTAATAGCTTTACAGTAATGCAGTAATAGAAAACTATTCAAAAACATTGTGGGTTAGCCACAATTTGCACACAATTGAAATAAACGTTTATTTGAATGTATCATCAACATGCTTGATGGAAATGCCCATAGTGCTGAAATTCTGACCCTTACTCAAGCTACACTATACTACACCACTACAGCAATTGCAGCTTCAAGTATTTTTGGGTATAACACGACAAGCGTTGAACACCTGCCTTGAAGGATTTTTTGCCATTCATCTTTGAAAATCTGCTCTAGCTCAGTCAGGTTGGAGTGGTACCGTTGGTGGACAGCCATTCTCCACTCTCCAGAGATGTTCAATAGACTAAACTTAGGCTTCAAGAGACGTAGTATAATGTTGTATAATCTCTGTGCCCAGGACTACAAACATTCCCATTTCTATAGCGAAAAAGGAATGGAACTTCAACAGTACATGGACTTTATTAGTGCATTGACTGAGTTGGGGAGAATATCAAAGATCTCAACATTGCTATGACTCCACCATCTTTGGATTTCAAGAAGATATCTGCTGGCCTTCAGCCAACCCTTATAAATATGGTTGTAGACAATTTGTCTACTTTGGTAAATTAGGTAAATTTATGTACGACTAAGTAAGGGTTAATGCTCTGCTAATTCTGTGCAGGGATGTGTCTTCCCCTGCATGACTTACCTCCTCCTTCTGAAGAAATGTATGCAGGAGGAGACCAGACCTCGAGGCTTTCCATGCATGGGTGGGAAATGTGAGGACAACCTCTGCAGCTATGTGAATCTATTTAACAGAGTAGTTTCCCATTAACGGGATCCTGGGATGGGTTCTGCATATCAGACTATTACTACTTTTTCATGGAAAGGGTTTAATACTATCTTAAAGTTATGGACAGTACCACTAAAAACAATGCAGCCTATGCCCTGAATAGTGTGTACGATGAGGGAAGTGAGTATGTGAAGTTCATTCAGGATGTTACACTGGATGTATTGTCATAGAATTACCAAAGAACTATGATCTAACTTTTATTCAGTAAAGAAATTACTGGTTTAAGTTCTGGTCTGAGTTACTTGAGAAAGAGGAAATCAGTGTATGCTCACAGTGTAATAAAGAACTGGGGAATGAAGAGTACCATCTTAAGTTATCCCTTGAGGTTGTGGTACGAAGTGTGCATTATGGTTAACCCCCAAGGTTATGTAGTGAGGATTGTTAAGAAGGAAAAGCAGTCAGGGACATGGTCGGAAATGGTGGTGGTCAGTGGTGGGGTTTGCGAAGGTAGGGGTAGCCTGGCACTGGGAACCCTACTGGGAGGCAGGGTCCCTTATTTAGGGCCCGCTGCAGAATTTTTCTAAGGACTGGTCCTACAATCACATGTAGGCAAGGCTTTGAAAATGAAGTGCGGTGACTTCCCTCTTGCCTTTAAAGGAGAAGTATGGACTTAAAATAATAAACATACATACTCACCTCCATACTGCTATGTGTGTCTGATGCAGCCATTGTCCCTTGTTGGCCCACCCAAGAACTGAGTGATCACATGACTGCTGATTGCTCAGTTTTTGGTCTTCCTGGAGCAGAGAGCAGTGACTGTCAGTTATCGCTCTCCGCTCTGCCCCTCCAACATGCACCGGCTGGAGAAGGGTGGTCGCAGGTGGCTTCGGTTTTCAGCTGCACACTGAGAGCAGGAGCCAGCTGTCAATCAGGCAGCTGGGTGGATCCCAACAATATAGTCAGGATCCTTCCAGAGCCTGAAGCTGCTCAGTGACTGCTCAACTGTCAGCTGATTGTGGGTCATGGGCAAAAAAAGAAAACTATGTTGCTAGAGGTAGTAGTACACAGCTAAATAAACATGTAAAATGATATAAATATATAAAAAAACACTTATTTTGGTTATATGTTTATTATACACTGCATTTGCAATTCTTGCACATATTGATTGCACGTTGCACATTTAATTTATTAATTGCTGTTTTTTGCGCAATGTTTTTTTGCCTATTTGCACGATCCATTGAGGTTTTTAGTGATTGTATATTGATTTTAATGTTCCCAGTAAGATACTTATCACATCTGGCCTTAAGTCTTTATTAAATGATTTTCTTGCAATTTGCACTCTGCTATTACCACCGATTATTGTGGAACATCACACTGCACCTATTGGGTATAGAAGTGCTCTATATTGATTGTACTTATTCTTATATTGTTTCTGTTTTTTTATATATTTATATCATTTTTCATGTTTTTTTACTTTTGTACTACTACCTCTAGCAGCATGGCTTTTTTTTTTGTTTTTTTTTAAAGAACAGCGCAGCATCAATTTTTACACACCTTATTTCTATTGCTGTATGGGCTGAGTTTGACCTATATTCGGTGTTTGCAGCAGTTCAACCTTCATTGCCCTTTGTTTACATGGTAGCGCAGGAATAACTACACATTTCAGTGCGTCCATAAGGGCACACAGGCACCGCCCCGTCTCTCCTGCCACCCCCTCTATCACCAATAGATAGATTCATGCATTGCATGAATCTATCTATGGCCGCCGCTGCCACCCCCTATTCAAGCGCCTGAATTACAGCGGCGGGGTATTTTTTTGAAGCGCCTGATTAGAGCCATAGGCTCTAATAGGCATCAAAATAGGTAAACAGCGAGTGCCATGCTTGGCGCTCGCAGTACACCCAGCTGTGTTAGAAAACTGAATGAATATTCGCTTTCCTAACACTGAACTGCCTCTCCGCCAATCAGGTGCTCCGGTCTGTTACCCGTCACCTGATTGGCTGAAATGACAGGCGCTGTGATTAGACACCTATCAGGCGTCCAATCAGAGGATGGGAAGAGAGGGAGGGAGAAGACATCGAGGAGCATGGAGAACACCACTCGCCACCGTCACCCGCTGCCCCACCGAGACATGGTAAGTGTCGGGCAGATGGCAGCGGGCGGGAGGGGAACACTGGCAGCATTTGATGGGCACAGTGGGAGCATTTGATATGGCACAGTGGCTGCGTTTAATGGGGCACAGTGGGAGCATTTGATGGGGCACAGTGGGAGCATTTGATGGGACACAGTGGGAGCATTTGATGGGGCACAGGGGGAGCATTTGATGGGCACAGTGGGAGCATTTGATATGGCACAGTGGCTGCGTTTGATGGCACAGTGGTGGCAATTGATGGGCACAGTGGCTGCGTTTGATGGCACAGTGGTTGCGTTTGATGGTACATTGAGGCTGCAATTGATGGGGTTTTTTTTTCAGAATTTTTCAGTTTGTATGCAACCCCCCCCCCCCCAAAAAAAAAATTTTGAGCACCAGTCGCCACTGGTCACGGGAGTGCAAAACCAAGTGCACTCTTCTGACCCAGAAGAGAGGTAGGACCAAAAAAGCTTTGTGCCATACTCCTTTTTTAAAGCCGGACATGAGCAAAGTGTAAAGTGTGTTTTGAAAAGCTGGTGGAAAGTAATCATTACTCTGCACTATTCCCCCAAAAATGACCCTGTAGTTAGTGCCGGGACAGGTGTCACTAGAAAGCTTAGAAGACATAATTTTTTTGTGTACAGTATGGGACCCTTTTAAGCAGTTCAGCCTCTGGCCATGAAGTGATGCAAACCCCCATGAGAATCAATATGCAGTCTTCCGCATGCAGTTCCCCCGTACTGCCTACATCTAAAATGTCTACTTTTACTTATTCACAAACACGCACTTTGCTTTATGAAACTGACAGTTTTTTTTTACTCATCAATCAGGAAAATTTTTTAAAAAACAGGCATGAAATGTTATTTTCTTACAAAAAATGTGTCAACCTCTCTGTGTTTTGCTGCACACTGTGCTCTCTATGTGTTCTGTGTAATCTCTTTTCTTCTATAGGAGGGGCCATCAAACCTGTGGTGACCTTCACACCCAACTGGGGGAATATAATATATCTGAACCCTATGACTCTAACATGTGATGTGCCGTCTACTGTACCAGAGGAGCCCCGGACCTATCACTGGTACAAAGATAAGAGACCAATAACTGGAGATCAACAGAGACTTCATATAACATCTTCAGTAGTGGGGGACAGTGGAGATTACCAGTGCCAGACCATCGGTGGTGATATCAGTGATCCCGTCTTCCTAAATGTTACAAATAGTGAGTCATCCATCTCATCTCCATCATTACAGATTGTTGGGTGTGAATAGAACAACCTAAAGTATCATTTTATTACATTTCAGGTCATGTCATCCTGCAGAGACCTCCATCTGCCATATATGAAGGAGACCCCCTGACTCTGAGATGCCATCATACAAGAGATTTTACTGCAATAAACACAAAATTCTACAAGGATGATCAGGAGATAAAATCATCAGAATCTGACTCCACATTCCATATTCCTAATATAATGATGAGTCAGTCTGGACTGTACAAATGTACCAAACAAATACTACGTTCTGATAGTTCAAATGTTCATGAGCGCTCAGATGTATCCTTTATCTCTGTGAAAGGTAAATTAAAGCCAAAATCATGACAACTTTATTTTCCTAATGCTGCTCCAGCCATAGTTAAAAATAAAAATCAGTCTGGAATACAGACCTCTCTGACTCTGTCCCCGCAGTAATTATATTCCGCAACTATATAATTGTAATATGGAGGGGCGCTAAATAAAACAATAATGACAAAATATAGCAGCAGAAGAAACTATATCATAAAATACAGTGAAAACATATCAAACATAAAATAATATGTCATGGAAAATATCCACAATGAATGATGTTGCAAAAGCCCCGTGAAAACAAGTGAATAAACACAATAATTAAAGTTCCTTGGTGAATTGTATAATAGTGCTTCCTAAAAAATGATCCAGGTGAAATAAGAGCAATCATATATTCCGGTGCTCAATCCAAGACAAACTCCACCACCATGTGCAATGGGCGCTCACCTTCAATCAAAAGCTAACACGTATCAACTGCAAACTCAATCTCCATATAGTAGACTTTATTCATTAGGTGGTAGCAATCGATCGGCTCACACATGTAATAAGAATGTTAATCCTCATGGTGTAGTATATAACAATACATTTATTAAGAAACAAAGGTAGACTTATGACCCAAGGTTGTTGGCTCCAACTTGTCTTGTATACACACGGTCACACAAATGTTGGCCAACAATTACGAATGTGGGAACGTGGTGAGGTACAAGACGTACGGCGAGCCAATAAAAAGGAAGTTCAATAGTCATGTGATATCTCCATTACGGACGCTAGTTTTGCAAGACCGAGTACTTCCGGTTCGTACTTGATTCCGAGCATGCGTGAACTTTTGTGCGATGGACTTGTGTACACATGATCGGAAAGTCAGACAACAAAGTTTTGTTACCAGGAAAATTTGAGAACCTGCTAGCCAACATTTGTTGGCGGAAAGTCCGACAACAAATGTTCGATGGAGCAAACACACGGTCGGATTTTCAGCCAACAAACTCTCATCCAACATTTTCTGTCGGAAAGTCAGATCGTGTGTACGCGGCATTACAGTTAAAACAACTGCTATGAGTATAGCAGCTGGGACCAGAAGTGACGTCACCTGGCTCCTCCCGATGTGTTGCGTCACTGACACGTGACTTCCTCAAGGGTTGGAGGCTGGGTGACTGATGCTGGAATAAATAGCATATTGGTAACCATAGAAACCTTATATCGTAGCAAGACAAATAGATTTAATTAACAACAGTCAGCATAAAGACATGATAAAAAACATGATGCAATGTATCCAAAATACTGCAGTACATACAGGAAGTGGAAAAACATCAGATGACATACTACTAGTTAAGGTTTAGGAAATAATAAGGAAACTCGTCCGGTTGTCAAGTTTACCAAACGGCATGGCAGCAATGTGGTATAACATACAAAATAATATAAAAAGATGTGTACTAATGTGATAATATTACGTAATCTAAGCTAAAACATAAGTAGTATAAAACTGTCAGTACCAATGCAGGACATAATAGTATGTAATAAATCAAAAACATATGTTGTCCAAACTTGGTGAAGCGCCAGTAAGAAGAGCGGTAGGGAATAACACTAATGCACATAGCACTTTGAGAAATAAATCTCTATTTAATCCTCCATAAGTGAATGACGGCCATGTGGAAGTGTTTAAAAAGATGGCGTTACAAGATTTGAACTAATTACCGATAAAAAAAGTATGGGACCCAGGAGGGAGAGTCACGGAGACACCCGTGCACATTGCTGGATAGAGATGGGGCTCAGGAAAGTATTGGGGGGGGGGGGGCTGCTGCACACATAAGGCTTTTTATCTTAATGCATAAGATAAAAAACCTTCTGACTTTACAACAACTTTAAGCCTAAAAGGTTGAGGATTTCCCCCCCCCATCCTCCTAGGGAGTGTTAGCCCCATGCCCTGCACTCACAGTGTAATGAGACAAAGACCAGCATCAGCACCGCTCTCTGCATCATTGGGAACAACCCAACGCCAGAGGAGACTGGCCTGAATACATTCAAGAAAGGTAAGTATGAAAAAAATTAAATACACACAGAACTAAAAAAAATAAAATAAATACAAATTTAAAAAATTAAAACTTTTCTCAAGACAGTTCTTTGAATTGTTGGATTCTTACAGGGCAGAGCAGTGGGAAAAATCATCACACCCAAGTCCCCAACCATCCAATCAATTGTTCCCTATGCCACTACAGTACTTGACTACAGCAAAAAAAAAATCTTTAAAAATATATAAATTTGGTACTGACCATAAAAAACACTTCCTGTGTAACAAAAAAAAATATACATTTCTATAATTTCCTCAGTTTATTCTCATAACCGAGGTCCTCATGGCTCCTTTTAATTTCTTTGCACTCTTCCCAGTTCCAGGAGATTCTTATTTTGGACTGGTACTGAAAACTAAATGGTACAATCCAGACAAGATCTAACTAATGCTTTATATGTGGCAAAATTATGTGTTCTTCTTCAGTCCATGGCTCTTTTAGTACCAGAGAATATCTTTTTTAGTAGGAATGAGTGATTTCACCAAAATTGATTTTGCACTGAAATAACCAATTCTGTCTTTGCTAAAAAATTTTCAGAAATAGCGACTGGTCTCACCATGCTAGAGTCTTCCAAAGTCATTTTTTTTTCCAAAAACCTAATACCTCATACACAAGATCGGACTTTCCGACAACAAAACCATGGAATTTTATTTGAAGGTTGTTGGCTCAAACTTGTCTTGCATACACACGGTCTCACAAATGTTGGCCAACAATTACGAAAGTGAGAACGCGGTGACGTACAACACGTACGACGGGCCGAGAAAAAGGAAGTTCAATAGCGAGTGCGGCTCCTTCTGCTTGATTCTGAACGTGTGTGAACCTTTGTACGACGGACTTATGTACACACGATCGGAAATTCCGACAACAAAGTTTTGTTGGCAGAAAATTTGAGAACCTTCTAGCAAATATTTGTTGGCGGAAAGTCCGACAACAAATGTTCGATGGAGCGTACACACGGTCAGACTTTCAGCCAACAAGCATCCAACACTTCCTGTTGGAAAATCCGACCGTGTGTACGGGGCATAAGCATGTCAGTGCCTCCATTGACGGGAGAGTGGAGTCTCTCTGGTCTGCATGCTGGATGAGTTTATACAGACACCGTCACCCCTATTGCTGGACACTCAGGGAAAGTCTTGTCTTCTTGCTTTGAGCGCTGCTCCAGGTTTCTTTCATTGTCATTTCATGACTTACTTACAAAAATCCATCACTTCCTGTTGGCACTACATTTCTTTATAGGTGCATACAGAGTGCACATAGAAAGCATTATATTCCCTAAAAAAAAAAAATGTAAAAAAATGAAAAATAAAATAAAATAAAATGTAAAATGAAAACATTAAATGTCTTTATAAGTTGAAAAATGTTGCCCCAGGAGCCATTTAAAGCCAATTTTACCCCCCCCCCCCCCAAAAAAAAAATACAAAAATAAAAAAAAACTAAAGAAAAACAAACAAACTGGCAAACATCCAAAAAAAGTCCCAATATCATAAAACATTTGGATAAACCATTCATTTTTGCTCATTCATCATGTTCGTTTTAGAAGCTGCATATTGCCATAGCCTGCTGCTTTTAAGCCATTGACCTACAGATGCTTGTGAATCCTTCTCTATCATTGCTGAAAAAAAAAAAACAGCATTTGGTTGGGTCTTCTGGTATCAGCAGAAAACACTGAAACTCTCAGATATGCCAATACCCAATGTGTGATGAGCCGTATTGTGGAAGTTGGTATTGGTCTAACCTGTCTAGGTACAGATCTGATAGATATGGACAAGTTTTTTTATTTTGGCCTAAAAACATGATAAATTCACATGAATTCTAGAAAGTCTTGCTTAGAGGAACTTAGAGGAACCTGTCACCATATCTTGTGAAGTGATGTGTAGTGTATATGTGTGCCAAGACGTCCATTCAGCTCTGGAGGCCGCCATTGTCTGACCTTACTAGGTACTCTATTACTGTGTAATACTATAGTGGATACAACAGGTCCACTAAACCAAAGACATAAATATATACATGATATAAATTGTTTTATGTCCCTGCAAAGCATTGGGTAATTGTCAACAGAATAATTAATATATTCCCATCATTTGTCATTTCTATCAATTTCCTCTTGCAGAGCTCTTCTCTCCTCCAGAAATAAAAGTGACCCCGTCCAGGGTAATAGAAGGAGATGAGATGACGGTGAGATGTGACACCAGACTGGATCCGCTCAGAGGCGGCACAGAGCTGCACTTTGCCTTCTACAGAGATGGACGGACTGTGCGTGGATACAATGTATCTGATACATACAGAGTGCAGTCATCTCAGCTGGAGGATTCTGGGAAATATACCTGTGAAGTGAGGACGAGGTCTGACACTGTGAGGAAGTTGAGTGATGGGCTCTATATCCAGATACATGGTGAGCACATGAAATTAGGCCATCATTAGTTACGTATGTGTCAGGGACGCGCTGGTCATAGTGCAGTCGAAGCTCCATGGCGCAGACAAATTGGCAGGTGCGGCCCGGCGGGGGACCATCTTGCAGTGCACAGGCGTGCATATATGCAAATGTGCAAACATGTGTTCATTTGCAAATTATACTGCGCCAAGTGGCCTATAGAAGTTCAGCAGCTGTACTAGTTGGTTGTTGTTTGATCTGAAGCTTTTACCAGTGTTCCTGTATCTGCTTGAGTGCTGACTTTGGTGATCGAGCCGGCAATCAGGTGCTCGGGTCTGTTACCTGATTGGCTGAAACGACAGGCGCTGTGATTGGATGCCTATCAGGCGTCCAATCATAGCAGAGGATGGGAAGAGAGAATGGGAGAAGACATCGAGAAGCGTGGAGGACACCACTTGCCGCCGTCACCCGCTGCCCCACCGAGACAGGGTAAGTGCCGGGCAGATGGCAGGCAGGCGGGGGGGACACTGGCAGCATTTGATGGGCACAGTGGGAGCATTTGATATGGCACAGTGGCTGCATTTGATGGGGCACAGTGGGAGCATTTGATGGGCACAGTGGGAGCATTTGATATGGCACAGTGGCTGCAGTTTGATGGGGCACAGTGGGAGCATTTGATATGGCACAGTGGCTGCATTTGATGGGGCACAGTGGGAGCATTTGATGGGCACAGTGGGAGCATTTGATATGGCACAGTGGCTGCGTTTGATGGGGCACAATGGGAGCATTTGATATGGCACAGTGGCTGCATTTGATGGGGCACAGTGGGAGCATTTGATGGGCACAGTGGGAACATTTGATATGGCACAGTGGCTGCGTTTGATGGGGCACAGTGGGAGCATTTGATGGCACAGTGGCTGCGTTTGATGGCACAGTGGCTGCGTTTGATGGTACAGTACCGTCAATTGATGGACACAGTGGCTGTGATGGATGTCACAGTGGCTGCGTTTGATGGTACAGTGGCGGCAATTGGTGGGCACAGTGGCTGGGTTTGAGGCACAGTGAGGCTGTAATTGATGGGGTTTTTTCAGAATTGTTCAGTTTGTTTGCGCCCCCCCAAAAAATTTTGAGCACCAGTCGCCACTGGTCACGGGAGTGCAAAACCAAGTGCACTCTTCTGACCCAGAAGAGAGGTAGGACCAAAAAACCTTTGTGCCATACTCCTTTTTTAAAGCCGGACATGAGCATAAGTGTAAAGTGTGTTTTGAAAAGCTGGTGGAAAGTAATCATTACTCTGCACTATTCCCCAAAATGACCCCGTAGTTAGTGCCGGAAGAGGTATCACTGGAAAGCTTGGAAGACATTATTTTTTTGTGTACAGTATGGGGCCCTTTTAAGCAGTTCAGCCTCTGGCCATGAGATGGAGCAAACCCCCACGGGAATCAATATGCAGTCTTCCGCATGCAGTTCCCCCGTACTGCCTACATCTAAAATGTCTACTTTTACTTATTCGCAAACGCACACTTTGCTTTATGAAACTGACAGGTTTTTTTTTAATCATTAATCTAGAAAATATTTTAAAAAACAGACATGAAACCTTATTTTTTTACAAATAATGTGTCCACCTATCTGTGTTTTGCTGCACACTGTGCTCTCTATGTGTTCTGTGTGATCTCTTTTCTTCTATAGGAGGGGCCATCAAACCTGTGGTGACCTTCACACCAAACTGGGGGAATATAATATACTATGACAATGTGACTCTAACATGTGATGTGCCGTCTACTGTACCAGAGGAGCCCCGGACCTATCACTGGTACAAAGATAAGACACCAATACCTGGAGATCAACAGAGACTTCATATAACATCTTCAGTAGTGGGGGACAGTGGAGATTACCAGTGCCGGACCATCGGTGGTGATATCAGTGATCCCGTCTTCCTAAATGTTACAAATAGTGAGTCATCCATCTCATCTCCATCATTACAGATTGTTGGGTGTGAATAGAACAACCTAAAGTATCATTTTATTAAATTTCAGATTATGTCATCCTGCAGAGACCTCCATCTGCCATATATGAAGGAGACCCCCTGACTCTGAGATGTCATCATACAAGAGATTTTATTGCAATAAACACAAAATTCTACAAGGATGGTCAGCAGATAAAATCATCAGAATCTGACTCCACATTCCATATTCCTAATATAATGATGAGTCAGTCTGGACTGTACAAATGTACTAAACAAATACAACGTTCTGATAGTCCATATGTGGTGGAGCGCTCAGATGTATCTTTTATCTCTCTGAAAGGTAAATTAAAGCCAAAATCCTGACAACTTTATTTTCCTAATGCTGCTCCAGCCATAGTTAAAAATAAAAATCCGTCTGGAATACAGACCTCCTTTCTGACTCTGTCCCCCGCAGTAATTATATTCCACAACTATATAATTGTAATATGGAGGGGTGCTAAATAAAACAATAATGACAAAATATAGCAGCAGAAGAAACTATATCATAAAATTCAGTGAACAAATATCAAACATAAAATAATATGTCATGGAAAATATCCACAAAGAATGGTGTTGCAAAAGCCCCGTGCAAACAAGTGAATAAACACAATAATTAAAGTTCCTTGGTGAATTGTATAATAGTGCTTCCTAAAAAATTATCCAGGTGAAATAAAAGCAATCATATATTCCCGTGCTATATTCCCGTGCTGAATCCAAGACAAACTCCACCACCATGTGCAATGGTCGCTCACTTTCAATCAAAAGGTAACACGTATCAACTGCAAACTCAATCTCCATATAGTAGACTTTTTTCATTAGGTGGTAGCAATCGATCGGCTCACACATGTAATAAGAATGATAATGCTCATGGTGTAGTATATAACAATACATTTATTAAGAAACAAAGGTAGACTTATGCCCCGTACACACGATCAGACTTTCCGACAACAAAACCGTGGATTTTTTTTCGAAGGTTGTTGGCTCCAACTAGTCTTGAATACACACAAATGTTGGCCAACAATTACGAACGTGGGAACGTGGTGACGTACAAGACAGACGACAAGCCGCTAAAAAGAAAGTTCAAAAGTCATGCGAACGCTAGTTTTACAAGACCGAGTACTTCCGGCTCATACTTAATACCGAGCATGCATAAACTTTTGTGCGACGGACTTGTGTACACACGATCGGAAAGTCCGACAACAACGTTTTGTTGGCAGGAAAATTTGAGAACCTGCTAGCCAACATTTGTTGGCAAAAAGTCAGACAACAAATGTTCGATGGAGCAAAACGGGCGGACTTTCAGCCAACAAGCTCACATCCAACATTTCCTGTCGGAAAGTCAGATCGTGTGTACGCGGCATTATTGTTAAAACAACTGCTATGAGTATAGCAGCTGGGACCGTGGGGTCACACGCAAACAGATAGCTGGAAACATCAAACTTCTGGTCAGCCGTGACCCGAAGTGACGTCACCTGGCTCCTCCTGACGCATTGCATCACTGACACGTGACTTCCTCAAGGGTTGGAGGCTGGGTGACTGATGCCGGAATAAATAGCATATCGGTAACCATAGGAACCATATATCGTAGCAAGACAAATAGATTTAATTAACAACAGTCAGCATAAAGACATGATAAAAAACATGATGCAATGTATCCAAAATACTGCTGTACATACAGGAGGTTGAAAAAAACATCAGATGGCATACTACTAGTTAAGGTATAGGAAATAATAAGGAAACTCGTCCGGTTGTCAAGTTTACCAAACAGCATGGCAGCAATGTAGTATAAACTACAAAATAATATAAAAAGATGTGTACTAATGTGATAATATTAAATAATCTAAGCTAAAACATAAGTAGTATAAAACTGTCAATACCAATGCAGGACATAATAGTATGTAATAAATCAAAAACATATGTTGTCCAAACCTGTTGAAGCGCCAGTAAGAAGAGCGGTAGGGAATAACACTAATGCACATAGCACTTTGAGAAATAAATCTCTATTTAATCCTCCATAAGAGAATAACGGCCATGTGGAAATGTTTGAAAAGATGGCATTACAAGATTTGAACTAATTACAGATAAAAAAAAAGTATGGGACCCAGGTGGGAGAGTCGCGGAGACACCCGTGCACATTGCTGGATAGAGATGGGGCTCAGGAAAGTATTGGGGGGGGGGGCTCCTGCACACATAAGGCTTTTTATCTTAATGCATAAAAAACCTTCTGACTTTACAACCACTTTAAGCCTAAAAGGTTGAGGACATCCCCTCCTCCATCCTCCCTGGGAGTGTTAGCCCCATGCCCTGCACTCACAGTGTAATGAGGAAAAGACCAGCATCAGCACGCCTCTCTGCATCATTGGAAACAACCCAACACCAGAGGAGACTGGCCTAAATACATTCAAGAAAGGTAAGTATGAAAAAAATTAAATACACACAGAACTAAAAATAAATAAATAAATAAAAATAAAAAAAATTAAAACTTTTCTCAAGACAGTTCTTTGAATTGTTGGTTTCTTACAGGGCAAAGAAGTGGGAAAAATCATTACATCCAAGTCCCCAACTATCCAATCAATTGCTCCCTATGCCACTACAGTACCTGACTACAGCAAAAAAATATATCTTTAAAAATATATAAATTTGGTACTGACCATTAGGGATGAGCTTCGAGTTCGAGTCGAACTCATGTTCTACTCGAACATTGGCTGTTCGCAAGTTCGCCGAACAGCGAACAATTTGGGGTGTTCGCGGCAAATTCGAATGCCGCGGAACACCCTTTAAAAGTCTATGGGAGAAATCAAAAGTGCTAATTTTATAGGCTTATATGCAAGTTATTGTCATAAAAAGTGTTTGGGGACCTGAGTCCTGCCCCAGGGGACATGGATCAATGCAAAAAAAAGTTTTAAAAACGGCCGTTTTTTCCGGAGCAGTGATTTTAATAATGCTTAAAGTCAAACAATAAAAGTGTAATATCCCTTTAAATTTCGTACCTGGGGGGTGTCTATAGTATGCCTGTAAAGGGGTGCATGTTTCCTGTGTTTAGAACAGTCTGACAGCAAAATGACATTTCGAAGGAAAAAAAGCCATTTAAAACTACCCGCGGCTATTGCATTGCCGACAATACACATAGAAGTTCATTGATAAAAACGGCATGGGAATTCCCCACAGGGCAACCCCGAACCAAAATTAAAAAAAAAAAAAATGACGTGGGAGACCCCCTAAATTCCATACAAGGCCCTTCAGGTCTGGTATGGATATTAAGGGGAACCCCGGCCAAAATTTTTTAAAAAAATGACGCGGGGTTCCCCCTAAATTCCATACCAGACCCTTCAGGTCTGGTATGGATTTTAAGGGGAACCCCGCGCCAAAAAAAAAAACAAAAAACGGCGTGGGGTCCCCCCCCAAAATCCATACCAGACCCTAATCCGAGCACGCAACCTGGCAGGCTGCAGGAAAAGAGGGGGGGACGAGAGTGCGCCCCCCTCCTGAACCGTACCAGGCCACATGCCCTCAACATTGGGAGGGTGCTTTGGGGTAGCCCCCCAAAACACCTTGTCCCCATGTTGATGAGGACAAGGGCCTCATCCCCACAACCCTGGCCGGTGGTTGTGGGGGTCTGCGGGTGGGGGCTTATCGGAATCTGGAAGCCCCCTTTAACAAGGGGACCCCCAGATCCCGGCCCCCCCCCTGTGTGAAATGGTAAGGGGGTACTTACCCCTACCATTTCACTAAAAAACTGTCAAAAATGTTAAAAATGAGAAGAGACAGTTTTTGACAATTCCTTTATTTAAATGCTTCTTCTTTCTTCCTTCATCTTCTTCTGGTTCTTCTGGCTCTTCTGGTTCTTCCTCCGGCGTTCTCATCCAGCATCTCCTCCGCGGCGTCTTCTATCTTCTTCTCCTCGGGCCGCTCCGCACCCATGGCATGAGGGGAGGCTCCCGCTCCTCTCTTCATCTTCTTCTTCATCCTCTTCTCCTCTTCTCTTCTTCCTTCTTCTCTTCTTCTCTTCTTCACTTCTTCATTTTCTTCTCCGGGCCGCTCCGCACCCATGCTGGCATGAAGGGAGGCTCCCGCTGTGTGACGGCGTCTCTTCGTCTGACGGCTCTTAAATAACGGGGGGCGGGACCACCTAGTGACCCCGCCCCCTCTGACGTACGGGACATGACGGGACTTCCCTGTGGCATTCCCCGTGACATCACAGGGAAGTCCCGTCAAGTCACCGTGCGTCAGAGGGGGGCGGGGTCACCGGGTGGCCCCCACGCCCGTTATTTAAGAGCAGTCAGGCGAAGAGACGCCGTCACACAGCGGGAGCCTCCCTTCATGCCAGCATGGGTGCGGAGCGGCCCGGAGAAGAAAATGAAGAAGAGAAGAAGAGAAGAAGGAAGAAGAGAAGAGGATGAAGAAGAAGATGAAGAGAAGAGCGGGAGCCTCCCCTCATGCCATGGGTGCGGAGCGGCCCGAGGAGAAGAAGATAGAAGACGCCGCGGAGGAGATGCTGGACGAGAACGCCGGAGGAAGAACCAGAAGAGCCAGAAGAACCAGAAGAAGATGAAGGAAGAAAGAAGAAGCATTTAAATAAAGGAATTGTCAAAAACTGTCTCTTGTCATTTTTAACATTTTGACAGTTTTTTAGTGAAATGGTAGGGGTAAGTACCCCCTTACCATTTCACACAGGGGGGGGCCGGGATCTGGGGGTCCCCTTGTTAAAGGGGGCTTCCAGATTCCGATAAGCCCCCCGCCCGCAGACCCCCACAACCACCGGCCAGGGTTGTGGGGATGAGGCCCTTGTCCTCATCAACATGGGGACAAGGTGTTTTGGGGGGCTACCCCAAAGCACCCTCCCGATGTTGAGTGCATGTGGCCTGGTACGGTTTAGGAGGGGGGGCCGCACTCTCATCCCCCCTCTTTTCCTGCGGCCTGCCAGGTTGCGTGCTCGGATAAGGGTCTGGTATGGATTTTTGGGGGGATCTCACGCTGTTTTTTTTTTTTTTTGGCGCGGGGTTCCCCTTAAAATCCATACCAGACCTGAAGGGTCTGGTATGGAATTTAGGGGGAACCCCACGTAATTTTTTTTAAAATTTTGGCCGGGGTTCCCCTTAATATCCATACCAGACCTAAAGGGCCTGGTATGGAATTTAGGGGGACTCCCACGTCATTTTTTTTTAAAAATTTTGGTTCGGGGTTTCCCTGTGGGGAATTCCCATACCGTTTTTATCAATGAACTTCTATGTGTATTGTCAGCAATGCAATAGCCGCGGGTAGTTTTAAATAACTTTTTTTTCCTTCGAAATGTCATTTTGCTGTCAGACTGTTCTAAACACAGGAAACATGCGCCCCTTTACAGGCATACTATAGACACCCACCAGGTACGAAATTTAAAGGGATATTACACTTTTATTGTTTGACTTTAAGCATTATTAAAATCACTGCTCCTGAAAAAATGGCCGTTTTTAAAACTTTTTTTTGCATTGATCCATGTCCCCTGGGGCAGGACCCAGGTCCCCAAACACTTTTTATGACAATAACTTGCATATAAGCCTTTAAAATTAGCACTTTTGATTATTCATGTTCGTGTCCCATAGACTTTAACGGTGTTCACGTGTTCGAGCGAACTTTTTTCCTGTTCGCATGTTCTGGTGCGAACCGAACAGGGGGGTGTTCGGCTCATCCCTACTGACCATAAAAAACACTAATGCCCCGTACACACGATAGGATTTTCCGATGGAAAATGTGTGATAGGAGCTTGTTGTCGGAAATTCCGACCGTGTGTGGGCACCATCACACATTTTCCATAGGAATTTCCGACACACAAAGTTTGAGAGCAGGCTATAAAATTTTCCGACAACAAAATCCGTTGTCGGAAATTCTGATCGTGTGTACACAAATCCGATGCACAAAGTGCCACGCATGCTTAGAATAAATTAAGAGACGAAAGCTATTGGCTACTCTCCCGTTTATAGTCCCGACTTACGTGTTTTACGTCACCGTGTTCAGAACGATCAGATTTTCCAAACAACTTTGTGTGACCGTGTGTATGCAAGACAAGTTTGAGCCAACATCGTCGGAAAAAATCCATGGATTTTGTTGTCGGAATGTCCGATCAATGTCCGACCGTGTGTACGGGGCATAACTGTGTAACAAAAAAAACTATACATTTCTATAATTTCCTCAGTCTATTATCATAACCGAGGTCCTCATGGCTTCTTTTAATTTCTTTGCACTCTTCCCAGTTCCAGGAGATCCTTATTTTGGACTAGTACTCAAAACGAAATGGTACAATCCAGACAAAGTCTAAGTAATGCTTTATATGTGGCAAAATTATGTGTTCTTCTTCAGTCTTTGGCTCTTTTAGTACCAGAGAATATATTTTTTAGTAGGAATTAGTGATTTCACCAAAATTGATTTTGCACTGAAATAACCAATTCTGTCTTTGCTAAAAAATTTTCAGAAATAGCGTCTGGTCTCACCATGCTAGAGTCTTCCAAAGTCATTTTTTTTTTCAAAAACCTAATACTTGTTGGCCAACAATTACGAACGTGAGAATGCGGTGACGTACAAGACGTACGACGAGCAGAGAAAAAGGAAGTTCAATAGCCAGCGCGGCTCCTTCTGCTTGATTCCGAGCATGCGTGAACCTTTGTACGACGGACTTGTGTACACACGATCGGAAATTCCGACAACAAAGTTTTGTTGGCAGAAAATTTGAGAACCTTCTAGCAAACATTTGTTGGCGGAAAGTCCGACAACAAATGTTCGATGGAGCGTACACACGGTCAGACTTTCAGCCAACAAGCATCCAACACTTCCCGTTGGAAAATCCGACCATGTGTACGGGACATAAGTATGTCAGTGCCTGCATTGACGGGAGAGTGTAGTCTCTCTGGTCTGCATGCTGGATGAGTTTATACAGACACCGTCACCCCTATTGCTGGACACTCAGGGAAAGTCTTGTCTTCTTGCTTTGAGCGCTGCTCCAGGTTTCTTTCATTGTCATTTCATGACTTACTTACTTACAAAAATCCATCACTGCCTGTTGGCACTACATTTCTTTATAGGTGCATACAGAGTGCACATAGAAAGCAATATATTACCTAAAAAAAAAAAATGTAAAAAAATGAAAAATGAAATTTAAAAAAATGTAAAATGTAAAAATTGAAAATGAAAACATTAAATATTTTACAAGTTGAAAAATGCTGCCCCAGGAGCCATTTAAAGCCAATTTTACCCCCCCCCCCCCCAAAAAAAAAATAAAAGAAAAAAATAAATAAAAGAAAAACAAACAAACTGGCAAACATCCAAAAAAAGTCCCAATATCATAAAAATTTTTGGATAAACCATTCATTTTTGCTCATTCTTCATGTTCGTTTTAGAAGCTGCATATTGCCATAGCCTGCTGCTATTAAGCCATTGACCTACAGATGCTTGTGAATCCTTCTCTATCATTGTTGAAAAAAAAAAACAGCATTTGGTTGGGCCTTCTGGTATCAGCAGAAAACACTGAAACTCTCAGATATGCCAATGCCCAATGTGTAATGAGCCATGTTGTGGAAATTGGTATTGGTCTAACCTGTCTAGGTACAGATCTGATCGATATGGACAAGTTTTTTTATTTTGGCCTAAAAACATGATAAATTCACATGAATTCTAGAAATTCTTGCTTAGAGGAACTTAGAGGAACCTGTCACCATATCTTGTGAAGTGATGTGTAGTGTATATGTGTGCCAAGACGTCCATTCAACTCTGGAGGCCGCCATTGCCTGACCTTACTAGGTTCTCTATTACTGTATAATACTATAGTGGATACAAGAGGTCCACTTAACCAAAGACATAAATATATACATGATATAAATTGTTTTATGTTCCTGCAAAGCATTGTGTAATTGTCAACAGAATAATTAATATATTCCCATCATTTGTCATTTCTATCAATTTCCTCTTCCAGAGCTCTTCTCTCCTCTGGAAATAAAAGTGACCCCGTCCAGGGTAATAGAAGGAGATGAGATGACGGTGAGATGTGACACCAGACTGGATCCGCTCAGAGGCGGCACAGAGCTGCACTTTACCTTCTACAGAGATGGACGGACTGTGCGGGGATACAATGTATCTGATACATACAGAGTACGGTCATCTCAGCTGGAGGATTCTGGGAAATATACCTGTGAAGTGAGGACGAGGTCTGACACTGTGAGGAAGTTGAGTGATGGGCTCTATATCCAGATACATGGTGAGAACATGAAATTAGGCCATCATTAGTTACGTATGTGTAAGGGACGCGCTGGTCATAGTGCAGTCGAAGCTCCAAGGCAAACACAAATGCGCAGGTGCAGCCCTGTGGGTGACCATCTTGCAGTGCACAGGTGTGCTCATATGCGAATGTGCAAGCGTGCATTCATTTTCAAATGATACTGGCGCCAAGTGGCCTATATAAGTTCAGCAACTGTACTAGTTGGTTGCTGTCTGATCTGCAGCTTTTACCAGTGTTCCTGTATCTGCTTGAGTGCTGACTTTTATGATTGAGCCGGCATGACCTGACCTTGCTTGAATGCTACCTGCCCTGACCTTGGCTTTCCTCTGGACTCCTCTTACCTCCTGCTTATCTGCCTGATCTTGTGTTGCTGTCCTCTGCCTGTATTCCGACCATTCTCTGCTTACGTCTATGCCTATATCTGACGTCTGTTGCTGACCTGGCTTGTCTGACCTTCCATCCAGTCATTCCCCTGTCCTGCTCTGCATACTGCCTGGTTCCCGCTGGTTCTCCACCTGCCATGTGCTGCCAGTCTTCCTGCACCTGCAATCAGCCGCTGTCTGTGAGGACAGTGAATAACACAATGGGGAAGATGAGTGATGGGTTCTATATCCAGATACATGGTGAGCATGTAAACCTAAATGAATGCCTTTGGATCAATTATACATTATCCTTATATACACTTTCCATTTCTTTTCATTTCATTCCAATATCAGCACAGGGAATGAGGCTCGGGTTCACCATCACCATTGATTTGTAGACAATCTCTGGGATTTGCAAAGTTTGTGAATCACAAACTTTTGGCCAAAAAGTTTGCAGGTTTACCCCCAAAAATAAGGGACAGCAAAAGCCAATTATTTAAAGAAATAGATTACCCAGTCCCGTTCTATAAAAAGGGGGGCTCACAACAGCAGCAACATTGTCCATGTGGGTTGGAGCTTTTAGGGAGAGCTGATAACTCTATGTACTGTATACTTTTTAAATTAGTTAATATTAATACATATCTTTTTTGACATTGGTACATGTCAGTGCCCCATGGCGGTGCCCAGCTTCCCATGTCTTTTGTTTGACAATAGCTTGCTAATTAGCCCTTAAAATGTCCAGAATAACAAGCTTTGTCCCCTCCCTAGACTTCAAAAGCGTTTACTGAAAAGTTTGTGAACTTTGAGCAAGATTTATAAACTAGAAGAAAAAAATGTCTGTTTCTATTGTGCCCCATCCATTATTTGTATCAACCTCAAAAAGACCCTTTATATGTCTGACTTTGCTGAAGGACAGACACATGATTATATAAAAAGATTACAATGAGTTTTATTACAAAGCGTAAAAACATATATAAAAACAACACAGGATTGAAATCTCTAAAAGGAATGTAGACCATATCTAGTATCAATTACAAATATCTTTGCTGGATTATCCCAAGAGGTCAAGGCGTTTCACATCAATTGGCTTCTTACGGACCTTTAAATCTTGGTGGCAAAGAAATGTGTCCAGAACTGAAAAAACATATGAAATAAAAATATTTCTACTAACATAACAATCTTCTCAACATCATAAATTATTGTCTGTGCCACTTATACATCGCTTTCAGAAAACAACAACGTAGATGATGCTAGCTCGGTGGACATCAGCATTTATATGGTCAACAGGGTGTCCTTAATAAAGGTGGTACGAGAACTTAACAATAGTGGATATCTGAGTATGCTGTAAAAGAAGATATAGAGGATGTATAAGAACAAAAATATTTATAGGTGGGCCAGGAAGAAACCAAAACCCAACCTAGCTTCACTTACATTAGTAGGGTTTTGGTTTCTTCCTGGCCCACATTACATTAAAGGCTTTCTTCTTCCTTTTCTTCTTGTCCATCATTCAGATGGACCTACAGCAGCCAAACAAGACCCTGATGTTTGGACTTTGAATCTTCTCTCTTCTCTAACCAACAACTATATTCAATCGCTGATCCCTTTTAAGTAACAGTCAGGGATCAGCAGCAGGGATGGCCAAATCTGCGTAGCTGCACTAGAAAACGGAGACCAGACTATATATGATTTAAGCAAGTTTATTAGCATTTAAATAAAAGACATCCAAACACCAGCAAACAGGAAACAACAAAAACATGAAAAGATACAAGTGAACCATCAACTAAGTGGCAAAAATACCTAACAAGTAGCCTAAGTAACAGAAATTATAACTATATCCAATATGTACAAAATGAGAAACACGGATAAATAAGGTAAGACCAGAGATGTAAGGAAGAGGGGAACCAGGACTGGGATCAGAAATTAAGGGAGCAGGTACAAGGTAGCAAGGTAGAGGATACAGGGCAAGAGCAAGATCAAGGGCAGGGAAAATAGGAAACAGTATCTGGCTAGCACAGCAGAACACTGAAGTGAGAGGTACTGGTAGAGGAGGGACTAAATACCTACCCAGCAGCCAGCATCAGGTGGAGACTGTTTACTGGGATCTGCTGGCTGCTGGGGGACACCTGCTGGTGAACACTGGAACTAGAACCTTCCGCTTTGGGAATTACAAAGCCACCAGCAGGTGATCCAGGTTCTGACAGTAACATTTTAAGCGCTAAAAAAAAGAAATGTATGCCTCCATAATGTGAAGACTTTGGGGAGGAAAAGTATAGTAAAAGGTCTTTTAAGTGAAAACATAAGGTTAAATACAAAGTTGAAATAAATATTTTTAATGGTTTGCCTGCTAATGGATTTGTAATTTTGGTCAGCCAGTCTTCTCACTTACGCACCTCTGGAGCAGGTGACGCACTTTTCTCCCACTTAAATGTTGTGTCTTTGTGACCTCTCCTCTTATTAATGGAATATATTAGAACATACTGTATTATTGGAACATGAAACAATATTATTTTTTGTGACCAATGAGAAGGAAGCTTATCTAGGCCCTTCATATATAAGTTTTGTAATATTTCAAAATTGTAATGTAAAAATCAAATAACTTCCATCTCTGGTTCTCTCCTCAGATTACACGGTGCAGAATATAATACGACTGGTGATCTCTGGATTTGTATTATCTGCTGCTGTTTGTTTCATCTACTTCCACAACAAGTGGTAGCAAAGAATAATTTCTATGAATCGGAGTACATCAATGAAACATCTAAGTGAATAAGGAAATAGTCTTGGTTGAATTTCAAGGAACCTCAACATTTTTACAATTAAATTAATATTCACAAAAAAATTGGTATTAACCACTTGAGCTCCGGATGGTTTTACCCCCATCATGATCGGGGCATTTTTTGATATTCAGAACTGTGCTACTTTAACTGTTTATTGTACGGACATGAAACACTGTGCCCACATTTAATTTTTATTATTGTTTTCATATAAATGGTGCTTTCTTATGGTGGTATTTGATCAACACTGGATTTTTTATTTTCTGCTATACAACATATCAAATAAAGAAATTCTAAAATAAATTTTTTTTTATGAATTTAGGCAAAAATGTATTCTGCTACATGTCTTTGGTACAAGAAAATCCCAATAAGTGTATATTATTTAGTTTCTGTGAAAGTTATAGCATCTGGTCAGCAACTTGTGAGTGGCACTGTGATAGTGTGGCGAGCAATCTGACACTGGCTGGGGGGGTACACCAACGGACACTGACATCAATAGTGACACTACTACAGTGGTGAGTGCTAATACTATGAGATACTTAAAAAAGAACAAGCGCCAGAACAAAGGGCCTGACCAGAACTCCGATGTAGCTGCAGTGGAGGATGGAATTCACTGGGTTGAAATTGGACTTGAGAAAGCGCATGCGTGTGAAATGTGTTGTCATAGCAAGATGGAGTTATGTCTTCTGAGAGCAGGCTCGCATCAAGAGCCACAGATAGCGATACAGAAGGTGGCGTCCCTGTGCGTTGGCTAGGGTCACAGTGCCCAAGAATGACGTCATAACAGGCCGGCCAAATACCAACCAAAGCTGAGGAGGAGTCGCACACCGTGGAGAGCAGGTGGAACACAAACAATGGTGTGGGGTGTTACTATGACAACGTGTTTCGCGCACATGCGCTTTCTCAAGTCCAACTTCAACCCAGTGAATTCCATCCTCCACTGCAGCTACACTGGGGGCCTGGTCAGTTTGTTCCCATTTCCACCGGTTGAGGATTTCTTTCTACCATCTCCGCTCAGCATGCAGCAGATGTAAGAACTACCACTATGTGTAACAATAATTCAGGGGCTTGCTGATATACTCAATGACCCTTCTGCCTACAGTTACTGATATTGATACTGTCCATCTAAGACGAAGTTTTGGATCTTATCTTAGTTGTTTTTTTCAAGAAAACCACTTTATTTCCTTCCTGGTAAACTCTCCTCAATGTGTGATCTCAGTGACCACTTCTGCTTTCTCCGCAACTTACTATATTCGGTGTATAAGCTCAGAAGTTAAATTTTTCTGACCTGCTGACCTGACAGTTGTGCAGAAAACCATCATTGACACCCTCCATAAGGAGGGAAAGCCTCAAAATGTAATTGCAAAAGAAGTTGGATGTTCGCAAAGTGCTGTATCAAAGCACAATAATAGAAAGTTATGTGGAAGGGAAAAGTGTGGAAGAAAAAGATGCACAAGCAGCAGGGATGACCGCAGCCTGGAGAGGATTGTCAGGAAAAGGCCATTAAAAAGTGTTGGGGACTTTCACAAGGAGTGGACTGAGGCTGGAGTCGGTGCATCAAGAGTAGGGATGAGCCGAACACCCCCCTGTTTGGTTCGCACCAGAACATGCAAACAGGCAAACAATTTGTTCAAACACGCGAACACCGTTAAAGTCTATGGGACACGAACAGGAATAATCAAAAGTGCTAATTTTAAAGGCTTATAAGCAAGTTATTGTCATAAAAAGTGTTTGGGGACCTGGGTTCTGACCCAGGGGACATGGATCAATGCAAAAAAAGTTTTAAAAACGGCAGTTTTTTCGGGAGCAGTGATTTTAATAATGCTTAAAGTGAAAAAATAGGAGTGTAATATTCCTTTAAAAATAAAACAATGTGTCTGCGCTAGAAAAAAATCACATCAATCAAAAGTGCAGCAATAATAAACATAAACATAAACAACATAGGTATTAACAAATAATACACTTGGTATTAACCACTTGAGCTCCGGATGGTTTTACCCCCATCATGATCGGGGCATTTTTTGATATTCAGAACTGTGCTACTTTAACTGTTTATTGTACGGACATGAAACACTGTGCCCACATTTAATTTTTATTATTGTTTTCATATAAATGGTGCTTTCTTATGGTGGTATTTGATCAACACTGGATTTTTTATTTTCTGCTATAAAACATATCAAATAAAGAAATTCTAAAATAAATTTTTTTTTATGAATTTAGGCAAAAATGTATTCTGCTACATATCTTTGGTACAAGAAAATCCCAATAAGTGTATATTATTTAGTTTCTGTGAAAGTTATAGCATCTGGTCAGCAACTTGTGAGTGGCACTGTGATAGTGTGGCGAGCAATCTGACACTGGCTGGGGGGGTACACTAACGGACACTGACATCATTAGTGACACTACTACAGTGGTGAGTGCTAATACTATGAGATACTTAAAAAAGAACAAGCGCCAGAACAAAGGGCCTGACCAGAACTCCGATGTAGCTGGACCCTGGACGGAGCTGTCAGCAGAGAGGGAGAAGGAGAGTTTCGATACACACACCGCATCGCACGCCACACCGCGAGATTGTCCGTTCTTTGTTTGTTAAGGATGGTGCACTCACGCACCCACAGTATGTGAGTACCCCAGCAAGGGGAGAGAACTTTTTATTAAAATCCTTTTATTACACCTTGCAATATTGCGCTATGGAGTTTTTTTCTTTTGCATATATTATCTTCATTTGAGAGCATTGGAGGTCTGCACAGCTGGTTCCAAATGAGCACAGGAGTGGCTCCAAGGCTTTGTTTGACATAGTTTAATCACTGTGTCACACACAGGAAGGTGAGCATATATACCTGTGGGGGTGGCTGGAAGACACTACAGCATGTTTCTTGGTGACACACTTTTGGAAGGAAGGATATGCGAATTTCACTAAATCTTCGGACTATGTTTTTTCTGGGCACTCTTATATTTCTGGATATATACTGTTTTGGACTTTATTTCATTCTCCAGTAGTTATATCCCTTTATATTTCATTTGATCCAATATCTATGTGATATGTTCTTTGATTGATCACTCACATTGTGTGTTTTATATAGCACTGTGCACTTTATACTTTAACACTTAGGGGTATTTTCACTCAAGTGTATTATTTGTTAATACCTATGTTGTTTATGTTTATGTTTATTATTGCTGCACTTTTGATTGATGTGATTTTTTTCTAGCGCAGACACATTGTTTTATTTTTACCACTTTGCACGATTATGAAACGTGACTGAGTGTTTGCAGCTGGTCTCCACCTAAGATTAATTACTCACCATTTTGTAGGCATTCATCCGTAAGTGGCTCGCAGGGTTTGCTCACTACTTTTAATATTCCTTTAAATTTCGTACCTGGGGGGTGTCTATAGTATGCCTGTAAAGGGGGGCATGTTTCCCATGTTTAGAACAGTCTGACAGAACAGTCTGACATTTCAAAGGAAAAAAAGACATTTAAAACTACTCGTGGCTATTAATGAATTGCCAGTCCGACAATACACATAAAAGTTAATTGATAAAAACGGCATGGGAATTCCCCACAGGGGAACCCCGAACCAACATTTAAAAAAAAATGACGTGGGGGTCCCCCTAAATTCCATACCAGGCCCTTCAGGTCTGGTATGGATTTTAAGGGGAACCTCGCACCAAAATTAAAAAAAAATGGCGTGGGGTCCCCCCAAAAATCCATACCAGACCCTTATCCGAGCACGCAACCTGGCAGGCCGCAGGAAAAGGGGGGGGGAATGAGAGAGCGCCCCCCCCCTCCTGAACCGTACCAGGCCACATACCCTCAACATTGGGAGGGTGCTTTGGGGTAGCCCCACAAAACACCTTGTCCCCATGTTGATGGGGACAAGGGCCTCATCCCCACAACCCTTGCCCTGTGGTTGTGGGGGTCTGCGGGGGGCTTATCAGAATCTGGAAGCCCCCTTTAACAAGGGGACCCCCAGATCCCGGCCCTCCCCCCTGTGTGAAATGGTAAGGGGGTACAAAAGTATTTCACAAAAGTGTCAAAAATGTTAAAAATCACAAGAGTCAGTTTTTGACAATTCCTTTATTTAAATGCTTCTTCTTTCTTCTATCTTCTATCTTCTTTCTTCTATCTTCTATCTTCTTTCCTCTATCTTCTATCTTCTATCTTCTATCTCCTTTCTTCTATCTTCTATCTTCCTTCGGTTTCTTCCTCCATCTTCTTCTTCTTCTGGTTCTTCTGGTTCTTCCTCCTGACCTGAAGGGTCTGGTATAGATTTTAAGGGGGACCCCACGCCATTTTTTAAAAAAAATTTGGCCGGGGTTCCCCTTAATATCCATACCAGACCTGAAGGGCCTGGTATGGAATTTAGGGGGACCCCCCACATCATTTTTTTTTTTAAATTTTGGTTTGGGGTTCCCCTGTGGGGAATTCCCATGCCGTTTTTATCAATTAATTTTTATGTGTATTGTCGAACCGGCAATTCATTAATAGCCGCGAGTAGTTTTAAATGACTTTTTTCCTTTGAAATGTAATTTTGCTGTTAGACTGTTCTAAACACGGGAAACATGCGCCCCTTTACAGGCATACTATAGACAACCCCCAGGTACGAAATTTAAAGGAATATTACACTTTTATTGTTTCACTTTAAGCATTATTAAAATCACTGCTCCCAAAAAAACGGCTGTTTTTAAAACTTTTTTTTGCATTGATCCATGTCCCCTGGGGCAGGACCCAGGTCCCCAAACACATTTTATGATAATACCATGCATATAAGCTTTTAAAATTTCAAAAAACTTTTGATTTCTCTCATAGACTTTAAAAGGTGTTCCGCGGCTTTCAAATTTGTCGCGAACACCCCAAATTGTTCACTGTTGAACTGGCGAACAGCCAATGTTTGAGTCGAACATGAGTTCGACTCGAACTCGAAGCTCATCCCTAATCAAGAGCCCCCATACACAGATGGATCCTGGACATTGGCTTCAAATGTCTTATTCCTCTTGTCAAGCCACTCCTGAACAACAAACAACGTCAGAAGCGTCTTACCTGGGCTAAAGAAAAACAGACCTGGTCTGTTGCTCAGTGGTCCAAAGTCTTCTTTTCTGATGAGAGCAAATTTTGCATCTCATTTGGAAACCAAGGACCCAGAGTATGGAGGAATAATGGAGAGGCACACACCGCGAGATGCTTGAAGTCCAGTGTGAAGTTTCCACAGTCTGTGTTGATTTGGGGAGCCATGTCATCTGCTGGTGTTGGTCCACTGTGCTTCATTAAGTCCAGGGTCAATGCAGCCGTCTACCAGGAGATTTTGGAGCACTTCATGCTTCCTTCCGCAGATGAGCTCTATGGGGATGATGACTTCATTTTCCAGCCCACACTGCCAAAAGCACCAAAACCTGGTTCAATGACCGTGGGATTACTGTGCTTGATTGGCCAGCAAACTTGCCTGACCTGAACCCCATAGAGAATCTATGGGGCATTGCCAAGAGAAAGATGAGAGACATGAGACCGAACAATGAAGAAGAGCTGAAGGCCGCTATTAAAGCATCCTGGTCTTCCATAACACCTCAGCAGTGCCACAGGCTGATCGCTTCCATGCCATGCTGCATTGAGGCAGTAATTGCTGCAAAAGGGACCCAAACCAAGTACTGAGTACATACGCATGCTTATACTTTTCAGAGGTCCGATATTGTTCTATGTACAATCCTTGTTTTATTGATTGCATGTAATATTCTAATTTTCTGAAATTGTGGATTTGGGGTTTTCATGAGCTGTAAGCCATAATCATCAAAATTATGACAAATCATGGCTTGAACTATCTTGCTTTGCATGTAATGAGTCTATCTCATATATTAGTTTCACCTTTTAAGTTGCATTAGTGAAATAAATGAACATTTGCACGATTTTCTAATTTTTAGAATATCACCTGTATATAAAACTATTTTTTTTATTTATACATCAATAAAGGAATGGTACAAAATCCACTATAAGAATAAAGTATAACTGTGTTGAAGGTTCACATAAATATATACACTCACCGGCCACTTTTTTAGGTCCACCATGCTAGTAGCGGGTTGGAGCAGGTTGGACCGCCTTTAGCCTTCATTCTTCGAGGCATAGATACAACAAGGTGCTCTAAATGTTCCTCAGAGATTTTGGTCCATATGGACATGATAGCATCACGCCGTTGCTGCAGATTTGTTGGCTGCACATCCCTGATGCCAATCTCATGTTCCACCACATCCCAAAGGTGCTCTATTGGATGAGATGTGGTGAGTGTGGAGGCCATTGGAGTACAATGACCTCATTATCCAGTGGTGAGATGATTGGTGCTTTGTGACATGGTGCATTATCCTGCTGGAAGGAACCATCAGAAGATGGGTACACTGTAATCATAAAGGGATGGACAATACTCCGGTAGGTCGTGGCATTTAAATTATTCTCAATTGGTACTAAGGGGCCCAAAGCGTGGAAAGAAAATATCCCCCATATCATTACACCCCCAGCACCAGCCTGAACCGGTGATACAAGGCAGTATGGATCCATCGTTCATGTTTTTTATGTCAAATTCTGACCCTACCATCTGAATGCCGCAGACTCATCAGACCAGGCAACATTTTTCCAATCTTCTATTGTCCAATTTTGGTGAGCCTGTGCTAATTGTCACCTCAGTTTCCTGTTCTTAGCTGACAGAAGTGGTACCCGGAGTGGTCTTCTATTGCTGTCCATCTGCTTCAAGGTTCGATGTGTTGTGCGTTCAGAGATGGTATTCTACATACCTTGATTGTAATGAGTGGTTATTTGAGTTACTGTTCCCTTTCTTTTCAATCTTAGTTTATTTCAAAATAAAGATATAACAGCAAGATAAAGTACCGTATAGTATAATATTGTATACATTATATACATAACAAGAAAAATATTGTATTAGCACACTAGATATAGAGGTTTGTAATGTATTAGTACACTAACAAGTGTGGGGGAATCAACCTATAACCACCTTTAAACTTTTGCGTGTTTGTGTTATCAGGAAATTCCTCCTCGTCGGGCTGAAACGCTGTATAGATCATTCAATCATTTGTTATAGATATTTAAGTTGTTGAGCAATTCTGGCAATATAGTCTTTTATATCTCAATTTGAGTGACTGGATCAGTACTTAAGGAAAGAAAACAGAGAAAAAGGGATGAGTAAGAGCATGTGGAGAGATAGGGGATGACAACAGACTTGGGGAGCACCCCGACGTGGCTAGTCAGCGGGCAAGGACGGGGCATTTCTGATCCATATAAGGAAGTCATCAGAGTATCGAAACGTCGACCATGAGGTCCAAGTAATGGAGAACTGTTCCTCCTTCCCTGCTTCCTGCGCCAGCAAACGCTCCAGATCTCTTATCCGATCCACCTCGACAGCCCAATCTCCCAAGGAAGGCACATCTATTGTTCTCCAATGTCTGGGGATCACTGTCCTGACCGCGCCCAAAAAGTGGCGCAGTATGTCCTTTTTAATCAGCTTGAGTGGGCCCGGAAGCATAGATAGTAGGGCTATCTCTGGTGTGGGCTTAATTGAGGTCGCCATCAGCCTGCTGTAAAGATCTACTGTTCCCTTTCTATCATCTGGAACCAGTCTGCCCATTCTCCTCTGACCTCTAACATCAACAAGGCATTTTCCTCCACACAACTGCCGCTCACTGGATATTTTCTTTTTCAGACCATTCTCTGTAAACCTGAGAGATGGTTGTGCGTGAAAATCGCAGTAGATCATCCGTTTTTGAAATACTCCAACAACCATGCCACTGTCAGGGAATCCCTGTGATACGTCTGGCACATAGATATGC
The DNA here is from genome assembly GCA_037952835.1 of Lithobates septentrionalis. NCBI lineage: Eukaryota > Metazoa > Chordata > Amphibia > Anura > Ranidae > Lithobates > Lithobates septentrionalis. The sequence continues at coordinate 985,299 of JBBDGP010000705.1, read as the reverse complement.
GCATGCGCAGGATAGCTCCCAAAGAATGGCTAACAGGCGAGCGCATGCGCGTGGCAATTCACGATCGCGGACGCTATGTGCACACACTCAGTCACAATCCCTCTTGGCACCAGACAGGCTATTTAAAGGGAGCTCATTCTCATATCCTTTGCTGACTAATCTTCAGCTGTATCCTGATTGATCCTGCATGCTCTTCCCATTGTTGACCTCGCGTGTTCTTGACCTGACCTTTGGTTTCTGCTTCTGCCTTGCTGTTTACCCTTGACCCGCAATAAGCGTATATTGATTGCTTTGCAGAAAAGTTATAGCGTCTACAAAATAGGGGATAGATTTATGGCATTTTTATTATTATTTATTTTTTTTAATAGTAATGGCGGCGATCTGCGATTTTTATCAGGACTACGTCATTGCGGCGGACAGATCGGACACTTTTGACACTATTTTGGGACCATTGACAGCGATTAGTGCTTTAAATAGCCACTGATTACTGTATAAATGTCACTGGCAGGGAAGGGGTTAACACTAGTGTGAGATTAAGGGGTTAACTGTGTTCCCTAGGTGTGTTCTAACTGTAGGGAGATGGGACTGACTAGGGAAGGAGACTGATCGGTGTTCCTATATACTAGGAATACACGATCTGTCTTCTCTCCCCTGACAGGACGTGGATGTGTGTGTTTACACACACACATACCGTTCCTGCTCTGCCAGGAGCGATCGCGAATAAATAAATAAAATTTGTATTTTTATATATACATTGTTATATATACAGTGCTCCACAAAAAGTCTATGGCTATATGGGGGCTATAAGTAAAGTTAAGGCCTAGGATGATTTTTTAAATGTGTGCAAATAATTAGCAAAAACAGCTCTGGCAGCGAAAGGGTTAACCTATGTATACTCCCTCACTGCTTCCCTCCTCAAATTACACAGAAGAATATAATACGACTGGTGATTTCTGTATGTCTAGCTGCCTCTGTGTGTTTCATCTACTTCCACAACAAGCGGTAGAAAAAAGGAAGAACTTCTATGAAACCGATGACCTCAATGAAAAACATATTTTTGACGTAAAAATTTAAAAAGGAACTATTATCTAGAAGCCAGACATCAGAAAAAAAAAGAATAAAAATTAAACCAATTACAGTGCCTTGCAAAAGTATTCACCCCCCCTGGCTTTTTATCTATTTTGTTACATTACAGCCTTTAGTTCAATGGTTATTTTTTAATCTGAATTGTATGTGATGGATCAAAACACAATAGTCTAAGTTGGTGAAGTAAAATTAGAAAAATATATACATAAAACTATTTTTCAGAAATAAAAAAACTGATAATTGGCATGTGCGTATGTATTCACCCCCTTTGTTATGAAGCCCATAAAAAGCTCTGGTGCATCCAATTACCTTCAGAAGTCACATAATTTAGTGAAATGATGTCCACCTGTGTGCAATCTAAGTGTCACATGGTCTGTCATTACATATACACATCTTTTTGAAAGGCCCCAGAGGCTGCAACACCTAAGCAAGAGGCACCACTAATCAAACACTGCCAGGAAGACCAAGGAACTCTCCAAACAAGTAAAGGACAATGTTGTTGAGAAGTACAAGTCAGGTTAGGTTTAAAAAATATCCAAATCTTTGATGATTCCTAGGAGCACCATCAAATCTATCATAACCAAATGGAAAGAACATGGCTCAACAGCAAACCTGCCAAGAGACGGCCGCACACCAAAACTCACGGACCGGGCAAGCAGGGCATTAATCAGAGCGGCAGCACAGAGACCTAAGGTAACCCTGGAGGAGCTGCAGAGTTCCACAGCAGAGACTGGAGTATCTGTACATAGGACGACAATAAGCCGTACGCTCCATAGAGTTGGGCTTTATGGCAGAGTGGCCAGAAGAAAGCCAATACTTTCAACAAAAAACAAAATGGCACGTTTTGAGTTTGCGAAAAGGCATGTGGGAGACTCCCAAAATGTATGGAGGAAGGTGCTCTGGTCTAATGAAACTAAAATTGAACTTTTTGGCCATCAAAGAAAACGCTATGTCTGGCGCAAACCCAACACATCACACCACCCAAAGAACACCATCCCCACAGTGAAACATGGTGGTAGCAGCATGATACTGTGGGGATGTTTTTCAACAGTTGGGACTGGGAAACTGGTCAGAGTTGAGGGAAAGATGGATGGTAGACATGTGCATTCGTTTTCGTCCGAATGCATTTTCGTCCGAATTTCAGGTATTTTTGTTATCGTTTTAACAAACGATAACGAAAGTGCAGAATCCGAAAAACAAAAGATCCGACTCTTCTCCTCTTCTGACAGTTCTTAAATAATGGAGGGCAGGTGATCCTTCCCCCCTCTGACGCAGGGCGAGTGACCCCCGCCCCCCTCTGAATTCCCTGTGGCATTCCCCGTGACGTCAGAGGGGGGCGAGGACACCCGCCCTGCGTCAGAGGGGGTGGGGTCACCCGCCCTTTGTTATTTAAGAACTGTCAGAAGAGGAGAAGCGTCACACAGCGGGAGCCTCCCATCCAATCGTGGTTGCGGAGTGGCCTGAGGAAAGAAGATGAAGTGAAGACGGCGCCGTTGAGGAAGATGCCGGACGAGAAGACCGGATGAAGAACCAGAAGAACAAGAAGAACCAGAAGAACAAGAACCAGAAGAAGAACAAGATGGAGGAAGAAACCGAAGGAAGATAGAAGAAAGAAGATAGAAAATAGAAGAAAGAAGAAGCATTTAAATAAAGGAATTGTCAAAAACTGTCTCTTGTCATTTTTAACATTTTAGACATTTTTTTTGTGAAATGGTAGGGGTACTTTTGTACCCCCTTACCATTTCACACAGGGGGGAGGGCCAGGATCTGGGGGTCCCCTTGTTAAAGGGGGCTTCAAGATTCCGATAAGCCCCCTGCCCGCAGACCCCCACAACCACCGGGCAAGGATTGTGGGGATGAGGCCCTTGTCCCCATCAACATGGGGACAAGATGTTTTGGGGGGCTACCCCAAAGCACCCTCCCAATGTTGAGGGCATGTGGCCTGGTACGGTTCAGGAGGGGGGGCGCTCTCTCATCCCCCCTCTTTTCCTGCGGCCTGCCAGGTTGCGTGCTCGGATAAGGGTCTGGTATGGATTTTTGGGGGTACCCCACGCCATTTTTTTTTAAATTTTGGCGCAGGGTTCTCCTTAAAATCCATACCAGACCTGAAGGGTCTGGTATAGATTTTGAGGGGGACCCCACGCCAATTTTTTTTTAAATTTTGACCGGGGTTCCCCTTAATATCCATACCAGACCTGAAGGGCTTGGTATGGAATTTTGAGGGACCCCCCACGTCATTTTTTTTTTAACTTTTGGTTCGGGGGTTCCTCTGTGGGGAATTTCCATGCCGTTTTTATTAATGAACTTTTATGTGTATTGTCGGGCCGGCAATTCAGTATAGCCGCGAGTAGTTTTAAATGACTTTTTTCCTTTGAAATGTCATTTTGCTGTCAGACTGCTCTAAACACGGGAAACATGCGCCCCTTTACAGGCATACTATAGACACCCCCCAGGTACGAAATTTAAAGGGATATTACACTTTTATTGTTTGACTTTAAGCATTATTATAATCACTGCTCCTGAAAAAACTGCCATTTTTGAAACTTTTTTTTGCATTGATACATGTCCCCTGGGGCAGGAACCGGGTCTCCAAACACTTTTTAGGACAATACCATGCATATAAGCCTTTAAAATCAGCACTTTTGGCTTATGGTGTCTGTTGAAAGTTCTAAGAAGATTCGACGGAGCAGGTAAACTATACAGCGTCATACAGTTTAGCTGCTCCGTCGAATCTTCTTTGAACATTCGACAGACACCATAAGCCTTCAATGACTGATTCGACCTTAATTTGGATTTTCGGACGAATGCAATTTTTAACGAAAAACAAAATAAATAAAAACAAATTTCGGGAGTAACTAAATAAATGTATTTTTCGGACGAAAACGAAATTCCGAAACAAAATATTTCAGTGTTCACATGTCTAATGGATGGTGATAAATACAGGGATATTCTTGAGCAAAACCTGTACCACTCTGTGTGTGATTTGAGGTTAGGATAGAGGTTCACCTTCCAGCAGGACAATGACCCCAAACACACCGCTAAACAACACTTTAGTGGTTTAAGGGGAAACATGTAAATGTGGTGGAATGGCCTAGTCAAAGCCCAGACCTCAATCCAATAGAAAATCTGTGGTCAGACTTAAAGATTGCTGTTCACAAGCGCAAACCACTCAACTTGAAGGAGCTGGAGCAGTTTTGCAAGGAGGAATGGGCAACAATACCAGTGGTAAGATGTGGCAAGCTCATAGAGACTGATCCAAAGCGACTTGGACCTGTGATAGCCGCAAAAGTTGGCTCTACAAAGTATTGACTTTAGGGGGGTGAATAGTTATGCACATTGACTTTTTCTGTTATTTTGTCCTATTTGTTGTTTGCTTCACAAAAAAAAAAAATCTTCAAAGTTGTGGGCATGTTCTGTAAATGAAATGATGCAAATCCTCAAACAATTCATGTTAATTCCAGGTTGTGAGGAAACAAAATACGAAAAATGCCAAAGGGGGGTGAATACTTTTGCAAGGCACTGTAAATCATGCACCAGACACAATGAGCCGTGGGCAAAGCAGAAGTGGTCACTGAGCTCACGTTTAGGATTGTTTAACAGGAAGGAAATAAAGTGATGTGCATAAGAAAGTCTATGATGGGTTTTGCTTGTTTCCTAATATTTGCTTATGCAAATGACAGTAAAAAATGAGAAGTGTAAACCTCAATCCTGGATGGACAGAAATACAAATCATTTGGCATGTACAGTATCTCATCCATGTATTCAGATTTTGCTGGAAGTTCAGCATGTGCAGATCAATACAATGCAGTAAACAGAAAAGGTGGTGGAAATGATTTCCTCCCAGGACCCGTCTCCTGAATTTCACTCATCCACTCTTGAAATTACACTTCCTGTCCAATGCAACATGTAAAATTAAGACGATCATGTTACCAACTCAAACAATTGCAAATAAATCAACAAACATTATAAGTAAATGGGAGAGAGAGACCTAAACCGCACTTTCACGTCGGCCCAGGTTCATCGCATTATCATGTTAGCCTTAAAATCCTCTATCTGTACCAAAGTACAGGAGACCAACTATAAGCTCTTAACAAGGCGGTACCTCACCCCACACGCTTTACATATATGTTATCCTGATAAGTCCGAACTCTGCTGGAGATGCCAGGGGCGACAGAGGCACGATATTACATATATTTTGGTCCTGTCCAAAGCTTTCTCGTTTTTTGGTCCACAATCAGAAATTCATGGAATACACTGTCCCAGATGACCCGGCCTTCTTATTACATGTCTCCACTATAATCGGCAAAATTATACAAAAACTCAATTGTACGTCACCTATTAAATGCCACAAAGGCCTATATTCCACTTTGCTGGAAGAGGCAGTCCCCAACAACGGTAGCAAGCTGGATCCAGGAAGTAGAGGATATTAGTAAAACGGAAGACCTGGTGCTCACTGCAAGACACCAGCAGGAAAAATATACCAAGACATGGGCGCTAGGGAATCAATTCATTCTTTCCCCAGAGGGCACTACCCTCAGAGCTTCATGATGAGGCAGACCCCTTGTAAGTCCAAACTTCAGGGCCATCCTGAATCAACCAGGGCCCTATAACCGCCCTAATAACCCCTGTCCCTGCACCCTCTTCTTAATAAGTTCCTTCCCCTCCCCACTGTATTTTCCCTCTTTTATATCTTCCCTCCTCTGTTTTCCAATGCTAACGCACATCTAGATTATACGTTAAACGGTGAGAATGGAGAGAAAGGAAGGAAAACAGAAAAAGGAGAGAGAATTGAGTACGGTGACAAAAGGAGCCCCAGGTTCCTTATTCCACTTCATCCCTTAGGCGGATAAATGTATATATAAAAGTGGCTTTTACCACTCAATACCAACTCATGAATTGTTTAATATCTGTAACACAACTGTAAAATCAAATGTACATATGAGGCATTGCTTCTTCTCCTTCTCACCATGCTGCTGTTTATTATGACAATGTTTTATGTCTGTATTCCACTTGTCTTTGCCCACGTTGGCGTTAATAAAAATTATATTAAAAAAAAAAAATCAACAAACAAGTCAAGTTTAAATGTGTACTTTCGGTATATTTCCTTTCTATAAATTAACCTGATATTACAATTTGGTACATTTACCCAATAGATTGCCCACATGGTATCACCTGAGTGTACTATGCAGTGAGGTAGTCCAATGGAAGCCATACCTTACCGAAGTGACAACATTGGACTACAAACATGATCCTCAGTATTGTATGATCCAGCTAGACCAGCAATCCTGGGTGCAAACAGCAATGTCCACCCTCAAATGTAATATACAGTGGGGACGGAAAGTATTCAGACCCCCTTAAGTTTTTTACTCTTTGTTATATTGCAGCCAGTTGCTAAAATCATTTAGGTTCATTTTTTTCATTCATGTACACACAGCACCCCATATTGACAGAAAAACACAGAATTGTTCACATTTTTGCAGATTTATTAAAAAAGAAAAACTGAAATATCACATGGTCCTAAGTATTCAGACCCTTTGCTCAGTATTTAGTAGACACACCCTTTTGATCTAATACAGCCATGAGTCTTTTTGGGAAAGATGCAACAAGTTTTTCACACATGGATTTGGGGATCCTCTGCCATTCCTTCTTGCAGATCCTCTCCAGTTCTGTCAGGTTGGATGGTAAACGTTGGTGGACAGCCATTTTTAGGTCTCTCCAGAGATGCTCAATTGGGTTTAAGTCAGGGCTCTGGCTGGGCCATTCAAGAACAGTCACGGAGTCGTTGTGAAGCCACTCCTTCGTTATTTTAGCTGTGTGCTTAGGGTCATTGTCTTGTTGGAAGGTAAACCTTCGGCCCAGTCTGAGGTCCTGAGCACTCTGGAGAAGGTTTTCGTCCAAGATATTCCTGTACTTGGCCCCATTCATCTTTCCCTCTATTGCAACCAGTCGTCCTGTCCCTGCAGCTGAAAAACACCCCCACAGCATGATGCTGCCACCACCATGCTTCACTGTTGGGACTGTATTGGACAGGTAATGAGCAGTGCCTGGTTTTCGCCACACATACCACTTAGAATTAAGGCCAAAAAGTTCTATCTTGGTCTCATCAGACCAGAGAATCTTATTTCTCATCATCTTGGAGTCCTTCAGGTGTTTTTTTAACAAACTCCACGTGGGCTTTCATGTGTCTTGCACTGAGGAGAGGCTTCCGTCGGGCCACTCTGCCATAAAGCCCCGACTGGTAGAGGGCTGCAGTGATTGTTGACTTTCTACAACTCTCTCCCATCAGCCGACTGCATCTGTGGAACTCAGCCACAGTGATCTTTGGGTTCTTCTTTACCTCACTCACCAAGGCTCTTCTCCCCCGATAGCTCATTTTGGCCAGACGGCCAGCTCTAGGAAGGGTTCTGGTCATCCCAAACGTCTTCCATTTAAGGATTATGAAGGCCACTGTGCTTTAAGGAACCTTAGGAACCTTAAGTGCAGCAGAAATGTTTTTGTAACCTTGGCCAGATCTGTGCCTTGTCACAATTCTGTCTCTGAGCTCTCCAGGCAGTTCCTTTGACCTCATGATTCTCATTTGCTCTGACATGCACTGTGAGCTGTAAGGTCTTATATAGACAGGTGTGTGTCTTTCCTAATCAAGTCCAATCAGTATAATCAAACACAGTTGGTCTCAAATGAAGGTGTAGAACCATCTCAAGGATGATCAGAAGAAATGGACAGCACCTGAGTTAAATATATGAGTGTCACAGCAAAGGGTTTGAATACTTAGGACCATTGTGATATTTCAGTTTTTCCTTTTTTAATAAATCTGCAAAAATGTCAACAATTCTGTGTTTTTCTGTCAATATAGGGTGCTGTGTGTACATTAATGAGGAAAAAAAATGAACTTAAATGAATTTAGCAAATGGCTGCAATACTTGTATAACAAAGATTGAAAAATGTAAGGGGATCTGAATACCTTCTGTCCCCACTGTAAGTTTTGGTTGAGATCTGATTCTCACAGATTATTCCTCTTTCTACATTTTTTACGCCATTGGTTTTAACTCTTATGAAATGTCCATATAGAAAGCTCAGGAAATGTGAAGACACTCATAACTTATGCTTCTCAGAAAGATTAGTCACAACTTCCAGGTCTCAGCTACCATGTCTGTCGTCCTTGCCATCGTGTTCCTATGTAAGTAGAAAGTTTTTATTCTTTCTATTATCTGCGTATCGGCTGAATGTCTTTCCTTTGGGATCGAATGAAACACACAAAACAACTCATTAGTGTGAGACTGTTGAAGGCTTCACGTAAAACACACTCATTATATTTGCATCTGTTGTGAACAAAGTATGGTGACCCCTCTACTTATATGGTGTTCACCATCTAATGGGCACTGTAGGAACTGTCTTGTTTCATTTGAAACACATTATCTTACAACTGTTTATTATAACCCGCTGTCAGTGATGGTGGATTACACACCACAGGAAGGAGCTGCAGAAGGCATCTGGGAAGAGCATTTTTTGACTAGTGCTGCTGTATTAAGTATTGATTGTAAGCTCTGTTTGTGGTCTTGACTCTTAAAGACTCATATTTATCTAAATAAATCAGAACTGCAAATCTGATTTTCAGAGGAGCTTTGCTTTAATTGCCAATATTCATAATGAAGGTATCTGAGTGGCATATCTAAGAAGAAAACTGTAGTTAAAGGTTGAGGCAATGCTAGGGTTGGGTACCAGAGTATGTGTTCTGGATCTACTGTCAGGTGCCCCTTGTCTAATTTCATTAAAATATTGTTTGAAGTTACAGTATACTCTTTCCTAGCACATCCCAGAATCCCAGTATTTCCACCCCCTGACACATACAGCTCATGAGGGGCTGGGGGTTCTGGTTGTTTGGTTTTGTAAAGGGGGGGCTGGTGGCTTCATAATTCAGTCCTGATGACTCTGTGTCTAAGCTCCAGTGATGGAGGGAAAGGCATCTGGGTAGCTGTCACACCAGGTGGGTTTTGAATGTTACATCCTTTTGCTGTATAATAAATTTACATTGGCCTTTTTGATGAGTGGTTCTTTTTGGAAGACTTATATGCAGTATTGATGGCTCATTAACTGGAACTGAATAGGGAGGAATTGGTCTGGCTTCTGATTGAAATACCGCTTATAAAGTTGATGGTGGTGGGTAGGGATGAGCCGAACACCCCCCTGTTCGGTTCGCACCAGAACATGCGAACAGGAAAAAAGTTCGCTCAAACACGCGAACACCGTTAAAGTCTATGGGACACGAACATGAATAATCAAAAGTGCTAATTTTAAAGGCTAATATGCAAGTTATTGTCATAAAAAGTGTTTGGGGACCTGGGTCCTGCCCCAGGTGACATGGATCAATGCAAAAAAAAAGTTTTAAAAACGGCCGTTTTTTCAGGAGCAGTGATTTTAATAATGCTTAAAGTCAAACAATAAAAGTGTAATATCCCTTTAAATTTCGTACCTGGGGGGTGTCTATAGTATGCCTGTAAAGGGGCGCATGTTTCCTGTGTTTAGAACAGTCTGACAGCAAAATGACATTTTGAAGGAAAAAATTCATTTAAAACTACCCGCGGCTATTGCATTGCCGACAATACACATAGAAGTTCATTGATAAAAACGGCATGGGAATTCCCCAAAGGGGAACCCCGAACCAAAAAAAAAATGACGTGGGAGTCCTCCTAAATTCCATACCAGGCCCTTCAGGTCTGGTATAGATATTAAGGGGAACCCCGGCCAAAATTAAAAAAAAAAATGACGTGGGGTTCCCCCTAAATTCCATACCAGACCCTTCAGGTCTGGTATGGATTTTAAGGGGAACCCCGCGCCAAAAAAAAAAAAAAAAACGGCGTGGGGTCCCCCCAAAAATCCATACCAGACCCTTATCCGAGCACGCAACCTGGCAGGCCGCAGGAAAAGAGGGGGGGACGAGAGTGCGCCCCCCCTCCTGAACCGTACCAGGCCACATGCCCTCAACATTGGGAGGGTGCTTTGGGGTAGCCCCCCAAAACACCTTGTCCCCATGTTGATGAGGACAAGGGCCTCATCCCCACAACCCTGGCCGGTGGTTGTGGGGGTCTGCGGGCGGGGGGTTTATCGGAATCTGGAAGCCCCCTTTAACAAGGGGACCCCCAGATCCCACCCCCCCCTGTGTGAAATGGTAAGGGGGTACTTACCCCTACCATTTCACTAAAAAACTGTCAAAAATGTTAAAAATGACAAGAGACAGTTTTTGACAATTCCTTTATTTAAATGCTTCTTCTTTCTTCCTTCATCTTCTGGTTCTTCTGGTTCTTCTGGCTCTTCTGGTTCTTCCTCAGGCGTTCTCATCCAGCATCTCCTCCGCGGCGTCTTCTATCTTCTTCTCCTCGGGCCGCTCCGCACCCATGGCATGGGGGGGAGGCTCCCGCTCTTCTCTTCTTCTCTTCTTCTGTTCTTCTCTTCTTCATTTTCTTCTCCGGGCCACTCCGCAACCCATGCTGGCATGGAGGGAGGCTCCCGCTGTGTGACGGCGCTCCTCGTCTGACAGTTCTTAAATAACGGGGGGTGGGGCCACCCAGTGACCCCGCCCCCTCTGACGCACGGTGACTTGACGGGACTTCCCTGTGACGTCACGGGGAATGCCACAGGGAAGTCCTGTCATGTCTCGTGCGTCAGAGGGGGCGGGGTCACCGGGTGGCCCCGCCCCCTGTTATTTAAGAACTGTCAGACGAGGAGCGCCGTCACACAGCGGGAGCCTCCCTCCATGCCAGCATGGGTTGCGGAGCAGCCCGGAGAAGAAAATGAAGAAGAGAAGAAGAGAAGAAGAGAAGAGAAGAGCGGGAGCCTCCCCCCCATGCCATGGGTGCGGAGCGGCCTGAGGAGAAGAAGATAGAAGATGCCGCGGAGGAGATGCTGGACGAGAACGCCGGAGGAAGCACCAGAAGAGCCAGAAGAACCAGAAGATGAAGGAAGATAGAAGAAAGAAGAAGAGTTTAAATAAAGGAATTGTCAAAAACTGTCTCTTGTCATTTTTTACATTTTTGACAGTTTTTTAGTGAAATGGTAGGGGTAAGTACCCCCTTACCATTTCACACAGGGGGGGCCAGGATCTGGGGGTCCCCTTGTTAAAGGGGGCTTCCAGATTCCGATAAGCCCCCCGCCCGCAGACCCCCACAACCACCGGCCAGGGTTGTGGGGATGAGGCCCTTGTCCTCATCAACATGGGGACAAGGTGTTTTGGGGGGCTACCCCAAAGCACCCTCCCAATGTTGAGGGCATGTGGCCTGGTACGGTTCAGGAGGGGGGGGGCGCACTCTCGTCCCCCCCTCTTTTCCTGCGGCCTGCCAGGTTGCGTGCTCGGATAAGGGTCTGGTATTTATTCTTGGGGGGACCCCACGCCGTTTTTTTTTTTTTTTGGCGCGGGGTTCCCCTTAAAATCCATACCAGACCAGAAGGGTCTGGTATGGAATTTAGGGGGAACCCCACGTCATTTTTTTTTAAATTTTGGCCGGGGTTCCCCTTAATATCCATACCAGACCTGAAGGGCCTGGTATGGAATTTAGGAGGACTCCCACGTCATTTTTTTTTTTTATTTTGATTCGGGGTTCCCCTTTGGGGAATTCCCATGCCATTTTTATCAATGAACTTCTATGTGTATTGTCGGCAATGCAATAGCCGCGGGTAGTTTTAAATGAGTTTTTTCCTTCAAAATGTCATTTTGCTGTCAGACTGTTCTAAACACAGGAAACATGCGCCCCTTTACAGGCATACTATAGACACCCCCCAGGTACGAAATTTAAAGGGATATTACCCTTTTATTGTTTGACTTTAAGCATTATTAAAATCACTGCTTCTGAAAAAACGGCCGTTTTTAAAACTTTTTTTTGCATTGATCCATGTCCCCTGGGGCAGGACCCAGGTCCCCAAACACTTTTTATGACAATAACTTGCATATTAGCCTTTAAAATTAGCACTTTTGATTTCTCCCATAGACTTTTAAAGGGTGTTCCGCTGCATTCGAATTTGTCGCGAACACCCCAAATTGTTCGCTGTTCGGCGAACTTGCGAACAGCCAATGTTCGAGTCGAACATGAGTTCGACTTGAACTCGAAGCTCATCCCTAGTTGTGGGCTATCTGGAGGCAACATAATGCATACTAGAAGTGTTTTGGGGGTTGATGACGGATGCATGAAAGCATCTCTTAGCTAAATGAACATGTCCAATTACTGTGTAAGGGGTCTTATGGGGTGAATATAAGGGCTACCCATGGTTAGATTGGCGACATAAGATCTGTTTGCTTAACCCAACCCCTCCAAACCATAGCTTTAAGCCTGGTACACAAGATGAGAATCAGATGAATTACCGTTCAAATTTTTTTTTGCATGCTAGTCTCATATTGAAAATAAAGAGATTACGAAAGTGAAGAAAATTGTCGTAAGACAGAATCCAGCTTCAGAAGTGATGTAATGTGCTGTATTGTATCGTAATGTATTCTGTCGTTTCCGAGAATGCGTGGTCTGATTTTTTTTCAGATGAATTCTGTACTGATTAAATGAAAATCGGACGCTCCGGTATCGTGAGAGAAAAATTTACATGTTGTCCCTTCTAATAATTTTGGTTGAACTGTCGCGATCAACCGTCGAAAACTGTGTACTAGTGATAAGATTATCGTACGATCGCCCCCAAAAGTGGTATTTTTTATCCGATTTTCTCATTGTGCCTACTAGGCATTCATTTTTCCATGCTTACTTATCACCTAAGAGAAAGTGGCAGTTTGATCTTCTACTGGTGACCATAGAAAACTGTGATCCTAACAACAAAAAAAATGTAAAATTTCTAACTGATAACAAAAGAAAAAAGCATTTAAATGCATTAGATCTGTTTTAATGACATGTACTGTATATAGTATTTTCTAAAAAGTGTATTTTTTGTCTTTTCAGCTTTGAACGTGGAAAGATCTGGTGAGTACAGAGATAATACTGGATAATATACTATAAATACAATAGCACTAAAAAAAATGTTGATTTTAATGTTTTCTGAAAAAAAAAAAAAAAAAAAAAAAAAAGGTAGGGGGAGGGTTTGTGTCACAAATTTTGTTTATTGATTTTCATTAGCCACTTCAGCTTCGAAAGATTTTACCCCCTTAATGACCAGGCCGTTTTTTGCGATACGGCACTGCGTCGCTTTAACTGACAATTGCGCAGTCGTGCAACGTTGCACCCAAAAAAAAAAATTGATGTCCTTTTTTTCCCACAAATAGAGCTTTCTTTTGGTCGTATTTGATCACCTCTGCGGTTTTTATTTTTTGCGTTATAAACAAAAAAAGAGCGTCAATTTTGAAAAAAAACAATACTTTTTACTTTTTTGCTATAGTAAATATCTCCCAAAATTAAAAAAAAACAAAAAAAATAAATTTCTTCATCAGTTAAGGCCAATATGTATTCTAGTAAAAAAAAAATTGAAATAAGCGTATATTGATTGATTTGCGTGAAAGTTGCAAAAAAATTGCAATAAGCGTATATTGATTGGTTTGTGCGAAAGTTAAAGTGTCTACAAACTATGGGAATGATTTATGGCATTTTATTATTTATTTATTTATTTTTTTACTAGTAAAAAAAAGTAAAAAAAGTAATGTTTTTTTACTTTTTGCTATAATACATATCCAGAAAAAATATATATGTAAAAAAACAAATTTATTCATCAGTTTAGGTCAATGTATATTCTTCTACATATTTTTGTTAAAAAAAAACAATCGCAAAAGGCATATATTTATTAATTTGCGCAAAAGTTATGGCATCTACAAACTACGGGATCAATTTAGGGACTTTTATTTTTTTTTATTGTTTTCCTGGCTTACTGAAACAGGACAGAGATCACTGTTCCTGATCACTGGGAACAGAAGATCACTGTCAAGTCACTAGGCAGAACGGGAATCCGCCTTGTTTACATAGGCATTTCCTCGTTCTGCCTCTCCTCGCCACGATCGCAGGCCGCCGGCCGGACATCGAGTCTGAGGGACCCTCGGGCACGCTCCCGCGGTGCTCCCACCATCCTGGTTTTGCAGACCGATGTACAGGTACATCTGTTTGCGCAGGAGTGCCATTCTGCCGGTGTATATCGGCGTGAGCCGGTCGGCAAGTGGTTAATGTGGTGGTAGAAGACGGTATAAAAAAATAGTGCGGGTTAGCATAAATTTGCACATTTTTTTGATCGTATCATAGAAATGCTCGTTGGAACTGCCTTTTGTGCTAAAATTTGAATTTGAGTCAAACTTAAATTTATCTGAAATTAATACTCCGCGGCTTGATCATTTATTCACAGAGTTCTATATAATAATCTATTGCACTTGCTAATATTGCATAAGATTAACATTGGAACAATTTTTTTTTTTATCAAGGGAGTCTCTGCTTTCAGAAAATATATAGTAATTGGGTGTTATAATTAACCACTTGCTCTCTAGAATATTCACCCCCTTTCATGACCAGGTCGCTTTTCCCTTTGTTATTTTAGCCGTGCTGTACATCAATTGTATTTGTATAATTTTTTTCCCACAAATAGAGCTTTCTTTTGGTGGTATTTGATCACCGCTGTGTTTTTTATTTTTTGCGCTATAAACAAAAAAAGGCAGACAATTTCGAAAAAAAAAAAAAAAATTGATTTACTTTCTGCTATAAAACACATCCAATAAAAAAATGTCAAAAATCATATTTCTTCATAAATTTCAGCCAATATGTGCTACATACAGTATGTTTGGTGTAAAAAAATCCCAATAAGCGTATATTGATTGGTTTGTACAAAAGTTATACAAACTGTGGTATACAGTGTATACTGGAATTTTGATTAATTTTTTTTTTTATACATGGAATGGTGACGATCAGCAACTTATAGTGGGACATATATTATGGAGAACAATCAGACACTAAAGCCGCGTACACACGGTCGGATTTTACGTCGAGATATGTTCGATAACAGGCTGGACAATTGTTGTCGGATTTTCCACGGACAAATGTTGGATGGCAGGATTTAAAATTTTCCGCGGACAAATGTTTGTAGTCGGATTTTCCGAGCGTGTGTACACAAGTCCGTCGGACAAAAGTCCAAAGTACAAACACGCATGCTCGGAAGCAAGGACGAGCCGGAAGCGGTCGGTCTTGTAAACAAGCGTTCGTAATGGAGAATTAACATTCGTGACGTGGCAGATTATGAAATCTGGAAATGCAGCGCACAATTCTCTTCTTCTTTAATGGGATAAAAATGAAGCTGCTTTGCTGGTGATACTGATGGAGTTATTCCAAACAAATTTTCAAAGGCTTTTTTTTTCTAGTGATATCAAGAATAATATAATATATATAATATAATATTATTATGCTTGTTATTTTTTTTTTTTTTGAGCAAGTTACCACAACACCATTATGATCAAAGATACAACTATGTTGGTGTCCCTTGTTAATTTTCCATGATATTTTTTTAAATGTATCTGCCTACTCCCAAACTGTCATTTGAAGTAAAACACATAGCCAAGTATTATTTTACACATTTTTTTTTCTTGTGCATTAAAAAAGAAAACAAATAAAATTAGACATGATATCTGCCAATAGAACTTAACCAAAAAGTGCATTCTATGCATCCAAAAATATAGAAAATATAACAAAACAAATCATTATTATTCAACCAAAAAATAAAATTAAAGCCTCATGCGTGTGTCCTGCTTCTTAATATAGGGGGTCAGCAATGCCAAGAGTTGGTGAAAGCAGGGGTCCGTCATCCGGAGATAATTCCGAAAATCATCCGGATTATTCTCCTGGAGCTCCCGCAGCAAAGGCATATGACATAATTGGTCACGATTAATAAAGCAAACAATTTTTGGTCCAAGAACTCCTCCTCCTCTTCCTCCTGTTCCTGGACTGGATTTAGGTCAAAGCAATAACTCCAAAGCCAATAATAAATAACACGTTATCTCCTTCGATTCCGCAACATGTCTGGTTGACGAACGGCCGTTCAGAAACAAACTGAAAAGCGCGAAATGAAAAGCGCAAATCAACACTCACCAAACTTCTACTAACACGAAATTAGCAGAAGTAGCCCAAAGGGTGGCACTAAAGAGCTGAAAAACAACGTAGTACGTCACTACGTTCGTGTTTGTTGGCCAACAATTCCTTGCCATTTGTATGCAAGACAAGTTTCGAACAAAAGTCCACGGTTTTGTTGGCCAACAATCCGATCGTGTGTACAAGGCTTAACTGATACTTTTGACATGTTGTGGGAATCAGTGACACTAATACAGTGATAAGTGCTAAAAATATGCACTATGTGTGCCTAACCAGTGTTTTTGTGTTTACTATGTGTTGTTTTTTTACCAAGGAATGTGCTTTGCAGGGAAACTAAATCCAGCACCTCCCTGGTGACAGAACAGAGCTCTGCCTTGTTTACATAGGCAGAGCTCTGTTCTGTGTGTCTCCTCGCCGATCAGTGGGTGCCGGCGGACATCCATTGGCCGGCACCTGCTGATCCCACATGTGCTGTGTCTAATCACAGTACTGCCACGGCACTGACATTGCACACCTCCTACCCAGAAGTGCAGGATCACATATTAGCTACGTGAGAATGATAGGGGAGAGCCGCTTTGCCACTGTACTCATACGTAAGGCGGTCAGCAAACAGATAATCTTCAGGCCTAAAATGATTTTTTAAAAATGTGTGCGAAAAATACCAAAATGGCTCCAGGAGCAAAAGGATTAAGGGGAGTAGTTTTCATTGCAGCAAGCAGAGATTTAACAACATTTTGGAAACTTTCTGTGCCCAGGACTAGAAACATTCCCATTTCTATAGAGAATGATTTTTTCTCATACAAGATGTGTTCACCTCTCTGTGTTTTGCTGCACACTGTGCTCTCTATGTGTTCTGTGTGATCTCTTTTCTTCTATAGGAGGGGCCATCAAACCTGTGGTGACCTTCACACCCAACTGGGGGAATATACTATACTATGACGATGTGACTCTAACATGTGATGTGCCGTCTACTGTACCAGAGGAGCCCCGGACCTATCACTGGTACAAAGATAAGAGACCAATAACTGGAGATCAACAGAGACTTTATATCATTAGATCTTCAGTAGTGGAGGACAGAGGAGATTACCAGTGCCGGACCATCGGTGGTGATATCAGTGATCCCGTCTTCCTAAATGTTACACTAAGTGAGTCATCCATCTCATCTCCATCATTACAGATTGTTGGGTGTGAAAAGAACAACCTAAAGTATCATTTTATTACATTTCAGATCTTGTCATCCTGCAGAGACCTCCATCTGCCATATATGAAGGAGACCCCCTGACTCTGAGATGTCATCATGTAAAAGATTTTATTGCAATAAGCACAAAATTCTACAAGGATGATCAGGAGATACAATCATCAGAATCTGACTCCACATTCCATATTCCTAATATAATGATGAGTCAGTCTGGACTGTACAAATGTACTAAACAAATACAACATTATAATCGTACAATTATGAAGGAACGCTCAGATGTATCCTTTATCTCTGTGAAAGGTAAAATAAAGTCCATAAGCTCTAAAGAGACTACTGAAGAGGATGGCCACACTCCAATATAATGCCTTTATTGACAAAGCTTAGTCCATACACCAATCGTAGCTAATAGTTAATCGTAGTTATGATTAACCACTTCAGCCCTGGAAGATTTGGCTGCTGAATGACCGGGCAACTTTTTGCGATTCGGCACTGCATTGCTTTAACTGACAATTGCGCGGTCGTGCGACGTTGCACCCAAGCAAAATTGACGTCCTTTTTTTTCCCACAAATAGAGCTTTCTTTTGGTGGTATTTGATAGTCTCTGCGTTTTTTTTTTGTTTTTTTTGTGCTGTAAACAAACAAAGAGCAACAATTTTGAAAAAAACACAATATTTGTACTTTTTGCTATAATAAATACCCCCATTTTCTTTTAAAAAAAAGCAAATTTTTTCTCAGTTTAGGCCGATACGTATTTTTCTACATATTTTTGGTAAAAAAAAAAAAATCGCAATAAGCGTATATTGATTGGTTTGCTCAAAAGTTATAGCGTCTACAAAATAGGGGATAGTTTTATAGCATTTTTATTATTATTATTTTTTTTTTTTTACTAGAAATGGCGGCGATCTGCGCTTTTTTTTGGGACTGCAACATTATGGCGGACACATCGGACACTTTGCCACATTTTTTGGACCATTGGCATTTATACAGCGATCAGTGCTATAAAAATGCACTGATTACTGTAAAAATGTCACTGGCAGGGAAGAGGTTAACACTAGGGGGCGATCAAGGGGTTAACTGTGCTCCCTGTGTGTGTTTCTAACTGTAGGGGGGAGGGGACTGACCTAGAGGAAATGACGGATCGTGGTTCCTAGCTATTAGCAACTCACGATCTGTCACTCCTCACAGAACAGAACAGGGATTTGTGTGTTTACACACACACGTCCCTGATCTGCCTCTTTTTTTCGCAATCGCTCGTGGCCGGCAGTCATCGCGACCGTCGGTCACGAGCATCGGCACCCCGCAGTACAGCACGCGCACGCCTGCTATCCTGATCCCACGAGCCGACGTATAGCTATGACGACTCGCGCGATCGTGCTGACCTGCCGCTGTATAATGACGGTCGGCAAGCAGTTAAGCGCCATTAACGGTGCGAAACGCGTCAGCTATCATCGGGACCTGTGTCTCTGATTGGTGTATGGACTAAGCTTTGTCAATAAAGGCATCATATTGGAGTGCGGCAGTCCTCTTCTCATTTTTGCTATTTGCCTTTGCCGAACCGGCACCCTTCATCTCCTACACACTAGGACGGTGTGACTACAAGTGATACCACCTGGAACGGTAATTATTCTGATTTAGACTACTATATGTTGCAGAAATAAAACTAAAAAAAGTCCCCAATACAAGAAGAGACTTAATATTCACTCGTACTGTAAGGAAATGGGGGGGTGATTGACCACTTGCCGACTTGCCGGTGCGCTCTGTGATCGCTGCTGTTCCAGTCCCATTTAGTCTCTCGCCTTGTTTCCCTGGATTACCTGTTCCCTGAACCGGCCAAGTTATCTAATGTTATGTGCTTGTACAAGATTATTTCTGGGTATATTTGCCTGATGTGCCCCGGTCATTCCCTGTGACATTGACATCGGAAATAACACTGTTTTCACCGACCATACTGCACTTTGTTACCCAGATTTAAAGTGTGACTGCTGTCCCAAGGTTCTAAGTTACCAGTCACATATCTCCCAGCCAGGCTTATGGAACTATTATCGGCCACCATTGTTACCACGCCCGGCTCCTCTTTACTGTTTGCACTATGTGTTTCTAGCATGTTGACCAGGGCAGGGTGGAGAGGGGAGGGGGGATTGTCCCCTGAGTTTATATCTCTTTGTACCAGTGTTTGAATAAACAGTCTTATATTTTACGCCACCCTACTCTGATGTCTCAACAAGTGAATGGGTGAGCTAAGGAGTTTTGGATCGTGCTGGTATTGAGCAAGGGAAGCTTTTACGGCAGACATACTCCTCTTGAGTACGGTGGTCCATCACAAGAGCCAATCACAGCGTCTCTTTACCACAAAATCAGCTGTGTTCAAATACAGTTGATCACAATGTAAACACACTTGCTGGTTATTGGCACTCCTTTCCTCAGGCTGAGAAGAGAGCCAGTAACCGACTAGTGTAAAAGGGGCCATCTGCACTGATCATCAGGGCACTGATCATCAACAGGGCCCATCAGTGCTGCCAATTAGTGCCTCCTCATTGTGGATGAGCCGAACACCCCCAGTTCGGTTCGCAGCAGAACATGCGAACAAGCAAAAAATTTGTTCGAACGCGCGAACACCGTTAAAGTCTATGGGACACGAACATGAATAATCAAAAGTGCACATTTTAAAGGCTTATATGCAAGTTATTGTCATAAAAAGTGTTTGGGGACCTGGGTCCTGCCCCAGGGGACATGGATAAATGCAAAAAAAGTTTTAAAAATGAGCAGTGATTTTAACCACTTGACGACCGCCTCACGCCGATGTACGTCGGCAAAGTGGCACGGACAGGCAAAATCACGTACATGGTACGTGATTTGCCTTCCGCGGGTGGGGGGTCCGATCGGACCCCCCCCGGTGCCCGAGGCGGTCGTCGTTTGTCCAGCGGCGATCGGTGGTGAGGGGGAGACCATCCGTTCATGGCCCCCCCCTCGCGATCGCCGCCGGCCAATCGAATCATTCCTTTGCTGCTGTATGCTAAACAGCAGCAAAGGAAATGATGTCATCTCCCCTCGGCTCGGTAATTTCCGTTCCGGCCCGAGGAGAGAAGACATCAATGTGAGTGCACCAACACACACACACACAGTAGAACATGCCAGGCACACAAAACACCCCGATCCCCCCCCCCGATCGCCCCCCGATCCCCCCCCCCAATCACCCCCCCCCCCCCCGTCACAAACTGACACCAGCAGTTTTTTTTTTTTTTTTTTCCTGATTACTGCATAGTGTCAGTTTGTGACAGTTACAGTGTTGGGACAGTTACTGTTACCCCCCTTTAGGTCTAGGGTACCCCCCTAACCCCCCCTAATAAAGTTTTAACCCCTTGATCACCCCCTGTCACCAGTGTCACTAAGCGATCATTTTTCTGATCGCTGTATTAGTGTCGCTGGTGACGCTAGTTAGTGAGGTAAATATTTAGGTTCGCCGTCAGCGTTTTATAGCGTCAGGGACCCCCATATACTACCTAATAAATGTTTTAACCCCTTGATTGCCCCCTAGTTAACCCTTTCACCACTGATCACCGTATAACCGTTACGGTTGACGCTGGTTAGTTTGTTTATTTTTTATAGTGTCAGGGCACCCGCCGTTTATTACCGAATAAAGGTTTAGCCCCCTGATCGCCCGGCGGTGATATGCGTCGCCCCAGGCAGCGTCAGATTAGCGCCAGTACCGCTAACACCCACGCACGCAGCATACACCTCCCTTAGTGGTATAGTATCTGAACGCATCAATATCTGATCCGATCAGATCTATACTAGCGTCCCCAGCAGTTTAGGGTTCCCAAAAACGCAGTGTTAGCGGAATCAGCCCAGATACCTGCTAGCACCTGCGTTTTGCCCCTCCGCCCGGCCCAGCCCAGCCCACCCAAGTGCAGTATCGATCGATCACTGTCACTTACAAAAGACTAAACGCATAACTGCAGCGTTCGCAGAGTCAGGCCTGATCCCTGCGATCGCTAACAGTTTTTTTGGTAGTATTTTGGTGAACTGGCAAGCACCAGCCCCAGGCAGGGTCAGGTTAGCGCCAGTACCGCTAACACCCACGCACGCAGCATACGCCTCCCTTAGTGGTATAGTATCTGAACGGATCAATATCTGATCCGATCAGATCTATACTAGTGTCCCCAGCAGTTTAGGGTTCCCAAAAACGCAGTGTTAGCGGAATCAGCCCAGATACCTGCTAGCACCTGCGTTTTGCCCCTCCGCCCGGCCCAGCCCACCCAAGTGCAGTATCGATCGATCACTGACACTTACAAAACACTAAATGCATAACTGCAGCGTTCGCAGAGTCAGGCCTGATCCCTGCGATCGCTAACAGTTTTTTTGGTAGTATTTTGGTGAACTGGCAAGCACCAGCCCCAGGCAGCGTCAGGTTAGCGCCAGTACCGCTAACACCCACGCACGCACTGTACACCACCCTTAGTGGTATAGTATCTGAACGGATCAATATCTGATCCAATCAGATCTATACTAGCATCCCCAGCAGTTTAGGGTTCTCACAAACGCAGTGTTAGCGGGATCAGCCCAGATACCTGCTAGCACCTGCGTTTTGCCCCTCCGCCCGGCCCAGCCCAGCCCACCCAAGTGCAGTATCGATCGATCACTGTCACTTACAAAAGACTAAAACGCATAACTGCAGCGTTCGCAGAGTCAGGCCTGATCCCTGCGATCGCCAACAGATTTTTTGGTAGCGTTTTGGTGAACTGGCAAGCGCCAGCGGCCTAGTACACCCCGGTCGTAGTCAAACCAGCACTGCAGTAACACTTGGTGACGTGGCGAGTCCCATAAGTGCAGTTCAAGCTGGTGAGGTGGCAAGCACAAGTAGTGTCCCGCTGCCACCAAAAAGACAAACACAGGCCCGTCGTGCCCATAGTGCCCTTCCTACTGCATTCGCCAATCCTAATTGGGAACCCACCGCTTCTGCAGCGCCCGTACTTCCCCCATTCACATCCCCAACCAAATGCAGTCGGCTGCATAAGAGGCATTTTCTTTATGTCCTCCCGAGTACCCCTACCCAGCGAACGCTCCCATAAAAGATATTGTGTCTGCAGCTAGCGCGGATATAGGCGTGACACCCGCTATTATTGTCCCTCCTGTCCTGACAATCCTGGTCTTTGCATTGGTGAATGTTTTGAACGCTACCATGCACTAGTTGAGTATTAGCGTAGGGTACAGCATTGCACAGACTAGGCACACTTTCACAGGGTCTCCCAAGATGCCATCGCATTTTGAGAGACCCGAACCTGGAACCGGTTACAGTTATAAAAGTTAGTTACAAAAAAAGTGTAAAAAAAAAAAAAAAAATATATATATATATAAAATAAAAAAAAATAGTTGTCGTTTTATTGTTCTCTCTCTCTCTATTCTCTCTATTGTTCTGCTCTTTTTTACTGTATTCTATTCTGCAATGTTTTATTGTTATTATGTTTTATCATGTTTGCTTTTCAGGTATGCAATTTTTTATACTTTACCATTTACTGTGCTTTATTGTTAACCATTTTTTTGTCTTCAGGTACGCCATTCACAACTTTGAGTGGTTATACCAGAATGATGCCTGCAGGTTTAGGTATCATCTTGGTATCATTCTTTTCAGCCAGCGGTCGGCTTTCATGTAAAAGCAATCCTAGCGGCTAATTATCCTCTAGACTGCTTTTACAAGCCGTGGGAGGGAATGCCCCCCCCCACCGTCTTCCGTGTTTTTCTCTGGCTCTCCTGTCTCAACAGGGAACCTGAAAATGCAGCCGGTGATTCAGCCAGCTGACCATAGAGCTGATCAGAGACCAGAGTGGCTCCAAACATCTCTATGGCCTAAGAAACCGGAAGCTACGAGCATTTTATGACTTAGATTTCGCTGGATGTAAATAGCGCCATTGGGAAATTGGGGAAGCATTTTATTACACCGATCTTGGTGTGGTCAGATGCTTTGAGGGCAGAGGAGAGATCTAGGGTCTAATAGACCCCAATTTTTTCAAAAAAGAGTACCTGTCACTACCTATTGCTATCATAGGGGATATTTACATTCCCCGAGATAACAATAAAAATGATTTAAAAAAAATAAAAATGAAAGGAACAGTTTAAAAATAAGATAAAAAAGCAAAAAAATAATAAAGAAAAAAAAAAAAAAAAAAAAAAGCACCCCTGTCGCCCCCTGCTCTCGCACTAAGGCGAACGCAAGCGGTGGTCTGTCGTCAAACGTAAACAGCAATTGCACCATGCATGTGAGGTATCACCGCGAAGGTTAGATCGAGGGCAATAATTTTTGCAGTAGACCTCCTCTGTAAATCTAAAGTGGTAACCTGTAAAGGCTTTTAAAGGCTTTTAAAAATGTATTTATTTTGTTGCCACTGCACGTTTGTGCGCAATTGTAAAGCATGTCATGTTTGGTATCCATGTACTCGGCCTAAGATCATCTTTTTTATTTCATCAAACATTTGGGCAATATAGTGTGTTTTAGTGCATTAAAATTTAAAAAAGTGTGTTTTTTCCCCAAAAAATGCGTTTGAAAAATCGCTGCGCAAATACTGTGTGAAAAAAAAAAATGAAACACCCACCATTTTAATCTGTAGGGCATTTGCTTTAAAAAAAATATATAATGTTTGGGGGTTCAAAGTAATTTTCTTGCAAAAAAAAAAAAACTTTTTCATGTAAACAATAAGTGTCAGAAAGGGCTTTGTCTTCAAGTGGTTAGAAGAGTGGGTGATGTGTGACATAAGCTTCTAAATGTTGTGCATAAAATGCCAGGACAGTTCAAAACCCCCCCAAATGACCCCATTTTGGAAAGTAGACACCCCAAGCTATTTGCTGAGAGGCATGTCGAGTCCATGGAATATTTTATATTGCGACACAAGTTGCGGGAAAGAGACAATTTTTTTTTTTTTTGCACAAAATTGTCACTAAATGATATATTGCTCAAACATGCCATGGGAATATGTGAAATTACACCCCAAAATACATTCTGCTGCTTCTCCTGAGTACGGGGATACCACATGTGTGAGACTTTTTGGGAGCCTAGCCGCGTACGGAACCCCGAAAACCAAGCACCGCCTTCAGGCTTTCTAAGGGCGTGAATTTTTGATTTCTCTCTTGACTGCTTATCACAGTTTCGGAGACCATGGAATGCCCAGGTGGCACAAACCCCCCCCCCAAATGACCCCATTTTGGAAAGTAGACACCCCAAGCTATTTGATGAGAGGTATAGTGAGTATTTTGCAGACCTCACTTTTTGTCACAAAGTTTTGAAAATTGAAAAAAGAAAAAAAAAAAAGTTTTTTCTTGTCTTTCTTCATTTTCAAAAACAAATGAGAGCTGCAAAATACTCACCATGCCTCTCAGCAAATAGCTTGGGGTGTCTACTTTCCAAAATGGGGTCATTTGGGGGGGGTTTTGTGCCACCTGGGCATTCCATGGCCTCCGAAACTGTGATAGGCAGTGAAGAGTGAAATCAAAAATTTTCACCCTTAGAAATCCTGAAGGCGGTGATTGGTTTTCGGGGTCCCGTACACGGCTAGGCTCCCAAAAAGTCCCACACATGTGGTATCCCCGTACTCAGGAGAAGTAGCTAAATGTATTTTGGGGTGCAATTCCACATATGCCCATGGCCTGTGTGAGCAATATATCATTTAGTGACAACTTTGTGCAAAAAAAAAAAAAAAAAAAAAAATGTGTCACTTTCCCGCAACTTGTGTCAAAATATAAAATATTCCATGGACTCAATATGCCTCTCTGGAAATAGCTTGGGGTGTCTACTTTCCAAAATGGGGTCATTTGGGGGGGTTTTGTGCCACCTGGGCATTCCATGGCCTCCGAAACTGTGATAGGCAGTAAAGAGTGAAATCATAAATTTACGCCCTTAGAAATCCTGAAGGCGGTGATTGGATTTCGGGGCCCCGTACGCGGCTAGGCTCCCAAAAAGTCCCACATATGTGGTATCCCCATATTCAGGAGAAGCAGCAGAATGTATTTTGGGGTGCAATTCCACATAGGCCCATGGCCTGTGTGAGCAATATATCATTTAGTGACAACTTTTTGTAAATATTTATTTTTTTTTTGTCATTATTCAATCACTTGGGACAAAAAAAATAAATATTCAATGGGTTCAACATGCCTCTCAGCAATTTCCTTGGGGTGTCTACTTTCCAAAATGGGGTCATTTGGGGGGGTTTTGTACTGCCCTGCCATTTTAGCACCTCAAGAAATGACATAGGCAGTCATAAACTAAAAGCTGTGTAAATTACAGAAAATGTACCCTAGTTTGTAGACGCTATAACTTTTGCGCAAACCAATAAATATACGCTTATTGACATTTTTTTTACCAAAAACATGTGGCCGAATACATTTTGGCCTAAATGTATGACTAAAATTGAGTTTATTGGATTTTTTTAATAACAAAAAGTAGAAAATATCATTTTTTTTCAAAATTTTCGGTCTTTTTCCATTTATAGCGCAAAAAATAAAAACCGCAGAGGTGATCAAATACCATCAAAAGAAAGCTCTATTTGTGGGAAGAAAAGGACGCAAATTTCGTTTGGGTACAGCATTGCATGACCGCGCAATTAGCAGTTAAAGCGACGCAGTGCCAAATTGGAAAAAGACCTCTGGTCCTTAGGCAGCATAATGGTCCGGGGCTCAAGTGGTTAATAATGCTTAAAGTAAAACAATAAAAATGAGATATCCCTTACAATTTCATACCTGGGGGTGTCTATAGTATGCCTGTAAAGTAGCGCATGTTTCCCGTGTTTAGAACAGTCCGAAAGCAAAATGACATTTCTAAAGGAAAAAAAGTAATTTAGAAGTACTCGTGGCTATTAATGAATTGTCGAATCTCTGCAATACACATAATAGTCATTGAAAAAAATGGCATGGGATTCCCCCACAGTCCATTACTAGGCCCTTTGGGTCTGGTATGAATATTAAGGGGAACCCTGAACCAAAATTAAAAAAAAAAATGCGTCGGGGTCCCCCCAAATTCCATACCAGGCCCTTCATGTCTGGTATGGATATTAAGGGGAACCCCAAACCAAAATTTTAAACAAAATGGCGTGGGGGTCCCCCTCAAAATCCATACCAGACCCTTTAGGTCAGGTATGGATTTTAAGGGGAACCCCGCGCCAAAATTTAAAAAAAAAAGGTGTGCGGGTCCCCCTAAAAATCCATACCAGACCCTTATCTGAGCACGCAACCTGGCAGGCTGCAGGAAAAGAGGGGGATGAGAGAGCGCCCCCACTCCTGAACCGTACTAGGCCACATGCCCTCAACATTGGGAGGATGTCCCCATGTTGATGGGGACAAGGGCCTCATCCCCACAACCCTTGCCCGGTGGTTGTGGGGGTCTGCGGGCGTTGGGGTAATCGGAATCTGGAAGCCCCCTTTAACAAGGGGACCCCCAGATCTCACCTCCCCGTGTGAAATGGTAATGGGGTACAAATGTACCCCTACCATTTCACAAAAAAAGTGTCAAAAATGTTAAAAAAGACAATAGCCGGTTTTTGACAATTCCTTTATTAATGTATTTATCTTTCCCCGCTTCTTCTTCCATCTTCTTCTGGTCTTCCTTTGGTTTTCTTCCTCCATCTTGTTCTTCCCCTGCTTCTTCCTCTGCTTCTTCCTCTGGTCCTCTGCTTCTTCCTCCAGTCTTCTCGTCCGGCATTTCCTCCATCTTCTTCTTCCCCGATTCGTCCTCTGGACAATCCGCCTCAATGGGAGTCTCCCGCTGTGTGACGCTTCTGTTCTGTGACAGTTCTTATATAACTGAGGGCTGAGCCACCCGGTGACCCCACCCCCCTATGACGCACAGGGACTTCCCTATGGCTTTCCCCGTGGTGTCAGAGGGGGGCGGGGTCACCCATTTACGTTCACACATCTCTGCAGTGGCTCCGGTGTGAATTGCACAGGAGTCCTGTGCATCTTTTGGTCTGTTTCAGGTCCAAATTCAGCCCAAAATTCGGGCTGAAATCGAACCTAAAATGGTGAATTGAAACGCACCGGACTCCTGCTGTGAGCCGCTGCAATCTCCAGTGTGAACCCAGCCTTACATGTCAAGAAGACTGAGCCTTATAGTTGGGGGACTGATATTCCTTATGCTTTGGAGTAGTATTCTATCTTGGTGAACCTTAGCTTCTTCAGACAATCCCTTGTTCAACATTGTGAGTAAATGGCTGACATTCTTGCTTTGCAGTGTTGATATTTTTAACTGAACTCCCAGCAGAAATGCCCTCTCTATTGAGGTTGCATACCTTCTACTTGTTTATTTAGTTTATTCCTGATACTCCAGTTTCCTTCTATTAGCCATACACATAACTGAGTTGAGGTTCTCGCTAACTCTATTGATGTGATGACTATACAGAAATTCCTTTCAGGGACTAATCAGAGATTCAGTGATGATATAGGTGCAGCAAGTGAATCACTCAGCATAAAAAAACTTAGGCTGTTATCAAGTGGATAGAAAACCGACTCCAGGAATGGGTCAATGTCATGAATTTCTCTTCCAGAGCTCTTCTCCCCTCCGGAAATAAAAATAACTCCTTTTTGGGTAATAGAAGGAGATGAGATGACGGTGAGATGTGACACCAGACTTGATCCACTCAGAGGCAGCACAGAGTTGCACTTTGCCTTCTACAGAGATGGATGGATTGTGCAGGAACACAATGTATCTGATGCATACAGAGAAAGCTCAGCTCGGCTGGAGGATTCTGGGAAATTTACCTGTGAAGTGAGGACGGTGTCCAACACTGTGAGGAAGATGAGTGATGGGCTCTATATCCATATATACAGTAAGTGTTTAAAAACTGCTTCTATCATCAGTGTGCTTTTAAAAAAGCATAATCACCTTAAAAAGCCATCATATTTTAGTTTTGCCACATCTGCACACCTACCTGGCAAAAAATGCAAGTACCAAGCGCAACGAGGTTCCAAGGGGATATGTAGATAACCACCATGAGGGCAGCTCCAACTACTCACCCAACCAGTAATGAGATGTAGCACCCTTTAGTGTGCTACTAGTGTCAGAGTAGGTAAAACAAATTCTGACTCAAGTCTAAACCTTGTGAGTCCTAATCTGGGTCAGGGTTATTAGAGTTCAGGGCTGGCTGACTCATGCAAACAAGTCTCTGGTGCCTCCGCCTGAGTCTGGAAGTTTGGAGAAACTTCTAGAGGCTAGTGGGCAGAGGCCAGGAGGATTAATCTGCATACTTAGGGGAGCTTGACCAATCCCTTGATGGTGGGCCTTTTAAGGTGGTTGGGCAAGCCCTTACGTACTGGGTGACTCATGCTGGCAGGAGAGTCGGGTGGAAGATGGAGTAGCAGTGCTGAGGGGACGGTTGTTGGCCCTCGAGGGACCCCTGCTGGGGAGGGGCTCTACCTCGGGATGGGGCTCAGGTGCTGATCTGCAAGAATCCTACCAGGAGAGAAGCTGGGAGGAGACTTTCCTGATAGGCAACTGGAGCAAGGAGATGACAGTGTGAGTACTACAGAACGGTGCAGGGACTTACACGCAGGAAGTCTCTTTGGAAGATAGTGGTGTCATTAAATCTTCCCTACCTTGCCTTCTCTACCTGGGAGATCTCCAGAGAGTCAGTCAGACAGACTGGTGAAGAAGCAGCCAGGTGGGCTAGCATCTCCTGCAGTGGTAGAGCTGGGACTAGTGTCTACAGGGGAGTGAAGGTATTTCAGGATGTATTTCACAACACATTTTACTACTTTCCAAAGGGACTGAGAGTTCCTAGCCTGTAAGGGGCTGTTGCTGATCTAACAGAGACTGTTAATTGGAGTTGTACAGCATAAAGGAGAAGAATCACTTGGAGCTGTAAATAGGGAGGCAGTTGTCACTGGTTTTGTTACTGTCACGTTGGGCATCCCATAATTCCCATCACCATCCGAGTTATTATCCCCCCTAATAAAAACACAAAAACGAGGCACAAGGGCTGTTCACTGTGTCTGGATTAGAGTTGAAGATGTTATGTGCCTGGCTGTGCAGCAGTGGGGAACCCTGTCATCTGCAACCCCTACGGGGGTAGTGTTACAGAAATGTAGCCCCCAGATGTTTAGGCAGGGTTGCTCTTAAATGTACCTGCCAAGTGGTAGTTGCCCTAGCCGATTGATAGGAGGTCAATTGGTTTCACTCTAATTCTGGAGTTGCTGCACTTCTCTCTTCTATTACTAGATGGCCAGGTATCTGGTGGCATTATATAAGACAAGGGCATAGCAAGGACAGATTAGGAATAGATAGGGTGTCTCAGCCAATGGGCAGGGATTTTCCTGGGTCCCTTGGCCTGCTGGGAGAGCCTATTTATTTGAGTGGAGTCAGGTGATCGGGGCTCTGTGCCACCTGGACAGCTGTCTGGGTGGACGTGTGTTGTCCTGCTAGGCCAGAGTCTGAGGCCTGTCCCAGGGACATCTGGCTGCTAGGCTGTCTGAGGGCCTATCCAGAAGTAAGAGAGCAGCGTAGGGTTGGGACTGTGGCTTGCTGTCCAACCAGAAGTGACGGTTCTGCTGGCCGGAGAACCTGTTGTGGTCGGAGGTAGAGGAGAATCTGTCGCCACAAAGGGACCATCCACCTTGTTACCAGGGATCACAGTGAGTAGCTGAAGCAAGTACCGGAGCAGTATTCTCACCAACTGGGGACGGTGAAGAATTAGGAAATTTCAGCAAGGTGTCAAGCCAGGGACACAGCCAGTGGAGGTGACGCTTACAGAGCAGTTTTGTGTGCCAAGCCAGGGACTGAGCAGGCCAGTGGGTTGACGCTTGAGGAGTATCTGTGAATGCCAAGATAGGGCCCAGCAGGGACACGGGGGTGACGCTTGAGGAAGATACTGAGTGAGAAGGTTGTAAGAGCTCAGGGGATCCAGTGGCAGTGGATCAGAAAGTCTAGTGAAAGACTGGGAGCTCAGTTGAGTGAAGATCTACAAGAGGAGATTGTAGAGAAGAAGTTTGTTACAACTTGTGTTAGAAACTGTTTCAAGACCGTTACCATAGGAGACAGCAATCCTACACATGCAAATGGGGTGTCCAGCTGGATTCCTTTCCCTGCATGGCTGTCTACTTATAGAAGTCTCAGAGTCTGCCAATTAACCCTGCAACCACTTAAGGGTGTCCTGGCCCTAAACCCTCTCTCCCACAGTTCTGTTTAATAGACAATAAATCTCTTTGCATTCAAGAAGGGTCTCGCACTCATGAATCTACCTTAGGTAGATTAGGCCTCTCGGGACCCGGGACCTGGCTACAGAGACATGAGCACAAAAACAACAAATTTAATTATTTATTGGTTGAACTGGATGAACTTGTGCCTTTTTTTCGACCACACTAACAATGTAACAAATAAAGGGGCACTCCCAGCCCTGTGAGAGTCAATAGAGCCACAAGCCCAGGAATAGATAAAATCAAAATTCTGTTTAATGTGAAGTGAATTTTGATTTTATCCATTCCTTGTGGCTCTATTGACTTCGACATGGCTGGGGTCACTCCTTTATTTGTTGTTTTGTACACCTTCTTGGCAATGGCTCTTCATAAGTGGTCTGGATCTTTTTTTAAATATAATGGACAATAGAGGAGAGCCGTGGACCCACCAAGGCATTGGTTGATCAGAGCTGTGATTTTGGGTGAACTAATTCTTTAAATGAGAATTCCAGCCCTTCACTAAAACTGTTCTAAGACACTGAAGAACTCCAACCCAAGCGTGTATGACAAGACCAAAAAAATATGGAAGAGTAAAATTTAGTAACCACCATCTCTCATGTCTTTGAGATGCCTTGATGGCCAACTGGTAGATGAGTATGAGATTGGAAATTAATGCTGATGCTAATTAATGCTGAGCCAGGGCTGTGACTATGCCTTATAGACATGTGCAGTTTGTTTAGTTCCAAATTCGTATTTGAATGAATTCAGACAAATTTGTTCATTCGGAAACATTCAAATTTCTGAATTTTTCCAAATATTCGGAAATTCGAAAATTCGGAAGCTTGGAAATTCGAAAATCCGAAAATTCCGAATTTCGAAAATTTGGAAATTCAAAAATTTGGAAATTCAGAAATTCAAAAATCCGAAAATTCTAAACTTCAGAAAATCGAAATTTCGGAAATTCGGAGATTCAAAAATTCGGAATTTTGAAAATTCAGAAATCCAAAAGAACGAAAATCCAAAAATCCAAAAACTCGAAAATCTGAAATAATAACTAACTACTTAATCTCAAATTATCCATAATACCGAATGTAGAATCTAAATGAAAGGAACGTAATGAATTAATAATAATAAATAACAATAATAATAATAATATTAAAAAGGTATTAATATTATTATTTATTATTATTTAGTTTTGTTACATTTGTTTAGATGCGGCATTCTTTATTTTGGATAATTCGTAACTTCTGATAAATTGGGGGTCACAAGGTTGCTTTACCTACTGACTTTTCTGCTTTGTTTCCCTTATGTTTAGGAGCTCTTCCCCTTGGTCGTTTTAATATTTGTTCTTCAAAAACCTCAGTTTTTCTGTCATGGGATTCTGGAATCTTTGAATCCTGTTCCTTCTCTGTTACAATAGTGGAGTTTCTGGTTGTCCTTCTTGACCTCAGAGAAGGGGTAGAGAAGATGTACTGAGGAGCGACAGGGGGCTGTACAGAATCTGGAGAGATGGGTGATGCCACTGGTTCAACCTTTGTATTTTTAAGCTGGTCATACGCCAGGAGAACTGTCTTAGAAAGCTTAAGTTTTAAGAACGTTAGTTCCATCTTCTAATTGTTAGTGGGGGGGCAAATCAGTGTTCATTTTTGACCGCAGTGACGAGAAAATTCTAACAATGTATATGATTTTAATTTGGTACATTTAATCCAAAAGTAAATATGAAAGCATTTAAAGTACTTTTGAGCGACATTTGCCAAGTCATCAAATGTACTCATGAGGACTACTGTATCAAGGTTCGGTCGAAAATCTCCTAGTGTATGGCCAACTTAGGGTTATCTCTTCTGCTAAATTTCAAGTTTGCAAGATAGGAAGTCCAGACTTATACTAAGCAGAAAACCTATGTGCTTCTTAGCACATATATAAGATCCTTACCCATTGATTTCCTTTAATTTTCACAGCATTCATGGTCTTTTTATTTTCTTTCCTACAGGCAGAGAAGTCTATGTGACAGTCCTTGTTGTGGGCTCTGTTGGGGTTCTTCTGATCATTGTCCTTTCTGTTGTCCTTATCTGGAGATATAAACATAGAAAAGGGTCTCCTGCTTCATGTCAAGGATCACACCAAGAGACGGCCACAATGGGTAACATGGGTAATGGGTTATCATGGGTGTGCTGGAAGGTCTTAAAGGATATCTAAACCCAAGAACAAAAATGTCATGTATTTCAGCTTACCAGTCCCTACATGTTGCGGCTGCATAACTTTTATTGTTTAGGCTATGAATTTCTTCAGCTAGTACAAAATATACTTGTTGACCCTACTTAAAAAAATGCAGTGTCCTTGTCACTTCCTGTGAGCAATGTTATCAGCCTTCCAAGCTATATTTTGCAGCTATATTTACTCTGCACCCATGTAATAGACAGTGGCATCACTGGGGTTGGTGTCACCTTGTGCAGTAAAACATGGTGTCACCCCACCCAATCATTTTTTACCCCCCTCCCCTCAAAGTACAGACCCCCCTCTCAGTACAGACCCCCCTCCACTAAGTATAGACCCCCCTCCCTCAGTACAGACCCCCCTCTCCATTAAGTATAGACCCCCCCTCTCTCAGTACAAACCCTGTCTGCTAAGTACAGACCACCTCTCTTAGTACAGACCCTCTCCACTATATACACACCCCCTCTCTCAGTACAGACTCCCTCCACTATATACAGACCACCCTCTCTCAGTACAGACCCTCTCCACTATATACAGACCCCCCCTCCACTAAGTATAGTCACCCCTCCCTCAGTACAGACCCCCCTCTCCATTACGTATAGACACCCCTTCTTCAGTACAGAAGAAAGAAGGGTGAGCAGAGTTGGGGGGATGGAAAAGAGAGGGAGTAAGCAGAGGTTGGGGGGGTGAAGAGGAGAGGTGAGCAGAGTTGGGGAGGTGGAGAAGAGGGGGGATGAGCAGAGTTGGGGGGATGGAGAAGAGGGGGGATGAGCAGAGTTGGAGGGATGGAGAAGAGGGGGGGGGGACAGAGTTGGTGAAGGTGAAGGGGGGTTATGATCAGAGCTGGGTTGTTCCAGGCAATCAGGACATTTGCTTTGGGGGTTGGAGCAGAGGCTGGTGGGAGGGAAGACACTGGAACAGGTGTGGGGGGTCCGGGGGTAGGATGGTGGGGGGGGACAGGCACACAGAAGTTGCTGGGTATGTGCAGTGTGCAATGACACTGAGGAGTCAGGCTTGGCACAGGACAGTCAGCAGATGTGCTGCTATAGGAGGACTCATCGTGGCTGTGGCCTTTCTGGCGGCGGGCACTATGGCAGTCAGGGATACGGACATGGTGTTGCCGCACATATACCAGATGTGCCCAAATTTGTACTCATGCTACCGGGTGTCTCTCTCTGTTCGCCGCCCTTATCTTACCACCACTGGAAGGATCCAGAGGCATCATGAGGCACAGCAGACACCCAGACTCTCCTCAGCTAATCCCAACAATCACCAGCTGAGCCAGAACCAAGACTGGAGACTGAAAGGAGCCCTATGGGTGGTGTAAGTGTGACAGGGAATAATGTGACAGGGCGGCCACATGGGCCCTCTGGAGCAGGGGCAGGGGTTGCAATTGGGACCCCCACACCTCCATAGCAAAGCCACTGGTAATAGAAATGAAGTTCAAATTAGCAGATCACCTTAGGGTAACAATGCTGCTCCTCCATAGAGAGTATGTAAGTGAGCGTTGTCTCCCTGGGACAGGAATTGAAAGCCTGTAAAAGAAAACAAATGCAGTCAGCACATCTAAGGACTGGTAAGCTGTAATATATTACTTTTTGGGGTTTAGATACATTTTAAAGACCAAGTAAATGCACAGAAATAGATGTGTGGACAAGTATACATTGTAGTTGCATCCTCCATTCTCATCATCTCTACTTTTCTGGGTACAACATTGGTGTAGGTATCTAAACATGACTTTGGGGCCTTTTAGACACCAAAGGGTGACCACACAATGGTCAACAATCAGTACTCAGTGACAGACCTAATCTCAAAAATACAAATCTGTTTGAGGACGCTTGGACCAAGGGCATGGGCTAGTATTTTACCAGCACATAGCACTTAATGGAAAGGGCAGGAAGAAGCATTTTCATTGAGAGGAAAGATAATTTTAGGGATTTCACTGACCCAAACAGCTGTGGTCAGGGCATTTCTCACCTTGCAGCTGCATGTAAACAAAGGGGTGGGGATGCTTGTGTCGTCATTGGCCCAATGTAACAAAATATTACAGCACACACATGCAAAAAAGACATTTACCTCCTGCAAGGCTATTTAAAACACCTAGACATTTTCAAAAAACATTATAAAAAAATATGGGGATTTGGTCACACCATATGGCTATATGGTGCTTAAGCCCACTTACTGTGATAAAGTACCCCATGGTTAGTGGGTTCTACGCTATCCATAGACTGGGAGATCCTGCTTCTCTGAACCATGGGAGCCATACACTCCTCTATATGGGAGAACTAGAGGTCTCCACCTATGACACAGGTGGACACTAATGTGTGCGCTGTAATATTTTGTTCTGTTGTATGGTCTTATGGCTATATGTCTTGCTTGTCATTGACCCAATGGGGTCGATTTACTAAACCTAGGGAGTGCAAAATCTGGTGCAGCTGTGCATGGTAGCCAATCAGCTTCTAACTTCACCCTGTTCAATTAAGCTTGGACAATAAAACCTGGAAGCTGATTTGTTTCTATGCAGAGTTGCACCATATTTTGCTTTCTCTAGTTTTAGTAAATCAACCCAAATATGTCCTCATGGATATATTTAGCTAATGTTAATTACCTTATATGGATGTGTGGTCACATTAGACCAATGCTGTCACAAGCATCCCCACCCTATTGTGTACCTGCTCCTGGGAGGCAGAGAATGCTCAAGCCCCTTCTGATTTGGCCAGCAGGGATGCCACCGTGTGACAGCTTACCATTGGTTAAGCCAAACTGTGTTTGGATTGAGTTTGGACCCAACCCAGCTCTTTCCTACTTGGCATCATTAGAGATACAGTAATAGTGACTGATAGTAATTGTTGCACTTTGTGTTTTTTTGAGTTGTTAACATAGGACTTCTTTATTACACACGGGATTTCCTTCTATTATAACATAAATGTTGGCTTTGATGGGCTTTCTGTGGCTGAAAGTAACTCCTGCTGTGCATGTTGTGAGGGGTTCCCACTATCCTTGAATAATGTAATAGGTGGAGCTAGGACACATAAAGAAGGATGGAGGCACCCAAAAATACCAGGTGGACAGGAACAGAGGAATTATGGCCCGGGAGATCTCATTTTTGGGGTATCAAAGCTATATAAAAATCAGGGGCTTCCTTAAAACTAAAATATCACTTTTGGGTGGGCTGACACTTTCAGAAGGGCTGTATTGTAATGACCCTGTGGCCTTTTCTTACATTTATTAATTAGGATTTTTTTTTACCTTTTCCCCCAGTAACTGATGCAAACCCAGATCCAGAAGAAGTTTGCTACACCTACCTAGAATTAAGTCACCTGCCTAAAGGTAAGTTCAATTATTTTGTGGCAGTAGAGTTTTTTCCAAGAATAACCCCAAATTATCTAGTATGGTTTTTAATGTTCTGTCATATTTCACCCCTTCCTGTCCTCAATCTGTATACTACACTCCCCAGCACAATGGCCCATGCTGGCCATACGTTAACTGACACTATGCAGTGAGTGTCTCTCAATTCCGGCTGCCACTGACAGCTTCAGTCCCCTCTGAGGGTCAGGAACCAATCAGATTAGTTTCCAATTATGTAAGCTCCATATCAGATATAGTGCTTATACGAAGACTGGAGGCTAGGCTTACAAAATTAGCTTTCAGCCTTCAGATGCTACTGCAGCCTGGTTGTGACCGTGGGCATCTGTTTAATACTGTAATTGTCATCACTGTCACCGATGATAAAAAGCTTAAGGGTCCACACTCAGGCTGTCAAGGCCCGAAGAGTTGGATGCCACTGACTAGTGAGGGTGCAGGTTGAGGAAAGGTCTGTCCAAACCCAAAACATGCTGCAGAAATAGGAAGAGATAGCCCAGTTGCTGCACGCCTCACCAGGCCCGAGTGGTTAGCAAGTAAAAGCAGCCTCAGAACCATTCATGGACTATGCGGAGGGTGGGGGTAAACATGTTGGGGTCGTGGTCTGGATGAATGAAGCTGAGGCTGTTTTTACTTGCTAACCACTTGGGCTGGGTGAGGTGTGTGGCAGCTGGGCTATCTCTTCCTATTTCTACTGTAATTGTCATATACAATTAGAGCATTAAAAATATAATACAAAAACTATGTACAATTCATGTAAACTAATGAATAAACATGCATAAAATATAAATTCTATCAAATATAATGTGACGACAAGTGACAATTGCTCACAAAAAGTTCAAATAATCCTCAATGTTGTGCAAAACAAAGAGCTTACCCAATTGAAGGACCTCGACTGAACCCCAAAAAAGGTTTTTGCTCTCCTTAAATATAGACTCTTACTACAAAGGTCAATCAATACAGCATGATATCACTATCAGGGCCTGGGCATATACAAGGCTTCTCCAGAATGGACACAACTTCTCCCATAGTTTAGCCACATGGATCAATCTATAAAAGTAGCCCAGGGGAATGGATCCCAAACACACACTCTCAAAAAGAAATACAAAAATCCACATAGTGTTCTCCACAACCATTTATTTAATAAAACATTGAAGGTGCACTCGCATGCATTTGAAAAAAGAATCATTTAACATGAATCATAAGCGGCACTGCAATGTGTAGATATGCAAAATGCAGCACAGTGGGACAGTGTTGATTGGCCCTGTGCTGATCACATGCACTCAAAAACCCTCTACACACCAAATTGAGGATGTGCAGCCTGACTCCATAGACTCTGTCATTAGGAAATTATCAGGGGACAGTGGAAGAAGGGGAGGATCAGAGCAGACAGGATCAAACAGACTTTTTACACAATGCAGAGGATAACCCCTTAGGTTCCACAGATTTAGCAGCACGGAGGCGGATAGCAGCGGAGGTACCCGGGTCTGGATCTACACAAGGGGACCCACAGTATCGGTCCAAAAGGAAGTAATCCATGGTGCAGTAAAGCCTAAGAGGGACATCCAGCAGAGGCAGCTACACAAAGACACCCACTCCTCTGCCTAATACCCCCTCGGGGGTGAGGTATTCTGGTGAGTGGGGGAGCACGGGGGGGGAGCACCTGGAGTCACCAGCTTTTACCTGCACGGAAGTCACCTTATACTACCCCTTGAGCATCTTTGAATGCATGTCAACTGATTTGGATATCTTCAACTGTTCCTGTCTTACATAAATAGACACTTGTTTATCTTAATATAGGGACTGTTTCACAGATGTTGTACTCACACTCGCTGTCTCTGATATGAGTATTAACTGTTTGGATTCCTGTATATACATATATTTTACATATGAAATTTGAGGTTATTTAATATATTGTAATATAGAGGTTTTTGCACTTTTGTTCACTCTATGCACAGTGCACTTTAATCACCATATATATTGGGGATATGTGGTAACCCCATACGGTTGCCGATAGCCCCTAACAGGGCGTACCTCACGGACCCCGTATATATTTTCAATAGGAGGTTACTCACAAAATTCTTTCACAATTTTATGATTAATTTTTTGTTTATATTTTTTGTTCAAATTTGGTTTATCACCTATGATAAGGTCTATATTGAAAGTAGAACCAGTATAAATTCAACTCACTTATTGTAATAATCATACTCACAACACAGAAGATGTGTACACTCATTTATTAGGATTTATATTAATTAATTTATTAATTTATTTATTTCATGTGAAAAAAGGGGGTATTCATTTAAGGAACGCATAATTATTATTTTTTTGGCTCACATACACAATTGTTGTCACCAGTTTTTATCCATTCACGTTTTTTATCTATTCACGTATTTATTTACTCTACTGACCCCTAAACAATACTTACTGATAACAGGGCAGCGCCAATTCCTCATATCTCTTTATTACATATGTTGGCCTTTATATTGGTCTTCTTGCAATGTGATATAATTGTTAATATAATTTTTTTTTGCATTTCATCCTCTGTAGGAAATACAATCAGAAAT
The DNA here is from genome assembly GCA_037952835.1 of Lithobates septentrionalis. Lineage (NCBI taxonomy): Eukaryota > Metazoa > Chordata > Amphibia > Anura > Ranidae > Lithobates > Lithobates septentrionalis. The sequence goes on along the minus strand of JBBDGP010000705.1, from coordinate 946,690 downwards.
GTAAGTATGAAAATACTTTTCACACTATATTTGAGATTGATAGTATCAAAGTGCCAAAAAAATGTGTTAAAAACGAACCAACAATTAGTTTCTATTTGATGAAAGCTCCTTAAAGTTTCTTCTTTCAACATCTCCACTTTGGGGTAAAAGTCTTCCACTCCACACATTTTCCACTCCTTATTAAGGGATTGAACAGTACTGACTGGCATATTCAAGGCTTTGGATATCTTTTTATATCCTTTTCCATCTTTGTAAAGTTTCATTACCTTGTTACACAGGTCTTTTCTACCTCCTCATGGCTCAGTGTCTAGCCTGCTTAGGGCATCCATGTGAGAGCTAACAAACTCATTGACTATTTATACACAGACACTAATTGTGAATTAAAAAGCCACAAATGTGGGAAATTAATCTTTAATTGCCATTTTAACCTGTGTGTGCCACCTTCTGTGTTTGTACCAAGGCCAAACATTTCAGGGTATGTGGACTTTTCATCTGGGCCATTTGGGTGATTTCTGTTATCATTATGATTTTAAAAGGAGCTAAAAAAAATGATGCGATAATAAATGGCTTCATGTGATTGCTATCCTTGAATAAAAGACAGTATTTTTGGCATGATCAGTCGTATTTTCAAAATTAATGCCAAAATGTCACAATTTATGCCAGGGTATGCAAACTTTTGAGCACAACTGTGTGTTTGTGAGATGCGGTGTCATTAATTCTAAATGGCACCCCACAGCCCCAACACACCTTGCAATGGATATGCATTGCACTGCCAAAAAATATTGCATGCACCATTCTTTGGGAATGCAACACACATCTGTTGCAAGGTGCACTGGGGTGTTATTCAGAATGAATGCCACTGCATCAGTCCAAGGCATATAACACACATTGCCACAACACCATTGCTTGAAGAGGCATTAAATCTAATTGCAAATATCTGCTTAGATGACAAGAGGTGACCCCAATACATGTTAAGCCCAGGTCAGCCCACCAGGGGGGGGGGGACAGGAGGTGCCTATATGGAATGACATTGCTGCTCCCCCAATATGACTTCACTGCAGAACAATATGAGAGATGATATTGCTAATATAAGGGATAGCACAGGTCCCCAAATATAGGGATGTCATCACTGCTTTAATATGCAGAATGACATCACTGCTCCCCAGATATGAAGAATAACATCAGCACAACACACATGGGCAGCACAGTGGTGTAGTGGTTGTAGTGCACCATCTGCCTGTCTATAAATTGGTCCTAGTATCTGTGTATGTGTATGTGTTTGTAAGCGCATCAGGACCCTACGGGGTAAGACTGCACTATATCAAGATGCAACTCAACTCAACATCCATTTGGATATGGAAGCCTAGGGCCCTCTCTCGGCGGCAGGGCCGCTGATATTAGGACAGCACCTGCCCTCCTGTACAGGGCCCAGACACCATAATTTCAACAGGGGGGCCCAAAGCAGCAGGAAGGACGCAATTAATGGAACCAACCCACCTGTGTTTACTATGCTTCAGTTTGTGAATAAACAGGGAGCCTCTGTGCAGAGTGCCTCCTGTTCATTCATTCTGCAGCTAAGGCTGCACAGAAAGGATTGAGGAACCTGTGTCCTCAATCTCTCTCTTTCTCTGTCTCATATGCGAGGCATTGGGTGTCTGTTTAGACCACTGATATTTCACCAACCCCCCACAGGGCTGTTAAAACAATGTAAAATATAAAAAAACAAAATTGTAAAAATCTAATAAAAAAACCATAAGTAAAGCAGTTGTAAACTGCGGCTGGTAAAAAAAAATAAAAACCACCTGAAAAGCAATTGTGTAATGTGCTAGTCTAGTAATGCATACTAGCACATTATGCAATACTTACCTTAGAGCGAAGCCATCCCGCGGCGCTGTCACTGCTGAGAGGGCTGTCATCTTCCCCCATCTTTCTTCTGGGTTTGCACACTCTGGCTGTGTGATTGGCCAGAGCCTCGATGACGTCACTCGGTTCGGGCACGAAGCTCTGAAGTTCCAGCAAGGTATGCCGGACCTTCAGAGCGCATGCAACAGTGATGTCACTGGCTGCAGGGTGAATATCTCCTAAACGGTGCACGCTTAAAAGATATTAATTTTACCTTCAGGTAAGCCTTATTATAGGCTTACCTGTAGATAATAATCACAAAGTGGGCTTTACTACCACTTTAAGGGCTCATTCTCACAGGTATTCTGGTTTGTTCATGTGGGTGAGGCCGCCTGTTAGTCATGGTTCAATGTTCCTGTGAGCTAGGCTGTACGAGGCCCAAGATTTCTAACAGCAGCCCTGCTCGGCAGGTCCCACTCACCTCTCTGGCCGGCTCCACTCTGCTAGTCCCAGGCGAGAGGCAGGAGCGGGGTCAGTGAAAGTCTGATTGACAGTGCTCCCAAGTCAAATGTTGAGCCACCAAGAAAGTAGGCTGTCACTGGAGGGTTTCAAAGGAATGCAGCATGTCCACCTAATTCACTGGCCATTCTTGATGTTCCAATAACAGCCATTGAGTTAGGTGGACATGCTGCATTCCCTCACAATCCTGTGACAGCTGTGGGGGAGATGCCGAAACTCTCCACTGTATAGGACTCATCCTACTTCCAAGCTAAACCTGATCCCCCCTGCTGATCCAATGGGGCCTGGGACCAATATGTAAGGAATGGCTGTTCCCCCCATCAGTGGCCTTAAGAACATCCCTATAGCTTTATAAATGGTGGTGCAAAGTTCCCAGAGTATTGTTGCAGAACACCTGAGATGATATGAAGCCACCTAATGTCTCTACTCACTAACCTGTCATATGTCGCAATTCTTTCCCAGGATGGGTTGACTGTCACCTATGCTACTGTGAAGGATCCAGATATCTGAACGTGTATATGAGACCCAATCCAGATGGAGCATCTTTAATGTCCAGGATGTTAAAAAAAAGTTCTTATGTGGTCAGCATATCCCCAAAATCGAATACAAAGCTATTAATAAAGTCACCAGCCAAAATAATTGGATTTGATGGAGTGAAGAAGGATTAGAACTTTTTAGATGCTCTCTGTGTCCGAGTTGGGGAAATGTCACTTCCCTAATGAAGGGGTCTTGTGTGGCCCTGAAATGTCACTTTTTTGCTGTGATGGGATCAATAAAGCTTTGGACCTTTTTGGAGATACTTTTGTACTGGACACATATCCTTCATTCCCAGTTGGGGAAATTTCCCCTCACTTGATCTCCTGGCTGACACCCACCAGGGGACAGAGAGTAAGGATGAATCTCCGCAACGGGGACACAGACAACTATGAAAACTGGTTCTAATCCTCCAAGAAAAACATTTTGTCCAGAGTTGACTGTTTTATCAGTAAATGGAGCATTCACCTTCAGAGCCGCTGATAGGGGGGGGCCACTGGTCCTCTTGTAGGGGGTCCGAACACACAGGGCGGCCCACACAGGATGGGGGATTAGTGATGGACGACAATTGCAGAACTCTTCCTCCAGCAACTGAAAGCTGGTCTCTCTCCCTGCTGCCAGCTTTTATCTGCTGAGAAAGAGACAGTTGTCCCTCACTAATCCCCCTCCCAGGGCTGGCTCTAATGTTAGCTCTGCTCCTGAGTGGGTTACAAGGCAGGGTGGGTGTAATGCCAGATGGAGTAATGGGCACCAGACACTTTTTGAACGCAAAAGAGATTTATTGCCTCTTAACAGAACTGTGGGAGAGCGGGTTAGGGCTAGGACACCCTTAAATGAATGCAATGATAATTGGCAGACTCCGAGACTTCTATAGGTAGTCAGATATACAGTGGAAGGCCTCCAGCCGGATACCACTTCTGTATAGGTAGGACCACTGTCTCCTATGGCAACAATCTTGTAACAGTTACTAACGGTATTGTACTTACCTATTGGTAACACAGAATAGTTCTCTTCACAACCTGCAGTCTCTCACTGTTGCTCTTCACTCACTGAGCTCCCAGTCTCTCATTAGACTCTCAGACCCAATCACCACTGGGTCCCTTGAGCTCTTCCACTTCCATAACTCAGTATCTTCCACAAGCGTCACCCCCGCTTCCCTTCTGGTTCCCTAGCTTGGCACTCACAGATACTCTTCAAGTGTCTCCCCTGCAGACCCGCTAGGTCCCTGGCTTGGCACCTATTGATGCTCCTCCAGCGTCACCTTTGCTGTCCTGCTGGATACTTGGCTTGGCACTTGCTGAAGTTTTCCCACTTCGTCTCTTAAGTTGATGAGAAGACTGCTCTGGTACTGGCTCCAACTTACTCACAGGGGGTCCCCGGTAACAAGGTGGATGGTCCCTTAGTGGCGACGGCTTCCCCTCTACCTCTGATCTCAACTGGTTCTCCGTCCGGCTGAACCTTTACTCTCTGTTGGACTCCAATCCTGCAGTCCAAACCCTGCGCTGCTTCTCTTGCTTCTGGATAGGCCCTCAGACAGCCTAGCAGCCAGATGTCCCTGGGATAGCCATCAGGATTTTGGCCTAGCAGCCCAGGGCAGCATAACACATGTCCACCCAGACAGCCTTCCAGGTGGCACAGAACTCCGATCACCTGACTCCACCCAAATAAATAGGCTCTCCCAGCAGGCCAAGGGGCTAAACGAAACCCCTGCCCATTGGCTGAGACACCCCATCCATTCATAACCTGACCCTGCTAAGCCCTTGTCTATCTAATGTCACCAGGATAACGCCACCTAGCGACAGAAGAGAAAAGGTGCAGCAAGTCCAGAACTAGAGAGGAATCAGTGGATCTACTAACAATTAACCAGGGCAACTACTGCCTGGCAAACTAAATTTATTAGCAACCCTGCCTAAACACCAGGGTGCTAGATTTGTTTCTCTCCCTCTGTGTCTCTGATCCTGAGGCTGCCCAGTCTGTATATTTTTTTTATCTCATCTTGATTTTTATTTATTAACTCAGTTTTGTCTTTTAGATTTAGCAGGAATTCTGTTAGTTATATTGTATTTGTGTCTAATGATTTTATTTTTTTAATAATGATTTTTTTGTATTTTTAGCAAAATATAGCTTTAGAATTTTCGGGGGGGGGGGGGGGGGCACTGTCAGGCAGTCTGTATGAGGCCCGGCGATTTCTATCAGCAGCCCTGTTTACCTTACTTAAGCAATCTATGAATTAAGAGATTTATAACTATTACACATTTTGTTTTGGCTGTAAATAAATTATTTCATTTTATAAAACATGTTTGGAATTTATTTCGACCTCTTTACAAAAGAAGATTCAAGAAGAAGAGTTTTATGTTAAAAGTTTTCTTAATGGAACATGGCAAATAAAAGTTACATCATACAGTCTTTTCCAAGGCTTCTATGTGGTGGTTGTTGGTTTTCTCTTACTGGAATGGTTAGGGATAACCAATCAGAAGAAAGCTCAGGGATTTTTACTGTAGGACATCCTGAGCTCCCTCCATCCTGACATGTGATCAGAGGAGGACAGCGCTGTCAGGGGGCTCCAAAGGAGGTCAGGTGAGTACATGTAGGTGAACAGGGTAGGCAAGGACTAAAGCCTCCTACACACGATCGGATTTTCCGACGGGAATTGTGTGATGACAGGCTGTTAGCAGAAAATCTGACCGTGTGTATGCTCCATTGGACAGTTGTTGTCAGATTTTCCGTGGACAAATGTCTGTTGTCAGATTTTTCGAGCGTGTTTACATAAGTCCGTCGGAAAAAAGTCCAAAGTACAAACACGCATGCTCGGAAGCAAGGACGAGCCAGAAGCGGTCTGTCTTGTAAACTAGATTTCGTAATGGAGAATTAACATTTGTGATGCGCCAAGTTATGAAATCTCGAAATGCAGCGCACAATTCTCTTCTTCTTTAATGGGATAATAATGAAGCAGCTTTGCTGGTGATACTGATGCAAACAATTTTCAAAGGCTTTTTTTTCTAGTGATATCAAGAATATTTTATTTTTTTGGGCAAGTTACCACAACACCATTATCCTGTAGTTTTTAAGATCAAAGATACAACTATATTGGTGGCATTTGTCAATTTTACATTGCATTTTTTTTTTAATGTAACTGCCTACTCCCAAACTGTCATTTGAAGTAAAACACATAGCCAAGTATTATTCTACACAATTTTTTTATTGTGCATTCAAAAAAGAAAACAAATAAAATTAGACATGCTCTCTGCCAATAGAACTTAACCAAAAAGTACATTCTATGCATCCAAAAATATAGAAAATATACCAAATCAAATCATTATTATTCAACCAAAAAATAAAATAAAAGCCTCATGCATGTGTCCTGCTTCTTAATATAGGGGGTCAACAATGCCACGAGTTGGTGAAAGCAGGGGTCCGTCATCTGGAGATAATTCCGAAAATTATCTGGATTATTCTCCTGGAGCTCCCGCAGCAAATGCATATGACAGAATTGGTCATTAATAAAGCAACCAATTTTTGGTCCAAGAAATCCTCCTCCTCCTGTTCCTGGACTGGACTTGGGTCAAAGCAATAACTCCAAGGCCAATAATAAATAACACGTTATCTCCTCCGATTACGCAACATGGCTGGTTGACAAATGGCCATTCAGAAACAAACTGAAAAGCACGAAATGAAAAGCGCAAACTGAAAAGCGCGAAATGAAAAGTGCAAATCAACACTCACCAAACTTCTACTAACATGAAATTAGCAGAAGGAGCCCAAAGGGTGACGCTAAAGAGCTGAAAAACCACGTAGTATGTCACTACATTCGTGTTTGTTGGCCAACAATTCCTTGCCGTTTGTATTAAAGACAAAATCCAGGCACACGATTTTGGGCAAAAGTCCAATGTTTTGTCTGCGGAAAATCCAATCCTGTGTACGAGGCTTAAGTCAAGCTCCAGATAAGAATGGCTAAGTTCTGTAGAGTTAAAGCACAACTACAGAATTTAGGACCCTGAAGCCACCTGTCTCCTCCTGAAGCGAAGTGTTTTTCATTGAAAAAAGAACCCTACACATACCTTTTTCTTGCAGTCTTCTAGCTGGTGACAACACCAGTACTTCCTCTGCTTCCTCTGGTAGCCAGGGGGATGGGCATTCTTCCAGGATGGAGCAGCACTCAAGCTATGACAAGTGAGTGCTGCTCATTCCTGAAATACTGTGAACCCAAGCTGCTTGATGACCCACCCCCGAGGTGCTGTGTAAACCAAAAAAAGCTCACAGGATGTGGGAAGAACGATGTGAGTGTCATTGTGCCCAAAGAGGACCATCGGCTCTGTACCAAGATGGAAGTCAGGGCTGGAGCATGAAGAGTTTAAGTGAAGATTAAAAATGAAAAGCGACATCTTGATTTTTTTAAAATGATTGTTTGTACTTTACTTTGAAATGATTAATAGCATTTTATATTATGTTTTCTTTTTTCTTAATAGTTAATTTTATAATTACCATTTAAAATTACCATTTTATAAGAACAAGTACACCTGTTGCCTGATTAGAAGGAAAGATTATGCAATTCTTGATGTATGTAAGACCCACCAAACCCATAGAATTGCACCATACATATATGCAACAGAAAGTTGGGTGAAAATTAAATTTATTATTTTATTACATTAACTATTTTGTTTCCTAGGAAAGATATTGGCTACAATACCAGGGTCAGTGTTTTCCCCAGTCATGACATTTAGAGAAGGACTGAAATAAAGAGAATCTTCTTACATCTGTCTTGTATCATTGGACTCTTTGGAGGTATCCCCTTTGGTCCATTAGAAATATTCAAGTTGGTTGTAGCAGCCGGTAGCCAATGCAGATTAGGTATGAGTCGATTGTACCTGGGTTTGTTTTGTGGGTAGGTCCAACATGGTGCCGAAACAAAAACACTCAGTCCAGGTGCAGAGAAACGGGAATATATTGTATTTGAAGTTCAGCAAGACACATCAAGCCCACTGGGAAGGGAATTCAATTGGGAACAATCACAGGATGACAGGGATGTGTCAGTGGTGAAGTGGTGGTCTCAGGTGGGCTGACAGCTTCTGTCTCAAGGAGCGGAATGCGGTCTGGCTGGTCCGCACCCAAGTGGGAAGGCTTCCAGATAGGATGGCGTGTCCCTGCGCTTTCCCTGTTCATTAGAGATCTCTCCCTGACACTAAGCACTGTCCCCAAACGGGTGACCTGTCCCTACTCTAACCACACACAAATTGCCCGACAAGCCCCTGAGTCAGGGTCCTAAATAGACTCTGCCTGACCCAAGATGGCCACCAGAGTCAGCTGGGGTGCCAGCATCCAATTAGATACCTGCCCCCTGTGACTCAGGAAACCTCTTGACTTCCTGTTCCTCTGCAATGCTGTTGCAGTTGAGCGCCACCTGCAGTGGAGAAAATAGACTGCACTTGGCTGCAGGTAGACACATTTTTTTTGTAAAGCCTCAAGGTTTTTTACCTTAATGCATTCTATGCGCCCGCGAGGGAACCCAGAAGAAGAGGATCGGGGGCTGCTGTGTGCAAAATGATTTTACAGAGCAGGTAAGTATAGGCATGTTTGTTATTTGTATATATAAAAAAAACAAGGGTTCACAACACCTTTAAGGCTTTTTTCCCACTGTTTTCACCTGGCCAGTAACACACCTCCTGTATTAGAGCAGACCCACTCTGGATGAAGGAGCACAGTAGGCACACCAAACAACAGTATTGTCAGTCTGGGGGGAGGGGAGTGTTGGAAGTACTAGCAGATTTAGATACACTAACAAATTGAAGCCAAACTTCAGCTCACAAGTTATAAGCAGTTACAGCAAATAGTATTTTGTTTTCCTTTTGGGATAAAGGTTTTACATAAATAAATAAAAGCTGATCATTGGAAGCACCCCTGCCAGGGGTAAATGGTTTGTCTCATCCCTGTAACTATAAGAGAGCTTGTTCTTTTGAAAAAAAAAACCAACAGACTTACTGACCAGATCACTAATTGAAAATAGTAGAAAGAACGCCTACAAAAGAAAACAAATGCAGATATTACATCTAAGAATAGGTAAGCTGCAATATAATAAATGTTTGTTTTTAGATTCAATACTGCTTTAAAAATGTAATATATAAAAAAAAAAAAAAATTGTTTTTTTTGTAGATGTATTTAAAATAGGAGTAATGCTGTTAATTGGAGTTTGAATGGATTCGTTGGAACTCATATGATTGATGGATTAATGAAATTTTTTTTTTCTCTATATGTATGGCAACTAAAATAAAAAAAAAAGAAAAATGAAAACAAAGAAAAAAGCTCCCTCACTGAACACTGAGCCGTGGGCAAAGCAGAAGTGGTCACCGAGCTCACACATTCGGGAGTGTGAAAAAGGAAGGAAATAACGTGGGATTCTTGAGAAAAACTATAATAAGATCAAATGCACAATGCGGTACAGATATTTTTAGGTTATTTTGCTCTAAAAAAAGAGTGACATATATTATTTTTTAATGTATTTTTTTGGAAATGAATGAATGAATGAATTTATTATAGTCAGAAACAAAAAAAAGAAAAAAAGAAATTAAAACAAAAATCCTTTTCTGGTCAGGAAAGTATAGAAATATAACAGAACAATATTTAGTATTCTTACTTTTAACCAGCAGATGAAACTTTTTTTTTCTGTGTCTCCTTAGCTGTTGCAGCAAAAAAAGCTTGCTAGTCACAGATCTCAATTCTCAGAGCTGACATTTAGCCAAACGAATGAGCAGTGAGGCTTCCTTCTTCTATCCAAAGCTTGATACTGACAAAGCAAGTCTCAAATCAGGCAGCTGCTGCAGTGCCATCTCTTTTGGTTACCCATTGTCCTTTGGGAACCCTTTACCATCTATGAAAATGTATCTGCACTTAAAAAATGATCTAAATAGATGAGCATAGTTCTGTAAGCTGTTTTAAAATATTGCTTTAAATGATAATATAATAATAATATATATTATAATTTAAATATTATATATTATAATACAGTATATAGCATTTAAATTATAATATATATATATATATATATATATATATATATATATATATATATATATATATATATTACAATAATTAAATATATTATGTAATATATATAATATTGTTGCTTAAAGAGTTCACAAAGATCAATCATTTTTTATTTATAGTTCTGTCCTCTATGGCAGAGATCCCCAAACTTTTTGGCACAAAGGACCAGTTTCATGGAAGCCAATTTTCCCATGGACTGAGGGGGGGGGGGGGGGGGCTGGTGGATTGCATGGTTGGGGTGGACGGAATATTCTGTCTGTCCTCAGCCCCCCTTCACAGCGCAACCCCCTTTACAGTGCAGTCCCCTTTATATTACAGTGTCGGCCATTGATGCCATCCTATCAGCAGGGCAGGGGGCGGTAGAGCTCCTTCCGGCCGGTGCCCTGCTGAAAGGATGATATTGATGACTGGCTGGGCGGAGGAGCCGGGAGAGAACACATGGGCATGGTCACACAGCAGGAGGTGAGCAGTCGCCCATCGCACATTATTGCCCTCTCTTCTAGAAGTATCAGTTACTGTCAATTCTGATCCCTCCAACCCTCAGCTCTCTAAATAAAAACTTTTATCTAGTAGCTTGGGGAGGAGCAAAAGGTAATACTATAGAGTGTTTATTATTAATATTGGTATATTTCCCCCAAAAGGGTGATTGATTATATTCTTATTGGTACATCTACCCAAAGGATTGCCTGTAGGGTGTAACCTGAGTTTACAATTCTTATTAGTAAATCTGCTTCAAAGGAAAGCCCATATGGTATCACCTGAGTGTACTATTCAGTGAGATAGAAACGGAAGCCATACCTTGCCAAAGTGACAACACTGGACTCCAATCGGGTGTCCTTACTATTGTGTGATCCAGCTGGACCACCAATCCTGGGTACAAGGGCAGCAGTGTCCACCATAAAATGTAATATGAGTTTTGTCTAAACTATCATATCAGGTATGAATTAAGATCTGATTGGCTATCACAGATTATTCCACTTTCTTCTTTCTCATGACATGTTTTTAACTTGAGGGGAATATCTATAAATAAAACTCAGGAAGTGAGAAGACAGCCATGACCTCCGATTCTCAGAAAGACGCTCACAACTTCCAGGTCCCGGCTACCATGTCTGTCTTCCTCGCCATCATGTTCCTGTGTAAGTAGAATGTTTTTTATTGTTTATATGATCTGAGTATCAGTTGAGTGTCTTTCCTTTGAGATCACGTGAAACACACAAAACAACTCATTACTGTGAACCTTCTACAGCGTCCTCTTCCTCCTCCCTTATTCTTCTTCCTCGTCCGCCTCTTCTTCTTCTTCTGCCCCTTCTTCTTCCTCTTCCATTACCTCTTCTTTTTTTTCTTCTTCTTCCTCTTCCTCCTCATCCTCTTCTTCTTCCTCCTCTTCTGCTTCCTCCTCTTCCTTCTCCTTTTCTTCTTCCTCCTCCTCTTCCTCTTACTCCTCTTTTTCCTCCTTTTTCCCCTCCTTCTCCTCTTACTCTTTCTCCTCCTCCTCTTACTCTTCCTCCTCCTCCTTATCCTCCTCTTACTCTTACTCCACAGCCTTGTTATACTTCTGCCCCCCCACCCCAGTTATTTTTTGTTACTTTCTTTGTCACCTCCCCTCATACAGGAGGACTATTGTAACATAAAACAGCATAATTGCTTCTGACCAATGAGAAGGAAGTTCAAAATCACACATGTTCTAAAAATCATATAACTTCCATCACTGGTTCTCTCCTCAGATTACACGGTGCAGAATATTATACGCCTGGTGATCTCTGGATTTGTATTATCTGCTGCCGTATGTTTCACCTACTTCCACAACAAGTGGTAGAGAAGAAGAAGAACTTCTAGGAATCTGAGGACCTCAATGAAACATCTACGTGAACATGGAAAATGTCTTGGTTGAATTTAAAGTGATACTAAAGTCTTGTGTTTTTTTTTCTCTTTAAAAATAACAAACATGTTATACTTACCTGCTCTGTGCAGTAGTTTTGCGCAGAGCAGCCCAGATCCTCCTCTTCTCAGGTTCCTTACCGGCGCTCCTGGCCCCTCCCTCCCATCGAGTGCCCCCACAGCTAGCAGCTTGCTATGGGGGCACCCAAGCTGAACCACAGCTCTGTGTGTCTTTTCACCCTTTGGGAACAGCTTATGGGCAACCACTTGTACAAGGACTTTCCTAACTTTAGGGTATGGGCAGCACCGCTAAGGAAACAGCAGCACAGCCAGGTCAATGTACAGCCAAATTAAATGTACAATCAGTTGTAAGTATAAGTATAACCTTTTATGTAAAGGAATTCTCTGTAATAATGTGCTACCTCAGCTGTATTCTGCAAATTGATCCAGTAAACTGAGTTCTTGTTCAAAGAAGAAGTTGGTTCGTGTCATTTAATTGAGGTGGGGGGAAGGACATAAATGTGTAGTCAAGGTGTATCCAAAAGAACAGGTAAACAGTGAGTTAGAACCGTGGTTATTCCTCTGGGTTAAAAAGTAAAAGAGTGAATGGTAAAATAATTTTAATGGTGTAAGAAGAATGCAACAAGAAGGAAAAGCAGCCAACTGGCAGAGGAAACGGTGACAGTGGCAGGTTATGGAGGTTTTGGCAGAGAGCTATCAGGGTTGCAAAGGTTGTCTTTCCTCCGGGCCCTGGTGTTCTGCCACTGTGAGGTTTCCCAGCCTCCTCTTGCTGTCCTGCCCCTGCTATTGACTGCTCTGGTCTGGCATCTCTTGAAATTTACAGGCTGGTTCTCTTGTCCTAAGGATGGGAGAAATCAGTCTGTTTTTTCAGTAACTGAGAGTCCTGGTGGAGTCCTTCCTGCAACTCGCTCTTCTCCCTGCCAATGAGGATGCAGGGGAAGGAGCAGATCGGGCGGCCGTGGTTGTGTGAGCAGTGTCAGCAAGCAGAGGCAGGGGGGAGGAATCACCCGCAGGACCTGACTGGGGACTCTCTCCCTCTTAGACATTGATTTTTTGTAAAAAAAAAAAAAAATTATTGGGGGGGCACATGGTGGGGCACAGCATAATGTTGGGGGGGTCAGGGCCCCCTCTGCCCCCCCCCCCCTAGGGAAGCCATTGGCTGCCAGATATGAGAGGAGTCAATGTTGTGATTTATTTCCCTGTATTTGGATACGTTTTCTGTCAGTGTTACCTTCACAAGGGGAGGAGGGGCACCTTTTACTAGTACTCAATTGGATTTGCAGCAGTGGATACTTGGAGCGATGACTCTTGCATGTATCCCTGACAGCTAAAACTGGACTCTACGCAAGTTTCCTCAAGTTTCCTCTATATTGTATATTTCAGCTAGACTAGCAATCAACCCAAGTTAAAAGGCCAACAGTGTCCACCCTAAAATGTCATTTGAATTTTGTTGAGGCTTTCATACACCACTTTTAACAGAACTGGCTATACTGATCTGAGATATGATTGGCAATCACAGATTATTCATCTTTCTACAATCTTACAACATCAGTTTTAACTCTGGTGAAATGTCTATAAACAAAACTCAGGAAGTGAGAAGATGTTTATAACTTCTGCTTCTTAGTGAGACAGTCATAACTTCAAGGTCCCGGCTACCATGTCCATCTTCCTCACCATCGTATTTCTGTGTAAGTAGAAACGTTTTTATACTTAATATTATCTTCATATCGACTGAATGTCTTTCCTTTGAAATTGTGTGAATAACATAAAACAACTCATTACTATGAACCTGTTGGAGGCTCTATGTAAAACACACTCATTCTATTTACATCTGTTGTGGACAAAGTATGATGACCCCTCTTCTTCTTATGCTTTTTTCTCCTTCTCCTTTCCCTTCACATTATTATTCTTCTTCTTCTCCTTTCTTTTCTTCTATCATATCCACTAAGAATGCTAAGTACCAGCTAAGACAGCTGGTACTTAGCATTCTTAGTGGATATGATTGATTGTATCATAACGTACTTCTCATGGAGCAAGTAGAGAAGTACGTTATGATACAATTGAATAACATAATCTGCTCATTGCTGGTGGATTACACATCACAGAGAGGTGCATCTGACTAGTGCTGTTTTATGAGTATTGATTGTAAGCTATTTTGTGGTCTTGTCACATAGGCTGTAAGGTTCCTATTTACCTAGATAAGTCAGAACAACATTTGTGATTTCCAGAAGAGTTTCATTTTAATTGTCAAAGTCAATGATGAATGCAGCTGAATGTCATATCTAGCAAGAAAAATGTAATTAAAGTTTGGGGCAATGTAGGGTTGGGTACCGGGTCCACTGCTGAGTGCCCCTTGTCTCACATCATTAAGATATTGTTTTAAGTTGTATCCTCTTTCACAGTATATCCCAGAATTGTAATTCCACCCTTCGACTAACAGCATACAGCTCATGGGGAATTTGGTAAATCACAACATGAGGTATCTGAGTAAAGGGGGATTCTGGTGGATGCATATTTCAGAGGCTTGTCGCTGACATACATAGTAGAGGCTGATGACTGGAACTGCATAAGGAGGATGGGAAAAGGTGTAGCTGCTGATTGAAATAAGCTTCATAAAGGTGGTGGTGGTGGGTTGGCTGGAGGTTGCATGAAGCATAATAGAAGAAGCTTGGTATCATTGGTGGCACAGTGGTGCAGTGGTTAGCACTCTCGCCTAGCAGTAAAAAAGGGTCGCTGGTTCGAATCCCAACCACGACACTACCTGCCTGGAGTTTGCATGTTCTCCCTGTGCCTGCGTGGGTTTCCTCCGGGTACTCCGGTTTCCTCCCACACTCCAAAGACATGCTGGTAGGTTAATTGGCTTCTGTCCAAAATTGGCCCTAGTATATGAATGGGGACCTTGGATTGAGGGTAGGGACTGATGTGAGTGTGTGATGTACAGGGTTAGGGACAAGGGTCAGGGTTGTAGACACACACTCACTCAGGTTGAACTGGATGGACTGGTGTCTTTATTCAACCTTACTAACTATGTAAAGGGTTATGATGGATGCATGGAAGAATGATGGGCAAATGAACATGTCTAATTATTGTGTAAGGGGGCTTTTGGGATGACTATAAGTACAGTTGATGCTTACACAATGGGAGAGTGTCAGCATATGGTCTGATGGTTCAATGCAGCCTCCTGAAGCCATAGGTTTAGTTTTACCATGTCTGCTTTTACCTACATTAAGTCAGAGTCACAGGTCCATTCTTCTCGTGACCTGAGAAAATTGGGATCTTAAAAAACATCCCTCTTACAAAGAAAATAGATATGTTTTAATGACATATACTGTACATGATAGTTTCTAACAAGCGCATTCTGGCTTTTCAGCTTTAAACGTGGGAAAATCTGGTGAGTACAGAGCTGATACTGGATAATATGCCATAAATGCAATAATAATATAAAAATGTGATCTTAAAGTTTTCTGAGAAAGGAGTTTGGGTCATTGATTATCATTTTGTCAACAGCTTTGCTTTAATGCAGCTGTAAAGGTCTATACAAAAACAGTGTGGGTTAATATTGTGCGGGTTAGCTACATTTTTCACATAATTATGATTAAATATTTATTTGAATGTATCACAGAAATGCTTGTGGGAAAGGCCATAGTGCTTCAATTTGAATTTGGATCAAATTTAAGTTCATCTTAATTTTCCAAAGCTCAAAATTGATGGAATGTTTACATATTTGTAAGGACATTTTACTGTGGATTGTGTCTTTGTATTTGGACTTGTTGATGCTGTCAGTAAACTGTGCTGCCACTAGTCAATGTCAAGGTCCATACCTGAGGGCTTTAGATCTAATGTTTAGAAGCCTACCTGTGGTTTGTGGCAACTAAGTGTAGCAATAAAGTTACTTTAATAAAGGCAAAAGAATATCACTCACAAAAAGAGTAAAATCTCAAGCATGTAGTGTTGTATAAAAGGTTCCTTGCCGTCACTAAACCCGGTCTACATCCATCTGGGGTTCAAGGGCTGCGGCCCAAGCTGTTAGAAGCGTCGGAGGCTCTCAAGGCCTCATGTGGGCGTGGAACAAGGAGCCTGGTAGATGTGACGTCACAACCGGACGTGATGCAAAGACGTGGCGACGTGTTTGTGGAGCTCCTTCTTCAGGCCTGAGACCGAGTTTAGTGATGGCAAGGACACTTTTATACAGAGCTACATGCTTGAGATTTTACTCTTTTTGTGAGTGATATTCTTTTACCTTTATTAAAATAACTTTATTGCTACAATTAGTTGGCATTTGTCTCTTCCTCCTTGTGCCCTCACAGAGCGGCTTCTTACTCCCAGACTGAGCTGCCACAACAGTGAGCTTCTCTTCATGTAGACCTTATTTTATATCTATAGACATTCTATTGTGAACTCTTACCCCATTTTCCCCATATTAGCACCAGTTTTTTTTTGTTTTTGCTTTCTTGTGTCCCGTGCCTCTGAATTTATGTCTTTTGGCATTCAATGCATTCAATTCAGTCAAAGACAAGAGAAAAAAAGGCCTTTTTCTGACAATTAATACATTTGAGTATTTTGAAGATACAGCTTCTGCAAGGCAAAGCAGGTCTAGTACTGTTTGATGAAAACACATAATTGCTACACAGATAGACTTGGGTGGTGTAGGCACAGCATATAATAGGCATACTGCCAATGCAGCCCCTCCACCAATATAAGGTCCACAATCTCTCTTGGTCCTCCATTGCTGCAGCTGACATCTTCACCTGGTTATCTTCCAGATTTAGCCATCATGCCAACCTGACCTGAGAAACTCTGGCTCAAGTGTACAGGAGATAATGTATCCAGCATGTGCGGTTTATAAAACAATCAGATTAAAATTGCTAACACAACCTTACATTGCCATAAAGATACACACGGGGGAAATTTACTAAAACCGGAGCACTCAGAATCTGGTGCATCTCTGCACAGTAACCAATCAGCTTCCAGGTTTTATTGCCAAAGCCTTCCTGCTTAAAACACTTTAACTCCACTTTAAGAGAAAGAGAGTTGTCAGCTTTCAGATATGTGTAAGCAAGATCAAAAATAATAATGATACATTCAGTTTTTATAACGAAACATTATGTTTTCCATCCAATATTTTATCCATGGAACAGCACATTAAAGTAAATCTGACGCCATAAGACATGTGCGGTTCGTTCCGAATTACAATTAGGACGAATTTAAATTTTTTCGGAAATTCGGATGTATCCAAATTTTTGCTGAATTACAATAGTACTGAATTTAAACGAATTGGAAATAACGAAAAAAAAAATTCAGACGAAATTCAAATTCAAATCGTTTTCAAATAGATTTCGAATTCAAAAAGTTTTCCAATCCGAATAGTTTTCAAATTCGAATTCGAAAAGTATTCCAATTTCCAAAGAGAATACAATAAAATAGAAAATAAAGGAATAGAATAGAAAAAAAAATAATAGACTAGAAAAGAATATAACAAACAATAAAAGAATAGGATATAATGGCGCAAAACAGAACAAAATAGAATAGAAAATAAAAGAACAGAAAAGACTAGAATATAATAGAAACAAATAGAATAGAACTGTGACATTGGTCGCCTGGACAAAGAGGGTGAATCACCCCAGTGGGGTCACAGATAGTTATAAAACTAAAAAAAAAGAATAATTTTTATAATGAAATCCTTTTAATGGAGCTTGATTGCTTCAGGTAATTGGAATGATCAGAACATCTTATGCAGTAACCAGAAGACATATGCTGTGTAAGAGGAGTAGTTTTCATTTTTCCAAACACAGATCTACCAACATGTTGGGAAACTTTAGTGCCCAGAACTACAAATATTCCCTTTTCTATAGAGAATGTTTTTTTCTTATACTAGATGTGTTCACCTCTCTGTGTTTTGCTGCACACTGTGCTCTCTATGTGTTCTGTGTGATCTCTTTTCTTCTATAGGAGGGGCCATCAAACCTGTGGTGACCTTCACACCTAACTGGGGGAATATACTAGGAGGTGACGATGTGACTCTAACATGTGATGTGCCGTCTACTGTACCAGAGGAGCCCCGGACCTATCACTGGTACAAAGATAAGAGACCAATACCTGGAGATCAACAGAGACTTCATATAACATCTTCATTAGTGGAGGACAGAGGAGATTACCAGTGCCAGACCATCGGTGGTGATATCAGTGATCCCGTCTTCCTAAATGTTACAAAAAGTGAGTCATCCATCTCATCTCCATCATTACAGATTGTTGGGTGTGAATAGAACAACCTAAATTATTTTTCATTATATTTCAGATTTTGTCATCCTGCAGAGACCTCCATCTGCCATATATGAAGGAGACCCCCTGACTCTGAGATGTCATCATATAAGAGATTTTAATGCAATAAACACAAAATTCTACAAGGACGATCAGGAGATACAATCATCAAAATCTGACTCCGAGTTCCACATTCCTAATATAATGATGAGTCAGTCTGGACTGTACAAATGTACTAAACAGATACACCGCAATGATAGATCAAATGTACAAGAGCTTTCAGATCTATCCTTTATCTCTGTGAAAGGTAAACTAAAATCCTATTTAAAACTGTATCCTTAGAAATATTGGTTGATCCAGAGAAAGATGAACTCCCACAAAAAAATGCTCTTTAGAGTTCACTTTGTTGCAAAAAGTGTGCTTTCCTAACTTCCATAAACCATTTAAAGCTCATTTTTTCCCTAGCTGCATCCCCCCCCCCCCCCCCATCAAAAAAGCATCTCCGAGGTGGATGCAAACACAGCAAAATTAACATTTGTGACGTGACAAATAATGAAATCTCGAAATATAGCGCACAATTCTCTTCTTCTTTAATGGGATAATAATGAAGCTGCTTTGCAGGTGATACTGATGGAGTTCTGCCAAATGTATTATCAAAGACTTTTATTTTCTAGTGATATCAAGAATAATATTATTATGCTTGTTATTTTTTTTTTGCTGCAAGTTAGCACAACACCATTATCCCGTAGTTTTTAAGTTCAAAGATACAACTATGTTGGTGTCTCTTGTCAATTTTACATTGTGTTTTTTAAAATGTAACTGCCCAAACTGTCATTTGAAGTAAAACACATACCAAGTATTATTCTCCACAAATTTTTTATTATACATTAAAAAAAGAAAATTAGACAGGCTATCTGCCAATAGAACTTAACCAAAAAGTGCATTCTATGCATCCAAAAATATAAAAAATATAACAAATCAAATCATTATTAGTCAACCAAAAAATCAAATAAAAGCCTCATGCATGTGTCCTGCTTCTTAATATAGGGGGTCGACAATGCCAAAAGTTGGTGAAAGCAGGGGTCCATCATCCGGAGATAATTCCGAAAACCATCCCGATTATTCCCCTGGAGCTCCCGCAGCAAAGGCATATGACATATTTGGTCACGAATAATAAAGCAACCAAATTTTGGTCCAAGAACTCCTCCTGTGCCTGGACTGGACTTGGTTCAAAGCAATAACTCCAAGGCCAATAATAAATAATACGTTATCTCCTCCGATTCCGCAACATGTCTGGTTGACGAACGGCCGTTCAGAAACGAACTGAAAAGCGCAAACTGAAAAGCGCTAAATTAGAAGCGTGAAAAGAAAAGCGCAAAATGAAAAGCGCAAAATGAAAGGCGCGAATCAACACTCACCAAACTTAGCAGAAGGAGCCCAAATGGTGACTCTAAAGATCTGAAAAACCACATAGTACGTTACTATGTTCATGTTTGTTGGCCGACAATTCCTTGCCATTTGTATGCAAGACAAAATCCAGGCACACGCCTTCAGACAAAAGTCAGAGGTTTTGTCTGCGGAAAATCCGATCGTGTGTACGAGGCTTTAGTGTTATTTTAGCTTAGCACATTGAGCAAAAAAATAAAAAAATCCCCAAAATTCTACAAGGATGATCAGAAGATACAATCATCAGAATCTGACTCTGAGTTCCATATTCCCAATATAAGGATGAGTCAGGCTGGACTGTACAAATGTACTAAACAAATATACAGCGAGGATAGTTTAAATGTGTTTGAGAACTCATATGTATTCTTCATCTCTGTAAAAGGTCATTTAAAGTCCTACTTAAAACTGTGCTTTAGAAACCTTGGCCAATCCAGAGGAAGGTGAACTCCCACAAAAAGGAATGGCGATTTTTATTATATTGATTTTCCCAACCCCTGAAATTGGTATGGATGACCATTTTAAAAGCAAGTTGGTAGTTAGTTTCAGTAAAGTAGGATAATTGGTGGAAAATAAATCTAATGCCGTGTACACACGACCAGACTTTCCGGCAGCAAAGGTCCAACGAAACAAATCCGTCAAACATTCCGATCGTGTGTGGGCTTCATCGGACCTTTTCTGTCAAAAAATCTGATGGACCTTAGAAATAGAACATGTTTCAAATCTTTCCGACGGACTCGATTCCTATGGAAAAAAACGTTCGTCTGTATGCTAGTCCGACGGACCGAAAACTACGCAAGGGCAGCTATTGGCTACTGGCTATTGAACTTCCTTTTCTAGTCCGGTCGTACGTCACCACGTTCAAAAGGATTGGACTTTGGTGTGATCGTGTGTAGGCAAGTCCGTTTCATCGGAACTCCGTCGAAAGGTCCGTCGGAGTTCAGTCCAACGAGAAGTCCGTAGATGCTGTAGATTTTTGAATATTAACTGTAAGACCTGAAATTATTGAGTATTTTTTTAACATAACCATAAGGTTAGGAGCAGAAACTTGAGGCGAAGGATGTTATCTGCAAATAAGTATAATTTGTGATGACTTCCTCCCAGTTCTATACCGGTAATAGAAGGCTCCATTCTTATTCTTTGTGCCAAAGGCTCAATAAGAAGAGCAAACAATAGTGGAGAGAGCGGGGATCCTTGACGTTTACCTCTCTCTATGTTGAATGTCTCAAATTTGTAGCCTGCGTATTTAATGTAAGCTTTGGGTTTATGGTACAGTGCTGAGATCCATTATAAAAAATGAGGGCCAAAACCCCATTTACTAAGGGTATAGTGCATATAGGACCATGAAATAGAATCAATTGCCTTTTTTATATCCAATGAGAGGAAGCAGGCTAGAATGCCATGCAATTTAGCAGCATGTGATAAAAGGGTTGCACGTCTAATATTATCACTAGCTTGTCCAGTAGGGATAAATCCTACTTGATCTCTATGTATAATTTTACCAATAAGTTTAGTAGCAAGAATTTTAGCTAATATTTTGATATCTAAATTTAATAAGGAAATAGGACAATAATTCGAACAAATGGTATCATCAGTGTTAGGTTTGGGAAGCATACAAATAATCGCTGTCAATGTTTCCTGACTAAAAGAATGTCCTGATAGGAGAGAGTTGAGGGCATTAGCTAAAATGGGTGAAAGTGTTTCTATGTATGTGCGATAATAAAATGCTGAAAATCTATCAGGACCAGGTCTTTTGTTTAGTTTCAATGTTTTGATAGCATTGGACACCTCACCGACAGATACAGGATCCTCCAATAACTCTAATGCCCCGTACACACGATTGGACTTTCCGCCAACAAAACCGTGGAATTTTGTCCGAAGGGCGTTGGCTCAAACTTGTCTTACATACACACGTTCACACAAATGTTGGCCAACAATTACGATTGGAGTGACGTACTAGACGTACTACGTGTTTTTTCAGCTTTTTAGCACCACCCTTTGGGCTCCTTCTGCTAATTTCGTGTTAGTAGAAGCTTGGTGAGTGTTGATTCGCACTTTTCGGTTCGCACTTTTCATTTCGTGCTTTTCAGTTCATTTCTGAACGGCCGTTCGTCAACCAGACATGTTGCGGAATCGGAGGAGATAACGTGTTATTTATTATTGGCATTGGAGTTATTGCTTTGACATTTTTTTTTTGGTTGAATAATAATGATTTGATTTGTTATATTTGCTATATTTTTGGATGCATAGTATGCACTTTTCTGGTTAAGTTCTATTGGCAGATAGCATGTCTAATTTTATTCATTTATTTTTTTGAATGCACAATAAAAATAATGTGTAGAATAATACTTGGCTATGTGTTTTACTTCAAATGATAGTTTGGTACTAGGCAGTTACATTTAAAAAAAATACAATGTAAAATTGACAAGGGACACCAACATAGTTGTATCTTTGATCTTAAAAACTACGGGATAATGGTGTTGTGGTGACTTGCCCAAATACCTTTTTGTATTGAACTGTACTGTAATTGTGTTGTCCCCCTTATACATTGTAAAGCACTGCGTAAACTGTTGGCACCATATAAATCTCGTATAATAATAAATAAATAAAAAAAAAACATAATAATATTATTCTTGATATCACTAGAAAAAAAAGCCTTTGAAAATTAGTTTGCAATAACTCCATCAGTATCACCAGCAAAGCAGCTTCATTATTAAAGAAGAAGAGAATTGTGCGCTGCATTTCGAGATTTCATAATTTGCCGCGTCACAAATGTTAATTCTTCATTACAAACACTAGTTTACAAGACCGACAGCTTCTGTTTCCGAGCATGTGTGTTTGTGCTTTGGACTTTTGACTGATGGACGGAAAATTTGAAAACATGCTAGCCAACATTTGTTGGTGGAAAGTCCAACAACAATTGTCCGATGAAGCTTGCACATGGTCGGATTGTCCGCCAACAGCCTGTCATCGAACATTTCCTGTCGGAAAGTCTGACCGTGTGTACGGGGCATAACTGTGTTGTGGATAATGAGGGAAGGGAAATGTGGGAAAAAAAAACTCATCTGCCGTGGACGTATCCAGCTCAGTGTCAGATGAATATAAAGTAGTTAAATGTGACTTGAATTTTTTAAGTATTTTCTTTGGGTTATTGGAATATACATCCTTAGATATTTTAAGGCGTATAGGTTTAGAGGGAATGTTGTAGGACTTAAGCGTGCGGGCTAATAGAGTTTCTGGTTTATGTGCCTGCATGTAGAAGTTGTGGCGTGATCTTTTAATAGTTCTATCTGCTGACTCTGTGAGAAACAAATAAAACTCAAGTTTGGCCATATCTAAGTTCAGTTGTAATGAAGGGGAAGGATTGGATTGGAATGCCATAAAGCAAGTGTTAAAATTTGTTTCTAACTTGTTGTATAAAGCTCTGCATGCTCGATTAAATAGAGCAGCTTGTCTCAAACACATTCCACGTAGAACTGGTTTGTGGGCTTCCCACAGGGTGAGCAGAGAAATGTTGGGGGTAGTCGTCTTCAAAGTATTCTTTTAGTGCAAGTTCAATATTAGGTTTATGTGTCAGATTTTTAAGCAAAGAGTTTCTAAGAAGCCAGGTCAGATCAGGTGCTTTTGGAATAATAGAGGCTATAACAGTATATATTGCACTATGATCTGACCATGGGAAGGGCAACATTTTGGATGTTAAAATTTCAGGTACCATACCTGTAGTTAAAAATATGTGGTCTATTCGTGAGAATGAACAATAGGGATATGAATAATGAGTATATAGTATTTTAGTTGGATTTAGTTCACACCAGGAGTCTACTAGATTATATTTTGTAATAAGTTGTGAAAAAGAATGCCTATTGGGGATATTTGATTGAGATATAGATGATTTGTCTTGAAAGGGAAAGAGTTAGATTAGAATCTCCACATATAAGTAACCTACATATTTGTGTGATTCAATTACCTGTAAAAGGTGAGAAAGGAAAGAAGTAAGTCTTTTATTAGGGGCATAATATGAAACATGTAAATGTGCCGTAAGAATCAAATATTGTTCTTCAGAGTTTTTAACCACTTCAGCCCCGGAAGATTTGGCTGCTCAATGACCAGGGCATTTTTTGCGACACTGGACTGCATCACTTTAACTGATAATTGCGCGGTCGTGCGACGCTGTACCCAAACAAAATTGCCGTCCTTTTTTCCCACAAATAGAGCTTTCTTTTGGTGGTATTTGATCACCTCTGCTTTTTTTATTTTTTGCACTATAAACAAAAGAAGAGCAACAATTTTGTAAAAAAAAATACAATGGGGGTTATTTACGAAAGGCAAATCCACTTTGCACTACAAGTGCAAACTACAAGTGCAAAGTGCACTTGAAATTGCACTTGGAAGTGCAGCTGCTGTAGATCTGAGGGGAAAATCTAAAATGAGGGGAAGCTCTGCTTATTTTATTATCCAATCATGTGCAAACTAAAATGCTGTTTTTTTTTTCCTTGCATGTCCCCCTCGGATCTACAGCGACTGCACTTCCAAGTGCACTTTCAGTGCAATTTCAAGTGCACTTTGCACTTGTAGTTTGCACTTGTAGTGCAAAGTGGATATGCCTTTAGTAAATAACCCCCAATATCTTTTCGTTTTTGCTATAATAAATACTCCAATTAAAAAAAATATATTTTTTTCCCTCAGTTTAGGCCGATATGTATTTTTCTACATATTTTTGGTAAAAAAAATTGCAATAGGCGTATATTGATTGGTTTGCGTAAAAGTTATAGCGTCTACAAAATAGGGAATAGATTTATTGCATTATTATTATTTTTTTTTTTTCCTAGTAATGGCGGTAATCTGTGATTTTTTTCGTGACTGCGATATTGCGGCAGACAAATTGGACACTTTTAACAAATTTTTGGGACCATTGACTAAAAATGCACTGATAACAGTATAAACGTCACTGGAAGGGAAGGGGCTAACACTAGGGGGCGATCAAGGGGTTAACTGTGTTCCCTAGTGTGTGTTCTAACTCTGGGGGGGATGGAACTGACTAGGGAAGGAGAGAGATCGGTGTTCATACTTGGTATGAACATATGATCTGCCTCCTCTCCCCTGAGAGAACCGGATCTGTGTGTTTACACACACAGATGCTGGTTCTTGCTCTGTCACAATCGATCACGGGTGCCCGGTGGTCATCATTACATTGTTATGTCGCGTTTCGCCCAGGGCAACCAACCTGCCACAGTATAACTGCGGCAGCTGGTCGGGAAGGGGTTAATCTCTTTTTAATAATGTAAATGGGTTATTGTGGTAGAATGCAATAAGTAGGGCACGCTGTTTGGTTAAAGCTGAGGCTATATAAACCTGTGAATACATTTTACTGGTGGATTGTGGTGTAAAGTGGGTTTCTTGAAGGCACAAGATATGTGGGTTTGCCTCCGGGGGGGGGGGGGATAAGGAAGGATGAAAAAGGAAAGGGTAGAGGATCTAAGAATAGAATGCAAATTTTATTCATTTTGAATAGTAAATAAAACATGTATAATCTCATAACATATCCGTTGGGGGGGGAGTGAAAATCTCCCTCCAAAGGTACATTAGCCACTGTCAGTTGTTCACTATATCAATGAACAAACTAAGAGTAGCAAAGAGGGAGCACAAAGAACATCCCTGAAGGAATGGCAAAGCCAACCAGTAACAAGATTTCATAAGTATATACGGAACAAGAACATGATTGCCCAAGCAGTAACTGGGGGTCAAATAATAGAAAAGAAACATGGCTACTGACAAGTGATCAAAAGTGACCATAAAGCCTTTTATCATGGATCTGGAATAGAGTTGCATCTATAATATGTTAAGAACTGATGAGATAATTAAAGCATCTCATTATGGCGAAAAATGACTAGAAAGGAGATAATAAAAATAACAGAACTGTAGAAATTGCATTATTTATTTAAGAGATAAAGGAAAAATAAATCATAAAGTATGGATTTATGAAAATGGATAAGACAACTCATTTTCATAATATCTTAACCAAATGTGGCTAAGTATGGTAAAAACTCATTTGAGGCCAAATGTGAAATAAACAGTAAGAGTTGGTGGCCTCATCCGGTAAGTAGAAAGAGAAATATGAGTAAAAAGTATTCTTTAAACCATAGAATCATCAGGGACTGGGTCAGGAGATCGATATCGGACTCTTTTGTGCAAACTCTGGTGCTCATTTCTCCCTGGCAGCGTGGATGATTTGTTTGAGGAAGATGATGTTATTCTTCGACGTGTAGTTTCTTGATTTTGCGTTGGGTTCAACAGATGCATGTCTTGGAGAGTTGTTTGGAAGTCATTTGCAGAACGACATGTAAAATTTGGAGCCTTGGAATGCGAAACGCACTGAGAAGGGAAAACCCCATTAATATGTGATTTGATTGCGTTGTAATACTTGTAGTAGAGGTTTTAACCACAAAAGGGCCGAGCCTCTTTCTGAGATTTGTTGTTTGCAAGTTAAAAACAGGTTTTATTGCTAGAAAATTACTTAGAACCCCAAACATTATAATTTTTTTTTCTAACACCATAGAGAATAAAATGGCAGTCGCTATAATACTTTCTGTCACACCGTATTTGCGCAGCGGTTTTACAAGCGCACTTTTTTGGGAAAAAATACACTTTTTTAAATAAAAAAATAAGACAACAGTAAAATTAGCCCATTTTTTTATATTGTGAAAGATAATGTTACGCCGAGTAAATTGATACCGGACATGTCATGCTTCAAACATCCCTTGTAATAGAAAAAAAGCATGATATGAACTCTTAAATATGAGATGTGGGTCAAAAAGACCTCAGATCTCATATTTACACTAAAATGCTAAAAAAAAAAAAAAAAAATGGCCCTTTAAGAGCTATGGGCGAAGTGACATTTTGACCCTGCAATGGTATGGATACGGGTGGGGCCATCTTCCCCTCACTTATCTCCATACCCCGGAAGGAGAAGGATCTGATCAGCTCCCCCGCTACTGATGGCTCCAGCAAGTGGCGGAGGGCACCGGAGAGCGGCGGGAGGGGGGGCCCTCTCCCGCCGCCGATAAAAAGTGATCCGTGGCGAATCCGCCGCAGAGACCATTATTATCGGAAACCGGACCGCCACCTGAAGAAGAGGATACTGGGGTTATGGCAGCTAGCTGCTGCTATAACAAAGATATCCCTCTTCAAAGAGAGGATGTATATCAGCGTGCGGCGGTCGGAAGTGGTTAAAGCCCGTCTTTTGTTAATTGTAAGTTGGGACGAATCTGCAAAAAGCTGGTAGTTATGTCCTTGGAAGTTGAGAGTTTCTTTATTTCTTGCTTCAGATATTAGTTGTTCTTTTGTCCTGTAGAAATGAACTTCACAATAAAATCACGAGGTGGACCGTCAGATTTTTTGGGTGTTAGGACTCTATGAACCCTGTCCATTTCCAGTCGTTCCACCAGAATGGCTGGTTGTAATTCCTAGAAAAGTACTGTTATTGTGGTTGGAAGTCAATTACAGTTCCAGGAATACCTCTAAAGCACAGATTGGAGCGTCAAGCACGGTTTTCATAGTCCTCCAGTCTCATCTGTTATATTGCATTTTCTTCCTTAAGGTTGTCAATTTCAGTATAACAATTAACGGTATTATTTTCTATGTCATCTACTCTGGTTTCAAGTGTTGACAAACGTTGACCCAGCTCTCTTATCTCCTTGGTTAGGTTGGTGGTAATATGGTCAGAAGTGCGTTTCAAAGCTTTTTGAAGCATGTTTTCTATTTGCTTCAACATCACTGGTGAAGTTATTTCATCCTCAGGTGAATCCTCCAAATTCTCACAATGTATTTCTGAATCATATGATAAAGTATGTGAGGTGCTATTTGTCTTTAAATTTGTATCAGTGCAGCTGGAGGTTCCTGAGGCAGACTGCAGCGGCGCCATTTTAGATGTGCTATGAGGCGGCGCTGTTTTATTGTTTTATTGGTTTTTGGCCCCATATTCTGCCCAGAGTCACCGGGTATGAAATCCCCTGAGTTCAGGAGTGCTGCGGGCACAAGTAGGTGTATTTTAAGTGCGGGTGTTATTTTGTTTATAGTGCAAAAAATAAAAAATCGCAGAGGTGATCAAATACCACCAAAAGAAAGCTCTATTTGTGGGGAAAAAAAGGACGTCAATTTTGTTTTGGGTGCAACATCGCACACCCACGCAATTGTCAGTTAAAGTGACGCTGTGCCCTATCGCAAAAAATGACCTGGTCATTAAGAGGGAAAATCCTTCGGGCTGAAGTGGTTAATGCATAGAATTTATTAAGAAAAAATCTTCTCCCTTTACAACCACTTAAGGGTTCATTCTCACGAGGCGGATCCGCTGCCATGGAGTCTGTCTCTGTCCGCCATCTCTCCGTTGATCTCCCGCTGAGCCGGCAGATGACAGGTCCCTCTCTGCTCACTGAGCGGGGAGGGGCTTGTCGAGTGCCGCTGGCTGCTATGGAGAGATCGGATGAAAACAGACAGCATGTCCGTTTTCATCAGATCTCACCAGATCCGTCAGGGATGGATGTGAACGTAGGGCCATCCGTCTGATTTTAGCAGATCGGACTGGGTCAGATGTCAGCGGACACGTCACTGCTGACATCCGTCGCTCCATAGACTAGCATGGAGTGCCCGTTCAGGTCCACCAACAAAACTGACAGGCGGACCTGAACGGTCCGACAGTGTGAAAGGGCCTTAAAGTGCATGCAGAAAGAGATACAATTCTTCTAAGCTTTTTTGTTTTTGTTATAAAGAACTAAAAGAAAATAAAGTTTACAAATAAAAATGATGAGTGCTTTTCTAATCCTCAAGAGGCATTTATAGCCCATTTTCTTCTCTAACCTCACACCCCCCCAAAAAAAAAAACAACCTTAATCACCACCTTCCTCATTCAATTCATGATGGCAAATATTCCTGAGATGTCCTAATATTCATTAGAATTCCATTAAAGCAAAAACCCTCAGTTTCACTGATCCCTACATGTTAGTGGTGGTGATACTCTGATACCTGTTCATGTACAACTGTGGTAGACAAGGACACTTTTTATTTTGGCTTTAAAACATGATAAATTCATAGGAATTTGAGAAATTCTTGCCTAGAGGAACGTGTCACCATATCTTGTGATGTGATGTGTGGTGTATATGAGTGCCAAGGCTTCCATTCAGCTCTGGAGGCCGCCATTGTGTGAATATTGGATGTGGTGCTAGTTCCAGGGCAGAGTAGACCTGTACGGCCTCCCATAGAGACACACCTGTCCCGGAACCAGAACCACTTCCAGCAGTGAGGCTGGGTACTCCTCTAATACTGAATGTGAGGATCAGACTTATGTACTAACACAAAAAATATTGATTGTGCCCCTCTTTATGACGAGCAACACTAAATAATATTGGAAAATATGATGATAACTGGGTGGTTACACTGATGACGGACTGCTAAGTCTTAATACTCCATACAGGTGGACTTCCTTGCAGCACTGGAGCTCTGAGCCCAGTTATCACTCAGGACATTGCCTGCTTGAAGTTTGTATGTTTGTGTTGGTTTCCTCCCGTGTCTCGCTTTACCACTCACCATCCAAATACACAGGTAGAATAAATGACTTGTGACAAAACTGACCATACCGGGTTCTCTATTATTGTGTATTACTCCAGTGGATACAACAGGTCTACAACATTGATATAAATTGTTTTAAGTCCCTGCAAAGTATTGTGTGATTATCGAGATTTAATGAAAAATTAATACATTCCCATCAATTGTTATTTTTAACAATTCCTTTTTTTTAGAGCTCTTCTCTCCTCCAAAAATAATAATTCTATACAATATATCAGGAAGAGGTTCTATGACAGTGAGATGTGACACCAGACTGGATCCACTCAGAGGCGCCACAGAGCTGTATTTTGCCATCTACAGAGATGGACGGACTGTGCGGGAATTCAGTGTATCCAATAAATACAGAGTGGAGAATTCTGGGAATTATACCTGTGAAGTGAGGACGAGGTCTGGCACTGTGAGGAAGATGAGTGATGGGATCTATATCCAGATAACGCAGATACACGGTGAGCTTAAAGAATTGAATAAGCCTCTGATCTGTACATGTTCTGTCTCTAATATCACCTTATCCAAAAGACATTCCTCCTGAGACCCAGTCTGTATAGATAGTTTAGCAACTTGCTGACTTAAAGTGATTGTAAGGGTTCGTTTTTAAAAAAAAAATAACAAACATATCATACTTAGCTCCACTGTGCAGCTCGTTTAGCACAGAGTTGCCCCGAACATCCTCTTTTGGGGTCCCCCGGCAGCTCTCGCAGCTCCTCCCCACATCAGATAACCCCCTAGGAGAGGCGCTCTCCCGGGGAGTTACCTTGCGGGCACACTCCCAAGTCCAGCATTCGGCGTCCATAGCTCAGGTAAGTATAAGGGGGGCTCGGGGGCGCTGCTGCATTAAAAAATGTTTTTAATAGAATGCATTAAGGTGAAAAACGGCGAAGGTTTACAATCCCTTTAAAGGGATTGTAAACTTTGTGGGAATTTCTTAAAACAGGTTTCAAATCCTTTTAAAGGGGTTGTAAACCCATTTTAAGAAATCCAAAAAAAAAAAAACCTGCAAGACAAAGGCATAAAGAGCTACTATGCATAGCATACTAGCACATTATGAATTACTTACCTGAGATCGAAGCTCCCGCAGCGGTCCTCGTTCACTGCTCCGGCGGCCGACATCTCCCCTGGGACTTACTTCCGGGTATCGCGGCTCCAGGTCTGTGATTGGCCGGAGCCGTGATGACGACACTCCCACGCATGCATGCGGGAGCCACCGGTGACGGCACAGTACAACTGAAGCAACGGCACATACGTGCCATTGCTTCAGTTTGCTTAAGTGCGCATGTGCCAATGACGTCGGCACATGCAAATACAGAGATATCTTCTAAACCGGCAGGGTTAGGAGATATCCTGGGTAGCTACAGGCAAGCCTAATTATAGGCTTGCCTGTAGTATAAAGTGTGTTGTAAAGGGTTTACAACCACTTTAAGAAGATCCACAGATCCACAGTTGTGTTAAGACAACACAGAAGTGAAATCCAATGAAGCTTATTCTAGGATGGCATATACAAAGGATGTTTTTTTTTTTTTTCTAGCAGGTGAAAAGACTTTCTGATCTAAAAGCCAGCCTCCTGTTTTCCCAGGAAGAAAAATTAACATGGCACACAAAGAAAAAGGGAGTTCCTAGCTAAGGGCTGATACTGTATATCTAACACTATACAGAAGTAGGGTATACAGGAACATACCAAAACTCAGTACAAAAGACTGCTGTGGCAGCACTGTATAATTATACATTGGTAATATAAATGTACACTATCTACTGTATATAAGAAAAATCCAAACTAGCATAACCAGTGCAAATGCACCTACAGACATTTAAAGAATGTTTTGTTGAAGATTCTCATTTATCGGGGTCATGGTATAGCTAGTGTCAGTGAGTGATATTTAGCTAATCTTGTTCTGTAATGTTGAACACCCCATCTCCCTCATACTGGAACAATCATCTTTAAACTGTGGTAGGGCCTTCAGCACTATATATTACCCATAAATAATATAGTTTTAACAACGTTACCTCAATGGTTTGACAAAAATTTACACCTTCTACCATGTCACACATTCAATTAACACCTCTCCCAGACCCCATGTATTGGTGGTGATTGGGTAAAGTAATTAGAACTAGTTGTTGCCACAGACATTTCTCACCTCCAATCCTGTTGTTTGACAATCATCATTTGCCTTAACCCTTTCCATGGTGATTGGATAAAGGTCAAAGGGTTTCCTATGTGGATATAAATACTGGGGTAAGTTCCTGACACTGACTAGGGGTAATAAAGGTGCTTGGAGGAGCCATGAAACATCTTCAATATTACAGAACACGTCTAGATGAATGTGATAAACAGAACTATTATTACCTAATTTTCATTGACCTTTATTGTCACCTTTATTTATGTGAACATCCGTAAACCTAGAAAACTGATCTTTACTGGTCTCTGGTGACAAAAAACAGATGAGCTAGCGGGCAGGGCTGTATTTACTATAATGGCACATGTGGGTCAGTGCCCAGGGTGGCAGTAAGATGAGCAGACCAAGACTCAACATTTACACATTGTGATAACTTATTCTATTTCCCTTAATCTTTATCCCCTTTCCTTATTCTCCTTTTACTTATACTTTTCATTTATATTATTCTCTTTCCCATAATCTTTCTTTTATTACTTAATTCGCTCTCTCAGTCTTTTTTTTTTTATAAACAAGATTTATTGAAAAAAAAAATGTTTTTGAACATACAGTACAGAAATATATCAAGCATAGTTGTATATAGGGATGAGCTTTATGTTCGGGTCGAACATGAGTTAGACTCGAACATTTGCTGTTCGCCCATTCGCCGAAAACCAAACATTATGGGGGGTTGGCGCCAAATTTGAGCGCCGCGTAACGCCCCAAAATGCATTGCTGTATGATGATTGGCCAAAGCATGCACCATGACCTTCATGCTTTGGCCAATCCCAGCGCCCTCAGCTAAGAGAGCCATAATTGGCCGAAGCCTTTGACCAATCATGGCTCAGGGGGACTAAGTCCATGCCCCACACTATATAAGGCTGCCTGCACATTGGCCCCATGTAGTGTGTTGTTGACGTGGACGGAAAAAGAGTGTTATTTAGATTGAGCAGGCAGACAGGTTATTCAGTTAGCTGCAGTGAATATTTAATATATATATATATATACAATATATATATATATATATATATATATATATATATATATATATATATACAGTATATATATATATATATATATATATATATATATATATATACAGTATATATATATATATATATATATATATATATATATATATATATCCACTGCATCCAGTTTAGCTATATCTGACTGCAGGCCATTCCTGGTGTACTTTTTCTAATATACTTCAGGCGGTGTACACAGTACCATGCACCCATAGTGCAGTTGCTACTACTTTTCTGGTGGTTTACACAATACAGTACACCCATAGTTGTTATTACACTTTTGTTGGTGTACACAGTACCGTGCACCCATAGGGCAGTTGCTATTACTTTTCTGGTGGTGTATACAGTACATAATACATACAGTGCACCCATAGTTGCTATTAGACTTCTGGTGGTGTACACAATGATGTTCACCTCTAGTGCAGTTGCTACTACTTTTCTGGTGGTTTACACAATACAGTGCACCCATATTTGTTATTACACTTCTGTTGGTGTACACAGTACCGTGCACCCCTAGTGCAGTTGCTACAAATTTTCTGGTGGTGTACACAGTACACAATACATACAGTACACCCATATTTGTTATTACACTTCTGTTGGTGTACACAGTACTGTGCACCCCTAGTGCAATTGCTACAAATTTTCTGGTGGTGTACACAGTACACAATACAGTGTAGTGTGGTTTTGCTAAACAAAATTTACAGCATGTCCGGAAGGCCACCAAGGAGAGGCAGACGCTCACAGGCCACTAAAAGAGGGCAAGCAGGCTCTGTGTCTACAGTCGACAGTGCTGGTCGATGGCCGTGAGGCACATTTGTCCTTTTTTTCTGCAGCTGGCCGTGTTATTGAGCCACAACATGCAGAAGAGTTGGTGGAATGGATACCAAAGCCGTCCTTATCCTCCTCATCCTCTGTCACCCAGACTCAGAGTAATTTGCCTGCCAATGCAGCTGCCAAAGCGGCCTATTCCATCGGCTCCATGTCAACAGTCACTCCTTCCCTAGCCCCACCATCATGCACGGAGGAGTCCCCTGAACTATTCAACCACAGTGTCGGGTACATGCTGCAGGAGGATGCTAAGCGATTTGAAGGCTCCAATGATGGTACCCAGGTTGAGGAAGGGAGTAACATGAGCCTAGAGAGGGGGGGTGCCCAAGAAGGTTAATAAACTGGCAGTCATGTTCCCCCAGCTGCAGCATACTGCCAAGTTTTCTCTAGTGACGAGGAGGGAGGGGATGATGAGGTCACTGACTCTACTTGGGTGACTGATAGAAGAGAGGAGGAGGAGGAGGCACATCTCCAATGAGGCAGGATGCCCTCCAAGGAGCAGCTTAAGGGCAGCCATCATATTGCATCACACCGAAGAGCTAAGCAGGTGCAGGGCGCTGCTGACTCCCCGCATATTTTGAAAAGTTCTTTGGTGTGGTCCTTTTTTGACATGTGTGCAGCAGATCGCACCCTTGCTGTTTGCAACATATGTCTGAAGCGTATCAAGCGTGGCCAAAACAGCAGCTGCTTGGGCCCCACATGCTTGACCAGACATATGACGACCTCCCATGCAGTCCGTTGGCAACAGCACTTAAAAGACCCACATCAAAGAACAAGGTGGACCTCTCCTTGCTCCTCATCAGCTGGGATCTCCAACCCCACTATACCTCCAGTCCACTCAGAAACCTGCACTGAGAGGAATGAAGGTATAGAAATAGGTGTCCCCAAGTACTTGCGGCCAATCTGCTAGCGGTACAACAACATCTGATTTTATTAGGCAGATTTCCCCGCCCCAGTTGCTAAACCGTCAAAAGAAATTTGGTCCCAGCCATCCACATGCTCAGCGTCTAAATGCTAGCTTGGCCAAATTGCTAGCACTGCAACTGCTGCCTTTTCAGCTGGTAGACTCTTCCCCTTTTGTGAATTTGTGGAATGTGCAGTACCTCAGTGGCAGGTTCCCAAACGCCATTTCTTTTCATGGAAGGCCATTCCAGCTCTCTACCAGCATGTGGAAGGCAATGTCTTGGCCTTGTTGGACAGGGCGGTCAGCAGTAATGTGCATATTACCGATGACGCATGGTCCAGCAGGCATGGACAGGGACGTTACCTTTCTTTCACGGCGCACTGGGTAACTCTGCTGGTAGCTGGGAAGGATGCAGGGCAGGGTTCAGTGTTGTTGGAGCTTGTTCCATCACCATGCCTCCAAAATGCTAGTAGTGGTGATTCTGCCACAGCTCTCTCCTCCACCCCCTCCTCTTCTTCTTCCTCTATGGCCTCTTCCTCTGCAGATTTGTCATCTGAACCGTGCTCCGTAGGCATTCAAGGGGCTACGCAAGCACTCAGGCAAAAAGATGCCATGTGTTGCTTGAGTTGGTCTGCTTAGGGGACAGGAGCTACACTGGAGCATAGATTTTGCCAGCTCTGCAGGGGCAGGCTCAGAGGTGGTTGACACCACGCTAGCTTCAGCCCGGAATGGTTGTATGCGACAATGGCACGAACCTCTTCTCCGCCCTTCGACAGGGACACTTTACCCATGTTCCCTGTTTGCCCCATGTCCTGAATTTGGTGGTGCAGCAGTTCTTGAGCAGGTACCTGGGCTTACAGGATCTCCTGAGGCAGGCCAGGAAAGTCTGTGGTCATTTCCGCCGGTCAGTGCTCGGTTGGCTGACATTCAAAGAGAATGCAACCTGTCCAAGAACCGCTTCATTTGTGACATGCCCACCAGATGGAAATCAACGTTGGCAATGCTGCAGCGGCTGCACATGCAGCAGAGGGCCATCAATGAGTACCTGTGTGAGTATGGCACCAGGACAGGATCAGGGGAGCTTGTTTTTTTTTTGGCACGCCAGTGGCTACTGATCAAGGATGCATGCACTGTCCTGTCACCATTTGAGGTCCCATCATGCCCCGGGACTGTGAAATCATAAGGGGCGGGGTCGCCAGGTGAGAGCGCCCGGTGACCACGCCCCATGCCTATATAAGTCGCCCCGCACACATCATTACAGCGGGAGACAGCGTTGTGTCAACATCGGAAGAAGAGAAGAAGGAACAAGACGGCAAAGACTGGGCCACCGCTAACAAAAGAATGGCAGAAGATAGCGGAGGAGCCCAGCAGAAGAAGCGGACACCGGGAGAAGAGGCCGGAGAGCGGGAGAAGAAGCGGACACCGGGAGGAGAGAGCGGAGAAGTCGGAAGAAGACCCCTGGAGTCGGAAGAAGACCCCCAAAGTCGGAAGCAGACCCCCGAAGTCGGAAGAAGACCCCCGGAGCTGCCTAATAAATTACTTTTAAAACCTGTGTAGTGTGTTTTTTTATTGACACTTTTTCCCCCAGGTGAATGTGTAGGGGTACGATGTACCCCATACTCATTCACATAGGGTGGGGGGCCGGGATCTGGGGGCCCCCTTATTAAAGGGGGCTCCCGGATTCCGATAAGCCCTCTGCCCGCAGACCCCGACAACCAACAGCCAGGGTTGTCAGGAAGAGGCCCTTGTCCTCATCAACATGGGGACAAGGTGCTTTGGGGTGGGGGGGCCCGCAGGGTGCCCCCACTTCCCCAAAGCGCCCACCCCCCCATGTTGAGGGCATGCGGCCTGGTACGGTTCAGGGTTCAGGAGGGGGGGCGCTCGCTCATCCCCACCCCCTTTCCTGACCGGCCGGGCTGCGTGCTCGGATAAGGGTCTGGTATGGATTTTGGGGGGGGCCCCCACACCGATTTTTCAGTGTAGGGGGTCCCCTTAAAATCCATACCAGACCTAAGGGCCTGGTATGCCCCTGGGGGGAAACCCACGCTGGTTTTTTATTTAAAATTTGGCACGGCGTTCCCCCTCATGATTCATACCAGACAGCTGTCAGCACTGCCTGTCGCTGTTTTCCTTTCCTGATGAGTGAGCCAATGGAAACACAATCTCGCGGTCAGGTACTGTACATGGTGCAGAAATATCTAGGGGCAAGATCACACTTGGAGACCTTTCCAACAGAACATCCCTTGGGTTACTGGGTCTTGAGGATGGACCACTGGCCAGAGCTTTCTCAATATGCAACTGAGCTACTGGCCTGTCCTGCATGCAGCGTTCTTTCTAAATGCACATTCAGTGCTGCTTGAGGCTTTGTAACCGATCACAGAGTGCGCCTGTCCACAGACTCTGTTGATCGTCTCACATTCATAAAAATTAATCAGTCTTGGATCACCAGCTACCAAGCACCTGATGCTGATGTAACCGATTGACTTTTCTATGGCTGCGGGATCCCTTAGAGACTGCATATGCTGAGTGACTATCCTATTATGCTGAGTGACTATTCTATTCCTCCTCATTCTTCATGGTGATAGCTTCTAAGAATATTTTTGTTCAGGGCACCACCACCACTGCCTAAGGCCCAATTTTTCTGCCCCTGTTTAACAGGGGTGTGTGATTACAATTTTTGATCAAATATTTAACAGCAGGGCTCATTCTTGTGCTCAACAAGAGTATCTGTGAGGGGTTGCAGTGTTGTGGCCCCACCACCACTGCCTAAGGCCCAATTTTTCTGCCCATGCTTAACACGGGCGTGTAATTACAATTTTCAATCAAATATTTAACAGCAGGGCTCGTTCCTGCGCTCAATAAGAGAATCTGTGAGGGGTTACAGTGCTGTGGCACCACCACCACTGCCTAAGGCCCAATTTTTCTGCCCCTGTTTAACAGGGGCACGTAATTACAATTCTTGATCTAATATTTTACAGCAGGGCCCGTTCCTGCGCTCAACAAAAGTATCTGAGGCTTTACAGTGCTGTGCCACCACCACCACCGCCTAAGGCCTAATTTTTCTGCCCCTGTTTAACAGGGGCGCGTAATTAACATTTTTGATCTAATATTTCACAGCAGGGCCTGTTCCTGCTCTTAACAAGAGTATCTGTGAGGCTTTACAGTGTTGTGCCACCACCACCACTACCACCACCTAAGGCCCAATTTTTCTGCCCCTGTTTAACAGGGGCATGTAATTACAATTCTTGATATAATATTCACAGCAGGGCCTATTCCAGCACCCAGAGTAACTGTGAGGGCTTACAGTGCTCTGGTACCACCAACACCAAGGCCCAATTTTCCACTGAGTGTATAGGGCAGGCCATTTAGTATATACAGGCGGTCCCCTATTTTCAAAGATCCGACTTACAAATGACTCCTACTTACAAACGGAGGGAGACAACAGGAAGTGAGAGGAAATCTATCCCTAGGAAGGGAAATTCTCTCCTGTAAGAGTTAATATGGGAAAAGGTGTCTCCACTGATGCTTTATCACCAATCCTAGTTTCCCTAATAACCCAAAATTTCCAAAATCCAATTGTCATTGGGACAGAAAGTGAGGTGAAATCTTATGAACAGGGGCACAGACAGCAAAACAAATGTTACAGGGATGATAACCCTTCCCTATGTTATCCAAAAAGCTTAAAAATAGATTTTTTGGCTGGAGCTACACTTTAACCACTTGCCGACCGCCGCACACAGATGTACGTCGACAAAGCGGCACGGGCAGGCAAAAGGGCTTACCTGTACGTCCCTGCCTGCCCGCGGGTGGGGGGTCCGATCGGACCCCCCCCGGTGCCTGCGACGGTCGGCAAATGTCCCCCGGCGATCGGTGGTGAGGGGGAGGCCATCCATTCGTGGCCCCCCCCTCGCGATCGCTCCCAGCCAATGGGATCATTTCCCTGCCTCTGTATTGTACACAGAGGCAGAGGAAATGATGTCATCTCTCCTCGGCTCGGTATTTTCCGTTCCGGGCCGAGGAGAGAAGACTGGAATGTGAGTGCACAACACTACACACACACAGTAGAACATGCCAGGCACACATTACACCCCGATCCCCCCCCGATCGCCCCCCGATCCCCCCCCAATCACCCCCCCCCCGTCACAAACTGACACAAAGCAGGTTTTTTTTTTTTTTTTTTTTTTTTTTTTTCTGATTACTGTATTGGTGTCAGTTTGTGACAGTTAGTGTGTTAGGGCAGTGAATGTTAGGCCCCCTTTAGGTCTAGGGTACCCTCCTAACCCCCCCTAATAAAGTTTTAACCCCTTGATCACCCTCCGTCACCAGTGTCACTAAGCGATCATTTTTCTGATCGCTGTATTAGTGTCGCTGGTGACGCTAGTTAGGGACATAAATATTTAGGTTCGCCGTCAGCGTTTTATAGCGACAGGGACCCCCATATACTACCTAATAAATGTTTTAAACCCTTGATTGCCCCCTAGTTAACCCTTTCACCACTGATCACCGTATAACTGTTACGGGTGACGCTGGTTAGTTCGTTTATTTTTTATAGTGTCAGGGCACCCGCCGTTTATTACCGAATAAAGGTTTAGCCCCCTGATCGCCCGGCGGTGATATGCGTCGCCCCAGGCAGCGTCAGATTAGCGCCAGTACCGCTAACACCCACGCACGCAGCATACACCTCCCTTAGTGGTATAGTATCTGAACGCATCAATATCTGATCCAATCAGATCTATACTAGCGTCCCCAGCAGTTTAGGGTTCCCGAAAACGCAGTGTTAGCGGGATCAGCCCAGATACCTGCTAGCACCTGCGTTTTGCCCCTCCGCCCGGCCCAGCCCAGCCCAGCCCACCCAAGTGCAGTATCGATCGATCACTGTCACTTACAAAACACTAAGCGCATAACTGCAGCGTACGCAGAGTCAGGCCTGATCCCTGCGATAGCTAACAGTTTTTTTGGTAGCGTTTTGGTGAACTGGCAAGCACCAGCCCCAGGCAGCGTCAGGTTAGCGCCAGTAGCGCTAACACCTACGCACGCACCGTACACCTCCCTTAGTGGTATAGTATCTGAACGGATCAATATCTGATCCGATCAGATCTATACTAGTGTCCCCAGCAGTTTAGGGTTCCCAAACACGCAGTGTTAGCGGGATCAGCCCAGATACCTGCTAGCACCTGCGTTTTTCCCGTCCGCCCGGCCCAGCCCACCCAAGTGCAGTATCAATCGATCACTGTCACTTACAAAACACTAAACGCATAACTGCAGCGTTCGCAGAGTCACGCCTGATCCCTGCGATCGCTAACAGTTTTTTTGGTAGCGTTTTGGTGAACTGGCAAGCACCAGCCCCAGGCAGCGTCAGATTAGCGCCAGTACCGCTAACACCCACGCACGCAGCATACGCCTCCCTTAGTGGTATAGTATCTGAACGGATCAATATCTGATCCGATCAGATCTATACTAGCGTCCCCAGCAGTTTAGGGTTCCCACAAACGCAGTGTTAGCGGGATCAGCCCAGATACCTGCTAGCACCTGCGTTTTGCCCCTCCGCCCGGCCCAGCCCAGCCCACCCAAGTGCAGTATCGATCGATCACTGTCACTTACAGAACACTAAACGCATAACTGCAGCGTTCGCAGAGTCAGGCCTGATCCCTGCGATCGCTAACAGATTTTTTGGTAGCGTTTTGGTGAACTGGCAAGCGCCAGCGGCCTAGTACACCCCGGTCGTAGTCAAACCAGCACTGCAGTAACACTTGGTGACGTGGCGAGTCCCAGAAGTGCAGTTCAAGCTGGTGAGGTGGCAAGCACAAGTAGTGTCCCGCTGCCACCAAAAAGACAAACACAGGCCCGTCGTGCCCATAGTGCCCTTCCTGCTGCATTCGCCAATCCTAATTGGGAACCCACCGCTTCTGCAGCGCCCGTACTTCCCCCATTCACATCCCCAACCAAATGCAGTCGGCTGCATGAGAGGCATTTTCTTTATGTCCTCCCGAGTACCCCTACCCAACGAACCCCCCCAAAAAAGATGTTGTGTCTGCAGCAAGCGCGGATATAGGCGTGACACCCGCTATTATTGTCCCTCCTGTCCTGACAATCCTGGTCTTTGCATTGGTGAATGTTTTGAACGCTACCATTCACTAGTTGACTATTAGCGTAGGGTACAGCATTCCACAGACTAGGCACACTTTCACAGGGTCTCCCAAGATGCCATCGCATTTTGAGAGACCCGAACCTGGAACCGGGTACAGTTAT
This sequence comes from Lithobates septentrionalis, assembly GCA_037952835.1. Taxonomy (NCBI): domain Eukaryota; kingdom Metazoa; phylum Chordata; class Amphibia; order Anura; family Ranidae; genus Lithobates; species Lithobates septentrionalis. The sequence goes on along the minus strand of JBBDGP010000705.1, from coordinate 906,389 downwards.
AAAAGTTAGTTACAAAAAAAAAAAAAAAAAAAAACACATACAAAAATATATAAAAAAAAAAAAATAGTTGTCGTTTTATTGTTCTTTCTCTCTCTATTCTCTCTCTCTATTGTTCTGCTCTTTTTTACTGTATTCTATTCTGCAATGTTTTATTGTTATTATGTTTTATCATGTTTGTTTTTCAGGTATGCAATTTTTTATACTTTACCGTTTACTGTGCTTTATTGTTAACCATTTTTTTGTCTTCAGGTACGCCATTCACGACTTTGAATGGTTATACCAGAATGATGCCTGCAGGTTTAGGTATCATCTTGGTATCATTCTTTTCAGCCAGCGGTCGGCTTTCATGTAAAAGCAATCCTAGCGGCTAATTAGCCTCTAGACTGCTTTTACAAGCAGTGGGAGGGAATGCCCCCCCCCCCCACCGTCTTCCGTGTTTTTCTCTGGCTCTCCTGTCTCAACAGGGAACCTGAAAATGCAGCCGGTGATTCAGCCAGCTGACCATAGAGCTGATCAGAGACCAGAGTGGCTCCAAACATCTCTATGGCCTAAGAAACCGGAAGCTACGAGCATTTTATGATTTCGCCGGATGTAAATAGCGCCATTGGGAAATTGGGAAAGCATTTTATCACACCGATCTTGGTGTGGTCAGATGCTTTGAGGACCCCAATTTTTGCAAAAAAGAGTACCTGTCACTACCTATTGCTATGATAGGGGATATTTACATTCCCTGAGATAACAATAAAAATGATTTAAAAAAAAAATGAAAGGAACAGTTTAAAAATAAGATAAAAAAATAATAATAATAAAGAAAAAAAAAAAAAAAAAAAAAAAAAAAAAGCACCCCTGTCCCCCCTGCTCTCGCGCTAAGGCGAACGCAAGCGTCGGTCTGGCGTCAAATGTAAACAGCAATTGCACCATGCATGTGAGGTATCGCCGCGAAGGTCAGATCGAGGGCAGTAAGTTTAGCAGTAGACCTCCTCTGTAAATCTAAAGTGGTAACCTGTAAAGGCTTTTAAAGGCTTTTAAAAATGTATTTAGTTTGTCGCCACTGCACGTTTGTGCGCAATTTTAAAGCATGTCATGTTTGGTATCCATGTACTCGGCCTAAGATCATCTTTTTTATTTCATCAAACATTTGGGCAATATAGTGTGTTTTAGTGCATTAAAATGTAAAAAAGTGTGTTTTTTCCCCAAAAAATGCGTTTGAAAAATTGCGGCGCAAATACTGTGTGAAAAAAAAAAATGAAACACCCACCATTTTAATCTGTAGGGCATTTGCTTTAAAAAAAATATATAATGTTTGGGGGTTCAAAGTAATTTTCTTGCAAAAAAAAATTATTTTTTTATGTAAACAATAAGTGTCAGAAAGGGCTTTGTCTTCAAGTGGTTAGAAGAGTGGGTGATGTGTGACATAAGCTTCTAGATGTTGTGCATAAAATGCCAGGACAGTTCAAAACCCCCCCAAATGACCCCATTTTGGAAAGTAGACACCCCAAGCTATTTGCTGAGAGTCATGTTGAGTCCATGGAATAATTTATATTGTGACACAAGTTGCGGGAAAGAGACAATTTTTTATTTTTTTTATTTTTTTTTGCGCAAAGTTGTCACTAAATGATATATTGCTCAAACATGCCATGGGAATATGTGAAATTACACCCCAAAATACATTCTGTTGCTTCTCCTGAGTACGGGGATACCACATGTGTGAGACTTTTTGGGAGCCTAGCCGCGTACGGGACCCCGAAAACCAAGCACCGCCTTTAGGCTTTCTAAGGCCGTAAATTTTTGATTTCACTCTTCACTGCCTATCACAGTTTCGGAGGCCATGGAATGCCCAGGTGGCAAAAAAAAACCCCAAATGACCCCATTTTGGAAAGTAGACACCCCAAGCTATTTGATGAGAGGTATAGTGAGTATTTTGCAGACCTCACTTTTTGTCACAAAGTTTTGAAAATTGAAAAAAGAAAAAAAAAATTTTTTTTTCTCGTCTTTCTTTATTTTCAAAAACAAATGAGAGCTGCAAAATACTCACCATGCCTCTCAGCAAATAGCTTGGGGTGTCTACTTTCCAAAATGGGGTCATTTGGGGGGGGGTTTGTGCCACCTGGGCATTCCATGGCCTCCGAAACTGTGATAGGCAGTGAGGAGTAAAATCAAAAATGTACGCCCTTAGAATTCCTGAAGGCAGTGATTGGTTTTCGGGGTCCCGTACGCGGCTAGGCTCCCAAAAAGTCCCACACATGTGGTATCCCCATACTCAGGAGAAGCAGCTAAATGTATTTTGGGGTGAAATTCCACATATGCCCATGGCCTGTGTGAGCAATATATCATTTAGTGACAACTTTGTGCAAAAAAAAAAAAAAAAAAAAAAAAATTTGTCACTTTCCCGCAACTTGTGTCAAAATATAAAACATTCCATGGACTCAACATGCCTCAGAGCAAATAGCTTGGGGTGTCTACTTTCCAAAATGGGGTAATTTGGGGGGGTTTTATGTCATCTGGGCATTTTATGGCCTTCAAAACTGTGATAGGTAGTGAGGAGTAAAATCAAAAATGTACGCCCTTAGAAATCCTGAAGGCAGTGATTGGTTTTCGGGGCCCCGTACGCGGCTAGGCTCCCAAAAAGTCCCACACATGTGGTATCCCCGTACTCAGGAGAAGCAGCTAAATGTATTTTGGGGTGCAATTCCACATATGCCCATGGCCTGTGTGAGCAATATATCATTTAGTGACAACTTTTTGTAATTTTTTTTTTTTTTTGTCATTATTCAATCACTTGGGACAAAAAAAATGAATATTAAATGGGCTCAACATGCCTCTCAGCAAATTCCTTGGGGTGTCTACTTTCCAAAATGGGGTCATTTGTGGGGGTTTTGTACTGCCCTGCCATTTTAGCACCTCAAGAAACGACATAGGCAGTCATAAATTAAAGGCTGTGTAAATTCCAGAAAATGTACCCTAGTTTGTAGACGCTATAACTTTTGCGCAAACCAATAAATATACGCTTATTGACATTTTTTTTACCAAAGACATGTGGCCGAATACATTTTGGCCTAAATGTATGACTAAAATTGAGTTTATTGGATTTTTTTTAGAACAAAAAGTAGAAAATATCATTTTTTTTCAAAATTTTCGGTCTTTTTCCGTGTATAGCGCAAAAAATAAAAACGGCAGAGGTGATCAAATACCATCAAAAGAAAGCTCTATTTGTGGGAAGAAAAGGACGCAAATTCCGTTTGGGTACACCATTGCATGACCGCGCAATTAGCAGTTAAAGCGACGCAGTGCCGAATTGTAAAAAGTGCTCTGGTCAGGAAGGGGGTAAATCCTTCCGGGGCTGAAGTGGTTAAAAATGTACCTGTTCCAAATTACAAACAGATTCAACTTAAGAACAAACCTACATTCCCTATCTTGTTTGTAACCCGGGGACCGCCTGTATACTGCTATTCAGAGTATATAGGGCCTGGGGACCCCACGCCTTTTTTTTGTAATTTGGGTGCGGGGTTCCCCTTAATATCCATACCAGACCCAAAGGGCCTGGTAATGGGCTGGGGGGACCCATGCCGTTTTTCTCAATGATTTTCATCTATATTGCCGGGACCCGACATTACATTACAGCTGCAAGCAGTTTTGAATGACTTTTATTCCTTTAGAAATGTCATTTTGTGCAGGTACTGTTCTAAACACTGGAAAAATGCGCCACTTTACAGGCATACTATAGTCACCCCCCAGGCACGATATTTAAAGGAATATTTCACTTTTATTGTTTCACTTTAAGCATTAATAAAATCACTGCTTCTGAAAAAATTGCCATTTTTAAAACTTTTTTTTGCATTGATACATGTCCCCTGGGGCAGGACAGGGTCCCCAAACACCTTATTATGACAATAACTTGCATATTAACCTTTAAAATTAGCACTTTTGATTTTTCACGTTCGAGTCCCATAGACTTTAACGGTGTTGGCGTGTTCACACAAATTTTTTGCCTGTTCGCATGTTCTGCCATGAACCGAACCGGGGGGTGTTTGTCTCATCCCTAGTTGTATACATTCAATGTGTTGTAACAATTTGTTGGGGGGATGTAACAGGTACAACAGTTTGCCTTCCTCTGGGCTATCAGTGCCCAAAGTCAAGGAAGGCTTTTTGTATTACGCAAATGATAATGAACATCAATTATCTGGGTCAAGCCCAAAGCAATAGGTATGAAAGAGGGGGTGAGGAGTTATGAAGTAAGCCCACAGTGTGTATGATTGGGTTAGGAGGGTTGGTCGGGGGAACGAAAAGTGCAAATAGGATGTTCTATACAATGGCCAATGTAGCCCTCCTAACTGGGGATAAATCTGTAGAGGAGGGGGGTGAAGCTGTAGGTTAATGGATGTTGATTGAAAAAAAATAAGGGAAAGAACAGATGAGGGGTAAAAGAAATGTTGAAAGAAGGGAGAAAGGATTGATAGTCCATCGCAAGATCTCTCCGGTGTAGGAGGGGTGGTTTGTTCTGATCTACCCTCTTCATTAAAGGGTGTTGTGTATGGAGCTATCATGTTGTTTACCTGTTTGAAGGTTAACACGTAGTCTTTATTCCCTTCCCTTATTCCTTTTCTCTTAGTTTTTCTTACTTTCCCTTATTCTCTTTCCCTTATGCAGCGTACACACAGCCGGACTTTTCGGCCGGACTGGTCCGACGGACAATCCGATCGTGTGTGGGCTTCATCTGACCTTCAGCTGACTTTTCCAGTCGAAAATCTGACGGACTTTAGATTTGGAACATGCTTCAAATCTTTACGTCGTAACTCCGCCGGACCCAGAAATCCGCTCGTCTGTATGCGAGTCCGACGGACAAAAACTGACGCTAGGGCAGCTTTTGGCTACTGGCTATCAACTTCCTTATTTTAGTCCGGTGTACGTCATCATGTACGAATCCGTTGGACTTTGGTGTGATCCTGTGTAGGCAAGTCCGTTCGTTAAAAAGTCAGTCGGAAGTCAGTCAAAAGTCCGTTGAAAGTCCGTTGGAAAGTCCGTCGGACCAGTCTGTTCGAAAAGTCCGCCCGTGTGTACGCGGCTTTAGTCTTTATTTCCTTTCCTTATTCCTTTTCATATATTCTTTCTTGCATCCCTTATACTCTTTCCCTTAGTCTTTACTCCCTTCCCTTATTCTCTTTCCCTTAGTCATTATTTACTTCCCTTATTATAAGTAACTTAATCTTTACTCCCTTCCCTTATTCTCTTTCTATTACTCTTTATTCCCTTCCCTTATTCCCTTTCTCTTATGCCCTGTACACATGGTCGGACATTGATTGGACATTCTGACAACAAAATCTATGGATTTTTTTCGACGGATGTTGGCTCAAACTTGTCTTGAATACACACGGTCACACAAAGTTGTCGGAAAATCTGATCGTTCTGAACGCGGTGGCATAAAACACGTACGTCGGGACTATAAACGGGGCAGTAGCCAATAGCTTTCGTCTCTTAATTTATTCTGAGCATGCATGGCACTTTGTGCGTCGGATTTGTGTACACACGATCGAATTTCCGACAACGGATTTTGTTGTTGGAAAATTTTATAGCCTGCTCTCAAACTTTGTGTGTCGGAAATTCCTATGGAAAATGTGTGATGGAGCCCACACACGGTCAGAATTTCCGACAACAAGGTCCTATCGCACATTTTCCATCGGAAAATCCTATCGTGTGTACAGGGCATTAGTCTTTCCTCCCTTCCCTTATTCTCTTTCCCTTAGTCTTTTTTTACTTCCCTTATTCTCTTTTTCTTAGCCTTTATTCCCTTCCTTTATTCATTCACCAACTTATAGCATGAGCTCCTTTTCAGCAGGTGATGCGCTTATCTCCCAGTTCAGTTTTGTTACTTTCTATGTCACCTCTCTCCTCCTACGGGAGGACTATTAGAACATAAAACAACATCATTGCTTCTGTCCAACAAGATGGAAGCTGATCCGGACCCTTCATGTAAACATTATATACATTTGTAACAGTTCAAAATCACACACTATGTTCTAAAAATCATATAACTTCCATCACTGGTTCTCTCCTCAGATTACACAGTTCAGAATATAATACGGCTGGTGATCTCTGGATTTGTATTATCTGCTGCAGTATGTTTCATCTACTTCCACAACAAGTGGTAGAGAAGAAGAAGAACTTCTAGGAATCTGAGCACCTCAATGAAACATCTAAGTAAACATGGAAAATGTCTTGGTTGAATTTAAAGGAAATTCAGCAATTGTCAACAAATGAATATTTCCAAAAAACTTGATATTAATTTTGAAAAAATATAAAAGATTAAACGAATGAGTTTATACACTGAATATAGGTCACTGAGCTCACACCTTGAGGAGAGTTTGTCAGGAAGGAAATAATGTGGTTTTCTTTAAAAAAAAAAAAAACTAAGATGCAAAACACAAATGTCACACTTTACTGATTATGTTGTTTATTCAAAGAAAACTAAATAAAGTATGAAGTGGGTTTCGTATATATTGTCTTTTTTTAATAATGGTCAGGTAAAAATGTATTATTATATATAAATATCTTGTATTCTTATTTTTAGCCAGCAGATAACATTGTACGCTAATTTTCATTTCTCAACAGTAAAGTTAGACCAATTTTTTTTATATTGTGAAAGATAATGTTATGCCGAGTAAATTGATACCCAACATGTCACGCTTCAAAATTGCCCCCGCTCGTGGAATGGTGACAAACTTTGACCCTTAAAGATCTCCATGGGCGATGTTTAAAAAATTCTACAGGTTACCAGTTTTGAGTTACAGAGGAGATGCTAGAATTATTGCTCTTGCTCTAATGATCGCGGTGATACCTCACATGTGTGGTTTGAACACTGTTTTCATATGCGGGCGTGACTTACATATGTGTTCGCTCCTCCGCGCAAGTTTGGCGGGACGGGGCACTTTAGATTTTTTTTCTTATTTATTTTACTTTTTATTTTTACACTGTCCTTTCAAAAAAAAAATGGATCACTTTTATTCCTATTTACAAGGAATGTAAACATCCCTTGTAATAGAAAAAAGCATGACAGAACCTCTTAAATGTGAGATCCGGGGGTCAAAAAGACCTCAGGTCTCACATTTACACTTAAATGCAATAAAATAAATGAATAAATAAATACTTTCTTTATTTTTTCAAAAACATTTTTTTCCCCCTTTAAGACCATTGGGCGGAAGTGACGCTTGACGACGCTTCCACCATCCAATGGTATGGAGCTGAGTGGGGGCCATCTTTCCCTCTCTTGGCTCCAGGCTGTTGAGGGGAGAGAACGCGATGGTCTCCGTCGCTACCGACGCCTCCGGTAAATGGTGGAGGTGAACGGAGCGCGGCAGGAGGGGGGCCCCTCTCCCGCCCCGATAAAAGTGATCTTGCTGCAAATCTGCCACAAGGACTACTTTTATCTGAAAGTAGACCTCCGCTGTTAAAGAGGATACCGGGGTTATTGCAGCCAGCTGCTGCCATAACAACAGTATTCCACTTCAAACAGCAGATGTACAACAACGGCGGGCGGTCCGCAAGATGTCATGTTTCTAGCAAATGCATGCAAAGATTAATGTAATTAGAAGGCAAGCAAAGAACGATTTGGGACAGTATAGGCCACACAAGAAGTGACTATTTGTAAAATAAAATCATACAATTTATTGAATAAAAACTGTTAAAAGAATTTCATATAATACATATATTTTTTGTAGTTAAAAACAATAGTAGTGCTGACAGAATTCACTGTGTATATTCATACACTAGAAGAGAATGCTAGTAAAGTGAGTCTTCATATGCCAACATGTTTCACCAGACTCTGCTTCATCAGGGCTTATGAAGACATTACAGCACTTATCTAAGTGCTACTTTCCTTTCTACTAGAGACTGAGAACTCCTGAATTATCTTCCTGATGTGTACTGGGATGCCCTTATACACACATGCCCTATATATGGGGGTATTAGTAAAATAGGCAATGTCGCCATGCAATACATCTTGATGGGACAAATTATATATCAAACTTATTTTAATATCTGGTGATCCATGGCAGAAGTGTGGTTGGTAGGGTCCCTAAGATGTTCCAGATTCTGCCCAGGGAGTGATGGTGCTGGTGTTTCTCTGTGCCTGAGGTGGGTCCCACACAGTGAATACATAAATACATTGAATATTGAAAAATACAGTATGAATATATATATATATATATATATATATATATATATATATATATATTATTGTTTTCTCTTAGATAAGTGCTGTAATGTCTTCATAAGCCCTGATGAAGCAGAATCTGGTGAAACACGTTGGCATATGAAGACTCACTTTACCAGCATTCTCTTCTAGTGTATGATTGTACACAGTAAAATGTATCAGCACTAGTATTGCTTTTAACTGCAAAAATATATGTATTGTATGATTTTTTTTTAAAGATTTGTTATTTAATAAATGGTATGATTTTATATTACAAATAGTTTACTCCTTGCGTGGCCTGTACAGTCCAAAATCATTCTTTGCTTGCTTTCCGAGTATACAACCCGGATTATGGCCATGAGTGGCACTTAATTTGTGGGATTTATGTAATTGTGTGACATATCTTCCTCTGTATGTGTGTGGCACCTCCTTGCAGTCTGGTGTGGGAGCAGAACATTCAGGACCTAAGTGCTATGTAAACCATTCTACTGGCAGTGTAACCCTTTATCGGGAACAAGTTATGGGCAACCGGATGTTTGAGAACTTTCCTAAGTTTAAGGTATGGGCAGCACCACTAGGGAAACAGCACAGACAGGCCACCGTGCAGCCAAATGTAAAGAATAATCAGTTGAAAGTATAAATAAGTATAATCATAAATGTAAAGGAATTTTCTGTAATTAAGTAGTACCTCAACTGTATTCTGCAAATTGATTCAGTTAACTGAGTTCTTTTTCAAAGAAGTTGCCTTGTGTCATTTGCTTGAAATGGGGAGAAGGATATTACAGAGATGTGTAGTCATGCTATAGTCAAAATAACAGGGAAACAGTTAAAACCAGGGTTATTCCTCTGGGTTAAGCAGTAAAAGAGTGAATGGTAAAATCATTTTAATGGTGTGAGAAGAGTGTAACAAGAAGCAAAAGCAGCCAACTGGCAGAGGAAGTGGTGACGGTGGCTGGTGATGGATGTTCTGGCAGTGATGGCAGGTAGCTTAATACTTCATACACCTCACTTAGTGGCAGGGTTTCCATGTTGGAGCCTGCTGTGGTACAGAACCCTCCTAGCAACTAAGTCTGATGGTCACAGTGTGCAAGGCCTTACAAAGTAAAGTATGGTGGTTTCCCTCTGTGCCTTCAGGCAGAATACAGATAAAGATACAGTGTGAAGAGGCAAGCTAGTGGAATAAAGTGAGTGCTTAATGGCACATTTTAAAAATGAATTTGAAGACGTGTTCAGGTATGAATAGACCACGTCGCATCCTGAGGAGAAGACACAATCCTTCTACAGGTGTGTGGGTTTCTAGAGTTCAACCTGACTTCTGGCCTGAAGGTGCCATCAATCCACACTGAAGCTGAGTCTAAGGTAACATACAATGGCTTGTAATGCTTCCTGTGGCCCCTGGAGGGCAACTGCTAACAAGATTGCTGTTTACAGTTCTTGATAGCTGAAGCTTGTCAGGCAAATCCAGATGCTGTTCCAGTCAAAGTGACTTGTATCAAAAAGCCTCTATCCATCCGAAGGGACTTAGGTTGAAGTAAGGAAATCCACCACGACTGAGTCTCCCTGGCAGATTTTCTTACTTCAACCTAAGTCCCTTTTGATGGATAGAGGCCCTGGCTCGGTTTTGAGCCACAAGCGATATTGACCTTCTGTAATAGGAGGTCAACACAAGCTGGTAAGCAAGCATTGTGTAAGGTGAAAGCATTCACTAAGGATCACGTACCCTTTCTTGTGACGAATGGTGTATTTATTTCTGAAGAACTGTTTTATCACATTTGGACTTCCTTTCTTTCATTTTTTTTTGCAATTTTCTTGCTCTCTTTTTTTAGTTTAGCACAACTCTATAATGGAAAATATCCAGTCAAAGTGAGCCTTAACCCTTTAACTGTCAATGACAGCAATTGCTGAACTTATTCCTGCATCAAAACTGGCCCCTTATTTCCCTTATTTTAAAACAAATTTAGACTGACAATATGTGATCAATGTAAAAAACACCCAAACATCACCCTCCCCAAAAATACCCTCTAAATACATTTTCAGGAAAATTCAGCTTTCACTTAAAGCGGGGGTCCACCTATCTATCGGGTTTTTTTTTGGAGTTCATTCACAAACTTTTCTTCTCATGATTATCTACTCACATGTTCTGTGTAATAAGTCCGCCTGTGTCCGATTTTGTTGTAAAGAATAACTTATAAAATTCACTGAAGGCGGTTTCCATCTTCATTGTGGGCATTTAAAGCCCACAAGCATGTATTTCCTGGATGCAGAGATTGCTGTGCTCCCAGCATTCACCAAGATGTTGTGATGACGCTGTTGCACAATGCATGCTGGGAAGCCTGAGACTAGCTCCCAGGGGACTGTGGGAGGTCTGGGAGAGGCTAGAAACACGCCTACTCCCATGGGAGGAAAACCAGGAAGTGCTAAGAAGATTAGAAAAAAAAGGTAATTACGGCGATTTAGATTTTTTTACACAGCATGTCAGCATCTAGGCAAGGAAGAGAATGCATAGAGATAATGTTCAAAATTTGGGTGGAACCCCGCTTTAAGCATCAAAATGAACATAATTGACAATCTTTGCTTAGAAAATTTTAGGAAAATGTGTAACTTTGTTGAAGAACTGCAAAAGTGCTTTGCAAAAGTAACTCACCTCATCCCTACCAGCTGGAGAGTTAAAAAATTTGATTGCATAAATGTGAAGTTAGTAAATGTAGTCCAACTAGTTAGGGAACCGTCTGGAATGTGTAATAATTTGTTTATTTGATACATACAGAGTGCCACCAGCTTAGCTGGAAAATGAACCTATGAAGTGAGCATGGTAATGACATTATGAGGAAGATAAGCAATAATGCAACCTAAAATCATGCTGACTGCACATCATAGCCCTCCTTCTTCTTGAAATATCAGGTACTGTCTATGCTGGCCCAGCTTCTCACACCTCACCTCTCTAGAAAACCTTTAATTTGGCAGCTGGGGGAGGAGTGAAAGGGGATAGAATAAAATGTTTACTATTCTGATTGGTAAATCTCCCCTCAATGGGTGCTTGCTTCTATTCTTATTGGAACATCTACGGAGTACTAGAGTTAAGCGAACAGTTCAGGCCGAGCAAAAGTTTGGCCCGAACACCGTCTGTTCGCCCGTTGTGCGAAAACCCAAATTTGCAGGGCGTTCGGCGGGTGTTCGCCCCGCCGAACACCTTTCAATACACTGTGTGCTGCACAGTGCATTCTGAGCCCTGATTGGGCAAAGCTTTGATGCTTTGAAAGCGATGAGTCATCAGCTGTCAATGGGCTTCCCTGCTGACATCTGAATTAAAAAAAAAAATCATTGCCGGCAATTAAAATATTAAAACAAAAATGGCGTGGGGGTCCCCCACAGTTCACAGTTTCAGTCTGGTATAGATTTTAAGGGGAGCCATTTAAAAAAAAAAAATGCATAAGCCCCCCCCGGAGTCCATACCAGACCCCCTATCTGAGCACGCAGCCTGGCAGGCCAGGAAAAGGGGGGGCAAGCGAATACCCCCACCTGAACCATTCCAGGCTACGTGAAGTCAACATGGGGGGTTTGGTGGCACCCCCCCTTTGTGATGTCAAGGACCGGAGCATGCTGGGTTGGTGATGTCACAAGGGGGCGGTGCCACCAGATGACGTCACCAGGTGGCCTCGCCCTTACCTATATAAAAACTGTCAAATGGCAAGCCAGGCAGTTTGGCTTAGTTGACAGCAAAGCATTTTATTTCTTTCTTTTTCGGGTCCAGCGGTGGCAGCGGCGTCGTAATTGACAACTTTTTTTTTTTTTCTTTTTACATTTTTATATTACCTGCAATGGTATTGTATTGTTGGCAATTTAAATGTAATTTTATGCATTTTTTTTTCTTTAGAAATGTCATTTTTGCTCCAGCAGGTTCTATACATGGTACAGATGCAGACTAAGGGGACACCTCCAGGCACAATTTTTAAAGGAATTTTTTGTTTTATTGTTGCACTTTAAGCATCACTAAAATCATTTCTCCTGAAAAAAACAATATTAAAAAAAAAAAAAAATTGCATTGATACATGTCCCTCAGGGCAGTCCCCAGACCCCCATACCCCTTTTTATGGCCAATTAAATGCATATAAGCCTTCAAAATGGGGACTTTTGATTTTTCAAGTTCGGGTCCCATAGACTTTAATAGGGTTTGCTGTTCGGGTCAGAACTTTTTCTCTGTACGGGAGTTCTGGTGTGAACCGAACAAGGAGGTTTTCTGCCCAACTCTACCCGGTACAAGGCCAGCATTGTCCACCCTAAAATGTAATATGAGTTTTGTTTAGACTATCATATCAAATAAGCCAGAAATGAGATCTGATTGGCTATCGTTATTATATAGTTATATATTTTAACTCTGGTAAAATGTCTATAAATAACACTCAGGAAGTGAGAAGACGGTAAAAACTTTTGATTCTCAGAAAGACCGTCACAACTTTCAAGTCCCAGATACCATGTCTGTCTTCCTTGCCGTCTTGTTCCTGTGTAAGTAGAACGGTTTTTATTCTTTGCATTATCTGAGTATTGGTTGAGTGTCTTTTCTTTGAGATTATGTAGAATACACAAATCATCTAATTTCATTGAACCTGTTGGAGGCTCTACATAAGATACTCTTATTATATTTGTATCTGTTGACTAGTGCTGCTTTATAAGTATTGATTGTAAGCTCTGTTCGTGGTCTTGTCACACTGGCTGGAAGGATCCCATTCACAGGGGTATGTGTTCTCATTGTTCTGTTGAGTATTCCTTGTCTTATGTCATTAAAATATTGTATTAAGATATATCCCCTTTCCTAGGAGATCCCAGCCTTGTATCTCCACCCCTCAGCTTATACAGCTTTTGAGGAGTGGGGGTCTGATCCCTCCATAAGGGAGCTGAATGAGGGTGCCTGGTTTAGGGACAAGGTGAATACATAATTCAAAGTCTGATTGCTGTTTGATTTGAACTGAACAAGGGTGAAGAGGAAGTCGATGATAAAAAAAGAGCTTCATAAAAGTGATGGTGGTGGGTTGGATGGTGGATGCATAAGGCATAAAAGACAAGTCTTGGTAAGAAGGTTACGATGGAAGCATGGAAGGATCTGAAGGGTAAATTAACATGTCCAATCACTGTTATAAGTGGGCTTATGGGGTGAATATGAGGGCAGTTGATGTCTACACTATTGTGTGTACCTACACATAAGATCTGATTGCTTAATCCAACCTCACCAAGCCATGCTTTAGTTTTTCCATGTGTATTTGTGAAGAGTGACAGTTACAATGTTCTTTTGACTTGAGAAAATCGGGATCATAACAATATTCTTGTTAGAATTGTATAAATTTTCACTGAAATTGGAAGAGAACAAAATGACTGAAACACATAATGACATGTACTGTACATAATATTTTCTAAATAGTGCATTTTTTGTTTTCAGCTTTAAACATGGGAAAATCTGGTGAGTACAGAACTAAAACCGATACCATAAATATCACTAATAATATAAAAAATATCCATGTGAGCCTAAAGTTTTCCATGTGAAGGGGTTTGGGTCATTGATTACCATTTTCTAGAAGTCTTTTCAAAATCAGCGCGGGTTAGCCAAAATTTGCACACAATTGAAATTAAACATTTGTTTGTTCACAGAAATGCTTGTTGGAAAGGTCCATAGTGCTGAGATTTTAATTTGGGTTGAACTTAAATTTAACAACATTTTTTAAAGTTCAAATTTGATAGAATTTCTAAGGAATTTGATTTTTGAATGCTTTGAAGTCAATAGGAGACCTAGAAAACACGACATCCAAATGATGTGGGAAGATGGGCACAGTTGTGGGGGATCCTTTTAACATATAAGGCCAGCTTTGACTAGTAGTAGAACTAATCTTATAAAGTGTTTTTTTTTGTTTGTTTGTTATGGACACAATTATGTTTTCTTTTTTGACAAGACGTTGTCCTGTGGCTTGTGTCTTTGTATTTGGTCCTGTCAGTAAACTGTGGTACTACTAGACAATTTTTACTTATCCATAGGTGAGGGCTTTAGCTATAACTATAAGAAGCCTTTTCTGTGGCTTGTGTCTCTTTATTTAGGTTTGTAGGTGTTTAATTCCAAGGTGTCTGTCTCCAGTCAAAGATAAGAAAAAGCCTTTTTTTCTGGCAACATTTTTTGAGGGATACAACTAGTACTGCTTGATAAAAACCAATCATTATTACATACATAGACCAGGGTGGTGTTTGCTTAAAGTTGAACCACATTGTGGTGGGTGGGAATTGGCCATAATGTGCAAGAGGCTTCTTTCTATGATTGGTATACTACCGAGGCAGCCCCTCCACCGATTTGAGGTCTGTGTTCTCCCTCTTTGCTCCTTCACCATGGCAAATATCTTCACCTGGTTATCCCTAAGGTTCAGCCATCTTGGTAAGCTGCCTGGGATGATGTAACTCCCAGTCATGTGCATATGAGTTTAGCCAGCTGGTTCAGCAGGAACTGGATGAATTCTGATCTATTTATGGGCAGGCTGGTTGTCAGAAGTTGATCTATCGATTAACCAGCCTGTCAGGTTTTTTTCATTTGATCACTGCCGGCAGCTATAGCATGTGTGGCTCATCATACAATCAGAAGACAATTGCAAAAATAATCTTATATGAAAGAAAAGAACTTGGTTCTTTCCCAAGTGCAGAAGCAGCCAGACACACAGCAACAGTTCATTCACACCAGTTCATTACAACAGTCTAGGGATGTCTTTTTGTGAGTAAGGTGATATGAGATACACCAGAAACACTGAATGATAGCAGGAGGACACTTCACTTTGCTAAGCCTCTCTGAATCGTCTTATTGCAGGAGCAAAAAAAGATCTCAGTTAGAGCTACCACTGCACTTTCACCAAAAGTAATTTAGCATACAGTCACTAAGACTCTGAGCTTAGATCAGTACTTATAGTGTGAACGGATCACCAGATGCCTCCTTCCTGCCTCCACCGGACAACCTTCAGTGGGGGAGAGGCACAATGCCACAGGATATCTAGACCCTTTCAACTTCCACCCAGCACTCTTCAGTGAGCTCTCCAGACCAGATCCTTAGGTGGAGTCCCTTGATTAGCTCTAGAAAATGCAGCAACATTCCAGCCAAAGGGGCAGAGCCTCTCAGGCTCAGGACTCCTTCTGCAGGACTAGACCCAGGACTAGAACCAGGGCTAGAACCAGGACTAAGACCAGGACAAGAACTAGGCCTTAGAAAAGGGCTGCTCCAGGCCCTCCAACTATTTGTGCACTCTTCGACCACCTAATAAATATTCAGACTGCTCATTTGACTTTCCATTCCACTATGATTCTAGAATCCTCCGGAATACAGGAACAAACAATCAAACCTGCAGCCTTTGAAACACAGAACAGCCCCAAACAATCAACAACTTCTCCACAGATTACAGAGGAGCCAAAAATAACTACATTTCCCTAACATCCGATCCTAGCAACCTCAATGTGGTTCATTTACTAAAACTGGAGAGTGCAAAATCTGGTGCATAGAAACCAATCAACTTCCAGGTTTCTTTTGTCAAAGTTTTATTGAAGAAGCTGAAGTTAGAAGCTGATTGGCTACTATGCACAGCTGCATTAGACTTTGCACTCTCCAGTTTCAATAAATCAACCCCACAGAGTCTGTTCTGCCATAAAAGCCTTCCTTCTAGAAATTTGTGTTTAAAACACTTTATTTCCACGTTAAGAGAAAGGGAGTTGTGTGAACAAGACCAAAAAAGACCAGAAAAAGACAACAATGTTAATGATCCATCCAGTGTTTAGAATGATATATTTATTTTTTTCCTCTAGAATTTTATGAAGGTAGTAATACAATAAAGTAAATCTGAAGCCATAATCTTATTTTTTTGGATAGGTAGGGAAGGGTTTAAATCTCTCCATCTGAGTCTCATTGGAGAGCTTTTTCTCCTTGTCCTGTAGACATAACAGGAAGTGAGAGGAAATCTCCCCCAGTAGGGGAATTCTTGTTTAGATGGTTGTCACCAGAAAGTAGCCTTTCCTCACTTTCCTCTCAAAATTTTAGGTATCCCCTCACTTCCTATCTCAGTGACAATTGTTTCAAAATTACACCGGGCACCTACAGTACAACCCCTCCAAAAAACACCACACACACACACACACACATGCAAACATAAAGGTATCTATTGGGGGCACTACACACGGAAATGGCAATTGCACTACAATCATTACATATCGCCATGCACACTGGGGTGAGATCAATATTTTTTGGCACATTATTCATGGTTAGAGTGAATTGGTAAAGTAAGGAACTATTCCCTTTAAGGCCAAAAAAATCATAACATTTTCAATATTTGTGCTAAACATCTACTTTAGTTGGTTTAACCAAATTTAAAATAATATACATTTTCTCCAACAACGTGAAATGTTAAACACACAGAATTACAAAAAATGCCTAAAACACGTTAATCCCTGTGTTTGTGTTATAAAAATACAATGTCCATGCTGAAAAGAATTGAATTTTTTTATTTTTAATAATAAAAATTTTAATTAAAGTAAATTAATTTAAAAGAAACACATAAAGTTCTTCTGTGCAATCTTTGTGTTACTCCGATGAGTCACCTAATCCCATCCACCGCAGAGTGTGTATTGGGTATGAAAAACATTTCCACTCCCAAACAAACGGTGCTCCACCACGTGTAGTAATAGAGATCACCAGATCCCTATGGTCATAAAGACCAATACAGCCAATCATGCCCACGGGAACAAATAGGATAAATACTCCATCTAGTACGATCTCCACACTCACTTTCAACACATAATTTCTCACATCCAATATGTATCGCAAAATACCCCAGTCCAGCATTAGCTTGATCAGCCTGTATGCATCCAGAGTCAGCTCAACTGGTCCAATCATCCTCTATGTGTGTACAGAAACCGCTCCGCTGTCCTCTCCAGAGACACATCATGTGTTCAACCGGATGTGACGTCACCTCCTAACCCAGAGCAGGCTGAGTTTCCAGCAGTGGTGGCCCATCCATACAGGGTACAGGGGCACTGCCCCCCAAATACATGTGCCCAGCCCCTAATCTACATGCAGGGCGCCAAACGCATAGATTCCAATCAGGGTTTTTTTTTAGAATGCAAATTACTATTCGTTATAGTCTTCCTGATTCACCTCCCGACCAATCAGGAAACGGGTCCTGAGACCCTGTACATTCAAATCTGGTATATAATGAATGAATACCAGAAAACAATTATAGTGAATCCATACAAAATAAATCATATAAATTGCAATGTGCATAGAAATAAATATATATATATATATATATATATATATACTATATTGCCGAATATATAAGTGCATAAACAATTTTAGAAGTGCTTAGTTCTTTATAATGACCATGAAGGATATCCTAATACATGATCCCAAAGTGATATGTGAAATGTCCCTTATAACAGCATCCAATTAGTGCGTATAAACAGTGTCCATATATGCTGTAATCCAACATGCTCATAACTCTCCAGTGCTGCAAACCATGCTCCGGTGCACTTCAGTGGCCCCCCCTAGGTTAATGTGCTCACCTTGTGTGACCCAGCTGCTACACTGAGTCCAAACATGCTTTGGAGCCACCCCCGGGCTCTGCAATGATTTACTAGTCGTTAATCTCCAGCTTGGTTCAATGCAGCTCTGTGGAAATGAACAAAAGAGAAACTATATAGTGTGATACTGTTGGGAAAGTTTATTGAAAAAATATCACTCCCCACTAGGGATGAGCTTCGAGTTCGAGTCGAACTCATGTTCGACTCGAACATCGGCTGTTCCCCAGTTCGCCAAACAGCAAACAATTTGGGGTGTTCTTTTCCTGTGGCCTGCCAGGTTGCGTGCTCGGATAAGGGTCTGGTATGGATTTTTGGGGGGACCCCACGCCATTTTTTAAAAACATTTTGGCGCGGGGTTCCTCTTAAAATCCATACCAGACCTGAAGGGTCTGGTATAGATTTTAAGGGGGACCCCACGCCATTTTTTAAAAAATTTTGTCCGGGGTTCCCCTTAATATCCATACCAGACCTGAAGGGCCTGGTATGTAATTTAGGGGGACCCTCCACCCCATTATTTTGTTAAATTTTGGTTCAGGGTTCCCCTGTGGGGAATTCCCATGCTGTTTTTATCAATGAACTTTTATGTGTATTGTCGGACCGGCAATTCATTAATAGCCGCGAGTAGTTTTAAATGACTTTTTTTTCCTTTGAAAATTTTGCTGTCAGACTGTTCTAAACACAGGAAACATGTGCCCCTTTACAGGCATACTATAGACACCCCCCAGCTAAAGGAATATTACACTTTTACTGTTTCACTTTAAGCATTATTAAAATCACTGCTCCCGAAAAAACGGACGTTTTTAAAACTTATTTAACATTGATCCATGTCCCCTGGGGCAGGACCCAGGTCCCCAAACACTTTTTATGACAATAACTTGCATATAAGCCTTTAAAATTAGCCCTTTTGATTATTCATGTTCATGTCCCATAGACTTTAACGGTGTTCGAACAAACTTTTTGCCTGTTCGCAAGTTCTGGTGCGAACCGAACAGGGGGGTGTTCGGCTCATCCCTACTCCCCACAATGGGGTACTCACATATTGCTGGTGCGTCAGTGCACCGCTCTATAATCAGCTTCCAAAATTACATTTTGGAAGCTGATTATAGAGCGGTGCACTGACGAACCACCAATATGTGAGCACCCAATTGTGGAGAGTGGTATTTTTTCAATAAACTTTCCCAACAGTATCACACTAGTGATAGTTTCTCTTTTGTTCATTTCCACAGAGCTGCATTGAACCAAGCTGGGGATTAACGACTGGTAAATCATTGCTGAGCCCGGGGGTGGCTCCAAAGAGTGTTTGGACTCAGTGTAGCAGCTGGGTCACACGCTCTGAGGTGAGCACATTAACCTAGGGGGGCCACTGAAGTGCACCGGAGCATGGTTTGCAGCACTGGAGAGTTATGAGCATGTTGGATTACAGCATATATGGACACTGTTTATACGCACTAATTGGAATGCTGTTATAAGGGACTTTTCACATATCACTTTGGGATCATGTATTAGGATATCTAAAATGTATTTACTTATTTATTTCAAACTGAAAATTGACTGACCGCTTATATACATTTTTGGTAAATCTGTTTGTCACCGCTGTCTTAACTACATCTGTAGCCTTGCTCACATTATTTCAATGTTTATTTAGCCATTAAGTCTTACCTAAATTATGGGTTCCCTTATCTTTACAATTTTGGCCTTTTAGTCCCCTTGCAGTTTGATTGTGGTGTGAAAGTTATGCCCTGCTTGCTGTGTTCCTAATATGCCCTCCTGATTGATTAATTGCCAGATTCCATCCACACCCAACACAGTATATAACAAGGCTTTCTTTACGGGGGAACACGTACAGGGGTTCTTCCAAAGAAGTGAGGTTCATTAAATAAGTGGCACTTCTGCTCTTGCACTTCAGCGATTTGCACAAAGCAAACTACAAAAGACTGCAGGTGACCCAGTTTCAAATTATCTCACCTTCCTCTCTGAAACATGCACTCTTTAACTCTCCTCCTTTTCACAATTGCTGCCTCTCTCCTCAAGCTCTCTTTTCTAAATCCCTGTGCTCCACCCCACAATCTATACATATCACTCTCACTTCTCCCCTCCCCCTATTACTGCACTCATCACCTCTTTCTAACTCTAAGCCCACTTGCTAACATACCCTCCAGGATAATGAAGCATGTCCCCTGATACAAATCATATTCTCATATTACCTCCCTCACTTTTCTGCTTCTCCTAATCGCTGGAGATATTTCCCCAAACCCTGGGCCTCCCTTATTTAACTGTGCCCAACACACCCATCACCATAACCCTACACCCTCTGGCAGTAGTCGCAATCTACACAATTTAGTCTCCATTCCTCTTCTTCCCAACACCAGCCTCCCTTTCTCCTGCGCCTCTGGAATGCCCGCTCTGTCTACAACAAACTCACTGCTGTTCATGACCTCTTTGTCACTAATTCCTTCAATCTACTTGCTCTCACCGAAACCTGGCTCTACGAATATGACACCCCTTCTCCTGCTTCCCTCTCCCAGGGTGGCCTTCACTGGACTCACTCCCCTAGGCCTAATGGACGCAATGGAGGTGGAGTGGGGTTCCTCCTACCCCCCAGAGCACCTTCCAGGTTATTCACTCATCTCCCTCTTTTTCCCTCTCATCATTTGAAGCCCACTGTATACGTCTATTCTCTCCTACTTCCCTAAGAATTGCTGTGATCTACCGGCCCCCTGGACCATTATCGACTTTCCTTGATGAGTTTTCTGCCTGGCTACCCTACTTTCTCTCTTCGGATATTCCAAAAATCCTTCTCAGTGATTTCAACATCCTTGCTAATACAAACACTCCTGCTACTTCTAAACTTCTTAGTCTAACCTCTTCATTTGACCTGAAGCAATGGGTACAGGCTTCTACTCTGATGGCAATACCCTTGACCTTGTATTCTCCTACCTATGCACTCCATGCAACTTCTCAAACAATCCTTTTCCTCTCTCCGACCACCACCTTATTAGTTTCTCTCTCCCCCTGTCTTCCACCACCTTTCCCTCCAATCGCCTAACCATCACCCGTAGAAACTTTCGCAACTTCAACTCCTCTCTCCTCTATTCTGCTACTGACCACCTCTATGACAAAATCTCTCCCCTGTCCTGCTCCAACCAAGCCACGTCCATCTACAATAAATCTCTGTCCTCCACCCTGGACAAGCTCGCTCCCCTCACTACACGCAGAATCAGGCCTCGAACCCTATAACCCTGGCAAACAGATGACACTAAAATTCTCAAAAAACATAGTCGCACTCTTGAGCGTCTGTGGCACAAGACTAAGTCTCTCAAAGACTTCAACCAATACAAATCTGCCCTCCAAAAATACTATTCTTTCCTCCACACTGCCAAGCAAACCTATTTTACAACTCTTATTAACACCTTCTAATCCAATACCAATCAAAACTCTTCTCTACCTTCAACTCTCTACTTTCTCCTCCACCACCTCCACCCACTGACTTACTCACTGCCCAGGAAATCGCTAATCACTTCAAAAACAAGATTGATACAATCCGTGATGAAATCTCCATTCTACAGGTAACTCCCCCAGCTAAGACCCCATGTCAACAGGTACAACTGACACTCCCCCTATTCAAATCTGCTACTACAGATGAAGTTGCTAAACTCCTTTCTATTGCCCACCTAACCACCTGTCCCCTGGACCCTATTCCCACTCAAATGCTACGGTCACCCTCTGACCCCATCCTACACTCTCTAACCCACATCTTCAATCTCTCCCTCACCTCTGGCATCTTCCCCGATTCTCTAAAACATGCACTGGTCACCCCCATACTCAAAAAGCCATCCTTGGACCCTACCAATCTTAACAACCTACACCCTATCTCCTTGCTCCCCTTTTCCTCTAAACTCCTTGAACACCTGGTTTACAACCAACTGAGTGACCACCTCATTAAAAACAACCTTCTTGATCCCCTTCAATCTGTAT
The DNA here is from genome assembly GCA_037952835.1 of Lithobates septentrionalis. NCBI lineage: Eukaryota > Metazoa > Chordata > Amphibia > Anura > Ranidae > Lithobates > Lithobates septentrionalis. Next base: position 884,644 of record JBBDGP010000705.1, on the reverse strand, counting down.
CTTGCCCTCAACACTCCACAGAAACTGCTCTTTTAAAACTCGCAAATGACCTACTAACTGCAAAAACCAACGGACACTATTCTGTACTCCTACTTCTGGATCTTTCAGCTGCCTTTGACACGGTTGACCACCCCCTCCTCCTCAAAAAACTTTACTCTCTCGGTCTCCATGACTGTGCTCTTCAGTGGCTCTCATCCTACCTATCCCAACGCACCTTCAGTGTCACTTACAATTCTACTTCCTCCACTCCTCTTCCCTTCTCTGTCGGGGTCCCCCAAGGTTCTGTTCTTGGACCTCTTTTATTTTCAATCTACACCTCTTCACCTCTCACGGCTTTCAATATCATTTCTATGCTGATGACACACAAATCTATCTCTCCTTCCCTCAACTCCCTCCATCAGTCTCCTCACGCATCACTAACTTAAAGTGGGGTTCCACCCAAAAAAACAAACATATCTAAAAAATTCTAAAAAAAAAACCAAAAAAACATTTGGATATTTTTTTTTTTTTTACTCACCTCTAAATGCCTGTTGCTAGGTGGTCCCTCGTAGTCTGCCCCCTTCCTCTGCCTGGGCTGGTGACATCACTTCCCCCTGGCACAGGAAGGGCTCGGCTCTTCTCCCTCCCTCCTGTCAATCATCTGGGACCCATTACAGGTCCCAGGTGACTGAGCGGCCAATCACGGCACGCGGCGTGGCTCGCGCATGCGCAGTGGGTGCCAGGCTGTGAAGCCACAGCCCGGCGCCCACAGTTGAAATGCCGGCGCCGACGAGCGGAGGGGGGAGACGAGCGGGGCTTCGATCCCCCGCATCGCTGGACCCAGGGACAGGTAAGTGTCCAATTAAAAGTCAGCAGCTGCAGTATTTGTAGCTGCTGACTTTTAATTTTTTTTTTTTTTAATGGCCCCCCTGGGTGGAACTCCTCTTTAATAACCGACATATCTGTATGGATGTCACACCACTTCCTCAAACTCAACTTGTCCAAAACCGAGCTTATAATATTTCCCCCCCACGTGCCTCTTCCCCTGACTTCTCTGTCAAGAGCAATGGCAAAACCATCCACCCATCCCCACATGTCAGGGTGCTAGGTGTTATCCTGGATTCTGAACTCTCCTTTCAGCCCCACATCCAATCACTTTCCAAAGCTTGCTGCCTCAACCTCCGCAACATCTCTAAACTACGTCCCTTTCTAACCAGTGAAACCACAAAGCTCCTGATTCACTCCCTGGTTATCTCTCGCCTTGACTACTGCAACTCCCTCCTCATTGGCTTACCTTTAAATAGACTATCCCCCCTTCAGTCCATCATGAATGCTGCTGCCAGACTCATCCACCTTACAAACTGCTCAGTGTCTGCTACCCCTCTCTGCCAATCCCTCCATTGGCTACCACTCGCCCAACAAATTAAATTCAAAATACTAACAATAAGTTACAAAGCCATCCACAACTCTGCCCCCAGCTACATCACTAACCTAATCTCAAAATACCAACCTAATCGCCATCTCCGTTCCTCCCAAGACCTCCTGCTCTCTAGCTCCCTCATCACCTCCTCCCATATCCGCCTCCAGGACTTCTCCCGAGCCTCGCCCATCCTCTGGAATTCCCTACCCCAATCTGTCAGACTGTCTCCAAATTTATCCACTTTTATGCGATCCCTGAAAACTTTCCTCTTCACAAAAGCCTGTCCTGCCTCCATCTAACAACTGCACTATTTTCTCCATTAGCTCATCCCCCACAGCTATTACCCTTTTGTATAACTTGACCCTCCCTCCTAGATTGTAAGCTCTAACGAGCAGCGCCCTCTGATTCCTCCTGTATTGAATTGTATTGTACTTGTACTGTCTGCCCTAATGTTGTAAAGCGCTGCGTAAACTGTCGGCGCTATATAAATCCTGTATAATAATAATAATAATAATAATAATTTCTATGCACATTGCACTTTATATGATTTATTTTGTATGGATTCACTATAATTGTTTTTTGGTATTCATTCACTTATATAACAGATTTAAATTTGCATTTATTTATTGGTTGTTTATTCATAAAATAGATTTCTAATATACATCTCACAATCCAGAGATAATACAGTATATTGGATTCACTCTAGCGCAGCGCATATTCTCTATCATTATTAGCATGCACGGTATATGAAACATGATCTACGCTCACAGCTGAGTATTGGTGTACTTTGGGCATTGGACCATTGTGGCTCACAGGACTTTTTTGGTTTGGGTCCTGAGACCCGTCACCCAATAGGCTGAGAGGAGAAGCGATCCTATTGGCTGCCTATTAGGAGGAGGAGGAGACGCAGTGGAAGTCACCGCTTGCCACCCAGAGGAAGCGCTGCTCGCGACATAGATGGGGTAAGTGCAGGGCTGGATGACCAACCGGGGGGGTGGTGCTGAGTGCATTGTTTGGCCCCCCCCCAAAAGATATACCACCAACTGTCACTGGTTCCCAGTACAGCTAGGGAACTGACCATGATGGTACAGCAGACACATATCAGGAATATGAAATGTTAGGGTAACCTATTCTTTAAAGTGGTTGTAAAGTCTAAACATGTTTTACCTTAAAGCATTCCTTGCATTAAGGTAAACAAATGTTTAGGTGTCAGCCTCCCCCCACCCCTCATTTTACTTACCTGACCTAATTTGAGGGCCATTGCACAGAGCAGGTAAGTATAGAGATGTTTTGTTATTAAAAAAAAAATTACCTTTACAATCATTTTAAGGTTTGATAGGTTGGGTATCTATCTTCATTCGAAGCAACCTCATCTTTTGTATTTTACCAAAAACTGACATAAAACATGAAACTACCACCATTTTATTCTTCAGGATCTCTGTGTCAGAAACTATGAATCAGACTGAGACAGAAGTACAGTTAAATCACACTTGTTTAATAATATAAAAAAAGGTAAACAGAGTAAACATAGTCAAAACATAGCCAGAGTTCAGGAACCGGAATGGATAGTCAGACAAGCCAAACGCCAGGGAGCCGGAGATGAGCATAGTAAAACAGCAAGCAGAATCTGGAGCCAGAAGGGATGTCAGCCAAGCAAGTCTTTAACAGGAACACAGGAGATAGTCTCTGTGATGTTGACCAAGGCGAGGGCAGAGATCCTCTGGGCTGGACGGCTTAAGTAGGCAGGACTGACAAGCAGGATATCATCAACAGGTGCGTGGCTGTGGAGAGATAGGAACTGGCAATTAGCCGACAGCTGAGTGGCCAGCTCAGAGAAGGAATGGCTGATCCCAGCCCTGACAGTAGTCTATTATCAGCGAGGTGGACGCTCAGTCGGCTGTAGACCAGACGTTAAGCCAATGAAAAGGGAGTTGCAGTAGTCGAGGCGAGAAATGACCAGCGAGTTAATTAAGAGCTTTGTTGTGTTTATGCCCCCATGTCCTGCAAACTAAAAATTGACTGACTGCTTACATATATATTTGGTAATCTGCGTTTATACCCCCATGTCCTGCAAACTGAAAATTGACTGACTGCTTACATATATGTTTGGTAAATCTGTTTGTCACCGCAGTTTCAACTCCATCTGTAGCCATGTTCACATTATTTCAATGTTTATTTAGCTATTACATCTTACCTAAATTATGGGCTCCCTTATCTTTACAATTTTGGTCTCTTGGTCCTCATGCAATTTGATTGTGATGTGAAAGCTTTGCTCTGCTAGCTGTGTGCCTTTATATCACCTCCTTTTTGATTAATTGCCAGATTCCATCCACACCCAACACAGTATATAACAAGGCTTTCTTTACGGGGGAACACATACAGGGGGCTGCACATACAGGGGTTCTTCCAAAGAAGTGGGGTTCTTTAAATAAGTGGCATTTCTGCTCTTGCACTTCAGCGATTTGCACAAAGCAAACTACAAAAGACTGCAGGTGACCCAGTTTCAAATTATCTCACCTTCCTCTCTGAAACATGCACTCTTTACCTCTCCTCCTTTTCACAATTGCTGCCTCTCTCCTCAAACTCTCTTTTCTTCACCCCTCTGCTCCACCCCACAATCTGTACATATCACCCTCACTTCTCCCCTCCCCCTATTACTGCACTCATCACCTCTTTCTAACTCTAAGCCCACTTGCTAACAAACCCCCCAGGGTACTGAAGCATGTCCCCTCATACAAATCACATTCTCGTACTACCTCCCTTACTCTTCTGCTTCTCCTAATCGCTGGAGATATTTCCCCAAACCCTGGGCCTCCCTTATTTAACTGTACCCAATACACCCATCACCATCACCCTACACCCTCTGACAGTAGTCACAATCTATGCAATTTAGTCTCCATTCCTCTTCTTCCTAAAGCCAGCCTCCCTCTCTCCTGCGCCCTCTGGAACGCCCGCTCTGTTTGCAACAAACTCACTGCTGTTCATGACCTCTTTGTCACTAATTCCTTTAATCTACTTGCTCTCACCGAAACCTGGCTCCACGAACATGACATCCCTTCTCCTGCTTCCATCTCCCAGGGTGGCCTTCACTGGACTCACTCCCCTAGGCCTAATGGACGCAAGGGAGTTGTGTACGTCTATTCTCTCCTACTTCCCTAAGAATTGCTGTGATCTACCGGCCCCCTGGACCATTATCGACTTTCCTTGATGAGTTCTCTGCATGGCTACCCTACTTTCTCTCTTCGGAAATTCCCACAATCCTTCTCGGTGATTTCAACATCCCTGCTAATACAAACACTCCTGCTACTTCTAAACTTCTTAGTCTAACCTCTTCATTTGACCTAAAACAATGGGTACAGGCTTCTACTCACTCTGATGGTAACACCCTTGACCTTGTATTCTCCTACCTATGCACTCCATGCAACTTCTCAAACAATCCTTTTCCTCTCTCCGACCATCACCTTATTAGTTTCTCTCTCCCTCTGTCTTCCACCACCTTTCCAACCATCACCCGTAGAAACTTTCGCAACTTCAACTCCTCTCTCCTCTATTCTGCTACTGACCACCTCTATGACAAAATCTCTCCCCTGTCCTGCCCCGACCAAGCCACGTCCATCTACAATAAATCCCTGTCCTCTACCCTGGACAAGCTTGCTCCCCTCACTACATGCAGAATCAGGCCTCGACCCCTACAACCCTGGCAAACATATGACACTAAAATTCTCAAAAAACGTAGTCGCGCTCTTGAGCGTCTGTGGCACAAGACTAAATCTCTCAAAGACTTCAACCAATACAAATCTGCCCTCCAAAAATACTATTCTTTCCTCCACACTGCCAAGCAAACCTATTTTACAACTCTTATTAACACCTTCTCATCCAGTCCACGTAAACTCTTCTCTACCTTCAACTCTCTACTTTGTCCTCCATCGCCTCCACCCACTGACTTACTCACTGCCCAGGAGATTGCTAATCACTTCAAAAACAAGATTGATACAATCTGTGATGAAATCTTCACTCTACAGGTATCTCCCCTAGCTAAGACCCCATGTCAACAGGTACAACTGCTACTCCCCCTATTCAAATCTGCTACTACAGATGAAGTTGCTAAACTCCTTTCTATCGCCCACCTAACCACCTGTCTCCTGGACCCTATTCCCTCTCAAATGCTGCGGTCGCCCTCTGACCCCATCCTACACTCTCTAACCCACATCTTCAATCTCTCCCTCACCTCTGGCATCTTCCCCGATGCTCTAAAACATGCACTGGTCACTCCCATACTTAAAAAGCCATCCTTGGACCCTACCAATCTTAACAACCTATGCCCTATCTCCTTGCTCCCCTTTTCCTCTAAACTACTTGAGCGCCTGGTTTACAACCAACTGAGTGACCACCTCATTAAAAACAACCTTCTTGATCCCCTTCAATCTGGATTTCGCCCTCAACACTCCACAGAAACTGCTCTTTTAAAACTTACAAATGATCTACTAACTGCAAATACCAACGGACACTATTCTGTACTCCTACTTCTGGATCTTTCAGCTGTCTTTGACACGGTTGACCACCCCCTCCTCCTAAAAAAAACTTCACTCCCTCGGTCTCCGTGACTGTGCTCTTCAGTGGCTCTCATCCTACCTATCCCAACGCACCTTCAGTGTCACTTACAATTCTACTTCCTCCACTCCTCTTCCCTTCTCTGTTGGGGTCCCCCAAGGTTCTGTTCTTGGACCTCTTTTATTTTCAATCTACACCTCTTCCCTGGGTCAGCCTCTCACGGCTTTCAAAATCATTTCTATGCTGACGACACACAAATCTATCTCTCCACCCCTCAACTCACTCCATCAGTCTCCTCATGCATCGCTAACTTACTAACCGACATATCTGTATGGATGTCACACCACTTCCTCAAACTCAACTTGTTCAAAACCGAGCTTATAATATTTCCTCCCCCACGTGCCTCTTCCCCTGACTTCTCTGTCAAGAGCAATGGCAAAACCATCCACCCGTCCCCACATGTCCGGGTGCTAGGTGTTATCCTGGACTCTGAACTCTCCTTTCGGCCCCACATCCAATCACTTTCCAAAGCTTGCCGCTTCAACCTCCGCAACATCTCTAAACTACGTCCCTTTCTAACCAATGAAACCACGAAGCTCCTGATTCACTCCCTGGTTATCTCTCGCCTCGACTACTGCAACTCCCTCATTGGCTTACCTTTAAATAGACTATCCCCCCTTCAGTCTATCATGAATGCTGCTGCCAGACTCATCCACCTTACAAACCGCTCAGTGTCTGCTACCTCTCTCTGCCAATTCCTCCATTGGCTACCACTCACAGAACAAATTAAATTCAAAATACTAACAATAAGTTACAAAGCCATCCACAACTCTTCCCCCAGTTACATCACTAACCTAGTCTCAAAATACCAACCTAATCGCCATCTCCATTCCTCCTAAGACCTCCTGCTCTCTAGCTCCCTCATCACCTCCTCCCATATCCGCCTCCAGGACTTCTCCCAAACCTAGCCCATCCTCTGGAATTCCCTACCCCAATCCGTCAGACTGTCCCCAAATGTATCCACCTTTAGGCGATCCCTGAAAACTTTCCTCTTCAGAAAAGCCTATCCTGCCTCCATCTAACAACTGCACTATTTTCTCCATTAGCTCATCCCCCCACAGCTATTACCCTTTGATTGCCCTCTGATTCCTCCTGTATTGAATTGTATTGTACTTGTACTGTCTGCCCTAATGTTGTAAAGCGCTGCATAAACTGTCGGTGCTATATAAATCCTGTATTATAATAATAATAATAATAGTCAGACAAGCCAAATGTCAGGGAGGCGGAGATGAGCGTAGTAAAACAGCAAGCAGGATCTGGAGCCAGAAGGGTTGTCAGCCAAGCAAGTTTTTAAAAGGAATGCAGGAGATAGATCATCTGGGCTGGACGGCTTAAGTAGGCAGGACTGATGAGCAGGATATCATCAACAGGTGGCTGTGGAGAGCTGGCAATTAGCCAAAAGCTGAGCGGTCAGCTCAGAGAAGGAAGGGCTGAGCCCAGCCCTGACATTCTGCTTTCAGAAATGATGTCATGTTTCAGGGGTTTTAAAAAATCTTCAGGCCTAAAATTATGCTTTTTTAAAATGGCTCAGGCAAGGAAAGTTAACCCAAAAGCTTTTTTACCTTAATGCCTTCTATGCATGAACTTAAAAACCTTCAGCATGCAGCAGCCCCCCTCCCCTCCCCCACCAGACCTACAATACTTACTCTATCCTGATCCAGTGATGTACATGAGAGCAGCTGCTCTCCCAGGTCTCTTCTACCTCATTGGCTGAGCCATTGGCTCCTGTTTACTGTCAGTCCTAGCCAATGAGCCAGTGAGGAGAGAGTGGGGGTGGGGTAGAGCTGTGCTACATGTGTGAATGGACACAGAACAGCAGCTTGCTATGGGACACTTGGCAGGAGGGAGGGGCCAGGGGTGCCTGTGAGGGACCTGAGAAGAGGAGGGTCTGGGCTGCTCTGTGCAAAACCATTACACAGAGCAAGTAAGTATAACATGTTTGTTATTTTTTAAAAAAAATCTGCCTTTAATATCACTTTAAGGGGAGTAGTTTTCATTGTTTAAAATAAAGATTTACCAACGTGTGGGAAAATCTCTGTGCCCAGGACTATAAACATTCCCATTTCTATAGAGAATGTTTTTTTTTTTGTCATACAAGATGTGATCACCTCTCTGTGTTTTGCTGCACACTGTGCTCTCTATGTGTTCTGTGTGATCTCTTTTCTTCTATAGGAGGGGCCATCAAACCTGTGGTGACCTTCACACCCAACTGGGGGAATGTACTACCAGGTGACGATGTGACTCTAACATGTGATGTGCCGTCTACTGTACCAGAGGAGCCCCGGACCTATCACTGGTACAAAGATAAGAGACCAATACCAGGAGATCAACAGAGACTTTGTATCTTTATTTCTTCAGTAGTACGGGACAAAGGAGATTACCAGTGCCGGACCATCGGTGGTGATATCAGTGATCCCGTCTTCCTAAATGTTACATATTGTGAGTCATCCATCTCATCTCCATCATTACAGATTGTTGGGTGTGAATAGAACAACCTAAAGTATTGTTTTATTACATTTCAGATGATGTCATCCTGCAGAGACCTCCATCTGCCATATATGAAGGAGACCCCCTGACTCTGAGATGTCATCATCGGAGATTTTTTTATGAAATAAACACAAAATTCTACAAGGATGATCAGGAGATACAATCATCAAAATATGACTCAGAGTTCCATATTCCTAATATAATGATGAATCAGTCTGGACTGTACAAATGTACTAAACAAATACAACCTAATGATCGTACATACGGGATAGTGCGCTCAGATGAATCTGTTATCTCTGTGAAAGGTAAATGAATGTCCTATCTAAACTGTATTCTTAGAAATATTAGTAGATCCAGAGGAAGGTGAACTCCCATAAAAAAAATGATCTTTGAAGTGACTCTGTTGCTGAAATAAAAAGAAGAAAAGTGGTTGTAAAGGCTAAAGATTTGCATTCTCGGCATTACGGTAAAAGAACGTTCCCTTCTGTGCTTCCCCCAAACACTTACCTGTCACCTCTCTCTATCCAGCACTGACCCCACCAGCAGTCCTCTCTCCTCTCTTCCTCCAATCAAAGGACACAGAGGCAGCCATTGGCTCCTGCTGCAGCCAATCAAATTCTGTGAGGAGGGAGTGGGGTGTGTGTCTATGGACAGTGGCGGTGTAATCATATGAACCCCTCCATAGCACACAGCTTGTTATGGGGGTACTCAGAAGGGAGGAGGAGCCGAGAGCACCAGCAGGGGACCCCAGAAGAGGAGGAAAGAGATTATTACAGATCAGGTAAGTATAATATGTGTATTATTTAATTAAAAAATGAAGCTTAGGAATTACTTTAATTATCACCCCCCATTTCTTGAATCTTCACCCTCCATGTGTTATTCTTCCATCCACTGGCTCAGAAGCCTAAAGGCAGAGAATTCTGAAGTGCCCCCCCCCAAAAAAAAACAGCACTAATCAACATGCTCACCCCAAACATAAATTCCTTCTACAAGTTAAAATGCTCCCCAAATAAAAATGCAAAAATTCCCAAATCCAATTCCCCCCCTCCTAGTACAAATCCTCTCCCACAAATCTCCCCTCCTAGTACAAATCCTCTCCCACAAATCCCCATACCTAGCACAAATCCCCTTTAATCTGTCCTCTTAGCACAACCCCCTCCAAATTACCCTTTCCAGCACAAATCCCTGCTCCCCAGTTCTCCCCTCCTAGCACAAATCTTCAGCAATTCTACCCCCTAATACATACGTCTGTCCCCCATTCCTCCTCCTAGCACAAATACCCCCCATTACCCTTCCCTTCCCAGTACTAACAGCCCCCCTCCAATCTTACAGGAGTAGAAGGGAGTTGGAAGGCTCTCTGTGCCCCCCCGGCCTCTCCCCATGAACATTGTACCCACACCCGATACAAGTCCAGACAGGAGAAGTGTCAGTGAGGAGAGAGCTGGGATAACAGCGCTCCTCCATACAAGCAGATAACACAGGATCCTCTTAGATTGGACGGTACACGTCTTGATTCCCTGCCCCCTACCTCCTCCAATGACTGCTTCTTTCCCGGAAATGTGTGTAGGGGTGGGGAATCATGCCGTGTACTGTGTGATCTAAGAGGATCTGTGTAATCCACTGACAGGAGCGGGGGAGCACAGAAAGTCTACACCTCCTCCCAGCTCTCTCTTCACTGACAATTCTCCTGTCTGGACTTGCAGTGGGCGTGGGTACAATGTTCATTGGGGCAGCCTGGGTGGGGTGACAACTAACTGAAATCTGGGGGGCTCAGCCCATCCCAGCACCCCCTAGATCCGGTCATGTACAGACGGGTGCCCCTCTAGGAAAGGCGCCTGTAGGCACATGTCTACATTTCCTAATGGGAAATCCAGCCCAACTTACCACACTACAGTACCTTACTACATAGAAACATTTGTTTAAATATTATTTTCTTTAGTGCTGACCATAAAAAAGAAAAATTCAGTACATAAAAAAATTAATTTCTTTTAATTTCCTGAGTCTATCCTCATAATCATGGTCCTTCCTACTCCTTATTAGTTATTTAGTTCGGTAATTTATTTATTTTCAAATCCAAAACGATGTCAGTGCTGATGTGATCATTACATGGCTTTATTTATCAGAAAATCTCCGCTGATAGATGGCGTTGTATTTATACACTAAAAATGCATTTAGAAAAAAGATACAATCCTTATAAGCTTTTTCTTTTTTTTGTAATAAAATATGAATGTTTACATAAAAATATTAAAGGCGCTTCTCTAACCCTCATGAGCCATTTATGACAGGAAATCTCTTCACCCGAGATCAGTCACATTATTATGAAAGCAAGGTGATTTATTTCAGTTGCACCGGTGCAAATGGATGACGCTTTACATGCTTAGAAGAAAAGCAGAAGTCATACAGACACAGGATGTGTGACCTTTTTATAAGATCAACAGACAGAATCTTATTGGCTAAAAGTTCACTGGTGGCTCATGACGCATAACAGCTTTATCGTCAATCACAATGTACTTTTACAATCTATTACCTTATATAGCAAAGCTTGTGGTTTTCTGGCCTTAGGCAGTTAGTTGAAATAATAGACTAAAAAACAAGTTAAAGCAACGTGTCCTTAGAAGCCATTTTAAAAATCAGTCTTCATTTTAGATAAAATAGACACACAATAAACATTAAAACTTTTCCAACATTCCCTCCTCTTGTGTGGCTATTTTATCTCAACACATTTCGATGATAGTCTCTGTGTTTTATGCACTTTCGGACTGTATGCCATTGGGTTGAGCTTCAACTGTCCACACAGATCTCCTCAGAGGCAGGAAGTGCTTGATACTTTGTTCTTGTGACTGCGGTTTCAATCAATTTTTGTGAAAGTCCTCGAATACAGGGAATGCAGCAGCATCCACAAGTCACCAAGATGGCTAAAGCCATGGCAATAGAGATCAAACATGAGGTGATAATAAATCTATCAATGAGGTGATAAGTTCAGTCCATTTCCCGAACCAACCTTTAAGCCAGTCCGCGAATGAGTCATTGATGCCTGAATTTTCTGCCAGTTCATTCGATAGGGCTGTTAGTCCTTCCAGAGCTCTGGTTACGGTCCCTCCAAGAGCTGTATTGTTGGGAATAAAAGTACAGCACAGACTACCAAACATTTTGCATACCCCTCCTCTTTCAGATAGGACCATGTCTAAAGCCATTCTATTTTGCCATGCCATTAGTGACGTGGGGGCTAATTGTTCAGCTAAGCCTTTTACTGCATCTCTAGTGTAATTCACAAATCGCTGTTGGTTGTAATAAATGTAATTAATCTAGTCAACATTTTTATTTACAGCAACCCACCAGAAAAACAGAGACTCAAACCCCGCTCCCACTTGGTTCCTGGCCTTAAACTCATTCGGCACCCCCCTGTGGAACTCCGATCTCGTCTATGTATACCTGGGAGTCAAATGAATGATCCTTCAGGGGAGGTGTCCCTTCGGTATCGTCGGTGATTTTTGCTCCATGGGTGTTCTGACAGAATTTTCAGGGGCATAGCTAGCTGGACCATAGCGCAATCCCCTCGGGCATTGGCTGGGATCTTATCTCGCAGCTTCTTATCCCCACACATCCACCAGACATCGGCTCTCTGAGTGTCATGTTCAACCCATTCACCATTGCCCTTGTTAATCCTCTCCATAAAGTAATCATCTGGCAATGACCCCAAGTCTATCCCGCTCTCATTCCCTGGGAGTGCAAAACAAGTAAAGTTACCAGGATTGGCTGTGACCGCTGGAGGTATCTGAGGTTTCTGCACCTGGGGGAACATCAAATTCAATGTGTGACCTGTAGAATTTGCTTCCGGTTTATAAATCGTTTTATACAACCGTAACATACACTTCAAACTTTTTGGGTCTGTGTTATTATCTAGAGGAAAAGGGACGTTGCTAAATGTGGTCTGGCTCCGGCACAAACCAAGCAGTTTTCCTTTTTTAGAGTTTTAACCGTGTATCTCAACCATTCTAACCATTCTTTTTTATCAGCATATCCCATCTCCAGTGCTAATGTTACTTCAGTAGTAAGGTTAGTGGATCTCCTAGATGTTCTACCTTTAGGTTACCCCCTTTTCTTCTCCCTTTTTAGTTTCCTCAAGTTTATTTCTATCCTCATAGGTGTCATATTTTTACTGCTTCCAAGAAGAATTTACCCGTAGGGTCTGTACCCGTTTTTGAGGCACCAAAAGCATACAGCCTTTGGTCCGTTGGCCTGGGTTCCACCACAGTAATCAATAGTAGATTGCAATTTTTTGAATGTGTACAGGGGGAATTGGCTGCTTTAGTTATGGTCAGTCTTTTCTTTAGGCCACCCATGTGTGGAAGATTATACCCCCAATCTTGATGGGCCGTGGTCCACAGAACCTGGTCCCATGTTGAGCACACAGTTCTCCCTGGGAGATAACAAACATATTTGTCTGCCCATAAGCATTTACTAGCTTTGGTTATGTCTCCACAGTCCACAACCTGGCAGAAATCAAATAAAATGGTACTGGTTACTCCTTCCATGAATGTTAGGTTCAAAACCTTTCCAGTACTTGCCCACTCTAGAGGTTCTTCTACTTTCCAGTTTCTGCCCCCTCGTATAGACATCTCCCCTAGAGTCACCAGTATTCCCAAGATAATCACTATGCCTTTTATCCTAACTAGCTATGGAACTCCAGGGGACAGGGTGAGGGAGTCTTCACCGGTTTGAGACAGATCCCACCTTGTGTGAGACCTCCCTTTGTAGCCGGACTTATTGGGGTTCCATTGCCTGCTGACCCTGCTCTCCCTGTAGGACCTTTTTTTACAATGGGACTGGTGAATCCAGGTAGACCTTTCTGCAACACTTACTGCCGTAGGTGTGGTTAGAAGGACTTGAAAATGGCTCTCCCACCTTGGGGAATGCCAATGCTTTTTCTTTATGACTTTTATCAAGACCCAATCTCCCACATGCACTTTCTCTTCTTCATGAATTGGACCTTCTGGAACAGAACAGACATCATTATTATGTTTTTGTTTTACCAATCTAGACATGTATTCTGCTAGTTACGTTCAGATTCTTCAGTAGGAGTTTCATTTGGTAATAGTGGTATCTTATATGGTCTACCGTAGTGTTTCTCAACTCCAGTCCTCAAGGCGCACCAACAGGTCATGTTTTCAGGATTTCCACTATTTTGCACAGGTGATTTGATCAGTTTTCACTGCCTTAGTAATTATCACAGCCGTTGCATCTGAGGGAAATCCTGAAAACATGACCTGTTGGTGCGCCTTGAGGACTAGAGTTGAGAAACCCTGGTCTACCATATATCATTTCAAATGGGCTTAACCCTTCTTTTGTAAGTGTGATATGCATGCTAGTTACAGCTAATGGTAGACAATACATTCATTTTTTTCCTGTTTCTTTCATGGCTTTTCTCAATTTTCTTTTTAGAATGCCATTATGTCTATCCACCAATCCAGCTGATGATAGGCACAATGGTATTTCACTTGGATTCCCATAGTTTCAGTTAGATGTTGTATTGTTTTATTTACAAAGTGTGGTTCATTATCACTGTAGATCTTTTCGGGGATTCCAAATCTAGGAATTTATGTCTCTTAGTGCTTTGGCCACAGTCTGTGCATCTGCACTTCCTGTAGGGAATACCTCCACCCATTTGGTCAGGGCGTCTATGATTACCAAACAATATTTCTTCCTTTCACATTTGTCTAGTTCAGTGAAATCCATGCAAATGTGTTAGAATAGATTTTGTGGCATGGGGAACTTCCCTTTTTGTGGTTTTATGCCACCTTGGGCATTGTGTTTTGCACATATGATACACTGAGAGCAAAAAGTTTTTGAATAATTAGTAAATCCATATGCCGGGCATACTTTTTCTAACAAGGCTACCATGCCCCCGCTTCACACATGTGTCAACACTGCAGCATATCTGAACAGAGATTGGTAATACAGGTTTGTTTTCAGGAGACATGTAATGTCTTCAACAGATTTACATCCTTTTGTCTGCCATAATTTCTTTTCACTAGGTGGTGCTACATGTTGCATGTCTTTGAGGATTGTGTAATCTACCTATGGTATTTCCTCATTTTGCAAGAGTATCTGTTGTTGAGCTGCTGTTTTTTGCAGCTTCATCTGCTTTTTGTTTTCCCTGCGATACTGGGTCAGTATGTGCTTGACATTTGCAGATGGCTAGCTGTTTAGATAGCTGAATCGCATTAAGTAACTTTTAGTATAAAGTCAGTATGTGAGATGGGTTTTCCACTAGAGGTCACCATTCCCCTATTCTTCCATTGTTGTGCAAATACATGTTTTGTGGAAAAGGCATACTGTCTGTCTGTATAGATGGTTAGAATGCATGCCCTTATCAGAACAACAAGTTCTGCCGCTTGTGCTGAATAGTGTTTTGGTAAGGATTTAGCCTCAAGTATGGATGAGTCTGAAACATATCCCATTGCACATGTGCCATCAGGATTCTTTTTGCTAGAACCATCTACATACAGTACCATATCAGGGTTGACTAATGGTGTATCACTCATATCCTTACTAGGTAGCACCTTTTCTGCTATTGCTGCAGTGAAATCATGTGGTTCACCATCAGTTGGTATTGGTAACAATGTGGAGGCGTTAAGAACAGTACACCTTTCAATTGTTAAATGTGGCTGTGTCAATAGTACAGTCATGCAAGATAAATGTCTTGCTGGACTAAGGTGGGAGATCTTTTGCTGCAATAGAATTACAGACACTGCATGAGGTACTTTGAGAGTCAGAGGGTGATAAAACACAATGGAAGCAGAGACCTTTATTGACTCTTCTGCTGCAACCACAGCTTGCACACAAGGTGGCAATGCTCTGGCAACACTGTCTAATTTAGTAAAATAGTAGGCTACTGGTCTCTGTCGCCCATCATGTTCCTGGGTCAGGAATGAAGTCATGTGTCCTTGTCTCGAGTCTACGGTCTGTACAAATGGTTTGTCATAGTTGGGTAGGCCTAGTACTGAGGATCCAGCAAGGACTCTTATCTCTGAGAACATGTCTACAGTCTGATCAGTCCATGCTATGTTGTCCTGAGGTGCCACGGGGGTTCCATGGATCAACTCTACCAAAGGTGCTGTCAGTGTGGAGTAGCTAGGGACCCAGGCCCTGCAGGGTGGATGTCTATCTTTATCTTCTCGGTCCAGAAATCTTTCTCCTAGCATGTTGAGTCCTTCACCTAGGGTATCCTGTAAAGATCTACTCATCTTAGTCAGATCTAAGGATGGGCTCCTAGTAAGACCATGAGCGCTCGGCTTCGGACTTTGGACCGACGGGTCAGTGAGAGGCCCCTGTCCACCTGCTCTCCTTGGGGTTTCGACTTGGACTGGTGAGACAGGTGGAAGGGGAGCTCGGTTTTGTTCAGGGGGAGTGTCCCGTATAGGGGGTGGATGTATTTGGAGTAGGAGGGACCGCTTCTGGGGCTACATATGGGGGTGGCTGCAGAGGAACTTGAGGAGGGCCTTTGGACAATTACGGTGTTCTCATCTTCCTTGTCTAAGAGGGGGAGGCACTCTTGCAACTTCCTCTTAGACACTCCCTGAGCACGAATTCTAGCCTGTTCTAATCAGTTCTGAGCCGCGCCCAAACCATCCTTTTTTTTTTGTTCTGTAGGTCCCAACTTGCTAAAAAAAAAATTCTAATTCCTCACACCCTTTAACATTAGGCTTGTTATTAGACCCAAACTTCTTTTCCCACTTAGTACAGTATTTAACAGTTGCTGGGCCTTTTTTATGCATAAACTTTTTGTCTCCCAATAAAGGGAGTTGCAGGGATGCAGCAGCTGCAAAGACAGGCACATCCCCCTTTACAAATGTTGTTCACCATATCTCTGTTTCTTTTGCTTCAGTTTTGAATTTAGAATACAAGACTGGTAATTCTACTCTCGAACCCTGCTAAAATCAATATAACAGAACAAAGAAAGTCTAAACTCCACAAACAACAGGAGATATAAAAAAACAATGTATACCTTCACCTTTTTATTTACAAAGTACAGTTGGTCAAAACAAACAGTAAAATTAGTCATCTGATCAGAAATGACTCACATACAGACATTGCGTGCACACACACACACAATAGGAAGTGCACTTAGATGTCTGGACAATTCTAACAATATAGCGCTGACTCACAGAACTATCATACAGAAGTCTGTGAGGAGGGTGGGAGTAAGTTCAGTTTCTAACCACAAATTTGCAGGCACACTGAACATGAGATGTGAAGAATGATTTATTTTTTTTAGCTAGTTTTAAACGGACTCCTATTATCGCGTATCACGGTCACATTAACTGACCCTGACTGCCCCCATTCCCCCCTTTGATCATAATCATAGCGATAATTTGAGTGAGATTGGGCATCACCCATCATTATATAACTGCCTTAACAGACTGGTGGGTCTAAGGCACACAACAGCAACACAAACAGGCACATCCTGCACTCTTACATATGTTATTAGCCATCACAATTAAGTTCCTTTTTCACTCTAGGGTAGAACACCGGTAATTCCAATCTAGTTCTTTGACAACAAAAATGATATACAATCAACAAAAAAAAATCAAGAATGCAGTAATCGGGATGACCAAACACAAAAGCCAGTTCACACCTCTATCAGCACAGGTTGAATTCACCATAGAAAAAGTTAAAAGAGTAAAGTAGAAAAACATTCACCAATACAAGAAGTGAAAGTAGTTCTTGTGTTCACTATACGAGCTCTCACCATTTTCCTAAGTGCTTTTACCACCAGGGTTACTCCTCTAGCGATCCGTATACCGTTTACTTGTACATTCCACTCTGTTTTTTTTTATTTGTCCCGGACAACGGGCTGCGTCTATTCACCTTAGCCGACGCCCCAATGGCTCTATCTTCGACTATTGAAACCTCTGGAGTTTACACGAGCATCTCAATATCGGTATATCACTTAACAGTCTCTAAACCACCAAAAAGTCGAACATAGACCCAAAAAGAAAAGGAAATTGAAAAAGAAAATGATCTTACTTTTCACATACCACGGAGGACTGATCTAGCGGGTTCAGAACCGGACACTGGACCTCGGGGACAGTTGCGGTCACCCCCTGTTTACAGCAATTCTAGCCGGGGGTCTTTAATGTCGTTGATGTGAGAAACAATACTCACCAAGTTATTGACCGGAATTCCCCAGATCCAGTTGTCGGTTCCGGCTCGAAGGACCAAGTTGACAGGAAAACTCTTCACCCGAGATCAGTCACATTATTATGAAAGCAAGATCATTTATTTCAGATGCACCGGTGCAAGTGGATGACGCTTTACATGCTGAGAAGAAAAGAAGAAGTCATACAGACACAAGATGTGTGACCTTTTTATAAGATCAACAGGCAGAATTTTATTGGCTAAAAGTTCACTGGTGGATCATGATGCATAACAGCTTTATTGCCAATCACAATCTCTTTTTACAATCTATTCCCTTATATAGCAAAGCTTGTGGTTTTCTGGCCTTAGGCAGTTAGTTGAAATAATAGACAAAAAAACAAGTTAAAGCAACGTGTCCTTAGAAGCCATTTTAAAAATCAGTCTCCATTTTAGATAAAATAGACACACAATAAACATTAAAACTTTTCCAACAATTTATAACTGTTTTTTTCTCAAACCTCACCCCCCCAAAAAAAATTATAATAAATAAATAAAATAAAAAACAACCTTAACCACTTCAATACCAGGCACTTTCGGCCATTCCTGCCCAGAACAATTTTCAGCTTTCAGCGCTGTCACACTTTGAATGACAATTGTGCGGTCATGCAACACTGTACCCTAACTACATTTTTATCATTTTCTTCCCAAAAATAGATCTTTCTTTTGGTGTATTTTATCACCTCTGGGGTTTTTATTTTATACTAAACAAACTAAAAAAGACCATCATTTTTGAAAAAAAAAAGTTTTTCTTAGTTTTTGTCATAAAATTTTGTTTTCCCCTTCACTGATGGGCACTGATGAGGTGGCACGGATGGGCACTGATGAGTAGGCACTAATATGTAGAATTGATAAGCACTGATAGGCGGCACTGATATGCAGCACTGATGGGCACCAATAGGTGGCACTGATATGGGCAGCACTGTTGATGAGTTACTGAGATATTACTGACAGGTGTTACTGCTGGGCACTGATTGGCACTGTGGTGGGCACCGATTGGCACTGTGGTGGGCACTGGCACACTTTATTGTTGGGACACTGCTGGGCACTGATTTACAGGTGATTTGCACAACTGAGGGGACAGTGCTGATAATCAATGTGCTGATTATAAGCACAGACCCCCCCTATGACAGGGAGAGCCGCCAATCGGCTCTCCCTGTCAGCGCGAACCGGGAAATGTGTTTACCTGCTGGTTCACGCGATGATCAGCTGTGATTGGCCACAGCTGATCGCGTGGTAAGAAGCCTCTGACAGAGGCTTCTTATCATGATCAGAGATGTGGGGTGTCAGAATGACACGTCGCACTCGCGATCGCCGCTCTGCACGCCCCCACGTGCATGCGCCGGCATGTTATCCTGTTGGACATCATATGATGCCCAGTCAGAATAACAGAACAACTTCCCGGCCGTCATTCTGCATACGGCGGGCAGGAAGTGGTTAAAGGGGTTGTAAAGTCTAAAGTAATTTCTTCATTAAGGTAAAAAATGTTTAGGTGTCAGCACCCCCCACCTTAGCCCCCTTTTACTTACCTGAGCCCTCATTCGATCCAGCGCTATGCACATCTGCAGATCTTTTCCCCCCTCACTTCCAGGTCTCACTGGCTTTGCTGAGGCACTGGGGGCCATGGCTCCCACTGCTGTCAATCAGAGTCAGTGACGACGAAGCGGGGGGCGGGGCCGAGTCCCGGTGTCTGTGTCAAAGGACTCAGGTGCGATCACGCATGAGTGTCCCCATGGGAAGCGGCTTCTTATGGGGGCACTGAACAGAGAGGTGGGACCAGGAGCGCCGGCGGGGGGACCCGAAAAGAGGAGGTTCCCACCCCGCTCTGTGTGATTCCATTGCACAGAGTAGGTAAGTATAGATGTGTTTGGTATCTAAGGCTAGGTTCACACCTCCGACGGATGTGGCTCGCAGCAGGGGGTCCGGTGCCTCCCTGTTCGCCGTTTCAGGGACAAATCAGGGCCAAATTTTTACCTGGATTCGGCCGTGAAACGAACCCAAAGATGCACAGCGTTCCTGTGCAAGCCGCTCCGCAGCCGCAACGGAGATATGTGAACCTATTTCATAGAGAGCCGGTCACAATCTCCTGTCATGCGACTTGGATACGAGAAAACCCACACCCAATTCACATTATTGTGAACCCAGCCTTAAAAAAACCAACAATTTACCTTTATAGCCCCTTTAATCACCACCTTCCTCATTCACTTCGAAATGTCCTAATTTTTATCAGCATTTCAGTGAAGCAAAAACTCTCAGCTTCACTCGTTCCTACATGTGTGTTTTAGAAGCTGCACGGTGCAGTTGTGTGCTGCGATTATGTCTCTGACCTACAGAGGTCTCCGAATCCTTCTCTATCATTGGTGAAAGCACATCCAGCATTTGGCCGGGTCTTCTTGTATGAGCAGAAAACCCAAATACTCTCAGATCTGCCAATATCCAATGTGTGATGATCCATGCTGAGTGACAGCCTCTGCTCTGTTCCTATGTGAAGGGGGTGTGTCCCTTCCCTCCAATCAGCTCTCAGAGCTCTCCTCACTGATGTATCTTCAGCTCCCCCCTCCCTTTTTTTGATTGCTCTACAAGCTTTATAAATTCTGGACTTTGAACATCTGTAGAGAAGAGAAGATTGCAGATAAACAGGTACAACTTGTGTAGGAGGATTTGTTTCATCTCTGTGTATCCCCTGAGACCAGTCCCTTCACTGGGTATATGGAAGGGTTTACAACCACTTTAATACTTTATACAGGGGGACTCCCTTGCAGCACTGGAGCTCTGAGCCCAGTTATCATTCAGTAGATTGACCGATTGAAGTTTCTATGTTTGTGTTGGCTTCCTCCCGTGTCTCGGTTTACCACTCACCATCCAGATATACATACAGGTAGAATAAATGACGTGTGACAAAGCTGTCCTTACTGGGTTCTCTAAGGAAGTGTATTATTGTAGTGAATACAACAGGTCAACTTAGTCAAACATGGATAGAAATTGTTTTACATCCGTTGCACAGCATTGTGTGATTATCAACATTGAGAGAATAAATAATGTATTCTCATAATTTATCATTTCTAACAATTTCTTCTTCCAGAGCTCTTCTCTCCTCCAGAAATAAAAGTGACCCCGTCCAGGATAATAGAAAGAGATGAGATGACGGTGAGATGTGACACCAGACTGGATCCGCTCAGAGGCGGCACAGAGCTGCACTTTGCCTTCTACAGAGATGGACGGACTGTGCGGGGATACGATGTATCTGATACATACAGAGTGCGGCCATCTCAGCTGGAGGATTCTGGGAAATATACCTGTGAAGTGAGGACGGCATCTGACACTGTGAAGAAGATGAGTGATGGGCTCTATATACAGATATATGGTGAGGATATGAAATTAAGTCACAAAATTGAGTACACCCCTCAGTCACATTTTTGTAAATATTGTATTATACCTTTTCATGTGACAATACTGAAGAAATGGCACTTTACTACAATGTAAAGTAGTGAGTGTACAGCTTGTATAACAGTGTAAATTTGCTGTCCCCTCAAAATAACTCAACACACAGCCATTAATGTCTAAATCGCTGGCAACAAAAGTGAGTACACCCCTAAGTGAAAATGTCCAAATTGGGCCCAATTAGCCATTTTCCCTCCCCGGTGTCATATGACTCTTTAGAGTTACAAGGTTTCAGGTGTGAATGGGGAGCAGGTGTGTTAAATTTGGTGTTATCACTCTCACTCTCATACTGGTCACTGGAAGTTCAACATGGCACCTCATGGCAATGAACTCTCCAAGGATCTGAAAAAAAGAATTGTTGCTCTACATAAAGATGGCCTAGGCTATAAGAAGATTGCCAAGACCCTGAAACTGAGCTGCAGCACAATTGCCAAGACCATACAGTGGTTTAACAGAACAGGTTCCATTTCCAAAGAAGTTGAGTGCACATGCTCAGCTTCATATCCAGAGGTTGTCTTTGGGAAATAGATGTATGAGTGCTGCCAGCATTGCTACAGAGGTTGAAGGGGTGGGGGGTCAGCCTGTCAGTGCTCAGACCATACACCACACACTGCATCAAATTGGTCTGCATGGCTGTCATCCCAGAAAAAAGCCTCTGCTAAAGATGATGCACAAGAATTCCCACAAATAGTTTGCTGAAGACAAGCAGACTAAGGACATGGATTACTGGAACCATGTCTTGTGGTCTGATGAGACCAAGATAAACTTATTTGGTTCAGATGGGGTCAAGCGTGTGTGGGGGCAACCAGATGAGGAGTACAAAGACAAGTGTGTCTTGCCTACAGTCAAGCATGGTGTGGGAGTGTCATGGTCTGGGGCTGCATGAGTGCTGACGGCACTGGAGAGCTACAGTCCTTTGAGAGAACCATGAATGCCAACATGTACTGTGACATACTGAAGCAGAGCATGATCCCCTCCCTTCAGAGACTGGGCCGCAGGGCAGTATTCAAACATAATGACCCCAAACACATCTCCAAGACGACCACTGTCTTGCTAAAGAAGATGAGGGTAAAGATAAAGGACTGGCCAAGCATGTCTCCAGAACGAAACCCTATTGAGCATCTGCGCATCCTCAAACTGGAGCTGGAGGAGCGCAAGGTCTCTAACATCCACCAGCTCTGTGATGTCATCATGGAGGAGTGGAAGAGGATTCCAGTGGCAACCTGTGAAGCTCTGGTGAACTCCATGCCCAAGAGGGTTAAGGCAGTGCTGGAAAATAATGGTGGCCACACAATATATTGACACTTTGAGCCCAATTTGAAAATTTTCACTTAGGGGTGTACTCACTTTTGTTGCCAGCGGTTTAGATATTAATGGCTGTGTGTTATGTTATTTTGAGGGGACAGTAAATTTACACTGTTATACAAGCTGTACACTCACTACTTTACATCGTAGCAAAGTGTCATTTCTTCAGTGTTGTCACATGAAAAGATATAATAAAATATTTACAAAAATGTGAGGGGTGTACTCACTTTTGTGAGATACTGTATATCCAATTGTAGATTACTTTTAGACATTCATACTGTTTTGGGCGCAATATCCAGATATATGGTAGGCATGTAGGCAGGTGCCAATTGCATTTGTAGCACCCTGGTTTTGGGCAGGGTTGCTAACAAATTTAGTTTGCTAGGTAGTAACTAGCCTGGCTAATTTGCAATGGGATCCACTGACTTTTCTCCAACTCTGAATTTGATGCACCTCTCTCTTGTATCACTAGGTGGCATTGTTGTCTGTGGCATTAGAATGACAAGGGCATAGTGGACTCAGACTAGGAGTCGATAGGTTGTCTCAGACAATTGGCAGGGGTTGGCCCCTTGGCCTGCTGGGAGAGCCTATTTATTCGGGGCTGTCAGGTGATTAGGTTCTGTGCCACATGGACGGCTGTCTGGGTTGACATCTGTCACAAGGCTCCGGGTTGCTAGGCCAGAAGCCTGAGGCCTATCCCAGGAGCCCCTGGCTGCTAGGCTGTCTGAGGCCTATCCAGGTGTGAGAGAAGCAGCGCGGGGTTGGGACTCCAGGCTGGAAGCCCAACCAAGTTGAAGAGGTTCCGCTGGAAGGGGAACCGAACCATTGCCAGCGCTGAGGGAGAAACAGTTGCCATAAGGAATGACCACTCCTGTCACCAGGGGCAAGTGATGAACAAGGCCAGAGGTAAAGGGGAAGCAGTCACCACCAAGGGACAACCATTCCTGTTATCAGAGGCCAGTGTTTGGAAGTCTGAAGAAATACCAGAGCAGCCTTTTCACCAGTCGGGGACGGTGAATAAGTGGGAAAGGGAACCAGCGGGTTAGCAGGGGTGAGGCTTGAGGAGTATACAGCGGGTTAGCTGTGGAAGAGCTCAGGGAATCCAGTGACGACTGAGATCTTGAAGTCTAGTGAGAGACCTGGAGCTCAGTGAGGGAACATCTACAATAGGAAACTGTAATGGGTTACTGTGAGGTACATGTACAGTCTGTTGAAAGTTCAGTTGCCATAGGAGACAGCAGTTCTACAAATACGGTTGCTGCATCCAGCTTAAAGGCCCTCCACCTGTATGGCTGGCTGCCTATTATCAGAGTCTGTCAATTGCTATTGGATCTGCCTAAGGGTGTTCTGGCCCTAACCCTCTCTCCACCAGTTCTGTTTAAGAGACCATAAATCTCTTTTTCTTGCATTCAAAAAGTGACACTTGCATTACACCCACCATGCCTAATAACCCACACTTCGAGGAAGAATGTCAGCTCTCCCTGACTCTGGAGGTCACCATTAGGCCTTTTGGGGTCGGGGACACCACTACATATTAATCATGTACTGTGTGTATAATATGTTGCTGGTATTGTGGGGGTGATTGATGTGGTGTGTCTGTCATTCAGCCTGTTGCAGTTCCTGTACCCGGGGTATTTATATGTGGGGGGGGGTCTTGTAGGGCCTTCCTTTGAAGTTGGTCATGGAATAGAGAGGGACCTACACAGAGCAATGTAGTAGTATAATGAAGCAGGTCACCCCTTGGCAGGACCATGAATGAGAGACTCACCATTAGATGGAAACTATTACAAGCAAAGATATGAGATACCACAGCATAGTCCTAAAGGCTCTACCATATGTTATAGAGGAACTCTGTACTTCATCAACTTCTTGCACTGCCATGTGACTGCTGGAAAAGTCTGTACAAAGGGAAGATGTAATGTCAGTAAAATGAGTTGCTGGTTTAGTGAATGGACCGGTCTGATCATTGGGAATGACAAGTGAGTGAAATCCTGCAGTGTATGGGAATGTTGAATTTGTTTAGTTATGAATTAAAATTTGGATGACATTTTCGTTATTCAGAGATTTGGATGCACTATATCTAATTGTGTTTACCGAATCACAAAATATTATCAATAAATTATATTGAAACAAATTATCCTAATTATACATATTTGAAATTGAATTTGTAATTGAAAAAAGAATTTGAATATGAAATAAAAAATGTATTTGAATTTGAAAGTTATTAATTTAACAAATGAATCAGAAATGAAACAAAATTAATTTTTCCATCATGCATCTCTAAAGTGTAACATGTGTTGAAGATCTGATGGAGGAAAATCAATGTGATTTCCCTCATAAAATCTTTGTAGTCAGTGCCGGGACTGGTGTCACTGGCTGGTATAAAGAAATTACTCAACTAGCCTGGTCTAGTACTTAGGCCTCTGGCCACTTGCATTTCTTTTAAAAATTTTTATTAGGTTTTTATATATACGAACATGAGGCGATGATGAAGATTGTATCAAGAAAAAAAAATAAGAAAACATGAAATAGGACAATATGTAAAATACATCAGGTACAGCAAGCGTCTGGATAAATCATGAAATATCTGAAGTCTAAGCAATATAGTACTAAGCTCAGCAAAAGCCAATGCCAATAACAATATCTACATAGTTGAGTATTTTATCCAAGAGGACCATGGTTTCCATGAACGATCAAACTTATCTATCCTGCCAGTTCACAACACTAAACATTTTTCATATTCATAAGTAAGGTTGATAGAAGTAACCACTTCGGACATATTAGGGATGAAGTCTTTCTTCCAGTATCTTTTTATTTTACTGGATGCTTACAGTATATGGGCGACTATTAAGCAAAAATGAGGTGGAAAGTATTTAATTTCCAAATTTAGAATGGCCAAAGCCAGGTTAGATGGAGTTAGGATACATGTAACAGAGGAGATTAGACCAAACATTTGGTTCCAGGAGCTTGTGAGACTCTTGCAAGACCAGAGAATATGATAGTAGTTGCCTACATGACCAAATTGCACCAACATAGAGGCGATTGGGAGGGGTAAAATTGGGCTACTCAGTAGGGAGTAAGGTAACAGCGAGAAATTATTTTTTTGGGAGAGTTTCTAGTGGTTAGTACAGTGGGAAATACCATGTGTAAATTTAAAAGCCTGGAGCCATTGTGCTGGTGTATAAGTATTCTGTAGATCTTCCTCCCGTTTTAGGAGAGGACTAGATTTTCAGAACATAGTTTTGCACTGAAGGGTATTGTAAAAGAGAGAAGATGCCTTTTAAACAAGATGTGGGAGATCCATAGTAAGTTTGTATTAAGGGGGAGCTTTATCATTGGGATGGGTTAGTTGCCCAGAAATATGGTTATCCGAATATATGAATAAAGTTCAGTGGGGGGAATATCATATTGACCAATTATCTCTGGGAAAGGCTTGGGTAAGCTGTTATTAAGGATGTCCTCTACAAACTGCATGCCCCGATCTCTCCACTTCTGAGTTGATAAATATGGGATAAGAATTTCCAACACCCTAAACGGCATCCATAGTTGCTAAGTCTTGGAGGGTTTTCATCTTATTTCACTTTTATACCTCACTGTATTTATTGCAATATGTTTCCATTTCAAAATCAAATTAATTTTTATTTCAACATAACAAATACAACAAAACAAAATTATTAACTTAACAAACTAATCCGAAATGAAACAAAATAAATGTTTCCATCCTGCACATTTATAAAATGTAACATGTGTTGAAGATCTGGTGGAAGAAAATCAATGTATAATGCGATTTGACTCAAAATATCTTTGTAGTCAGTGCCGATAGCTGTGTCACTGGCTGGTGTTAAGACATTATCCCTCCGGTGTGGGGCCTGGTGTAGTACTTAGACCTTCGACCACTTGGGGTGCTATCTCACACATGAAAGCAGGTCTTTATGCAAACACTTGGCTAAATAGTTATTGGGAATTGATTTCATGTAATTCCCCACCTCCACCAACAAGCATATGAAATTACCTCATCATTAGTTATATCCATTCACAACTTTATATATTTATACTCTTTTTACTTTTTCATCCATTCATTGACATCTTACCGACCAATCTTTGTCATAATCTCCTTTTCCAGAGCTCTTCTCTCCTCCAGAAATAAAAGTGACCCCATCCAGGGTAACAGGAGGAGATGAGATGATGGTGAGATGTGACACCAGACTGGATCCGCTCAGAGGCGGCACAGAGCTGCACTTTGCCTTCTACAGAGATGGACGGACTGTGCGGGGATACAATATATCTGATACATACAGAGTGTGGTCAGCTCAGCTGGAGGATTCTGGGAATTATACCTGTGAAGGAAGGATGGCATCTCAGACTGTGAGGAAGATGAGTGATGGACTCTATATCCAGATAATGCAGATACATGGTGAGCTTGAAGAACTGAATTAGCCTCTGATCTGTACATGTTCTGTCTCAAATATCACTTTATCGAAAATAAATACCTACTGAGTAGGGATGAGCTTCAAGTTCGAGTCGAACTCATGTTCGAGTCGAACTCATGTTCGACTCGAACATTGGCTGTTCGCAAGTTCGCCGAACAATTTGGGGTGTTCGCGGCAAATTCGAATGCCGCGGAACACCCTTTAAAAGTCTATGGGAGAAATCAAAAGTGCTAATTTTAAAGGCTTATATGCAAGTTATTGTCATAAAAAGTGTTTGGGGACCCGGGTCCTGCCCCAGGGGACATGGATCAATGCAAAAAAAAGTTTTTTCAGGAGCAGTGATTTTAATAATGCTTAAAGTCAAACAATAAAAGTGTAATATCCCTTTAAATTTCGTAGCTGGGGGGTGTCTATAGTATGCCTGTAAAGGGGCGCATGTTTCCCGTGTTTAGAACAGTCTGACAGCAAAATGACATTTCGAAGGAAAAAAAGCCATTTAAAACTACCCGCGGCTATTGCATTGCCGACAATACACATAGAATTTCGTTGATAAAAACGGCATGGGAATTCCCCACAGGGCAACCCCGAACCAAAAAAAAAATGACGTGGGAGGCCCTTCAGGTCTGGTATGGATATTAAGGGGAACCCTGGCCAAAATTTAAGAAGAGAAGAAGAAGGAAGAAGAGAAGAAGATGAAGAGAAAAGCGGGAGCCCCCCTTCATGCCATGGGTGTGGAGCGGCCCGAGGAGAAGAAGATAGAAGACGCCGCGGAGGAGATGCTGGACGAGAACACCGGAGGAAGAACCAGAAGAACCAGAAGATGAAGGAAGAAAGAAGAAGCATTTAAATAAAGGAATTGTCAAAAACTCTCTCTTGTCATTTTTAACATTTTTGACAGTTTTTTAGTGAAATGGTAGGGGTAAGTACCCCCTTACCATTTCACACAGGGGGGGCGCGGGATCTGGGGGTCCCCTTGTTAAAGGGGGCTTCCAGATTCTGATAAGCCCCCTGCCCGCAGACCCCCACAACCACTGGCCAGGGTTGTGGGGATGAGGCCCTTGTCCTCATCAACATGAGGACAAGGTGTTTTGGGGGGCTACCTCAAAGCACCCTCCCAATGTTGAGGGCATGTGGCCTGGTATGGTTCAGGAGGGGGGGCCGCACTCTCGTCCCCCCCTCTTTTCCTGCGGCCTGCCAGGTTGGTTAGAACATGATGATGTATAAAGGGACTAGAATAAGGAAGTTCATAGTCAGTAGCCAATAGCTGCCCTTGCAACCTTTTTTGTCCATCTGACTAGCATAGAGACGAATGGATTTTTCGACCAGACTCGAGTCCGTCGGAAAGATTTTAAACATGTTCCAAATCTAAAGTCCGTCTGATTTTCGACAGAAAAAGTCAGCTGAAGGTCAGATGAAGCCCACACACGGTCGTATTGTCCGACTGATTCGTTCCGTTGGACCAGTCCGGTCGAAAAGTCCGGTTGTGTGTACACGGCTTTAGTCTTCCTTCCCTTATTCAATTTACATCAGTATTCCCTTAGGCTTTTTTCCTTTCCAATATTCTCTTTCCCTTAGTCATTTTTTCCCTTACTCGTTACTCCCTTCTCTTATTCTCTTTCCCTTTGTCATTCTTCCCTCTCTTATTCTCTTTCACTAAGTCTTTAATCCATTCCCCTATTTTCTTTCCCTTACTCTTTATTCCCTTCCTATATTCTCTTTCCCTTAGTCATTATTCCCTTTCCTTATTCTCTTTCTCTTTGTCTTTATTCCCTTCCATTATTCTCTTTCCCTTAGTCATTCTTCCCTTCCCTTATTCTCTTTCCGTTAGTCTTTCTTCTCTTCCTTTATTTGCTACCCCTTAGTCTTTATTGTCTTCCCTTATTCTCTTTGCCTTAGTTTTTATTCCCTTCCCTTATTCTCTTTCCCTTAGTCATTATTCCCTTTCGTTATTCTCTTTCCTGTAGTCTTTCTTCCCATATTCTCTTTCTCTTTGTTTTTTTTTCCATTCCCATATTTTCTTTCCCTTAGTCATTCTTCCCTTCCCTTATTCTCTTTCCCTTAGTCTTTCTTTCCTTCCCTTATTCTCCTTTCCTCTCCATTGGTCAGCCAAAAAGTTTGCATGTTCACCCCCAAAAATAAGGAACAATAAGAACCAATTATTTAAAATAAAAGATAACTCAGTCCTCTGTCTATAAAAGAGTGGGTTCACAACGGCAGCCATATTATCTATTTATGTTGTAGCTGTTAGAGAGAGATGATAATTCTGTGTGGGCAGAGATACTTTTGTCAAATTAAATATGATTATTTTATTTATTTTTGCCATTGGTACATGGCCCCATGGCAGTGCCCACCTTCCTATACCTTCTGTTTAAGTATAGCTTGCTAAAACGCCCTACAAATGGCCAGAATAATAAGATTTGCCTCCCATCCATAGACTTTAATAGTGTTTGCTTCCAAGTTTGTGAACTTCAAGCAAGATTCGTGAACTGTTTGAGAACTGAACCCAAGCTGATTTGCTCATCACTTATTAGTTCATACTGAAATAATCAGAATACAATGGGTAGGGTTTGGTAAAGGGATGTCATGACAATAAAGGCCTTCTTCTCCGCCATCATTCAGATGGACTTGCAGCAGCTTTGTGTCCAAACAGGGTCCTGATGTTAGGGACTTGTATCTTCTCTCTTCATTAACCAACAGTTATATTTAATAAACTGATCCCAGCCCAGTGATAGTTCAGGCTCTAATAATTGTTACCTCCATAAGGTGAAGACACTGGGCAGAAAAATTATTGCAAAAACTCTAAATAGTAAAAACGCTGCCATAAAGGAGTCAATACTGGCGAAGTGTCAATGGCCATAGTCCCTAATGAACTCCAATTGAAACCTTAATTGGGGTACTAATTCCACATGGAATAACATGCATGGAGTAGAATTAGCACTCCCACAAGAACTCCATCTACATGGACTAACCCTAATTGGGGCACAAATTCCACATGGAACCCTAATTGAAGCTCTCCCAATTCAATTTCCCTTCATGTCATGGTGGAGTCAATAATGAGTCATAAAAGAGAGGTCCATAAAGTGAAGATACTGGGCAGAGAAATTATTGCAAAAGCTTTTCATAGTAAAAAATTCAGTTAAATATAAAGTTGAAATTCATCTTTTTAATGGTTTGCCAACAAATGGATTTGTAAGATTTGTCAGCCAGTCTTGTGATTTATGCTCCTCTTGAGCAAGTGACACACTTACAGTGGGGACGGAAAGTATTCAGACCCCCTTAAATTTTTCACTCTTTGTTATATTGCAGCCATTTGCTAAAATCATTCAAGTTCATTTTTTTTTTCCTCAATAATGTACACACAGCACCCCATATTGACAGAAAAACACAGAATTGTTGACATTTTTGCAGATTTATTAAAAAAGAAAAACTGAAATATCACATGGTCCTAAGTATTTAGACCCTTTGCTCAGTATTTAGTAGAAGCACCCTTTTGATCTAATACAGCCACGAGTCTTTTTGGGAAAGATGCAACAAGTTTTTCACACCTGGATTTGGGGATCCTCTGCCATTGCTCCTTGCAGATCCTCTCCAGTTCTGTCAGGTTGGATGGTAAACGTTGGTGGACAGTCATTTTTAGGTCTCTCCAGAGTTGCTCAATTGGGTTTAAGTCAGGGCTCTGGCTAGGCCATTCAAGAACAGTCACAGAGTTGTTGTGAAGCCACTCCTTCGTCATTTTAGCTGTGTGCTTAGGGTCATTGTCTTGTTGGAAGGTAAACCTTTGGCCCAGTCTGAGGTCCTGAGCACTCTGGAGAAGGTTTTCGTCCAGGATATCCCTGTACTTGGCCGCATTCATCTTTCCCTCGATTGCAACCAGTCGTCCTGTCCCTGCAGCTGAAAAACACCCCCACAGCATGATGCTGCCACCACCATGCTTCACTGTTGGGACTGTATTGGACAGGTGATGAGCAGTGCCTGGTTTTCTCCACAGATACCTCTTAGAATTAAGGCCAAAATGTTCTATCTTGGTCTCATCAGACCAGAGAATCTTATTTCTCACCATCTTGGAGTCCTTCAGGTATTTTTTAGCAAACTCCATGCGGGCTTTCATGTGTCTTGCACTGAGGAGAGGCTTCGGTCAGGCCACTCTGCTATAAAGCCCCGACTGGTGGAGGGCTGCAGTGATGGTTGACTTTCTACAACTTTCTTTCATCCCTGACTGCATCTCTGGAGCTCAAGCACAGTGATCTTTGGGTTCTTCTTTACCTCTCTCACCAAGGCTCTTCTCCCCCGATAGCTCAGTTTGGCCGGACGGCCAGCTCTAGGAAGGGTTCTGGTCATCCCAAACATCTTCCATTTAAGGATTATGGAGGCCACTGTGCTCTTAGGACCCTTAAGTGCAGCAGAAATTTTTTTGTAACCTTGGCCAGATCTGTGCCTTGCCACAATTCTGTCTCTGAGCTCTTCAGGCAGTTCCTTTGACCTCATGATTCTCATTTGCTCTGATATGCACTGTGAGCTGTAAGGTCTTAGATAGACAGGTGTGCGGCTTTCCTAATCAATCAGTATAATCAAACACAGCTGAATTCAAATGAAGGTGTAGAACCATCTCAAGGATGATCAGAAGAAATGGACTGAGTTAAATATATGAGTGTCACAGCAAAGGGTCTGAATACTTAGAACCATGTGATATTTCAGTTTTTCTTTTTTAATAAATCTGCAAAAATGTCAACAATTCTGTGTTTTTCTGTCAATAGGGGGTGCTGTGTGTACATTAATAAGGAAAAAAATGAACTTAAATGATTTTAGCAAATGGCTGCAATAGAACAAAGAGTGAAAAATTTAGGGGGTCTAAATACTTTCCGTCCCCACTGAATCTCCCAGTTCAGCTTCACTGCTTCCTGTGTCACCTATCCTCCTATTATTGGAATAAGTTAGAACATATTACTGGAAAATTAAACAACATCATTGCTTCTGTCCATTGAGAGGTAAGCAAATCTAGATCCTTTAAATACATTCAGAATTTTAAACAGTTCAAAATTACACAAATAAAGTTTTTTTCTTATCTAAAATTCACATCACTTCCATCACTGGTTCTCTCTTCAGATTACATGATGCAGAATATTATACGCCTGGTGATCTCTGGATTTGTATTATCTGCTGCCGTATGTTTCACCTACTTTCACAACAAGTGGTAGAGAAGAAGAACATCTAGGGATCTGAGGACCTAAATGAAACATCGAAGTGAACATGGAAAAGGTCTTGGCTGAATTTCAAGGAACTTCATCTATTTAAAATAAACTTATATTGACAAAAAACTTGATCTCATTAATCTGAAAACATAATAAGTGATTAAACTAATGTGCTTATAAACTGAATACACTGAGCCTTGGAAGTAGAAGTGGTCACTGAGTTCACACATGGAGGAGAAAATAACAGGAAGGAAATAAAGTGGTTTTCCTAAAATAAAAACTGAGAAAAGACCCAAAACACAAATGTCACACTTTACCAATCACGTTGTTTATTCTAAGTTCTGAAAACTAAAGAAGATATGAAGTGGGTTTTGTATATATTGGGGCAGATTTACTAAAACTGGGGAGTACAAAATCTGGTGCAGTTGTGCATAGTAGCCATTCAGCTTCTAACTTCAGCTTGTTCAATTAAACTTTGTAAAAAAAAAAAGGGAAGCTGCTCCATATTTTGAACTTTCTAGCAAATCAACCCCATTGTCTTGTTTTAATAATGGCCAGGTAATGTAGAATTATTATATGTTAACATTTTATATTCTTATTTTTACCTAGAAGATAACATTGTAGGCTAATTTTCATGTTTCTCCAATCTTCTTACCACTTTTTGTAAAAAGCTTGCAGCCTTGTACCTGCAATATATTGTGTTATGCCTGGTACTGTATTATGCTTTTGCCAATAATACACAGTCATTTATACTGTACCATACAATCCCAGCACCACGGGAACCCACCTCTTCAGAAGATTTACAGCCTATATGGGGGGGTCTTCTGAATCGGGAGAGGCTGAACCCGACAGGATGGATGGATGGAGAAGAGAGAAAAAAAAATTAAAAAATAAAAATAAACTTTAAAAGGCGTCTGGAGCGAGGGCGAAAAAAGAACACTGGTGTGGGCAGACAGCCTCCCTTTTATGGGCTAGAAAAGAGGAGGGGTCAGAGGGGGCGGAGCTGACCCATAGTAGGCAGAAATGGGGAGGTCCAGGAAATTTTGTTATGCCTGGTACTGTATTATGCTTTTTTAAGTTTCTGGTTGGCACATGCAAGGGTTAATGTAATTGTATGACATGTCTTCCCCTCTATGTGTGTGGCACCTCCCTTCTTCAGGTCCTATATATAAAAGGGTAGCTGACCTGGTGGTGCAGTTTGGTGTGGAAGACCAGACTCATACAGTGAAGATCTGTGTATTATGTAAACCGTTTTACATTACAGCAGCAGCGTTACACTTTAATGTGACCTGTTTTTGGGCACCCATGTAAATGGCTTTTGTATATCAGAAGTTTCCTAATTTTAAGGTATGGGCAGCACCACTATAGAAACAGCACCGCCAAATCAATGTACAGTCGAATGTAGTGTAAAGTGAAATCATTTATGTAAAGGAATTATTCTGTAATAATGTGCTTACCTTAACTGTATTCTGTAAATCAATCCAGTAAACTGAGTTCTTGTTCAAAGAAGAAGTTGCCTCCTGTTGTTTACTTGAGGTGGGGAGAAGGACATTAAAGTGATGTATAGTCATGCAGGGCTGTCTTTAAGGCGGGCAAAAGGGCAGCTGTCCTGGGCCCAGTCATTGTTGTGGGGCCTGAATCAGCTGCCCCATACTTTCCAACTGCCCTGGTTTACTTTCCCTTGTCCTGTGAAGTCTTAATCCCATGCTGTGTCTGATATCTCAGTGTGAAGTGCTGTCACTTATGCTGTCCAGCTCTGCCCTATTGCAATGTGCAGATGACTCATGTGCAGGCAATATCAGCATTCACATTTAAATAACAGGCATTAATATGTAAATCGAGGAGGCCTTGATATGGAAATAGTGGTCGTATTCATACGTATATGATGGCCCCCTGAGGTCCCATCCACCATCACCTCTGCTGAATGCTGCCCAGTGACCACTGCCTGCAACTGTGGTCGTCACTGAGTCATTAGCTTGTTCTGCAAAGGTAAGCAAAGTAGGGGGGGGTTGGTGTAGGGTGTGCAGAGGTAGGCAGAAAAGGAATTACAGTTTAGGGTGCACAGGTGAGCAAGGAGGGGATGTGCAGAGGTAAGGAAGGTGGGTGCAAAGAAGAGCTGAGGAAACTTGCAGAGCTAAGGTGGGTGGGAGGTGAAGTGGAGAGGATGGGGGAGGTTTGGGATCCAGGGGTTATCAGGGGAATTTAGGATGCAAAGGTGTACTGATGGGGTGGATAAAGATGAGTGTTGTGTGTAGGACAGACTATTTTTTCAATGGGCTGCTCTATGCGTTTCAGATGCGGAAAACATTGGTTGTCAGTTTAAATTATTCATTACTTTGGTGGTCAGTGTAAATTCTTTATTTCATTGGTGGTCAGTGCAAATTCCCCATTACATTTGTGGTCAGTGTAAATCTTCCCATTACATTGAGGCTTGGTGTGGAATCCTTTCATGCTAGTGGTCAGTGTGAATGCCCCCTTACATTAGTGGCCAGTGTAATACCCTACTTACATTGGAATACAATCTTAGGAACAAAGAACATAGAGGAGAGATGGGTTCACTTTAAGAGCATATTAAATAGGGGCATTAGCCAGTACATCCCATTGGGTAATGAATTTAAAAGAGCAAACAAAAGTCCTGGATGGCTTAACCCCAATGTAAAAATACATATAAAAGCAAAAGAGAAGACCTTCAGAAAATACAAGGTTGAGGGATCATCACCAACATTCAAACTTTATAAGGAATGCAACAAGAAATGTAAGGGTGCAATTAGGGCAGCTAAGGTAGAACACGAAAGAGACACATAGTGGAGAAGAGAAAAAAAAATCCCAAGAAATTCTTTAAGTATGTAAACAGTAAAAAAGAGAGGGCAGACCATATTGGCCCCATAAAGAATGAGGAAGGACATCTGGTTACAAAGGATGGGGAGATGGCGAAGGTATTGAATTTATTCTTCTCCTCAGTCTTCACGAGGGAATCGGGGGCTTCAGTAACCAAAACTGCAGTGTTTATCCTCGTGACACATCACAGGAAGCACCCTCATGGCTAACAAAGAACAGAATCAAAATTAGACTTTGGAAATTTAACATTAATAAAATCACCAGGACTGGATGGCTTACACCCAAGGGTACTTGGGGAACTAAGTCTAGTAATTGCCAGACAATTGTTCCTAATTTTTACTGACAGTCTACTGACTGGAAAGGTACCAGCGGATTGGAGAAAAGCCAATGTAACACCAATATTTAAAAAGGGCCCAAAATACATCCCTGGGAATTACAGACCAGTTAGCCTAACATCAATAGTATACAAGCCCTTGGAGGGGATGATAAGGGACTATATACAAGATTTTAGTAATAAAAACTGTATCATTAGCAGTAATCAGCATGGAATCATAAAAAATCGTTCCTGTCAAACCAATCTATTAATCTTCTATGAGGAGGTGAGTTGCCATCTAGATAAAGGAAGGCCCGTAGATGTGGTGTATCTAAATTTTGCAAAAGCAGTTGACACAGTTCCCCATAAATGTTTAATGTACGAAATACGGCCCGTTGGCATGGTGAGTACACTGCAAGTACATGGATTGCGAGGGCGAGTTCAGAGGGTGGTGATAAATGGGGAATACTCTGAATGGTCAGGGGTGGGTAATGGGGTCCCACAGGGTTCTGTGCTGGGACCAATCCTCTTTAATTTTTAATAAACAACCTGGAGGATGGGGTAAACAGTTCAATCTCTGTATTTGCAGATGATACTAAGCTAAGCAGGACAATAACTTCTCCGCAGGATATGGATACCTTGCAAGAAGATCTGAACAAGTTAATGGGGTGGACAACCACGTGGCAAATGAGGTTTAATGTAGAAAAATTTAAAATTATGGACTTGGGTGGCAAACATATGAATGCGATCTATACACTGGGGGAGAACCTCTGGGGGATCTAGGATGGAAAAGGACCTGGGGGTCCTAGTAAATGATAGGCTCAGCAATGGCATGCTATGCCAAGCTGCTTCTAACAAAGCAAACAGAATATTGAAATGCATTAAAAAAGGGATTAACTCCAGAGATAAAACGATAATTCTCTGGTCCGACAGCACCTGGAGTATGCTGTTCAGTTCTGAGCACCAGTCCTCAGGAAGGATGTACTGGAAATGGAGCGAGTACAAAGAAGGGAAACAAAGCTAATAAAGGGTCTGGAGGACATTAGTTATGAATAGGGATGAGCTTCGAGTTCGAGTCAAACTCATGTTCGACTCGAACATCGGCTGTTCGCCAGTTTGCTGAAAAGTGAACAATTTGGGGTGTTTGCGACAAATTCGAAAGCCATGGGACACCCTTTAAAAGTCTATGGGAGAAATCAAAATTACTAATTTTAAAGGCTTATATGCATGGTATTATCATAAAAAGTGTTTGGGGACCTGGGTTCTGCCCCAGGGGACATGGATCAATGCAAAAAAAGTTTTTAAAATGTCAGTTTTTTCGGGAGCAATGATTTTAATAATGCTTAAAGTGAAACAATAAAAGTGTAATATTCCTTTAAATTTCATACCTGGGGGTGTCTATAGTATGCCTGTAAAAGGGCGCATGTTTCCCGTGTTTAGAACAGACTGACAGCAAAATGACATTTCAAAGGAAAAAAAAGTCATTTAAAACTACTCGCGGCTATTAATGAATTGCTGGTCCAGCAATACACATAAAAGTTCATTGATAAAAACGGCAGGGGAATTATCCACAGAGGAACCCCGAACCAAAATTTTAAAAAAATTACGTTAGGGTCCCCCTAAATTCCATACCAGGCTCTTCAGGTCTGGTATGGATATTAAGGGGAACCCCGGCCAAAATAAAAAAAAATGGTGTGGGGTCCCCCTCAAAATCCATACTAGACCCTTCAGGTCTGATATGGATTTTAAGGGGAACCCTGCGCTAAAATTAAAAAAATGGCGTAGGGCCCCCCAAAAATCCATACCAGACCCTTATCCGAGCAAGCAACCTGGCAGGCTGCACGAAAAGAGGGGGGACGAGAGAGCGCCTCCCCTCCTGAACCGTACCAGGCCACATGCCCTCAACATTGGGAGGGTGCTTTGGGGTAGCCCCCCAAAGCACCTTGTCCCCATGTTGATGGGGACAAGGGCCTCATCCCCAAAACCCTTTCCCAGTGGTTGTGGGGGTCTGCGGGCGGGGGGCTTATCGGAATATGGAAGTCCCCTTTAACAAGGGAACCCCCAGATCCCGGCCCTCCCCCCTGTGTGAAATGGTAAGGGGGTGCAAAAGTACCCCTACCATTTCACAAAAAAAGTGTCAAAAATGTTAAAAATGACAAGAGACAGTTTTTGACAATTCCTTTATTTAAATGCTTCTTCTTTCTTTTATCTTCTGGTTCTTCTGGTTCTTCCTCCGGTGTTCTTGTCCGGCATCCTACTCCGTGGCGTCTTCTTCCCTTCTTCTCCTCGGGCCGCTCCACATCCACCAAGATGGGAGGCTCCCGCTGTGTGACGCTTCTCCTCTTCTGACAGTTCTTAAATAAAGGAGGGCTGGGCCACCCGGTGACCCCGCCCCCCTCTGACGCACGGGGACATGACGGGGACTTCCCTGTGGCATTCCCCGTGAAGACAGAGGGGGGCAGCATCATTCGTTACGTAACGGGTGACCCTGCCCCCTCTGATGTCACAGGGAATGCCACAGGGAAGTCCCCGTGTGTCAGAGGGGGAGGGGTCACTGGGTGGCCCCGCCCTTCTTTTTTAAAGAGGAGGAGAAGCGTCACACAGCGGGAGCCTCCCATCTTGGTGGTTGCGGAGCGGCCCGAGGAGAAGAAGGGAAGAAGTCTCTGCGGAGGAAGATGCCGGACGAGAACACCGGAGGAAGAACAAGAAGAAGAAGGAAGAAACCAAAGGAAGATAGAAGATAGAAGAAAGAAGAAGCTTTTAAATAAAGGAATTGTCAAAAACTGTCTCTTGTCATTTTTAACATTTTTGACACTTTTTTTGTGAAATGATAGGGGTACTTTTATACCCCCTTACAATTTCACACAGAGGGGAGGGCTGGGATCTGGGGGTCCCCTTGTTAAAGGGGGCTTCCAGATTCCGATAAGCCCCCCCGCCCACAGACCCCCACAACCACCGGGCAAGGGGATGAGGCCCTTGTCCCCATCAAGATGGGGACAAGGTCTTTTTGGGGGCTACCCCAAAAACCCTCCCAATGTTGAGGGCATGTGGCCTGGTACGGTTCACAAGGGGGGGGCGCTCTCTTGTCCCCCCTCTTTTCCTGCGGCCTGTCAGGTTGCGTGCTCAGATAAGGGTCTGGTATGGATTTTTGGGGGGACCCCACGCCATTTTTTTTTAAATTTTGGCCGGGGTTCCCCTTAATATCCATACCAGACCTGAAGGGTCTGGTATGGAATTTAGGGGGACCCCCCAAGTCTTTTTTTTTTTTAATTTTGGTTTGGGGTTCCCCTGTGGGGAATTCCCATGCCATTTTTATCAATGAACTTTTATGTGTATTGCCGGACCAGCAATTCATTAATAGCCACAAGTAGTTTTAAATGACTTTTTTCCCTTTGAAATGTTATTTTGCTGTCAGACTGTTCTAAACACAGGAAACATGCGCCCCTTTACAGGCATACTATAGACACCCCCCAGGTACAAAATTTAAAGGAATATTACACTTTTATTTTTTCACTTTAAACATTATTAAAATCACTGCTCCCGAAAAAACTGACGTTTTTAAAACTTTTTTTTGCATTGATCCATGTCCCCTGGGGCAGGACCCAGGTCCCCAAAAACACTTTTTATGAAAATAACTTGCATATAAGCCTTTAAAATTATCACTTTTGATTATCCATGTTCGTGTCCCATAGACTTTAATGGTGTTTGCGTGTTCAAACAAATGTTATGCCTGTTCGCATGTTCTGGTGCGAACCGAACAGGGGGGGTGTTTGGCTCATCCCTAGTTATGAAGAAAGGTTGCAAGCACTGAACTTATTCTCTCTGGAGAAAAGACGCTTGAGAGGGGATATGATTTCAATTTACAAATACCATGCTGGTGACCCCACAATAGGGATAAAATGTTTTCGCGGAAGGGAGTTTAACAAAACATGTGGCCACTCATTGAAATTAGAAGAAGAGAGGTTTAACTTTAAACTACGTAGAGGGTTTTTTACTGTAAGAGCGGCAAGGATGTGGAATTCCCTTCCACAGGCGGTGGTCTCAGCGGGGGACATCAAAAGTTTCAAAAAAACATACAGGGATATAAAATGTAACACTGATATATAATTAAACCCAAATAGGTTGGACTTGATGAACTTGTGTCTCTTTTGAACCTCACCTACTATGTAACTATGTAACATTGGTGGTCACTATCAATGCCCCTATTACATTAGTGGTAAGTGTAAATCCCCTCTACATTGGTGGCCAGTATAAAAACTCCTTTTTATATTAGTAGTCGGTAAAAAATCCTAATTTGCATTAGTGGTCAGTGTCAAATCCTCCTTTACTTTGGTGGGCCATGTAGAAGCCCCCCTTGAATTGATGGTCAGTGTAAATTTCCAATTACATGTGGTGAGTGTCAATTCCCCTTACATTGGTGGTCAGTGCATAGGTCAGTAATATCTTTATTACATTAGTGGTCAGTGCAAATTCTCCATTACATTGGAGCTCAGTGCAAATTCCCCATTACATTGGTGGTCAGTGTAAATTTCCATTTGCAGAGTTTTCTATCTATTGGTGGGTCCCCTCACCTTCGCAGTCCATGGTTTGCAGGCAGCGAGGAGATGGTGTGTTGTAACCTTCAGCAACTAATCAGTGAGCCGTAAGGAGATCAAAATTTCATGGGGAGTGGGGGCCCAAGAAAAGTTTACCCAGGGTCCAATCAATATTAAAGTATAACTAAAGGCAAAACTTTTTTTTTAGTTTTGGATGAAGTAGAGATAGATTAGGACAACTGTTCGTTTTTATTGCTGTCTGTGTCCCCATTAGGGAAATTGTGCTGTTTACCATTGTCATTGAAAGTGAAAGGAAAAAAATCCCCACAATTTGATAGAGAAGAGGAAGAACTTCTAAGAGAGTGCCAACTTCAATGAAACTTTGTGAACCTGAAAAACGTATTGGTTGAGCTTAGGGATAAAAAGCTAGAAGCCAATATTAATCTTAGCCAGTAGGGATGAGCCGAACACCCCCCTGTTCTGTTCGCACCAGAACATGCGAACAGGTAAAAAATTTGTTCGAACACACGAACACCGTTAAAGTCTATGGGACACGAACATAAATAATCAAAAGTGCTAATTTTAAACGCTTATATGCAAGTTATTGTCATAAAAAGTGTTTGGAGACCTGGGTCCTGCCCCAGGGGACATGGATCAATGCAAAAAAAAGTTTTAAAAACTGCTGTTTTTTCGGGAGCAGTGATTTTAATAATGCTTAAAGTGAAACAATAAAAGTGTAATATCCCTTTAAATTTCGTACCTGGGGGGTGTCTATAGTATGCCTGTAAAGGGGCGCATGTTTCCCATGTTTAGAACAGTTTGACAGCAAAATTACATTTCAAAGGAAAAAAAGTCATTTAAAACTACTCGCGGCTATTAATGCATTGCTGGTCCGACAATACACATAGAAGTTCATTGATAAAAACGGCACGGGAATTCCCCACAGAGGAACTCCGAACCAAAATTTAAAAAAAAAATGACGCGGGGGGGTCCCCCTAAATTCCATACCAGGCCCTTCAGGTCTGGTATGGATATTAAGGGGAACCCCAGCCA
The DNA here is from genome assembly GCA_037952835.1 of Lithobates septentrionalis. Classification (NCBI taxonomy): domain Eukaryota; kingdom Metazoa; phylum Chordata; class Amphibia; order Anura; family Ranidae; genus Lithobates; species Lithobates septentrionalis. The sequence goes on along the minus strand of JBBDGP010000705.1, from coordinate 843,845 downwards.
AAATTTAAAAAAAATGATGTGGGTTCCCCCTAAATTCCATATCAGGCCCTTCAGGTCTGCTATGGATATTAAGGGGAACCCTGTGCCAAAATTTAAAAAAAAATTGGCGTGGGGTCCCCCAAAATTCCATACCAGACCCTTATCCGAGCACGCAACCTGGCAGGCCGCAGGAAAAGAGGGGGGACGAGAGAGCGCCCCCCCTCCTGAACCGTACTAGGCCACATGCCCTCAACATTGGGAGGGTGCTTTGGGGAAGCCCCCCAAAACACCTTGTCCCCATGTTGATGAGGACAAGGGCCTCATCCCCACAACCCTGGCTGGTGGTTGTGGGGGTCTGCGGGCGGGGGGCTTTTCAGAATCTGGAAGTCCCCTTTAACAAGGGGACCCCCAGATCCCGGCCCTCCCCCCTGTGTGAAATGGTAAGGGGGTACAAAAGTACCCCTACCATTTCACTAAAAAACTGTCAAAAATGTTAAAAATGACAAGAGACAGTTTTTGACAATTCCTTTATTTAAATGCTTCTTCTTTCTTCTATCCTCTATCTTCCTTCAGTTTCTTCCTCCATCTTCTTCTTCTTCTGGTTCTTCTGGCTGTTCTGGTTCTTCCTCCGGTGTTCTCGTCCAGCATCTCCTCCGCGGCGTCTTCTTCCCTTCTTCTCCTCAGGGCGCTCCGCATCCATGGCATGGAGGGAGGCTCCCGCTCTTCTCTTCATCTTCTCTTCTTCATCTTCTTCTCTTCTTCATCTTCTTCTCCGGGCCGCTCCGCATCCATGATGGCATGGAGGGAGGCTCCTGCTGTGTGATGCTTCTCCTCTTCTGACAGTTCTTAAATAATGGGGGGTGGGGCCACCCGGTGACCCCGCCCCCTCTGACGCACGGTGACTTGACGGGACTTCCCTGTGGCGTCACGGGTATGCCACAGGGAAGTCCCGATATTACACTTTTATTGTTTCACTTTAAGCATTATTAAAATCACTGCTCCCGAAAAAACTGCCTTTTTTAAAAACTTTTTTTGCATTGATCCATGTCCCCTGGGGCAGGACCCAGGTCCCCAAACACTTTTTATGACAATACCATGCATATAAGCCTTTAAAATTAGCACTTTTGATTTCTCCCATAGACTTTTAAAGGGTGTTCCGCGGCATTCGAATTTTCCGCGAACACCCCAAATTGTTCGCTGTTCGGCGAACTTGCGAACAGCCGATGTTCGAGTCGAACATGAGTTCGACTCGAACTCGAAGCTCATCCCTATTAGCCAGACATCTGAACAAAAAAGCAATACATAAAATTTTAACCATTTAAATCTGTCACAGGAACCCTACTTCCCCTGATTGCCCTACTGTTCCCCAGCACTAGCCCTACAAGTGTTTGCGCCAAGAGTCATTGTGACAGGAGTCACTTTGGGTGTGGTTGTATTCCATTGTTCTGTTGTGTCTGTCGACCTTGGGAGAAAAGTATATTATGGGATGTATGTCTAGGAGGAGGGGGTGGGGGATTACTCCAGCAGCCCCTCCCTGCTGTTTACTGATGAGAAGTTTGAATACACCTGACCTGTGTGTCTATTGTTATTGGACAGTTTACCCCACCCTAAATCCAAGGGAGGGTGGGAGTGTCCCTGTTGTATATCTGCTGTTACATGTGTTTGAATAAAGAGTCTGATGTTTTTCACCCTACACTGTTACAGCTAGTGACTGGGTGGGCTAAAGGGTCTTGGATCGTGTTGTACCTGACAGAAGAAGCATTTGCGGCGGACATAGTCCTGTTGAGGATGGAGGTCCGTTACAAAATCATACACCAAATATGATGATCCATTGACAAAACATACGTGATCTCTGAGCTCACACATATAGGAAATAAAGTGATGTTCAAGAGAAAATTGAAGATGAGATCAAGATGGGTTTTGTTTCCTAATATTTGCTGATGTTCTGAAAATGACAGTAAAAAATGATTGGTAAATCTCAATACTGAATGGAGAGAAATAGGAATCATTTGACAGGAAAAACAGCTCCCATATACAGTATGTATCCCATCTGTGTAGTCAGCCATTTACCTGGAGGTCAGCTTTAATGTGCAGATCAGTACAATGTGGTAAATAGAAAAGGTGGTGGAAATGATTTCCTCCCAGGACCGTCTCCTGAATTTCACTCATCCACTCTTGCATTACAGTTAATTACATTGTTCAATAAAACATGTAAAATTATAGAGGCCCTGTCACCAAACTAATTGCAGGTAAAGCACAGACAAATCAAGTATTTCAAATTTGTACTTGCAATGTATTTGCCTTAAAAAAATTATGTTTTATTTACTTGCTTGGTGCCTTTGGATTTGCTAAAAAATTTGACTACTCCGGAAGAGCCAATAGCCTAGCTCAGCCCCCTCCCTCATTGCACAACCTAGCCATCTCTCTTCTGGGAGTGTCAGTTACTGTCCATGCTGGCCCAGCTCCTCCAACCTTCACCTCTCTATAAAACCTTTTAAGTAGCAGCTGGGAGATGTGTGAAGAGAAATACTATTAAGTATTTATTTATTCTCATCAGTTTATCTCCCCCAAAAGGGTGCTTGTTTCTTCCTATTGGTACATCTACCCCATAGGAGTTTCTGTGGGTTGTAACCTAAGTTTATAATTCTTACGGTATATCTATCCCAGGGGTTGAACCTGTTTCTATTCTTATTGGTATATCTACCCCAGTAATCTAAGTTTACAATTCTTATCAGTACATCTACCCCAAAGGATTGCCTATAGGTTGTATTCTAAATGTACAATTTTTATTGGTAAATCTACCCCAAAACAGCACCTGTTTCTATTCTTATTGTTACATCATCACCAATAGATTGCCCCTTGGGTGCAACCTGATTTTACAATTCTTATTGGAAAATTTACCCCAGAGAAGTGCCTAATGGTGTCACCTGAGTCTACTATTCAGTGAGATAGGAATGGAATCCATACCTTGCCATAATCACAAAACTGGACTCCAAACAAATGTCCTTACCATCATGTAATCCAGCTAGACCAGTAAACTTGGTTACAAGGTCAGCAGTACCCACCCTAAAATGTCATATGAGTTTGGTTTAGCATATGATATCAGATAATGCAGAACTGAGATCTTATTGGCTATCACAGATTATTCCTCTTTCTACATTCTCACAACATTGGTGTTAAGTCTGTTGAAATGTCCATAAATAAGACTAATGAAGTGAGAAGACACTCATAACTTCTGCTTCTCAGGAAGACCGTCACAAGTTTCAGGTCTCGGCTACCATGTCTGTCTTTCTCGCCATTGTGTTTCTATGTAAGTAGAATTTTTTTATTTTTTTTAATACATAGCATTCTATTATTTTATTGTAAGTATCAAAGTATTGGTGTCTTTACTTTGAGATTGTGTGCAACATAAAATAACTTATTACTATGAACCTGTTAGAGGCTCGATGTAAAGCACACTTATTATAGTTGCATCTGTTGTGGACAAAGTATGATGACCCCTCTTCTTTTTCTTCTTCTTCTGCATCTTCCATCGTTTTCACCATCCAATGGGCACTGTATGAGCTGTCTAGGATCTAGGGCAGTGGTTCTCAACTTCAGTCCTCAGGACCCACTAGCAGGCCAGAATTTAAGTATTACCTTGGGGAGATGCAGACTAGAATACTGCAATCACTGAGCAGCAAATGAGATCACCTGTGATGTATTTCAGTTATCCTGCAAACCTGGCCTGTTAGTGGGTCCCGAGGACAGGAGTTGAGAACCACTGATCTAGGGGGTCTTGTATATCCATCTTTGCATAGTTTTCGTGCTATAAACAACAAGTGAATAATCGCTATACAAACCTGCTGGAAAAAAACTCTCCATCCAGCCACTCAAAAACACATATCTTAGGATCCCTCAGGATACTAACCCCAAATACCCCATTAATCATATCCAAGACCAGGGTCCAATACCCTATGCCAATAAAAAAGTTTTTCTTCTCTTCTTTTACTTTCTTTCCCTTAGTCTTTTCGTCCCTTATTCTCTTTCATTATTTTTTTCTGTTCTTTCTGTTATTCTTTCTTCATTTCCACGGTTCTCTTTCTTTTAATTGTCCTTTTCCGTCTCTCTTTCCCATTCTCATTCTTTTTGTTTTCTTTTCCTTGCCTCGTCCTCTTTTCCTTAACCTCTCTTTCCTTATTATTTTTCCCTCTTGTAGCCACCTCTAGAACGCTGTGTCTAACTTCAGTCAGAGATCTGTTGGAGAGAGGGGGTGTGGGGGATGTTGAGAGGTGTCAAAAGACTCTTCACCAATCAGAAAACACAAAGCTATCTCTTCTCTCCTTCGAGTGATGGAACTTAAAGCTGAAAATTAGTTGAAAATATAAAGCAGACCCTATGCTGCCTTCATGAGTACATTCCAGTATTAGCTCTAGGAATGAGGCTCAGAGTTACCATTGCCATGGGCTAGATTTGAATCCACTGGATTTGCAAAGTTCATGAATCACAAACGTTTGCTCAAATATTTGCAGGCTTAACACTAAAAATAAGCAACAATAAAAGCCAATTATTTGAAGGAATTATCTCCTTTATTATAAAACGGTGGGCTCACAACAGCAGCCATATTGTCCTTGTATGTTGGAACTGTTAGGGAGAAAATGAATAAGCTATTGTGCTGACTAGAACCCAACTGTCATTTAACAAGGCACATAAGAGGGCCAGGAGAGTGGTAGGGAACACCAGGTGAAGTGGATGCAGCTCCTTTCAGATTTGGTCTTGAGATCCTAATGCACATATAAAACAAACACATGAGAGTGCCTCCATCTAGATGTTGCAATTAAATAAAAAGAATAAAAGACAATAAAAATGGACTCACTAATTAAAAGTGGATCAAGGCTTGTCATAAATCCATATAGACCTCCATAGGATCACAGTGAGGCTACAGAGCTCTGCGGGCATGTGACTAGCTGAAGAAGGCCTATATGGGATTATGACCTCATGACTAATGAGTGCATTTTTATTGTGGATACAAAATAAGGTAGTACTGACTATTACCAGAGAGGCGGACTTTTTAGGCTAAGCAACAGTGGAGAAGATATAGCAGTATAAAAAATATAAATTTATTGAAAAATACAAATATCTAAAAAACAAATTGTGCATTGAGCCCTTGTATTGTGCATTGAGCCCTTGTATGTCTACACGTTTCGCCGGCCGCCGTTAGGCTTCCTCAGGACATGGCCAAGGTTCACAGATGAGACAGAGAAGGAAATATGTCTCTCTATCTAAAATGAGAAGTAATATCATTAGACACACACAACTAACACATAAACAAACTGTTAACGATAAAAATCATGCGCTAAACAACTGCGAGCATAGGAAATAACACCAAGCCAGTACCTTAAATTGAAATGCAAAAACATGCAAATCACGGTAGCATGAGAAAGTTCAATCAACAGTTAGAAAGCCGAAATTAAAGCAAATGCAACCAGCGTCAGCAACGAGAATATGCATTTAGGCAGAGAAAACTTTATAGGTTTGTTAGAGAATCAGACTTACTATATTGGATATAGCTAAATATCTCAGCAGGGGCATGTAGATAGTGTTACTAATTATGGGAACAGCCATTAGAGGGAGGAAGGCCAACACCGGATGCACCAATTAGATCCAGGATTTAGTATCAGTAATGCTGAAGGCTCAATATAATCCCATCGCTGCATCTATAAGCATATAATAACAGATTTAAATTAAATATAGAAACGGTGATAACATGTAGAGATATTTTACTGCAGGAATACTAAATGCTAATTTAGTGCAGCAAGGGCTGGGTGATAGCATATGGCTAAGTACTTACATTCAGGATACAAATACTCCAGCGTGCCCCTGGGTGACAGCATTACACTGCACACAGGACTAGCAACAGCTGACAGATATTTATACCCTTGATCAGTCACAGCTGATCGTAAGACCTAGCATCATGTGATTCCAGGATAGCAGGTTGCATTATGGGGATTGTAGGCCGACGGCAACAGAGCTTTCTGCACATGTGCAGGAAGAAATGCGAAGAAGAGACATCCTATATGTATGCATTATGGGCATTGTAGGAACTAGTGCCTATTTCCATTACTCAACTTTAGATCTGTCCGACAATAGGCGAATTGCTAGTGTTACAGTGACATTGCTATATAGAAAACGCATGAATCTACAAAACTCTGCACAATCATTGTTGTCTTAGTTATAATTAGCAAAGGTCGGCAGGTGCTAGACAGCAAAAAATCTCTTTAAAAGTACCGTGATCAGTATGCTACCCCAAACATGCATATCCGAGGAGCTGCATACTTGGAAGTAGATAAACAGCAGGCAACCAGCTTCAGATATTCCATCGATATCGCTCACAGGTGGATAGCACATGATACATCATAAAAACAGGACAAAGATGTCTATAACACCGTATATGAACAAACTGATACACATATATATTAGATCAATGTGTAGATCATGCGTGAATTCTCCAAATTACATTCAGTTTATGATTGATGCTCGTTATGCATACATGACATGTATATATCAATATCTCCATTCAGATCATATACTAAATCTTACAAATGATACAAATACGGACTGAGTCTGTTTACATATGTTACCTTATTTAAAAAAAAAAAACAGAAAGGAGAAAAGGGGAGAATGGGGAGGGAAGGATGAAGGTAACAATTAAGGAGGGATACAAGACAGCTGCAAATGAGGCAAATCGCATGGTACAACATCGGTTGACCATATTAAAGAAAGGGTTTGAAACTGATCATATCATTCATGTCTGGATAGACCGTGGCTCGTAACTTATTATGTATCCATTGCGTTTTACGATGGAGTACTTTTTTATCAAAATCACCCCCACAGGGGTCTGCGTAGACAATGTCAAGAGCTGCAAATTTAAACATCACAGGGTTATACATATGCTTGAAGGCTATGTGATAACCCATTGTGGTGTTTAATGCCCCGTACACATGGTCGGATTTTCCGATGGAAAATGTGTGATAGGACCTTGTTGTCGGAAATTCCGACTGTGTGTAGGCTCCATCACACATTTTCCATTGGATTTTCCGATACACAAAGTTTGAGAGCAGGATATAAATTTTTCAGATGGACAAAGTGCCACGAATGCTCAGAATAAATAAAGAGATGAAAGCTATTGGCCACTGCCCCGTTTATAGTCCTGACGTACATGTTTTACGTCACCGCGTTCAGAATGATCGGATTTTCTGACAACTTTGTGTGACCGTGTGTATGCAAGACAAGTTTGAGCCAACATCCGTCGGAAAAAATCCTAGGATTTTGTTGTCGGAATGTCCGAACAAAGTCTGACCGTGTGTACAGGGCATAAGAGACCATTTGTAGCGTAGTATACTTGGTCTTTGATTCTTCTCCAGAAGGGCCTGATGGTTTTACTCACATAGAAGGCTCCACATGGACAAAGGATGATGTAAATAACTCCTTGAGTTAGACATGTGATGTGGTGCCGTAGGGCGTGTGTGTGACCATTTGGGAGAGGAACCGAAGGTCCTGTCAGTAGCAAATCGCAAAAGTCGCATTTGCCACATTTAAAAAGACCTACAGGGGATTCCATTGCATTAGTGGCTTTGCAATAGTGACTTCGTACTAGACGGTCTTTTATGGATCTTGCTCCCCGAAAAGTAATCTTGGGGCGGGGTCCTATATATTTACTAATGGTGGGATCAGTAGTTAGAATGTGCCAATGTTTTTGGATAGTTGAACGTATAGTTTGAAGTTGGTCGGAATAGGTTGTGATGAACCTAACTACCTCTGAATTAGTTTGTTTCGGTTCCGGGAACAACAGGGCATTTCTCGATTTGGTTATAGCTTTTTTAAACGCCTTTTTGAGAGTGGTTTTGGTGTATCCTCTTGCTAAGAGACGCTGATAAAGAAGGTCTGCTTCATATTTAAAGTCAGCATCCGTTGAGCAGTTACGTTTTAAGTGTATGTACTAGAGGGCGTGGGTGCGCAATCCGCGCATGTAGTTTTCCCCGCTGTGGGTTTTCAAAACAATGATGTATTGATTTGGCCCTCCTGATTAATTTTGATAGCAATGTCTAAATATGTAATTGTGGAAGGGCTGAACTGCCTGGTGAATTTCAGATTGTAGTCATTCTGACTTAGAACGACCATGAATTCCTCTAGTGTTGCTGGTGGTCCCGCCCATACTAACAAGATGTCATCTATGTAGTGAAACCACTGCAGCACATAGGAAAACAGGTTTGAGTGTCTATCATTGGCAAATAGGTCGCGCTCCCACCCCCCCAGGTACAGGTTCGCATAGGAGGGTGCACAACATGTGCCCATAGCGACCCCCTGTACCTGGAGGAAGTGGGAGCCATCGAAGGAAAAGAGGTTTTAGAAAGAATGTGTGACAGAAGTCTCAAAACAAAGTCATTGAGGTCTGAGAACGTAGGTCCTCTTTCATTCAGAAATCTGGCAACTGTGTTTAGAACTAATTCATGTGGAATAGATGAGTACAAAGTCAATAGTTACCAAAAGGCATCCATAGGGAACAGTTAGGCCCTCCAGATTTTTTAACAAATCTGGGGTATCTTTTATATAGGAGGGTAAAGTGGTTACATGGGGTCGTAGGTATTGATCTACAAAAATGCTCGCTCTTTCTGTTTTTGAGCCTATACTTGAGACGATTGGACGTCCAGGTGGTTTTGTAGGGTGTTTGTGGATTTTGGGCAGAGAGTAAAAAGTGGGTACTCTTGGATGAGCGACTTGAATACCTTTAAAAATCTCTTGCGTGATCAGGCCGTTGGCAAGGGTGGATTGTAATAGGCCATCATACTGCTGATCAAATTTAGTTAGGATATTAGCAGTAATCGGTTTGTACCAGAGTCGGTTTTTTAAGATGTCCCAACACATGTTTCTGTATGATAATGTATCCATTAAAACCACATTACCGCCCTTATCTGATGGCTTGATCACCACATCAGGATTGTTACTTAAATTGGTTAGGGCTGCTTGATGAGCCTCACTCAGATTGGGGTTTGCTGTCTTTCTTAATGGCATAGATTCAATGTCTTTAATAGTCTGGACCAAGAAAGTCCATATATTAGAATTAATATGTAAAGACGGAAAGTTGGTAGATTTTTTCTTTATTGCCTCTCCTAGTGACTTGATGTCTTTTAGAAAAAGAGTTGTTTGTATTCATTGGCCATGAATTACATCCTATTCAAGGTTATCTTGGGTAGTTTTGCATTTCAATTTTAGGTACCGGCTTGGTGTTCTTTCCTATGCTCGCAGTTGTTTAGCGCATGATTTTTATCATTAACAGTTTGTTTATGTGTTAGTTGTGTGTGTCTAATGATATTACTTCTCATTTTAGATAGAGAGACATATTTCCTTCTCTGTCTCATCTGTGAACCTTGGCCGTGTCCTGAGGAAGCCTAACGTCGGCCTGCGAAACGTGTAGACATACAAGGGCTCAATGCACAATACAAGGGCTCAATGCACAATTTGTTTTTTAGATATTTGTATTTTTCAATAAATTTATATTTTTTATACTGCTATATCTTCTCCACTGTTTCTTAGCCTAAAAAGTCCGCCTCTCTGGTAATACTCAGTACTACCTTATTTTGTATCCACAATAAAAAATGCACTCATTAGTTAAAAGTGGGTCATAATCCCATATAGGCCTTCTTCAGCTAGTCACATGCCCGCAGAGCTCTGTAGCCTCACTGTGATCCTATGGAGGTCTATATGGATTTATGACAAGCCTTGATCCACTTTTAATTAGTGAGTCCATTTTTATTGTCTTTTATTCTTTTTATTTAATCGCAACACCTAGATGGAGGCACTCTCATGTGTTTGTTTTATATGTGTATTAGGATCTCAAGACCAAATCTGAGAGGAGCTGCATCCACTTTACCTGGTGTTCCCTACCACTCTCCTGGCCCTCTTATGTGCCTTGTTAAATGACAGTTGGGTTCTAGTCAGCACAATAGCTTATTCATTTTCTCCCTAACAGTTCCAACATACAAGGACAATATGGCTGCTGTTGTGAGCCCACCGTTTTATAATAAAGGAGATAATTCCTTCAAATAATTGGCTTTTATTGTTCTTTATTTTTAGGGTTAAGCCTGCAAATATTTGAGCAAACGTTTGTGATTCATGAACTTTGCAAATCCAGTGGATTCAAATCTAGCCCATGGCAATGGTAACTCTGAGCCTCATTCCTAGAGCTAATACTGGAATGTACTAATGAAGGCAGCATAGGGTCTGCTTTATATTTTCAACTAATTTTCAGCTTTAAGTTCCATCATTCGAAGGAGGGGAGAGATAGCTTTGTGTTTTCTGATTGGTGAAGAGTCTTTTGACACCTCTCAACATCCCCCACACCCCCTCTCTCCAACAGATCTCTGACTGAAGTTAGACACAGCGTTCTAGAGGTGGCTACAAGAGGGAAAAATAATAAGGAAAGAGAGGTTAAGGAAAAGAGGACGAGGCAAGGAAAAGAAAACAAAAAGAATGAGAATGGGAAAGAGAGATGGAAAAGGACAATTAAAAGAAAGAGAACTGTGGAAATGAAGAAAGAATAACAGAAAGAACAGAAAAAAAATAATGAAAGAGAATAAGGGACGAAAAGACTAAGGGAAAGAAAGTAAAAGAAGAGAAGAAAAACTTTTTAGTTGGCATAGGGTATTGGACCCTGGTCTTGAATATGATTAATGGGGTATTTGGGGTTAGTATCCTGAGGGATCCTAAGATATGTGTTTTTGAGTGGCTGGATGGAGAGTTTTTTTCCAGCAGGTTTGTATAGCGATTATTCACTTGTTGTTTATAGCACGAAAACTATGCAAAGATGGATATACAAGACTCCCTAGATCCTAGACAGCTCATACAGTGCCTATTGGATGGTGAAAACGATGGAAGATGCAGAAGAAGAAGAAATAGAAGAGGGGTCATCATACTTTGTCCACAACAGATGCAACTATAATAAGTGTGCTTTACATCAAGCCTCTAACAGGTTCATAGTAATGAGTTATTTTATATTGCACACAATCTCAAAGTAAAGAGACCAATACTTTGATTCTTACAATAAAATAATAGAATGCTATGTATTTAGTTGTGTGTGTCTAATGATATTATATCTCATTTTAGATAGAGAGACATATTTCCTTCTCTGTCTCATCTGTGAACCTTGGCCGTGTCCTGAGGAAGCCTAACGGCGAAACGCATAGACATACAAGGGCTCACTGCACATTAATCATATATGCTTTATGTTACAACTGTCATTTTGTTTTTTAGATATTTGTATTTTTCAATAAATTTATATTTTTTATACTGCTATATCTTCTCCACTGTTTCTTAGCCTAAAAAGTCTGCCTCTCTGGTAATACTCAGTACTACCTTATTTTGTATCCTCAATGTTTTATTACGTGGCTTATCTCTGGTGCACTTTCCTCCCCTTGTTTTGTGTGCATTTTTATTGTCTTTTATTCTTTTTAATACATTTCTACACTGTTAAGGAGAGCTGACATTTCTATGTGGGGGAAGAAACTCTTGGGTAGGGGCAGCGTGGTGAGCCAGAAGTGAACACTTCGGAGTCAGGTTGCAGTTAACAAAACTTGTAATGAAGGAATGGCTCAAAGGTACAAACAGCCCAACGCCAAGGCACCCAGCTGGAAACACTCACAGTTATCAGCAAAAATGTAGTGTAGAGCAGGTTCTGATGCACCGATTGCACCTGTCTCCGAGGGTGGAATATAGCCCAGTCTGAGCCCAATGGGGAGGATTCCTGTAGAAGATAGCATGTCCCTATCATGTCCCTACTCATACAGAACCTTTCCCTACTGCTATTCCTTTTCCCTGACCTGTCCTTATACTATTCACTCGCAAAATGCACACCAAGCATGGGAGCTTGGATCATAAATAGTCTCTGCCTGACCTAAGAAGGCCGCCTGGTATCATGTGGTACAGCAACATCCAACCGTAATGTTGCCCAGTGACCTAGGATACCATAGAGGAGTAAGTTTCCCTTGGCTTCCTCTTACTCTGCAGTGCTGCTGTGGTTTGAGCGGCACCTGCAAGGGTAAAAAGAGGACCAAACCCAAGCAGATTTGCTCACCACTAATTAGTTCATACTGAAATAAACACAATAGAAAGGGAGAAACTTGCCGACTCCAAAACTAGGGCTTAGACGTTTTTCTGAAACAAGAAGTATCAGCATAGGCTGATAGACCTGAAGGATCTGGTATGGAATTTAGGGGGACTCCCACGTCATTTTTTTTTAAAATTTTGGTTCGGGGTTCCCCTTTGGGGAATTCCCATGCCGTTTTTATCAATGAACTTCTATGTGTATTGTCGGCAATGCAATAGCCGCGGGTAGTTTTAAATGGGTTTTTACCTTCAAAATGTCATTTTGCTGTCAGACTGTTCTAAACACAGGAAACATGCGCCCCTTTACAGGCATACTATAGACACCACCCAGGTACAAAATTTAAAGGGATATTACACTTTTATTGTTTGACTTTAAGCATTATTAAAATCACTGCTCCTAAAAAAACGGCCGTTTTAAAACTTTTTTTTGCATTGATCCATGTCCCCTGGGGCAGGACCCGGGTCCCCAAACACTTTTTATGACAATAACTTGCATATAAGCCTTTAAAATTAGCACTTTTGATTTCTCCCATAGACTTTTAAAGGGTGTTCCGCGGCATTCGAATTTGCCGCAAACACCCCAAATTGTTCGCTGTTCGGCGAACTTGCGAACAGCCAATGTTCGAGTCGAACATGAGTTCGACTCGAACTCGAAGCTCATCCCTAGTGCACACCCTAATGCAATAGGCTGCGCACACCTATGAGTATCAGCTTTGTTTTGTAGGCTCCTGAAGCTCCTGTGGTGACCACTTGTGATCACTTAGCTGCTGAGGAACCTTCTTCTTCATCATTCAGATGGACCAATAGCAGCATGGTGTACAAATATGACCCTAATGTTGGGGCTTTGAATCTTTTCCCATCTTTATCCAACTTGATTTAACCACTGATCCCAGCTTAGTAACAGCTCAAACTCTAATAAAAAAATATGTATTTTTTTTACCTCCATAACATGAAGACACTGGGGAGAAAAATATTGCAAAGGGTCTTCTAAGTGAAAATATACACTTAAATACAAACTAATAATGAATTTCTAATTTTGGTCAGGCAATCTTTTGTCTTATGCTCCTCTTGAGCAGGTGATGACTATTGGAACATAAAACAAATTCATTGCTTCTGTCCAATGAGAAAGAAGTTAATCAAGGCCCATTATTTTCACTCAGAATTTGTAATAATTTAAAACTGCACAAAAAGGTTTTTTTTGTTTCTTTTTAACTAAAAATCACGTGACTTCCATCACTGGTTCTCTCCTCAGATTACATGGCACAGAATACAATTTGACTGGTGATCTCTGGATTTGTATTATCTGCTGCTGTATGTTTCACCTACTTTCACAAGTGGTAGAGAAGAAGAAGAACTAGGAATCTGAGCGCATCAAAAAAACATTTAAATCAGTATGGAAAATGTCTTGGTGGAATGTAAAAGAAATTCAGTATTTTTTATAATTAAGATATACAAAAAATCCTTGGTATTAAAAAATATGAAAAAAAATATGAGATTAAACTAATGGGTTTATACAGTGAATATAGTTCTACACTGAAGACAGTAAGCCATGGACAAAGCAAAAGTGGTCACTGAACTCACACATTGAGGTGTGAGCTTACCAGGAAGGAAATAAAGTGGTTTTCTTGAAAAAAACCCCCATAATATCCAAAACAGAAATGTCATACTGTATTTGCTATTTATCTTGTTTATTCAAAGTTCTGAAAACCATAGAAGGTATGGCGTGAGTTTTGTACATAGTATCTTCATTAATAAATATTTAAATATGAATTATCACATATTATTTTGTGTTCTTATTTTTAGGCAGCAGATAACATTCTAAGCTAATTGTTATATGTTTCCTTAGTCTTCTTACCTCTTTTTATAAAAAGCTTGCCATTTACAGCACTCAGTAGCTCAGGCTGAAATTGTTCAGTGGCTCCTCCATTACTAGATAGATCCAGATGGGGTTTCAATCAAACAAAGTAAAGCCTTAAGCCGCGTACACGCAATCGGTCTTTCCGACGGGAAATATTCGATGACAGGCTGTTGGCGGTAAATCCGACCGTGTGTATGCTCCATCAGACAATTTTTGTCGGACTTCCCGCCAACAAATGTTGGCTAGCAGGTTTTCAAATTTTCCACGGACAATGTGTGTTGTCGGATTTTCCGTGCGTGTGTACACAAGTTCGTCGGACAAAAGTCCTAAGTACAAACACGCATGCTCGGAAGCAAGGATGACCCGGAAGCGCTCAGTCTTTTTTTCTTTATAATGGTATAATAACAAAGCTGCTTTGCTGGTTATATTGACAGAGTTCTGCCAAACGTATTTAAATTTTTAATTTTTTCTAGTGATCTCCAGAATAATTTTTATTTTTTTTCTAGTGATCTCCAGAATAATAATATTTTTTTTTCTAGTGATCTCCAGAATATTATTTTTTTTCTAGTGATCTCCAGAATAATATTTTTTCTCTAGTGATCTCCAGAATAATATATATATATTTTTTCTAGTGATCTCCAGAATAATATTTTTTTTTTTTTGGGGTCAAGTTACCACACCATTATTATCTCGTAGTTTTTAAGCTCAAGTGCAAAGTGGATTGGCCTTTTAAAAATAACCCCCAGTGTGTCAACATGTGCTAGCTCCCATCATAGGGGATCAATGGATGTGTTTCGGGGGTGCAACTCCTTCCTCTCACCTACTTTAGCTTTGAGGAAGGGGTTGCACCCCCAAAACGTGTACATTGATATCCCGTGATGGGAGATAGCACATGTTGACACACTGTGTGTTTGAGGCTTTAGGAAATGACCTGTTTCTACCTACACACATTTTAGGCAGGGGATCATAAGGGACATTTAACAGTTATGCCTCTATGTGTACGTGGCTTCAAATTTTGGCTTTAAGAGGGGTGAGATCACCCCATCTGAGGAAGGCAACATAAACATAGTTTTGGGATACTAATGTCTCATATGGCCTTCACTTTAGCAAATTCAAACTTTGTAAGTTCCTGAGTTGGGAATGTGTATCTTATGTTTTTAAACATGCCTGTTTAGCCCCAAAAAAGGAAAAATAATGGCAAACATACATGTTATACACCACAATGTTGGTTTGTTCAAAAACCTTTTAAAACGCACATGTGAATGTGCTTGGAGTAAAATGTTTTATACTAAACAATGTTTGGCTTCTTATTTCAAAGCTCAATACCAGTGTATTTGTTAAGTTGGTGTAGTTACAGTGACAATGTGCTCTAAAATGTGGCATACTCAGGCAATTTTAGGGACTCCAAGCAATTATTTAAAGGAGTTGAAAAGGCTGCATATTTGTATCATTAATGCATTACTTACATTAACAACAATTACATTTTGTGTGTGTGTGTAGCAGACCACAGCACAAAATAATAGTTAGCTGAAGAAGAGATTGTCACCTCATGGAGCAAATAAGTTATGTTTGCACTATTGAAGAAAATGGACAAAATTAAGGCCATTTGAGAACATAGGAGACAGATAAGAAACACAAACAGTAATTCAAATGAAATAGGAGTTTAGTATCAAATAAATGTTTTATTCCACATCAGCAACATTTTGCAGCAAAGCCACTGCCCCTCTACCCACAAAGTAGTCCATATACTGTTGGCGGACATCTCAGGCAGTTTGGGAGGGCAACCCAGCATGGCCACTTTCAAGAGCCGTCATCACAGTTGATTCAGCTGGGCCTGACACAGCAAAGTCAACCTCACTTAAAAGTGAGGCAAGGTAGCTGCTTGCATTCCTCTTTAAATAATTGTGCAGGATGCAGCAGCACAAGACAACATGATTCAGCTTGTATTCGGCCAGGTTAATTGCTGTTAGAAAAAGCATGAACCGACTTGACAGTATTCCAAAAGCGTTCTCTACAACCCTTTGGGCACGAGACACCCAATAGTTGCATATCCTCTGCTCTGAGGTGAGGTTCCTCATGGGAAAAGGCCTCATAAGATGTTCCCCCAGAGCAAAGGCATCATCTGCAAAAAATACAAAGTTGAGGCCCTCCACATTCTCCTCAGGAGGTGGCAAATGTAAGGTGCCATTCTGTAGCCTTCAGTAGAATTCGGTCTGGGCAATCACTGCTCCACCCGAGTTGCGGCCGTTCTTCCCAACATCAAGGTACAGGAATTCATAATTTGCAGACATCACTGCTAGCATCACTTTACTGCAAAAGCCCTTATAATTAAAATAATAAGAGCCTGATTTGGGTGATGGGACAATACACACATGCTTCCCATCGATCGCCCCACCACAGTTGGGAAAATCCCACTGATGGTGGAATTGGGAAGCAACAGCCTGCCATTCCTGTGGGTTGGAAGAAAACTGTGGAGTCAAACAAGAAACAAAAATTACTACTTTTAAACATAACATTCCAAGCAGATTAGACACAAACATTCTTGGACAATATAAGATATAAGGTATAACATTTATTTAAATTAGATTTTAAAGACAAAGTATAAGGTTAACTTATCAGATTCCTCACCCCCTCTGGTGGCCCATTCTAAAAATGTTATAGTGGGGGGATGGGTAGATGTTTTGGACAGGTAACCCTGTCCACTTCCATGAGAGCCAAATGCATAAATAATGTGTGATACTTTGGCCAGCCCCTCCTTACTTACAATATTGGCAGCCCACTGGACAGGTAAGAAGTGTCATAATCCAAAAATATGCATACACACTGTCCAAATTGAAGCACATTTTTACATTAATAAATTACCTATCAGGATAATAGGAGACAATAACTTTAAGCAGTACCATTTGAAGGTATTCAGGCAGGCCCTTGCACTACATGCTTTGGTGAATTCATCCAGAAATATGACCACAAAAGAGGTATAGTGTGTATGGGTTTGGCAAAGTCAGCAGTTAGAGTATTAGTATTGGTTGGCTTGGCATTTGGGGGGGGGGGGAGAGTTCCAAATGAGTTTGGGCCCCAAAAACATAGCTTCTTGCACTCTGCCTGAATTTGAGGACAACAATAACATTTGTACACATTTTTGGGGGTGTTTAGGGTAAGCACAAAAATGAAGCTGACAAAATACATTGTTATGTTATAAAACCTTGGGAAAAACGGCGCTACCTGAAAACCTGTTTGCTGAGCATATACAGGAAACACCAAAAAAATGTTTTTGTTTCTTTCTCTTACACCAAACTTATGTATATCCTCAATGATGTATAAGGGGGATTCATTTAAGATACTGATAGCTAGTGCAAGTGGGTAGAAGACATTCAAAATTCCTTATACTATAGATATTTGTGCATATAGCGATAGGTTTAATATAACCTGTAAATAGAATGGTATATAGTATATAGGTAAATAGCTGAATGGATATGCTATATAGCACTGGTAGACAAACCCCCAGTGTCTAAACTAAGAACCATACCCACCAGTGGTAATCAAAAAAAATATATATAGTACAAACCAGCTGGAAACACATATTCTATATTACAGTAAACATATTCTGGTGATGTATGCTGATTCCTAGGTAAAAAACTATATCGACCATATATGTGCATGCATCAATTTGAAAAAGTGCTTCACAGTTCATATATTAAGATCCAGATCAAGTATATATTGCAACATTTGAATCACAGTAAAGTGCAATAGTCCCATGCCTTTTTCACTGAAACAGGTCAGGAAGTTCCCAGGGGTGACTTTCGTGTATACAATGTTGTCAGGTGACTTTTGTGCTCCCCTTTCAAATTGCCTACTCACGACTCCTGGAACCCCTGCAGGGGTATTGGGCCTGTAATACTTGGATGGACTTCACTGCTCCCTGTTGCTTGTCATGGGTGCCTCAGATATATCCAGGTGGATAAGGATGCAGCAATACCCTCATGCATCAAAAATATAAAAAGAGGGCTTCCATGGTGTGATAAAGTACAAACCGCTTTTATTTAAAAACCAAATATAAAAACAAAAACAGAGAAATCCAAAAAGGAGTGTGTCCTCCCACCCAGTAAAGCGCTGGGGTAGGATAACAAACAGATTCCGGCATAGATACAAACAAAGTCACTCTATCCAATGCATGTACCGAGATGGGGGATATGATGGCTGTGCGCTGCACCTGCGTTCCACCCACTCGTCTGCAGGGAAGTGACGTAGTATGCGTAGTTCCGTCGTGCGCGCTTCGTCACTTGACGTCCTCAGCAACAGTACTGCTTTTTTTCCCAAGGTTTTATAACATATACGATTTTCAGGGTATTCCTTGTGAGTGCTTTGCGTAAGGGAGGCAGCAACCTGTTCTTTTACCATATAGATCTGTCCTAAAGCACGGTTTCTTAGGAATATTACAAAATACATTGTTAAGTTACTAGGCTAGGTGTGTATGGGCCCAGGATAGCATGCTGGGGAGGTTAGTGAAGGCAAATATGCATGAAGGACAAAAAAGGAGCATTAAAAGCTTACAGCATGCATGAGGACAAAGAGGACATTCACAGTATATTACAATAATGGTAATTATGGAATGAAGAAATTAATACAATACATTAGCAAACATTAAATACATAGAATGTGATGTTAAAGGCTAAAACTTACCCGAATATAGTCCTTTTGCAGGACTTGGATGGTGGCAGAACAGGTCTCTGGAATAATGATACCCGGAGCCTGAGGTCCTGGAGACTTCTCCCCGTCGCCAAGTACTGCAAAGTGGCGATGAGCCTTTGCTCAGGAGTAATGGCTTGCTGCATGCATGTGTCCTGCTTACTAATATAGGAGGTAAGCAAAGCCAATAGAAGGTGAAAGCAGGGGTCCGTCATCCGGAGATAATTCCTGAAATCATCAGGATTCTTCTCCTGGAGCTCCCGCAACAAAGGCATATGACAGAATTGATCACGATTAAGCAACCAATTCTTGATCCAAGAACTCCTCCTTCCCCTGTTCCTGGATTGGACTTGAGTCAAAGCAATAACTCCAAGCCCAACAATAGCACAATCTCTCCGCGGAGAACGCCACATGGCTAGTAGATGAACGGCCGTTCAGAAAAAAACTGGCAAGAATGCATTGAAAATCAGAAAGGACTTGACAAGAACGACCTGAAAATCAGAAACGACCTGACAAGCACGCACTGAAAAACAGAAACAAACTGAAAAGAACACACTGAAAATCAGAAATGACCTGAGAAGCATGCCCTGAAAAACAGAAACGAACTGACAAGCACGACCTGAAAAACAGAAACGAACTGACAAGAACGAGGCTGAAAAGTGCAAATTGACACTCACCAAACTTCTACTAACACAAGATTAGCAGAAGGAACCCAAAGGGTGGTGCATGACTTCCTTTTTATCAGCTCGTAGTATGTCTAGTACATAACTGCGTTCGTAATTGTTGGCCAACATTTGTGTGGCCGTGTGTATGCAAGAAAAGTTTGGCAAATGCCCTTGGCGAACAATCCGATCATGTGTACGAGGCTTGAGTCTTTCTTACTTTCCCTTATTCTCTTTCCCTTAGTCTTTATTTCACTTCCTTATTCCTTTTCATAGATTCTTTCTTGTTTCCCTTATACTCTTTCCAATAGTATTTGCTGGCTTCCCTTGATCTCTTTCCTTTAGTCATTATTTACTTCCCTTAATATATTTAACTTAATCTTTACTCCCTTCCCTTATTCTCTTTCTACTACTCTTTATTCCCTTCCCTTATTCCTTTTCTCTTAGTCTTTCCTCCCTTCCCTTATTCTATTTCTCTTAGTCTTCATTTACTTCCCTTATTCTCTTTCACTTAGTCTTTATTCCCTTCCCTTATTCATTCACCAACTTGTAACTTACGCTCCTCTTCAGCAGGTGATGCGCTTACCTTCCAGTTAAGTTTTTTTACTTTCTATGTCACTTCTCTCCTCTTACGGGAGGACTATTAGAACATAAAACAACATCATTGCTTCTGTCCAAAAAGATGGAAGCTGATCCAGACACTTCATATAAACATTATATACATTTGTAACAGTTCAAAATCACACAATATATTCTAAAAATCGTATAACTTCCCTCAGTGGTTCTCTCCTCAGATTACACGGTTCAGAATATTATACGCCTGGTGATCTCTGGCTTTGTATTATCTGCTGCCGTATGTTTCACCTACTTCCACAAGTGATAGAGAAGAAGAAGTACTTCTAGGAATATGAGGACCTCAATAAATCCTCTAAGTAAACATGGAAAATGTCTTGGTTGAATTTAAAAGAAATTCAGCAATTGTCAACAAATTAATATTCCCAAAAAACTTGATATTAATTTTGAAAAAATATAAAAGAATAAACTAATGAGTTTATACACTGAATATAGTGAGCTGTGGACAAAGCAGAAGTGGTCACTGAGCTCACACCTTGAGGAGAGTTTGTCAGAAAGGAAATAAAATGGTTTTCTTTGAAAAAAAAACTAAGATGCAAAACACAAATGTCACACTTTACTGATTATGTTGTTTATTCAAAGTTCTGAAAACTAAAAAAAGTATGAAGTGGGTTTTGTATATATTGTCTTTTTTTAATAATGGTCAGGTAAAAATGTATTATTAAATATAAATATCTTGTATTCTTATTTTTAGCCAGCAGATAACATTGTACTCTAATTTTCATTTCTCAACAGTAAAGTTAAATCATTTTTTTTTTATATTGTGAAAGATAATGTTATGCTGAGTAAATTGATGACCAACATGTCACGCTTCAAAATTGCGCCCGCTCGTGGAATGGCGAGACCCTTAAAAACCTCCATGGGCGACGTTTAAAAATTTCTACAGGTTACCAGTTTTGAGTTACAGAGGGGGTGCTAGAATCATTGCTCTCACTCTAGCGATCGCGGTGATACCTCACATGTGTGGTTTGAACACCATTTTCATATGCGGGCGCGACTTACGTATGCGTTCGCTCCTGCGCGCAAGCTCGGCGGGACAGGGCGCTTTAAATTTTTTTTTCTTATTTATTTTACTTTTTATTTTTATTTTTACACTGTTCTTTCAAAAAAAAATTGGGTCACTTTTATTCCTATTTACAAGGAATGTAAACATCCCTTGTAATAGAAAAAAAGCCTGACAGAACCTCTTACATGTGAGATCTGGGGTCAAAAAGACCTCAGGTCTCACATTTACACTTAAATGCAATAAAAGAAATAAATAAATACATTTTTTTTATTTATTTATTTATTTTTTTAAATTCTCCTTTAAGACCTTTGGGCGGAAGTGACGCTTGACGTCGCCTCCGCCATCCAATGGTATGGAGCCGAATGGGGGCCATCTTTCCCTCTCTTGGCTCCAGGCTGTTGAGGGGAGAGGATGCAATGGTCTCCGCCGCTACCGACAGCTCCGGTAAGTGGTGGATATGACTGGAGTGCGGTAGGAGGGGGCCCCTCTCCCGCCCCCTTTGGTCTAGTATGGATTTTAAGAGGAACCTCATGCTAAAATTAAAAAACACGCATAAGCCCCCCCCAAAATCTATACCAGACCCTTATCCGAGCACACAGCCTGGCAGGCCAGGAAAGGGGGGGGAGCGAGTGCCCCCTCCTGAATCATGCCAGGCCACATGCCTTCAACATGGGGGGTAGGGGGCACCGCCACCCTTGTGATGTCATGGACCGGAACATGCTGAGTTGGGGATGTCAGAAGGGGGTGGTGCCACCAGGTGGCATCACCAGGTGGCATCGCCCTTACCTACCTATGTTACGATAAGAACTGTCAAACAGCAAGCCAGGTGGTTTGGTTTAGTTGACAGCGGTGGCGGCGGACATCGCAATTGACAACATTTTTTAAAAAATGTTTTACATTTTTCTATAACCTGCAATGGTATTGTATTGTTAGCAATTTAAATGTCATTTCATACATTTTTTTTTCTTTAGAAATGTCATTTTTGCTGCAACAGGTTCTATACACGGTACAGATGGGCCAGTTTACAGGCAGACTAAGAGGACCCCTCCAGGCACTATAATTAAAGGATTTTTTTGTTTTATTGTTGCACTTTAAGCATCACTAAAATAATTTCTCCTGAAAAAACGATCTTTTTAAAAAAAAAAAAAAATTTGCATTGATACATATCCCTCAGGGCAGTACCCAGACCCCCATGCCCCTTTTTATGGCCAATTACATGCATATAAGCCTTCAAAATGGGGACTTTTGATTTTTCAAGTTCGGGTCCCATAGACTTTTATAGGGTTTGCTGTTCGGGTCAACTTTTTCTCTGTTCGGGAGTTCAACAAGGGGGTGTTCGGCCCAACTCTACTGGGTTGGGCCGTACACCCCCTTGTTGAACAAGGGGGTGTTGAGCATTATCCACCCTAAAATGTAATATTAGACTAGCATATCAAATAACCCAGAAACAACATCTGACCGGCTATAGTTATTCCACGTACTTCATTCTCACGACATTGGTTTTTAACTCTGGTAAAATGTCTATAAATAACACTCAGGAAGTGAGAAGATGGTCAAAACTTCTGATTCTCAGAAAGACCGTCACAACTTCCAAGTCCCGGCTACCATGTCTGTCTTCCTTGCCATCGTGTTCCTGTGTAAGTAGAATGGTTTTTATCCTTTACATTATCTGAGTATTGGTTAAGTGTCTTTTCTTTGAGATTATGTGAAATACACAAATCATCTAATTTATATGAACCTGTTGGAGGCTCTACATAAGATACACTTATTATATTTGCATTTGTTGACTAGTGCTGCTTTATAAGTATTGATTGTAAGCTCTGTTCGTGGTCTTGTCACACAGGCTGGAAGGCTCCCATTCACAGGGGTATGTGTCCTCTTTCTTCTGCTGAGTATTCCTTGTCTCATGTCATTAAAATATTGTATTAAGATATATCCCCTTTCCTAGGAGATCCCAGCCTTGTATCTCTACCCCTCAGCTTATACAGCTTTTGAGGAGTGGGGGTCTGATCCCTCCATAAGGGAGCTGAATGAGAGTGCCTGGTTTAGGGACAAGGTGAATACATAATTCAAAGTCTGATTGCTGCTTGATTTGAACTGAACAAGGGTGAAGAGGAAGTCGATGATAAAAAAAGAGCTTCATAAAAGTGATGGTGGTGTGTTAGATGGTGGATGCATAAGGCATAAAAGACGAGTCTTGGTAAGAAGGTTACGATGGAAGCATGGAAGGATCTGAAGGGTAAATTAACATGTCCAATCACTGTTATAAGGAGGCTTATGGAGTGAATATGAGGGCAGTTGATGTCTACACTATTGTGGAGTGGCTACATAAGGTTTGATTGCTTAATCCAACCTCACCAAACCATGCTTTAGTTTTTCCATGTTTATTTGTGAAGAAAGAGTGACAGTTCCAATGTTCTTTTGACTTGAGAAAATCGGGATCATAACAATATTCTTGTTAGAATTGTATACATTTTCTTTTTTTTTTGATCAAATTTTTTTTTTATTTTAGAAAATTATTCTCATTATACATATCATTCGTGCATTTTGTTCAATAAAACATTACACATAGAATATACATGCCTATTCCTGCACTCATGCACTATTCTATGTCGTTCTTGTGTATTTACTTCTATATCATATCACTCTATCTTCTTTTCCCTTTTCCCTCCCTTTCCCCCCTCCCTCTAATCTCATGGCTACATCCATCACCTGTGTCTCCTAATATTTATTCACCGCATTCATTTCTCCCTTTCTTCCCCCACCGATGCTTTTTCCTATCTAAATATTCAACCTTTACTCCTTCAGGCCTTTCTTTTCCTCTCCTCTCTGCCCTTCCCTCTCCTATACCTCCCCATGGCTCTACATCTGAAGTCTTTCCACTACCAGTTGATGTGGTGCTAAATCCGTATCCCCCAACCATGATTGCCATATAGAGTCAAATTTACCCTTTTCTCTCCTACGACTATACGTCAATCGCTCTGTAGGAATCAGAGAATTTACATAAGAGATCCACTGCTTCCCTGTGGGTACCGCTGGTGCCATCCAGTTTTTTGCAATAAGTTTTCTGGCTAGGTACATCAATCTAGTTAACATGTAGTACATTCTCCTTGGGAACATTTCTGCATTTATGGCTCCAAGCAGGTACACTACCGGGTTTAGGGGGATAGGAACTTGCGCTAGTCTAGTAATACACTGGGAGACTTCTTCCCAGTACCTATGTAGTTTAGGACACCTCCAAATTAGGTGTATAAAGTCCCCCTTATATATTCTACATTTAGGGCACAGAGGGGAGTCTCTTTCTCCCCATTTATATAGCTGCTCTGGTGCTCTATAAGCCCTATGCAAAATAAAAAATTGTGACAATCTATGGGATGCGGATACCGATACTGCTGGAATAGATTCAAGTGGCATTTCCCGCTGGTTTTCATCTATCTCCCCTATATCTTCCACCCATTTATTTCAACACTTTAACAAGGCATAGTCCTGACCTGAGGACAGCATTTCCCTATAAATTTTTGATGTTAATCCTTTCCTGGTGTCTGCTACAAGAACTTCTCTCAACAAAGATGATGTTGATACTGTCAGAGGGTGCGTTGTTTGTTGTGCCTGCAACGCATGACGGAGTTGGAGATATTGATAGAAGCTCCTGGGGTTTAACTGAAATTCCCTACATAGTTGTTCATATGTCTTTAGCACCTCCCCCTCATAAAGTTGTGCAAAGAACCAGATCCCTCTTTCTTTCCAGGGGGTAAAACCTTGCAATTCTTGTACCTCTGGGTATCTTTTATTGTGCCATATCGTTATGTTGACTATAACTATTTGTTCCGCCCCCTCTGGTAGCTGTTCCTTCAGCTGATCTATGGGCATTAAAGTTGATTTTGACCAGTTCATGGCAAAGCCTGAAAAGCTTCCAGAATCCCCTATTATCTCCATCCCCCCGGATTATCCACCGGCACCTGTAGATTCATATATAATCTCCTTATGTTATCGGCCGTGGAACGGGTGGGTATAAAGCCAGACTGATCACAATGAACCAGTTTACCGATTACTTGGGATAGCCTTTTAGCCAGGACTCTAGCAAAAAGCTTGACGTCTGCTCTTTAGTAAAGATATTGGGCGATAGTAGTCCAATAGAAGCTTATCTTTTCCTGGTTTTGGGAGTACTGTTATTATTGCCTCTTGCATGCTATCTGGTAAGCTGCCCACTTCCTCTGCCTCCGTTATTGTATACATTTTCACTGAAATTGGAAGAGAACAAAATGACTGAAACACATAATGACATGTACTGTACATAATATTTTCTAAATAGTGCATTTTTTATTTTCAGCTTTAAACATGGGAAAATCTGGTGAGTACAGAACTAAAACCGATACCATAAATATCACTAATAATATAAAAAATATCCATGTGAGCCTAAAGTTTTCCATGTGAAGGGGTTTGGGTCATTGATTACCTTTTTCTAGAAGTCTTTTCAAAGTCAGTACGGGTTAACCAAAATTTGCACACAATTATAATTAAACTTTTGTTTGAATATATCACAGAAATGCTTGTTGGAAAGGTCCATAGTGCTGAGATTTTAATTTTGGCTGAACTTATATTCTGCTAAATTTTTTAAAGTTCACATTTGATAGAATTTCGAAGGAATTCGATTTTTGAATGCTTTGAAGTCAATGGGAGACCTAGATAAACAAGACATCCAAATGATGTGGGAAGATGGGCACAGTTGTGGGGGGTCATTGCAACATATAATGCCAGCTTACACTAGTAGTAGAACTAATCTTTTAAAGTGTTTTTTTTTTATGTACACAATTTTGTTTCCTTTTTTGACAAGACATCGTCCTGTGGCTTGTGTCTTTGCATATTGGTCTGTTGGTCCTGTCAGCAAACTGTGGTACTACTAGACAATTTTTACTTATCCATAGGTGAGAGCTTTAGCTATAACTATAAGAAGCCTTTCTGTGGCTTGTGTCTCTTTATTTAGGTTTGCAGATGTTTAATGCCAAGGTGTCAAAGACAGGATTTTTTTTTTTTCTGGCAAAATTTTTTGGGGGATACAACTAGTACTGCTTGATAAAAACCAATCATTATTACATACATAGACCAGGGTGGTGTTTGCTTAAAGTTTAACCACATTGTGGTGGGTGGGAATTGGCCATAATTTGCAAGAGGCTTCTTTGGCAGTATGATCGGCATACTACCGAGCCCCCCCCCATCGATTTGAGGTCTGTGATCTACCTCATTGCTCCTTCACCATAGCAGATATCTTCACCTGGTTATCCCTAAGGTTCAGCCATCTTGGTAAGCTGACTGGGATAATGCAACTCCCAGTCATGTGCATATGAGTTAAGAGAGCTGGTTCAGCAGGAACTGATTGAATTTGGATCTATGGGCAGGCTGGTTGTTAGAAGTTGATCTATCGATCAACCAGCCTGTCAGTTTTTTTTCATTTGATCGCTGATGGCAGCTATAGCATGTGTGGGTCATTGTACAATCAGAAGACAGTTGCAAAAAGAATCTTACATGAAAGAAAAGACATGTAGCTCTACCCCCACAGGAGCCGATGTAATTTAACTGGTTCTTTCCCAAGTGCAGAAGCATCCAGACACACACCAACCGTTCATTCACACCGGCTCATTAAACAGTCTAGGGATATCTTTTTGTTAATAAGGTGATATGAGATACTCCAGAAACACTGAATGATAGCAGGAGGACACTTTACTTTGCTAAGCCTCTCTGAATAGTCTTATTGCAGGAGCAAAAAAAGATTTCAGTTAGAGCTACCACTGCACTTTCACCAAAAGAATTTCAGCATACAGTCACTAAGACTCTGAGCTTAGATCAGTACTCATAGTGTGAAAGGATCACCAGATGCCTCCTTCCTGCCTCCACCGGACACTCTACAGTGAGGGAAATGTTAATTGTCACAATGCCACAGGACAGCTAGACCCTTTCAACTTCCACCCAGCACTCTTCAGTGAGCTCTCCAGACCAGATCCTTAGGTGGAGTCCCTTTATTAGCTTTGGAAAATGCAGCAAAGTTCCAGCAATCTGCTCAAAGGGGCAGAGCCCCTCAGGCTCAGGACTTCTCCTGCAGAACTAGACCCAGGACTAGAACCTGGACTAGACCCAGGACTAGACCCAGGACTTAGAAAAGAGCTGCCCCAGGCCCTCCAACAATTTATGCATTCTTCAGCCACCTAATAAATATTCAGACTGCTCATTTGACTTTCCATTCCACTCTGATTCTAGAATCCTCCGGAATACAGGGATAAACAATCAAATCTGCAGCCTTTGAAACGCAGGACAGCCCCGAACAATCAACAACTTCTCCACAGATTACAGAGGAGCCAAAAATAACTACATTTCCCTAACATCCAATCCTAGCAACCTCAATGTGGTTCATTTACTAAAACTGGAGAGTGCAAAATCTGGTGCAACGCTGCATAGAAACCAATCAACTTCCAGCAGACTGCAGCAGATTTTGCACTCTCCTGTTTTAATAAATCAACCCCACAGAGTCTGTTCTGCCATAAAAGCCTTCCTTCTAGAAATTTGTGTTTAAAACACTTTATTTCCACTTGAATAGAAAGGGAGCTGTCAGCTTTCAGATATGTGTGAACAAGACCAAAATAGACCAGAAAAAGGCAACAATGTTAATGATCCATCCGTTGTTTATAATGATATATTTCGTTTTTCCTCTACAATTTTACAAATCTGAAGCCATAACCTTCTTTTTGGATAGGTAGGGAAGGGTTTAAATCTCTTCTTCTTTTTCCTGTCATCTGAGTCTCATTGGTGAGATTTTTCTCCTTGTCCTGTAGACATAACAGGAAGTGAGAGGAAATCTCCCCCAGTAGGAGAATTCTTGTTTAGATGGTTGTCCCCAGAAAGTAGCCTTATTAAAAAAAATCCTCTCTTTCTTTCAATTTTAGGTATCCCCTCACTTTCTATCTCAGTGACAATGGTTTCAAAATGACACCGGACACCTACAACCCCTCCAAAAAAACACCACCGCCACACACACACATGCAAACATAAAGGTATCTATTGGGGGCACCTACACATGGAAAAGTCAATTGCACTACAATCATTACATATCGCCATGCACACTGTGGTGAGATAAACATTTTTCGGCACATTATTCATGGTTAGAGTGAATAGGTAAAGTAAAGAACTAATCCCTTTAAGGCCAAAAAAAAATCCTAACATTTCAATATTTGTGCTAAACATCTACTTTAGATGAATCAACCAAATGTAAAAAAATATACATTTTCTCCAACAACGTGAAATGTTAAACACACAGAATTACAAAAAATGCCCAAAACACTTTAATCCCTGTGTTTGTGTTATAACAATACAATGTCCATGCTGAAAAGAATTGAAAACATTTTTTTTTAATGATAAAAATGTAAATTAATATAAAGGAAGTTAAAAAAAAACATATAAAGTTCTTCTGTGCAATCCTTGTGTTACTCCAATGAGTCACCTAATCCCATCCACCGCAGAGTGTGTATTGGGTAAAAAAACGTTTCCACTCCCAAACAAACGGTGCTCCACCACGTGTAGTAATAGAGATCACCAGATCCCTATGGTCATAAAGACCAACACAGCCAATTAGGGATGAGCCGAACACCCCCCGGTTCGGTTCACACCAGAACATACTGAACAGGCAAAAAATTCGGAAGAACACACAAACACCGTTAAAGTCTATGGGACACGAACATGAACAATCAAAAGTGCTCATTTTAAAGGCTTATATGCAAGTTATTGTCATAAAAAGTGTTTGGGGACTCGGGTCCTGCCCCAGGGGACATGTATCAATGCAAAACAGTTTTTTAAAAACGGCCCTTTTTCGGGAGCAGTGATTTTTTTTAATACTTAAAGCAAAATAATAAAAATGAAATATTCCTTTAAATATCGTGCCTAGGGGGGTGTCTATAGTATGCCTGTAAAGTGGCTAATTTTCCCATGTTTAGAACAGTACCACAGCAAAATGACATTTCTAAAGGAAAAATTGTCATTTAAAACTGATCGTGGCTGTAATGAATTGTCGGGTCTCGGCAATATGGATAAAACTCATTGAAAAAAATGGCATGGGGTCCCCCCAGTCCATTACCAGGCCCTTTGGGTCTGGTATGAATTTTAAGGGGAACCCAGAACCAAAAAAAAAAAACTTGTGTGGGGGTCCCCCTAAAATCCATACCAGGCCCTTCAGGTCTAATATGGAAATTAAGGGGAACTCTGCGCCAAAGTAAAAAAAAATGGTGTAGGAGTCCCCCTCAAAACCCTTCCGGTCTGGTATGGATTTGAAGCCCCCGTGGCATCAGGGGGGGCGGGGTCACTCGTTTACATCATCGGGTGGCCCTGCCCTCAGCTATATAAGAACTGTCACCCAGAAGAAGCGTCATTCGTCGGGAGCATCCCATGGAGGAGTAATAGTTGCATGTTTTTCGTTTTTTTGGTCCGTCGGGTGGCGTGAATTTACATCGGGGGACATTTTAATTTTTTTATTTTTTAATAAAGAACTTGTCCCAAGCCGTCTCTTGTCTTTTGGATTACATCGCTGGAATCTCTTTTTTATTTTTAATTTCTTTATTTTTAATAAAGGACTTGTCCCAAGCTGTCCCCTGTGTTTTTTTTTAGCATTTTGACACTTTCACATTCTTTTTGTGAAATGGTAGGCGTACAATGTACCAATTCACCTAGGGGGGGCTGGGATCTGGGTGTCCCCTTTGTTAAAGGGGGCTTCCAGATTCCAATAAGCCCCCCACCAGCAGATCCCCACAACCACCGGGCAAAGGTTGTGGGGATGAGGCCCTTGTCCCCATCAACATGGAGACAAGGTGTTTTGGGGGGCTACCCCAAAGCACCCTCCCCATGTTGAGGGCATGTGGCCTGGTACGGTTCAGGAGGGGGGGGCGCTCTCTCGTCCCCCCCTCTTTTCCTGTGGCCTGCCAGGTTGCGTGCTCAGATAAGGGTCTGGTATGGAATTTGGGGGACCCCTATGCCATTTTTTTTAAATTTGGCGCAGGGTTCCCCTTAATTTCCATATTAGACCTGAAGGGTCTGGTATAGATTTTGGGGGGGACCCCTACGCCATTTTTTTTTTAAATTTGGCCCAGGGTTCCCCTTAATTTCCATTCCAGACCTATAGGGCCTGGTATGGAATTTAGGGGGACCCCTACGCAATTTTTTTTAAATTTTTGGTTTGATGTTCCCCTTAAAATTCATACCAGACCCCAATAACGACCTCAAGATCTTTAGCAGACTTTTAGCAAATAGATTAGCAACAATAATCCCCTCCTTAATATCCCCTTTCCAATCAGGTTTTATCCCAGGTAGGCAAATTACAGATAACATTAGACTAGTCACAAACATAATTCAAGACGCCAATATCAAATCAAACCCTGTACTCCTTTTAAGTCTAGACATTAACAAAGCTTTCGATAGCGTAACCTGGAATTATTTAGATCTAGTTCTACAAAAATATGGTTTCAATGGAGCATTCATACACGCTTTTCATGCACTCTACCATAATCCGGCCACTAGGATAAGATTACCCGGTTGTATCTCCGATTTCTTTAAGATAGGTAAAGGAACGAGACAAGGGTGCCCCCTTTCTCCCCTTTTATTCGCCCTTGCCATAGAACCATTAGCTACCGCTATTTTACACAACCCAGATATTAAAGGTTACACAGCAAATAATCACACATATAAACTCAGTATGTATGCTGATGATATGATCCTGTTTTTAACACAACCTAACATAACCTTGCCAAATCTATTACAAACACTAAAAATCTTCTCGTCCCTTTCTGGTTTATCAGTAAATGTCTCAAAATCATTAGGTATGCCAATTAATATTCCAACATCACAACTAGACAACATTCGCTCTTCATTCAAATTCTTATATACAACTGAGTCTCTCCCATATTTAGGTATACATCTCACCCCAGATATTAATAATCTAGCCAACAAAAACTTTCTCCCCATGTTTCAGAGATTAAGATCAACAATGAAACTATGGACTTCCTTTAACATTTCATTTTTAGGTAGAATAACAGCTATAAAAATGTCCCTCCTACCTAAATTACTTTATTTATTTCGTGATCTTCCAACCAGACTTAATAAAACATTGATCTCCAAATTCCAATCAGATGTTAACAAATTTATATGGTCTAATTCTCACCCAAGAATAGCTAAATTAGTACTATATAAATCACAGAAAGAGGGAGGCTTTGGGCTTCCAGATTTTTGGCTATACTATCTCGCAGCCAGATGGTCACAATTAGCCCAATGGCACATACGGAACCCCAATATCCCCTGGGTTAAATTCGAAATTGAATCAATTCTCCCTTACTCCTTAGCAGGATTACTTTGGGGTCATAAAATACCAATACCCAAATTAGCCAATCTTAATCTTGTGGTTGCCAATTCTTATCAACTCTGGAAATTACATAATCAGAAATTCAATATGGCATCAACCACACCCCCATTAGCTTCCTTTATTGGTGATCCCAAATTCCTATCACTACATCAAGACACGGTTCAATACACATGGTGGATTGACAATAATTTAATCACACTCAAAACACTTTTTGAAGACGCTTCCTTCATATCCTTTGCAACATTAAAAGTAAAATATAAGACTCCCAATAGTGAACTTAGAAGATTCCTTCAAATTAGACACTTTTACAACACCTATTTTCCACTGTCATCGAATTTATCTCACACATTTTTCGAAAAAATTTGTATTAATTCCCCAAGAGCCTCTGGGTTAATCTCGGAAATATACTCAAATCTGATATGCACTAATAGCCCAGAAAAACACCCATACATGCTTAAATGGGAACAAGAATGCGATATCACCCTTTCAGCTGAAAACTGGTCAGATAGCATCTCCAATCTTCTCAAATGCACGAGATCAATCACAATTAGAGAAACAGCAATTAAACTCTTCACACGGTGGTATTATACTCCATCAAAACTTCATGCCATTTTCTCATCAGTTCCTCATACATGCTTTAGAGGTTGCATAGATACAGGTTCATTTTCACATATTTTCTGGCATTGCGACAAAGTATCCCAGATATGGAAACTTCTTGAAGGTTTCGCTTCCATTATATCAAAGAATAATGTCAACCTCACCCTTTCAAATTGCCTTCTATTCACACCGATCATAGGTCTAAATAATTTTCATATAAGATTGATACACACTATATGTGTTGCCATACACTGGCTCATTGCATACCATTGGAAATCTCCTTCACTACCCTTATCTCAACTTAAAACAAGGATCAACAATATCCTTCTTATGGAAAAAATATTCCATACTCTAAATAACTCACAACACATATTCGAAAAAAAATGGAATCCTTGGTTCACTCATTCAAATAGTCTTACAAATGTGGAATAACTTTTTATCTACCTCTACCTTTCTCAAATAAAATCTTATAGTGGTATAACCAAATCGCACAACCATTGTATGCAAAATTGCTATTCTATTTCTTCTGTACTGATGATTATTTATCGATGTTAAACCTTTGATAATCAACATTTTGTACTGTACCGTATTTCTCCCTGTTTTATACCTAATAAAAAAGTTTGTAAACAAAAAAAAAATTCATACCAGACCCTAAGGGCCTGGTAATGGACTGGGGGGGGGACCCATGCTCTTTTTTTCAATGAGTTTTATTTATATTGCCGAGACCCGACAGTTCATTACAGCCGCGATCAGTTTTAAATGACAATTTTTCCTTCAGAAATGTAATTTTGCTGTGGTACTGTTCTAAACACTGGAAAAATGCGCCACTTTACAGGCATACTATAGACACCCCCCAGGCACAATATTTAAAGGAGTATTTCATTTTTATTGTTTCACTTTAAGCATTAAAAAAAATCACTGTTTGTTCCCTAAAAAACTTCAGTTTTAAAAAGTTTTTTTTGCATTCATACATGTCCCCTGGGGCAGGACCCAGGTCCCCAAACACTTTTTATGACAATAACTTGCATATAAGCCTTTAAAATTATCACTTTTTTGATTTTTCATGTTAGTGTCCCATAGACTTTAACGGTGTTCGAACAACCAAAGTTCGGCACGAACTTATGCTCAGGCTGAACCGTTCACCCATAGATACAGCCAATCATGCCCATGGGAACAATTAGGATAAATACTCCATCTAGTACGATCTCCACACGCACTTTCAACACATAATTTCTCACATCCAATATGTATTGCCAAAAAAAAATGACAAAATGATTGTGCAGTACGTTTACTAAAAATGTTTCCATTAAAAACACAATCAGTTTAATGCGCTTACATTTAAAAGTGCCCAGACCAGCATCAGCTCGATCGGCTTGTATGCATCCACAGTCAGCGCAACTGGCCCAATCATCCTCTATGTGTGTAAAGACAGCGCTCCGCCGTCTTCTCCAGAGACTCGTCATGTGTTCAATCGGATGTGACGTCACCTCCTAACCCAGAGCATGCTGAGTTTCCAGCAGTGACCGGCCATCCATGCAGGGTACAGGGGCGCTGCCCCTCTAATCCATGTGCCCTGCTACATGCAGGGCGCTGGACACATGAATTCCAATCAGGTTTTTTTTTAGAATTACATGATTAGATCCTGAGGCTCTAATAGGCCTTAAAAAAAGGATGGGCTCGGGGGGCAGAGCGCTGTGCCCCGAGCCCACCCAGTTATGTGACATTTGCAAATTAATATTCATTATTATCTTCCTGATTCACCTCCCGGCCAATCAGGAAACGGGTCCTGAGACCCGTCACCCAATTGGCCAAGAGGAGAAGCGATCCTATTGGCCGCCTATTAGGAGGAGGCGCTCTCCTGTTTAGTGTGGTCAGTTGTATATGTTATAGGAAAGCAGAGGGACCGGTAGGGTCACCAGGGATTTCACATAAAGAAATCAATACAAAGAGAACAGGAGACTTTCTCATACAAGTACATGGTACAGCAGACACATATCAGGAATATGAAATGTTAGGGTAACCTATTCTTTAAAGTGGTTGTAAAGTCTAATTTTTTTTTACCTTAAAGCATTCCTTGCATTAAGGTAAAAAAATGTTTAGGAGTCAGCCTCCTCCCTCACCCTCTCACCCCCCCCATTTCACTTACCTAACCTCATTTGAGGGCCATTGCACAGAGCAGGTAAGTATAGAGATGTTTGTTTTTTTAAAAAAAAAATTACCTTTACAATCATTTTAAGGTTTGATAGGTTGGGTATCTATCTTCATTCAAAGCAACCTCATCTTTTGTATTTTACCAAAAACTGGGTAATATATTATTACCAAAGAAAAAGGAGCAAAGGGCGGGACTTTAAATGAGAACACACGGGGGCAGGTACAAAAGTCAAGTATAAAACAGGTTTTAATATATTCAAAATTGTCATATATTCACATGATTTTGAATGTACATAGCTACTATTCTTACTCTGTGTTTCATCAAAGTATACATTCCAACAAGGACTTATAGTTACATTGCATGAACAGTTTAATAGCTAAAATCTTGAACAAAGGATATATGACACATTAAAGTGTCAAATAGACAGGTTACAAAAAAGAAAGCAATAAGTGGAAATGGAACGTTCATATATAATTGTTGGTGAGGTACGCCTATAGGTAGATGAAAGCTCTACGCGTTTCGGGGCTTAATCGCCACTCTTCAGGAGCAAAAACCAAGGGTAACCTGGGGATATGGAAAACAATCGTATTTAGGGGAGAAAAATACTCTGAGAGAAAATAGTGGATAAATGTGGAGTGTGTTCCCCACATAGTACACCTAGCCCACCAAACTTACATGCATATACTTGCGCACCGGTAGCGGGGCCCCGCAAGTCAGGTCAGCCAAGGATGTCACGTTCCGGAGCTGAGGGGGCCCCCCTGGGGCGGCACACCACCAACCCAAGCACCACCCCAGATGGGTCACAGAGAGAAAGCCTGGTGATGATTGGTGAGATGAAGAAAATTTAAAATAGACAGGGCAGTGATCCCCAAAGAAATGGAGAGCCTGTGAAAAATAAGTGACATATATATTAAACTAATAGGCGACATGTAAAATGGATGATAGGTGGAAACGAAGTAAAGGGAAGGGGAAAAGTGGAGGCAAAGGGAAAAGAAAAGGTGAAAACAAACAGAGAAGGGAGAGGCTGAGATAGAAATTGAAGGAGGAAAGAAGTACTGGGGGTGGCAAGGAGAAACTTTACCTGCTGCAAAGTGAGTGGGGATGAATTGCCAAGGTGCATGAAAGTGCCAGGGAGGAGGTGACTAGGAGAAAACCAGAGTGGGGGACAGAACCCGGGGGGGGTCCAGGAGGGACGACGCCGCCACAAAGGGGCCCCCAACGTCATGCTCCAACGGGAAATGGGGGCAAGGAAGGCGCGATGGCGGAGACGGCCAGACACACCAAGCCACTCCACCAGCAGTGTCCCAACAAGCCCCTCCGACCGCTGGAGATGGGAAGCTCACCGGCCAGCCTTAAAACACGCCACGAGGACGCCAGGCCGCCAGCACTAACGGCATGACGTCGACGCGCAGTGGGAGAAACCCCACCCCCCCGCGTCACATTGAGGGGGCGGGGAAACCCCCAGTGCGCGTCGCAGCTCCGGAACGTGAAACAAGGCACAACCAAACCAGACGGCGGCCCGACTGACCAGGCACAAATACAGCGTGCATAGCTTGACCAAAGACAATGGGAAGATGCGGCATCGAATTATTAATTTGGGGGTAAATTTGAAAAGGATCAACTGGATAAATGGGGGGCTGACGGGAAAAAAATCAAAATTAAGATAAAATGAAAAAATAAATAAAAATAAAAATAAAAAAACATAATAATTATTGTTAGTGCCAACCGTGTGCCTCCATCCCTGATTGACATCCACAGTCAGCTCAACCGGCCCAATCATCCTCTATGTGTGTAAAGACAGCGCTCCGCCGTCTTCTCCAGAGACTCGTCATGTGTTCAATCGGATGTGACGTCACCTCCTAACCTAGAGCAGGCTGAGTTTCCAGCAGTGACCGGCCATCCATGCAGGGTACAGGGGCGCTGCCCCTCTAATCCATGTGCCCTGCTACATGCAGGGCGCTGGACACATGAATTCCAATCAGGTTTTTTTTTAGAATTACATGATTAGATCCTGAGGCTCTAATAGGCCTTAAAAAAAGGATGGGCTCGGGGGGCAGAGCGCTGTGCCCCGAGCCCACCCAGTTGTGTGACATTTTCAAATTAATATTCATTATTATCTTCCTGATTCACCTCCCGGCCAATCAGGAAACGGGTCCTGAGACCCGTCACCCAATTGGCCAAGAGGAGAAGCGATCCTATTGGCCGCCTATTAGGAGGAGGTGCTCTCCTGTTTAGTGTGGTCAGTTGTATATGTTATAGGAAAGCAGAGGGACCGGTAGGGTCACCAGGGATTTCACATAAAGAAATCAATACAAAGAGAACAGGAGACTTTCTCATACAAGTACATGGTACAGCAGACACATAACAGGAATATGAAATGTTAGGGTAACCTATTCTTTAAAGTGGTTGTAAAGTCTATTTTTTTTTACCTTAAAGCATTCCTTGCATTAAGGTAAAAAAATGTTTAGGAGTCAGCCTCCTCCCTCACCCTCTCACCCCCCCATTTCACTTACCTAACCTCATTTGAGGGCCATTGCACAGAGCAGGTAAGTATAGAGATGTTTGTTTTTTTAAAAAAAAATTACCTTTACAATCATTTTAAAGGGGTTGTAAAGGTAAAAATTTTTTCACCTTAATGCATTCTATGCATTAAGGTGAAAAAACTTTTGACAATACCGCCGCCCCCAGCCCCCCCGTTTTACTTACCTGACGCCTCGAATCTTCGCTGCTCGTTCTTGTCATCTTCATTGCAGCTCAGCCTGGTCGCTGATTGGCTGCAGTGGATGGATTGAAAGCAGCGCAGCCATTGGCTCGCGCTGCTGTCAATCACATCCGATGACGCGGCGCGACGGGGGGCGGGGCCGAGTGATACAGCGAGCGGCTATAGCCGCCGGCTGTATCACGGGAGCGCGCCCGCAAGCACTCACCACCATGCGAGGGAGCTCGCATTAAGGTGGTGAATGCATGCGGGGAGGAGCTGAAACAGCCGCCGAGGGACCCCAGAAGACCAGGTTCGGGGCCACTCTGTGCAGAACGAGCTGCACAGTGAAGGTAAGTATGACATGTTTGTTATTTATTTTTTTTTTTTAAATTACCTTTACAACCCCTTTAAGGTTTGATAGGTTGGGTATCTATCTTCATTCAAAGCAACCTCATCTTTTGTATTTTACCAAAAACTGGGTAATATATTGCTTATGCTAAGATTGCGTGACATAAAAAAATGAAACTACCACCATTTTATTCTTCAGGATCTCTGCTTTCAGAAATGATGTCATGTTTCGGGTTTTATAAAATCTTCAGGCCTAAAATGATTTTTGTTTAACTGCTTGCCAACCGCCGGCCGTCAATTGATGGCCAGGCGGCGCAGCTCTCATGGCGGGCGTCATATGACGTCCTCGCTTTCCTAGGCCACCAGGGGGTGCGCGTGCCGCTGCCGGCAATCGCGCGCGCCCGCTGTGTCACTAGGCACCCGGTGCGCGTGCCCGGCGGCCGCGATGTCCGCCGGGCACCCGCGATTACCGGTAACACAGCAGGACCATGGATCTGTGTGTGTAAACACACAGATCCACAGTCCTGTCAGAGGAGAGGAGACCGATCTGTGTTCCCAGTACAGAGGAACACCGATCGGTCTCCTCCCCTAGTGAGTCCCCTCCCCCTACAGTTAGAATCACTCCCTAGCAACACAGTTAACCCCTCGATCACCACCTAGTGTTAACCCCTTCCCTGCCTGTCACATTTATACAGTAATCAATGCATTTTTATAGCACTGATCGCTGTATAAATGTGAATGGTCCCAAATATGTGTCAAAAGTGTCCAATGTGTCCGACGCAATATCGCAGTCACGATAAAAATCGCAGATCGCCGCCATTACTAGTAAAAAAATAAAAAAAAATAAAAATGTTATAAATCTATGCCCTATTTTGTAGACTCTATAACTTTTGCGCAAACCAATCTATATACGCTTATTGCGATTTTTTTTTACCAAAAATATGTACAAGAATACATATCGGCCTAAACTGAGAAAAAAATTGTTTTAAAGCAAAAAAAATTGGATATTTATTATCGCAAAAGATAAAAATGATTGTGTTTTTTTTAAAAACTTGTCACTCTTCTTTTGTTAATAGCGCAAAAAATAAAAACCGCAGAGGTGATCAAATACCACTAAAAGAAAGCTCTATTTGTAGGGAAAAAATGATAACAATTTCATTTGGGTACAGTGTTGTATGACCGCGCAATTGTCATTCAAAGTGCGACAGCGCTGAAAGCTGAAAAATGGCTTGGGCAGGAAGGGGGAGAAAACGCACTGTATTGAGGTGGTTAAATGACTCAGACAGGGAAAGTTAACTCCCAAGGTTTTTTTACCTTAATGCCTTCTATGCATGAACTTAAGAAACCTTCAGCATGCAACACCCCCTCTCCCCTCCCCCACCAGACCTACAATACTTACTCTATCCTGATCCAGCAATGTACATGAGATCAGCTGCTCTCCCAGATCTCTTCAGCCATTGGCTCCTGTTACTGTCAGTTATAGCCAATGAGCCAATGAGGAGAGAGTGGGGTTAGGGTAGAGCTGTGCTACGTGTGTGAATGAACACAGAACAGCGGCTTGGGAACGGGCCTACTTGGATGCCCCCATAGGAAGCTGCTTGCTATTTGGCACTTGGCAGGTTAGAGGGGCCAGGGGTGCCTGTGAGGGACCTGAGAAGAGGAGGATCTGGGCTGCTCTGTGCAAAACTATTACACAGCAAGTAAGTATAACATGTTTGTTATTTTAAAAAAAATCTGCCTTTAATATCACTTTAAGGGGAATAGTTTTCATTGTTTAAGATAAAGATTTACCAACGTGTGGGAAAATCTCTGTGCCCAGGACTATAAACATTCCCATTTCTATAGAGAATGTTTTTTTTCTCATACAAGATGTGATCACCTCTCTGTGTTTTGCTGAACACTGTGCTCTCTATGTATTCTGTGTGATCTCTTTTCTTCTATAGGAGGGGCCATCAAACCTGTGGTGACCTTCACACCCAACTGGGGGAATATAATAAACTATGACTCTGTGACTCTAACATGTGATGTGCCGTCTACTGTACCAGAGGAGCCCCGGACCTATCACTGGTACAAAGATAGGAGACCAATACCTGGAGATCAGCAGAAACTTCATTTCGTTAAATCCTTTGGATGGGACAGAGGAGATTACCAGTGCCAGACCATCGGTGGTGATATCAGTGATCCCGTCTTCCTAAATGTTACAATAAGTGAGTCATCCGTCTCATCTCCATCATTACAGATTGTTGGGTGTGAATAGAACAACCTAAAGTATCATTTTATTACATTTCAGATTATGTCATCCTGCAGAGACCTCCATCTGCCATATATGAAGGAGACCCCCTGACACTGAGATGTCATCATGGGATATTTTATAATGCAATAAACACAAAATTCTACAAGGATGATCAGGAGATAAAATCATCAGAATCTGACTCCACATTCCATATTCCTAATATAACGAGGAGTCAGTCTGGACTGTACAAATGTACTAAAACAAATACAACACAAGGATAGTCCAAATGTGATGGAGCGCTCAGATGAATTCTTTATCTCAGTGAAAGGTAAATGAATGTCCTATTTAAACTGTATTCTTAGAAATATTAGTAGATCCAGAGGAAGGTGAACTCCCATAAAAAATATGATCTTTGAAGTGACTGTTGCTGAAATACAAAGAAGAAAAGTGGTTGTAAAGACTAAAGATTTGCATTCTCTGCATTAAGGTAAAAGAACGTTCCCTTCTGTGCTTCCCCCAAACACTTACCTGTCACCTTTCTCTATCCAGCACTGACCCCACCAGCAGTCCTCTCTCCTCTCTTCCTCCAATCACAGGACACAGAGACAGCCATTGGCTCCTGCTGCAGCCAATCAAATTCTGTGAGGAGGGAGTAGGGTGTGTCTATGGACAGTGGGGGTGTAATCACATGAACCCCTCCATAGCACACAGCTTGTTATGGGGGTACTAAGAAGGGAGGAGGAGCCGAGAGCGCCAGCAGGGGACCCTTGAAGAGGAGGAAAGAGATTATTACAGATCAGGTAAGTATAACATGTGTATTATTTCATAAAAAAATGAAGCTTTGGAATCACTTTAATTATCAGCCATATCTCCCCCCATTTCTTGAATCTTCACCCTCCATGTGTTATTCTTCCATCCACTGGCCCCGATTTACATCTCAGGAGCCTATAGGCAGAGAATTCTGAAGTGTCCCCCCCCCCAACAAAAAAACAGCACTAATCAACACGCTCACCCCAAACAAAAATGCAAAATTCCCCTCCTAGCACAAATCTTCTCCCACAAATCCCCCCTCCTAGAACAAATCCTCTTCCCCAAATCCCCCTCCTAGCACAAATCCTCTCCCCAAAATACCCCCCTAGTATAACCCCCAAAAACCCACCTCCTGGTGTATGTTCTATACCCAAATTCCCATCCTAGCTCAAATCCTCTCCCCCAAATCCCACCTCTTGGTGTAAACCCCCTCCAAATCCCCCCTAGCACCAATCCTCTCCCACAAATCCCCCCTCCTAGCACAAATCCACTCCTTTAAATCCCCCATCGTAACACAAATCTGCTCCTTCAAATCCCCCTTCTAGCACAAATCTTCTGCCCCAAATCCCCCCTCCTAGCACAAATTCTCTCCCTCCAAAATCCTCCCCCTAGCACAAATCCTTTCTCCCAAATCCCCCCTCCTAGCACAAATCCTCTCCCACAAATCCCCCCTCCTAGCACAAATCCTCTCCCACAAATCCCCCCTCCTAGCACAAATCCTTTCCCTCAAATCCCCCCTCCTAGCACAAATCCTCTTCTTCAAATCCCCCTCCTAACACAAATCCTCTCCTAAAAATCCCCCCTCCTAGTACAAATCCTCTCGCACAAATCCCCCTT
Source organism: Lithobates septentrionalis (assembly GCA_037952835.1). NCBI lineage: Eukaryota > Metazoa > Chordata > Amphibia > Anura > Ranidae > Lithobates > Lithobates septentrionalis. Next base: position 802,812 of record JBBDGP010000705.1, on the reverse strand, counting down.
CCTAGCACAAATACTCTTACCCAAATCCCCCTCCTAGCACAAATCTTCTCCCACAAATCCCCCCTCCTAGCACAAATTATCTTCTTCAAATCCCCCTCCTAACACAAATCCTCTCCCAAAAATCCCCCCTCCTAGTACAAATCCTCTCCCCCAAATCACCCCTCTGAGCACAAATCCTCTCCCCAAATCCCCCCACCTAGCACAAATCCTCTCCCACAAATCCCCCCTCCTAGAACAAATCCTCTCCCACAAATCCCCCCTCCTAGTACAAATCCTCTCGCACAAATCCCCCTTCCTAGCACAAATACTCTTCCCCAAATCCCTCTCCTAGCACAAATCCTATCCCCAAATTCCCCCTCCTAGCACAAATCCTCTCCCCAAAATACCCCCCTAGTATAACCCCCCAAATCCCCCTCCTAGAACAAAACTTCTCCCACAAATCCCCTGCCTCCAAAATCCTCCCCCAGCACAAATCCTTTCTCCCAAATCCCCCCTCCTAGCACAAATCCTCTCCCACAAATCCCCCTCCTAGCACAAATCCTTTCTCCCAAATCCCCCCTCCTAACACAAATCCTCTCCCACAAATCCCCCCTTCTAGCACAAATCCTTTCCCTCAAAACCCCCTCCTAGCACAAATCTTTTTCAAATCCCCCGCCTAACACAAATCCGCTCCCTCCAAAATTTTCCCCCCTAGCACAAATCCTTTCTCCAAAATCCCCACTCCTAGCACAAATTCTCTCCCTCCAAAATCCTCCCCCTAGCACAAATCCTTTCTCCCAAATTCCCCCTCCTAGCACAAATCCTCTCCCACAAATCCCCCCTCCTAGCACAAATCCTTTCCCTCAAATCCCCTCTCCTAGCACAAATCCTCTTCCCCAAATCCCCCTCCTAGCAAAAATCCTCTTGCCCAAATCCCCCTCCTAGCAAAAATCCTCTCCCCAAATTCCCCCTCCTAGCACAAATCCTCTCCCCAAAATACCCCCCTAGTATAACCCCCCAAATCCCCCTCCTGGTGTATGTTCTTCCCCCTAATTCCCCTCCTAGCACAAATCTTCTCCCACAAATCCCCCCTACTAGCACAAATCCACTCCGTAAATCACCCCACCTAACACAAATCTGCTCCTTCAAATCCCCCCTCCTAGCACAAATCTTCTGCCAAAAATCCTCCCCCTAGCACAAATCCTCTCCCACAAATCCCCCCTCCTAGCACAAATCCTTGCCCTCCAAAATCCTCCCCCAAGCACAAATCCTTTCTCCCAAATCCCCCCTCCTAGCACAAATCCTCTCCCACAAATCCCCCTCCTAGCACAAATCCTTTCTCCCAAATCCCCCCTCCAAACACAAATCCTCTCCCACAAATCCCCCCTTCTAGCACAAATCCTTTCCCTCAAAACCCCCTCCTAGCACAAATCCTCTTCTTCAAATCCCCCGCCTAACACAAATCCTCTCCCTCCAAAATTTTCCCCCCTAGCACAAATCCTTTCTCCCAAATCCCCCCTTATAGCACAAATCCTCTCCCTCCAAAATCCTCCCCCTAGCACAAATCCTTTCTCCCAAATTCCCCCTCCTAGCACAAATCCTCTCCAACAAATCCCCCCTCCTAGCACAAATCCTTTCCCTCAAATCCCCCCTCCTAGCACAAATGCTCTTCTTCAAATCCCCCTCCTAACATAAATCCCCTCCCAAAAATCCCCCCTCCTAGTACAAATCCTCTCCCCCAAATCCCCCCCTAGTACAAATCCTCTCGCACAAATCCCCCTTCCTAGCACAAATTCTCTTGCCCAAATCCCCCTCCTAGCACAAATCCTCTTCCCCAAATCCCTCTTCTAGCACAAATCCTCTCCCCAAATTCCCCCTCCTAGCACAAATCCTCTCCCCAAATCCCCCTCCTGGTGTATGTTCTTCCCCCTAATTCCCCTCCAACTGAAATCCTCTCCCCCAAACACCCCCTTTAAGTGTAAACTCCCTCCAAATCCCCCTCCTAGCACAAATCTTCTCCCACAAATCCCCCCTACTAGCATAAATCCACGCCTTTAAATCCCCCCACCTAAAACAAATCTGCTCCTTCAAAACCCCCCTCCTAGCACAAATCTTCTGCCAAAAATCCTCCCCCTAGCACAAATCCTCTCCCACAAATCCCCCCTCCTAGCACAAATCCTTGCCCTCCAAAATCCTCCCCCCAAGCACAAATCCTTTCTCCCAAATCCCCCCTCCTAGCACACATCCTCTTCTTCAAATCCCCATCCTAACACAAATCCTCTCCCTCCAAAATCTTCCCCTAGCACAAATCCTTTCTCCCAAATCCCCCCTCCTAGCACAAATCCTCTTTTTCAAATCCCCCTCATAACACAAATCTTCTCCCTCCAAAATCTTCCCCCCTAGCACAAATCCTTTCTCCCAAATCCCCCCTCCTAGCACAAATCCTCTCCCTCCAAAATCCTCCCCCTAGCCCAAATCCTTTCTCCCAAATTCCCCCTCCTAGCACAAATCCTCTCCCACAAATCCCCCCTTCTAGCACAAATTCTTTCCCTCAAATCCCCCTCCTAGCACAAATCCTCTTCTTCAAATCCCCCTCCTAACACAAATCCTCCCCTAAAAATCCCCCTCCTAGTACAAATCCTCTCCCCCAAATCCCCCCCTAGTACAAATCCTCTCGCACAAATCCCCCTTCCTAGCACAAATACTCTTACACAAATCCTCCTCCTAGCACAAATCCTCTTCCCCAATTCCCTCTCCTAGCACAAATCCTCTCCCCAAATCCCCCCTCCTAGCACAAATCCTCTCCCTAAAATACCCCCCTAGTATAACCCCCAGAATCCCCTCCTGGTGTATGTTCTTCCCCATAATTCACCTCTTAGCTGAAATCCTCTCCCCCAAACACCCCCTTTAAGTGTAAACCCCCTCCAAATCCCCCTCCTAGCACAAATCTTCTCCCACAAATCCCCCCTCCTAGCACAAATCCCCTCTCTCCAAAATCCTCCCCCAGCACAAATCCTTTCTCCCAAATCCCCCCTCCTAACACAAATCCTCTCCCACAAATCCCCCCTTCTAGCACAAATCCTTTCCCTCAAAACCCCCTCCTAGCACAAATCCTCTTCTTCAAATCCGCCGCCTAACACAAATCCTCTCCCTCCAAAATTTTCCCCCCTAGCACAAATCCTTTCTCCCAAATCCCCCCTCCTAGCACAAATCCTCTCCCTCCAAAATCCTCCCCCTAGCACAAATCCTTTCTCCCAAATTCCCCCTCCTAGCACAAATCCTCTCCCACAAATCCCCCCTCCTAGCACAAATCCTTTCCCTCAAATCCCCCCTCCTAGCACAAATCTTTTTCTTCAAATCCCCCTCCTAACACAAATCCCCTCCCAAAAATCCCCTCTCCTAGCACAAATCCTCTTCCCCAAATCCATATCCTAGCACAAATCCTCTTGCCCAAATCCCTCTCCTACCACAAATCCTCTCCCCAAATTCCCCCTCCTAGCACAAATCCTCTCCCCAAAATACCTCCCCTAGTATAACCCCCCAAATCCCCCTCCTGGTGTATGTTCTTCCCCTAATTCCCCTCCTAGCTGAAATCCTCTCCCCAAACACCCCCTTTAAGTGTAAACCCCTCCAAATCCCCCTCCTAGCACAAATCTTCTCCCACAAATCCCCCCTACTAGCACAAATCCACTCCTTTAAATCCCCCCACCTAACACAAATCTGCTCCTTCAAATCCCCCCTCCTAGCACAAATCCTCTCCCACAAATCCCCCCTCCTAGCACAAATCCTCTCCCTCCAAAATCCTCCCCCCTAGCACAAATCCTTTCCCTCAAATCCCCCCTCCTATCACAAATCTTCTTCTTCAAATCCCCCTCCTAACACAAATCCCCTCCCAAAAATCCCCTCCCAAAAATCCCCTCTCCTAGCACAAATCCTCTTCCCCAAATCCACCTCCTAGCACAAATCCTCTTGCCCAAATCCCTCTCCTAGCACAAATCCTCTCCCCAAATTCCCCCTCCTAGCACAAATCCTCTCCCCAAAATACCCCCCTAGTATAACCCCCCAAATCCCCCTCCTGGTGTATGTTCTTCCCCCTAATTCCCCTCCTAGCTGAAATCCTCTCCCCCAAACACCCCCTTTAAGTGTAAACCCCCTCCAAATTCCCCTCCTAGCACAAATCTTCTCCCACAAATCCCCCCTACTAGCACAAATCCACTCCTTTAAATCCCCCCACCTAACACAAATCTGCTCCTTCAAATCCCCCCTCCTAGCACAAATCCTCTCCCACAAATCCCCCCTCCTAGCACAAATCCTCTCCATCCAAAATCCTCCCCCCTAGCACAAATCCTTTCTCCCAAATTCCCCCTCCTAGCACAAATCCTCTCCCACAAATCCCCCCTCCTAGCACAAATCCTCTCCCACAAATCCCCCCTCCTAGCACAAATCCTCTCCCACAAATCCTCCCTCCTAGCACAAATCCTTTCCCTCAAAACCCCCTCCTAGCACAAATCCTCTTCTTCAAATCCCCCTCTTAACACAAATCCTCTCCCAAAAATCCCCCCTCCTAGTACAAATCCTCTCCCCCAAATCCCCCCTCTGAGCACAAATCCTCTTCCCCAACCCCCCCTCCTAGTACAACTCCTCTCCCACAAATCCCCCCTCCTAGCACAAATCCTCTTCCCCAAATCCCCCTCCTAGCACCAATCCTCTCCCCAAATTCCCCCTCCTAGCACAAATCCCCCTACTAGTGTAAGTTCTCTCCCCAAATCTCCCCTCCTAGCACAAATCCTTTCCCCAAAATACCCCCCCTAGTATAACCCCCCAAATCGCCCTCCTGGTGTATGTTCTTCCCCCAAATTCCCCTCCTATCTCAAATGCTCTCCCCCAAATCCCCCCTCTTAGTGTAACCCCCTCCAAATCCCCCTCCTAGCAGAAATCCTCTCCCACAAATCCCCCCTCCTAGCACAAATCCACTCCTTTAAATCCCCCCTCCTAACACAAATCTGCTCCTTCAAATCCCCCCTCCTAGCACAAATCCTTTCCCTCAAAACCCCCTCCTAGCACAAATCCTCTTCTTCAAATCCCCCTCCTAACACAAATCCTCTCCCAAAAATCCCCCCTCCTAGTACAAATCCCCTCCCCCAAATCCCCCCTCTGAGCACAAATCCTCTTCCCCAACCCCCCCCCCTCCTAGTACATCTCCTTTCCCACAAATCCCCCCTCCTAGCACAAATCCTCTTCCCCAAATCCCCCTCCTAGCACAAATCCTCTCCCCAAATTCCCCCTCCTAGCACAAATCCCCCTACTAGTGTAAGTTCTCTCCCCAAATCTCCCCTCCTAGCACAAATCCTTTCCCCAAAATACCCCCCTAGTATAACCCCCAAATCGCCCTCCTGGTGTATGCTTTTCCCCAAATTCCCCTCCTATCTCAAATGCTCTCTCCCAAATCCCCCATCTTAGTGTAACCCCCTCCAAAATCCCCCTCCTAGCAGAAATCCTCTCCCACAAATTCCCCCCTCCTAGCACAAATCCTCTTCCACAAATCCCCCCTCCTAGCACAAATCCACTCCTTTAAATCCCCCCTCCTAACACAAATCTGCTCCTTCAAATCCCCCCTCCTAGCACAAATCTCTGCCCCAAATCCTCCCCCTAGCACAAATCCTCTCCCACAAATCCCCCCTCCTAGCATAAATCCTCTCCCTCCAAAATCCTTTCTCCCAAATCCCCCCTCCTAGCACAAATCCTCTCCCACAAATCCCCCCTCCTAGCACAAATCCCCTCCCTCCAAAATCCTCCTCCAGCACAAATCCTTTCTCCCAAATCACCCCTCCTAACACAAATCCTCTCCCACCCTTCCAGCACAAATCCTTTCCCTCAAATCCTGCCTAATAGCACAAATCCTCTTCTTCAAATCCCCCTCCTAACACAAATCCTCTCACTCCAAAATCTTCCCCCCTAGCACAAATCCTTTCTCCCAAATCCCCCCTCCTAGCACAAATCCTCTCCCTCCAAAATCTTCCCCCTAGCACAAATCCTTTCTCCCAAATCCCCCCTCCTAGCACAAATCCTCTCCCAGAAATCCCCCCTCCTAGCACAAATCCTTGCCCTCCAAAATCCTCCCCCCAAGCACAAATCCTTTCTCCCAAATCCCCCCTCCTAGCACACATCCTCTTCTTCAAATCCCCATCCTAACACAAATCCTCTCCCTCCAAAATCTTCCCCCTAGCACAAATCCTTTCTCCCAAATCCCCCCTCCTAGCACAAATCCTCTTTTTCAAATCCCCCTCATAACACAAATCTTCTCCCTCCAAAATCTTCCCCCCTAGCACAAATCCTTTCTCCCAAATCCCCCCTCCTAGCACAAATCCTCTCCCTCCAAAATCCTCCCCCTAGCACAAATCCTTTCTCCCAAATTCCCCCTCCTAGCACAAATCCTCTCCCACAAATCCCCCCTTCTAGCACAAATTCTTTCCCTCAAATCCCCCTCCTAACACAAATCCTCTCCTAAAAATCCCCCCTCCTAGTACAAATCCTCTCCAACAAATCCCCCCCTAGTACAAATCCTCTCGCACAAATCCCCCTTCCTAGCACAAATACTCTTACCCAAATCCTCCTCCTAGCACAAATCCTCTTCCCCAAATCCCTCTCCTAGCTCAAATCCTCTCCCCAAATCCCCCCTCCTAGCACAAATCCTCTCCCTAAAATACCCCCCTAGTATAACCCCCCAAATCCCCCTCCTGGTGTATGTTCTTCCCCATAATTCACCTCTTAGCTGAAATCCTCTCCCCCAAACACCCCCTTTAAGTGTAAACCCCCTCCAAATCCCCCTCCTAGCACAAATCTTCTCCCACAAATCCCCCCTCCTAGCACAAATCCCCTCTCTCCAAAATCCTCCCCCAGCACAAATCCTTTCTCCCAAATCCCCCCTCCTAACACAAATCCTCTCCCACAAATCCCCCCTTCTAGCACAAATCCTTTCCCTCAAAACCCCCTCCTAGCACAAATCCTCTTCTTCAAATCCGCCGCCTAACACAAATCCTCTCCCTCCAAAATTTTCCCCCCTAGCACAAATCCTTTCTCCCAAATCCCCCCTCCTAGCACAAATCCTCTCCCTCCAAAATCCTCCCCCTAGCACAAATCCTTTCTCCCAAATTCCCCCTCCTAGCACAAATCCTCTCCCACAAATCCCCCCTCCTAGCACAAATCCTTTCCCTCAAATCCCCCCTCCTAGCACAAATCTTCTTCTTCAAATCCCCCTCCTAACACAAATCCCCTCCCAAAAATCCCCTCTCCTAGCACAAATCCTCTTCCCCAAATCCATATCCTAGCACAAATCCTCTTGCCCAAATCCCTCTCCTACCACAAATCCTCTCCCCAAATTCCCCCTCCTAGCACAAATCCTCTCCCCAAAATACCTCCCCTAGTATAACCCCCCAAATCCCCCTCCTGGTGTATGTTCTTCCCCCTAATTCCCCTCCTAGCTGAAATCCTCTCCCCCAAACACCCCCTTTAAGTGTAAACCCCCTCCAAATCACCCTCCTAGCACAAATCTTCTCCCACAAATCCCCCCTACTAGCACAAATCCACTCCTTTAAATCCCCCCACCTAACACAAATCTGCTCCTTCAAATCCCCCCTCCTAGCACAAATCCTCTCCCACAAATCCCCCCTCCTAGCACAAATCCTCTCCCTCCAAAATCCTCCCCCCTAGCACAAATCCTTTCCCTCAAATCCCCCCTCCTATCACAAATCTTCTTCTTCAAATCCCCCTCCTAACACAAATCCCCTCCCAAAAATCCCCTCCCAAAAATCCCCTCCCAAAAATCCCCTCTCCTAGCACAAATCCTCTTCCCCAAATCCACCTCCTAGCACAAATCCTCTTGCCCAAATCCCTCTCCTAGCACAAATCCTCTCCCCAAATTCCCCCTCCTAGCACAAATCCTCTCCCCAAAATACCCCCTCTAGTATAACCCCCCAAATCCCCCTCCTGGTGTATGTTCTTCCCCCTAATTCCCCTCCTAGCTGAAATCCTCTCCCCCAAACACCCCCTTTAAGTGTAAACCCCCTCCAAATTCCCCTCCTAGCACAAATCTTCTCCCACAAATCCCCCCTACTAGCACAAATCCACTCCTTTAAATCCCCCCACCTAACACAAATCTGCTCCTTCAAATCCCCCCTCCTAGCACAAATCCTCTCCCACAAATCCCCCCTCCTAGCACAAATCCTCTCCCTCCAAAATCCTCCCCCCTAGCACAAATCCTTTCTCCCAAATTCCCCCTCCTAGCACAAATCCTCTCCCACAAATCCCCCCTCCTAGCACAAATCCTCCCCCACAAATCCCCCCTCCTAGCACAAATCCTCTCCCACAAATCCCCCCTCCTAGCACAAATCCTTTCCCTCAAAACCCCCTCCTAGCACAAATCCTCTTCTTCAAATCCCCCTCTTAACACAAATCCTCTCCCAAAAATCCCCCCTCCTAGTACAAATCCTCTCCCCCAAATCCCCCCTCTGAGCACAAATCCTCTTTCCCAACCCCCCCTCCTAGTACAACTCCTCTCCCACAAATCCCCCCTCCTAGCACAAATCCTCTTCCCCAAACCCCCCTCCTAGCACCAATCCTCTCCCCAAAATACCCCCCCTAGTATAACCCCCCAAATCGCCCTCCTGGTGTATGTTCTTCCCCCAAATTCCCCTCCTATCTCAAATGCTCTCCCCCAAATCCCCCCTCTTAGTGTAACCCCCTCCAAATCCCCCTCCTAGCAGAAATCCTCTCCCACAAATCCCCCCTCCTAGCACAAATCCACTCCTTTAAATCCCCCCTCCTAACACAAATCTGCTCCTTCAAATCCCCCCTCCTAGCACAAATCCTTTCCCTCAAAACCCCCTCCTAGCACAAATCCTCTTCTTCAAATCCCCCTCCTAACACAAATCCTCTCCCAAAAATCCCCCTCCTAGTACAAATCCCCTCCCCCAAATCCCCCCTCTGAGCACAAATCCTCTTCCCCAACCCCCCCCCCTCCTAGTACAACTCCTCTCCCACAAATCCCCCCTCCTAGCACAAATCCTCTTCCCCAAATCCCCCTCCTAGCACAAATCCTCTCCCCAAATTCCCCCTCCTAGCACAAATCCCCCTACTAGTGTAAGTTCTCTCCCCAAATCTCCCCTCCTAGCACAAATCCTTTCCCCAAAATACCCCCCTAGTATAACCCCCCAAATCGCCCTCCTGGTGTATGTTTTTCCCCCAAATTCCCCTCCTATCTCAAATGCTCTCTCCCAAATCCCCCATCTTAGTGTAACCCCCTCCAAATCCCCCTCCTAGCAGAAATCCTCTCCCACAAATCCCCCCTCCTAGCACAAATCCTCTTCCACAAATCCCCCCTCCTAGCACAAATCCACTCCTTTAAATCCCCCCTCCTAACACAAATCTGCTCCTTCAAATCCCCCCTCCTAGCACAAATCTCTGCCCCAAATCCTCCCCCTAGCACAAATACTCTCCCACAAATCCCCCCTCCTAGCATAAATCCTCTCCCTCCAAAATCCTTTCTCCCAAATCCCCCCTCCTAGCACAAATCCTCTCCCACAAATCCCCCCTCCTAGCACAAATCCCCTCCCTCCAAAATCCTCCTCCAGCACAAATCCTTTCTCCCAAATCACCCCTCCTAACACAAATCCTCTCCCACCCTTCCAGCACAAATCCTTTCCCTCAAATCCTGCCTAATAGCACAAATCCTCTTCTTCAAATCCCCCTCCTAACACAAATCCTCTCACTCCAAAATCTTCCCCCCTAGCACAAATCCTTTCTCCCAAATCCCCCCTCCTAGCACAAATCCTCTCCCTCCAAAATCTTCCCCCTAGCACAAATCCTTTCTCCCAAATCCCCCCTCCTAGCACAAATCCTCTCCCAGAAATCCCCCCTCCTAGCACAAATCCTTTCCCTCAAATCCCCCCTCCTAGCACAAATCCTCTTCTTCAAATCCCCCTCCTAACACAAATCCTCTCCCAAAAATCCCCCCTCCTAGTACAAATCCTCTCCCCCAAATCCCCCCTCTTATCACAAATCCTCTTCCCCAAATCCCCCCTCCTAGTACATATCCTCTCGCACAAATCCCCCCTCCTAGCACAAATCCTCTCCCAGAAATCCCCCTCCTAGCACAAATCCTTTCCCTCAAATCCCCCCTCCTAGCACAAATCCTCTTCTTCAAATCCCCCTCCTAACACAAATCCTCTCCCAAAAATCCCCCCTCCTAGTACAAATCCTCTCCCCCAAATCCCCCCTCCTAGCACAAATCCTCTTCCCCAAATCCCCCTCCTAGCACAAATCCTCTTCCCCAAATTCCCCCTCCTAGCACAAATCCTCTCCCCAAATTCCCCCTCCTAGCACAAATCCTCTCCCCAAAATACCCCCAATAGTATAACCCCCCAAATCCCCCTCCTGGTGTATGTTCTTCCCCCAAATTCCCCTCCTATCTCAAATGCTCTCTCCCAAATCCCCCATCTTAGTGTAACCCCCTCCAAATCCCCCTCCTAGCAGAAATCCTCTCCCACAAATCCCCCCTCCTAGCACAAATCCTCTTCCACAAATCCCCCCTCCTAGCACAAATCCACTCCTTTAAATCCCCCCTCCTAACACAAATCTGCTCCTTCAAATCCCCCCTCCTAGCACAAATCTCTGCCCCAAATCCTCCCCCTAGCACAAATCCTCTCCCACAAATCCCCCCTCCTAGAATAAATCCTCTCCCTCCAAAATCCTTTCTCCCAAATCCCCCTCCTAGCACAAATCCTCTCCCACAAATCCCTCCTCCTAGCACAAATCCTCTCCCCAAAATACCCCCAATAGTATAACCCCCCAAATCCCCCTCCTGGTGTATGTTCTTCCCCCTAATTCCCCTCCTAGCTCAAATCCTCTCCCCCAAATCCCCCCTTTAAGTTTAAACCCACTCCAAATCCCCCTCCTAGCACAAATCTTCTCCCACAAATCCCCCCTACTAGCACAAATCCACTCCTTTAAATCCCCCATCCTAACACAAATTTGCTCCTTCAAATCCCCCCTCTTAGCACAAATCTTCTGCCCCAAATCCTCCCCCTAGCACAAATCCTCTTCCACAAATCTACCCTCCTAGCACAAATCCTTGCCCTCCAAAAATCCTCTTAGTGTAATCCCCCTCCAAATCCCCCTACTAGCAGAAATATCCTCCCACAAATCCCCCCTCCTAGCACAAATCTTCTGCCCCAAATCCTCCCCCTAGCACAAATCCTCTCCTACACATCCCCTCTCCTAGCACAAATCCTTTCTCCCAAATCCTCTCTCCTAGTACAAATCCTCTCTCACAAATCCCCCTCCTAGCACAAATCCTCTCCCTCCTAAATCATCCATGTAACAAGTAGTCAGCGCAAAAAATGACAGCAAAATCCAATTAAACAGTGATGTACAAAGATGAATGGTGTGAAGAACTTCAATTGACAAATAGTGGAAGGTGAGTCCGTGATATGGCACTGCAAATGAAGGAGGCAGGAATAATGTGTAGAGTCCACATTCAAGGCAGCCTTCCGATGGGAGTGAAAGCCATTATCCCAAGAGCACTGTAAAACAAGGAAAAGGAGGCGCCTCTGGGTGCAGACGTTTAAAACAATTTATCAAAATAACAGCAACAGCTGGTAATGCACTCACATTTGTGTAGAAAGTTTCAAGCATTAAAATGTCCCAAGGCAATCCAGGGGGTCCGTGGAGTCATCTCTCTCGGCTGATAGATGTTAGGGGCTCTGGGCAGTCATAGAATGCTGGATGTATTCGGCCGAACAGCGGAGACAGGCACCAAAGAGAGGCTTGGATAGCAGCCGGTCCAGGCGAGGGATGATGACATCACACGATGTGCAACGCGTTTCCTAAGCTGGCTCACTGTGAGTGGTGTGACGGCGGCGCTCCTTTGTCAAGCTGATTGGCTGGGAGCTAAAGAGGAAGTATATATGGAGAGTGGTGATGGGGAGGAGAGTGGAATAGGGGATGGTAGAGGGGGAGTGGCCTGAAACTCTGTGTGTAGAAGTGTCAGCAGTGGAGGAGATCAAGGAGAAGCATCAATAAAAAAGGGGATTTTATGAGCTGAACGGAGGACTGTGAGCAAAGGTGGGAGGGGAAGGGGAAGATTAAGGGGAGGGGGGAAAAAAAGGAAAGGAGGAGGAGGAGTGGACAAACTAATAATGTGGATGTAAAAGTAACGGAGTAGGTAGATGAATGCAGGGAGATATAAAGCAGCTAAAAAAAAGAACTGGAAAAAAATGAGAAAAGTAAACCATGACCTTATTTGTCTTATAATAGACACAGGGGGAAATGAGGGTAGACATATGTATGTAAATATATGTATGTGGGGGCTAGGGAAAGAAATATATATATAAATATGAAAATATACAAAGACAGTATGATATGTACTGCATATTCTGACGATGTATATGAATGGGCGGATCCAAATTAATATGTAAATTGCAAAGAATGTTTTTTTGAAGGAAAAACTGGTAACTACCCTGTTTCCCCGAAAATAAGACCTAGCGTGACTGTCAGTGATGGCTGCAATATAAGCCTTACCCTCCAAATAAACCCTATCCTGTTTCCCCGAAAATAAGCCCTACCCTCAAAATAAGACCTACAAGGACTTTAACTAGGGCTTATTTGGGGGGTAGGGCTTATATTGCAGCCATCACCGTCAATCACGCTAGGTCTTATTTTCGGGGAAACAGGGTATATGGACTGAATAACAAGTGTGGATATAGGTAGGTGGTATATGCATACAGTGATGCACATCCACATAAATAATGAAATGAAGGGGAGGGGGGAAAAAAGGGGGGGGGAAAGAGCAGAGGGGGGAGAAAGGAAAAAAGAGATAGTATATATATGTGTATATATATATATATATATATACATACACATACACCTAAATATATGGGGAGGGGTGGGGAAGGAAAAAGGGGGGGGAGAACAAAAAATGATGAATAAAGAACGATGATAAATTGAAGGGAGGGGGGGTGGGGGGGGGGAAAGAGAAGGAAAAAGGGAGGGGAGAGGAGGGAAAAAGTGGCACCTATATATGTTTTTTACATACAGAGTCCAGATTGAATAAAACAGAGGTTGCACGTCTACATATTGTTAACATATGTGTTATACAATAAAAACTAAATAAAAAATCAATCATTGTCAATAACAACTGATACAAAAGCAGTAGTGATGATGTTAAAATCAATGGGATAATGGGGATATATTAAAGGGTAAAAAATGAGTACCATATTAGCTTATATGATGTGGGCATCACAGGATAGTCGAAGTTTCGATACACTCGTTGATTCCTCCAGGCGAGAGGACATCTAAACGGTAGATCCAGTAGGTCTCCCTCGCACATAGTTTTTTGGAACCTTTCGGCGGGCGAGAGAGACCTAGGGATCTGTTCTATGACCCAGACTGATAGTCCATGGGTGGAACCCTTGTGGGCTACGGCAAAATGTTTCGGTACACTATGGGGGTAGGTGCCACCCTCAATGTATCTCCTGTGTTCCCTGAACCATTATCTCAGTGGCCGAATAGTGCGGCCGACATATTTGAGACCACACGGGCAGATCAAACCATACACCACGTAGTCGGATGAACAGTTGTAAAAGTCTTTAAGGATATATGTCTGGCCTTTGGTTGAAAAGGATTTTTGGCCATGTTGGACAAAGTGGCAGGTCTTACACAATTTTTTCCGACATTGAAACATCCCTACTAGAGGGATGAGTGGGGTAATGGGCGGAAAGGCCGGGGTAGTCATAATTTTACTGGGAGCGAATTTATTTTTGAGATTGGGAGCCCTTCGGTAGGTAACCTGTTGGCGTGTAGGGAGAGTGGATCTAAGGTGGGGATCTTGTTGGAGGATATCCCAGTGTTTCTGAAGGATCTTCTCCATTTTGTTATGTTGAGAGTGAAAGGTAGTGATAAACCGGATGGGGCAATTCGTGGGGGGCGTATTAGTATGTGGAGGTTTTCCATGAAGATATAATTCATAGGCTGTCTCGACTAAATCTTCCGGATATCCTTTCTCAGAAAACTTCTTTTTGAGGTGAATACTGGCATCTACATAGTCGGCTTTTCTGGTGCAGTTTTGTCTCAGTCGGCAAAATTGACCTTTGGGGATATTTTTAATCCATGGAGGGTAGTGGCAACTCTTAAAATGAAGGTATGAATTGCCACTAGTGGGCTTGGTGTAATTCTTGGCATATATCTCCTGGTTGTCATGTATTAATTCTAGATCCAGAAAAGCTAAAGAAGTCTGATTGCTGTCTTATATGAAAGATAATCCGTACTTCTTGTTGTTGCAATGTGTGGTGAATAATGGAATGAGATCTAGGGGTCCATCCCAGATAATTATGATATGGTCAATATATCTGCTGAAAAAGACGATGTTGGCCGAGTAAGGGTTATTGTGATAAATGTACTGTTGTTCCCAAAACCCCATGGCCAAGTTCGCGTACGAGGGGGCAAAATTAGCCCCCATCGCAGTCCCTTGTAGCTGTAGATAGAAGTCACCGTTGAATGTGAAGTAGTTGTGTGTTAAACAAAACTTGGTGGCTTCTATGATGAAGATGGCCTGGCGGGGGTTAATGAGTGGGTCTGTAGAGAGAAAGTACTCGAGGGCCATGATACCAAAGTCGTGGGGAATTGATGTGTACAGGGAACTTACATCTAAAGATATCCAAGAGTACGTAGGTTCCCAACTGTATGGTGAGAGTTGTTCCAAGAGGTGTGTCCCATCCTGTATGTAAGACTGAAGTTAGTGAACTAGGGGTTGTAGGTATCTGTCAACATATACTGTAGGCTGAAGCCTGAAGTGATGCTGTCCATTGAGGCCACGATTGGCCTACCTGGAGGATTATGTTGGTTCTTATGGATTTTCGGTAGATGGTAGAAGTAAGGGATGGAATAAAATGATTTACGGAAAAAGAGGCTCTCCACCTTAGAAATGATATTATCACTGAGAGCAGTCGAGATCAGAAGTTCAGCTTCTGAGGTGAAATCGTTGGTGGGATCTCTGGAAAGTTTCATGTAAGTAGTGTGATCTGACAGGAGTCTTTCAGCCTCAGCAATGTAGTCAGCTTTGTTTTGGAGGATGATGCCGCCTCCTTTATCAGCAGGCTTAATAATGAGATCTTTCGCTTGAATTAATTGTTGTAGAGATCTGGTTTCAGACAATGAGAGATTGTGTGATTTGAATGTGGATGTGGTATTACAGAGTTTGGTCATGTCGGAAAAGACAACTCTGTAGAAACTCTCTGTATAGGGTCCTTTCGAGTGTGTGGGAAAGAAGATAGATTTGGGCTTCAAATCCGAGTGTACAATAGGTGGGGATGTGGCAAGGTGTTGTGTGAGTAGCCTAGACAGGTAATCTTCTGTACATGGAATGTCGTCTGTAGTGTGCAAGATGTCTAAACAGTCATGGTCATAGATGTCAGAAATGTTATCAAAATCTTCAGGTGGAGGTGATGACGAAGTAGTGTTAGCCTGTTGGATGGGGGTTTGTAGATATTTGGCTTTTTTGATGTTAAAATGTCTCTGAAGAGTTAAATTCCTGATGTAGCAATTCAATTCAAACTATGTGCGAGGGAGACCTACTGGATCTACCGTTTAGATGTCCTCTCGCCTGGAGGAATCAACGAGTGTATCGAAACTTCGACTATCCTGTGATGCCCACATCATATAAGCTAATATGGTACTCATTTTTTACCCTTTAATATATCCCCATTATCCCATTGATTTTAACATCATCACTACTGCTTTTGTATCAGTTGTTATTGACAATGATTGATTTTTTATTTAGTTTTTATTGTACAACACATATGTTGACAATATGTAGGCGTGCAACCTCTGTTTTATTCCATCTGGACTCTGTATGTAAAAAACATATATAGGTGCCACTTTTTCCCTCCTCTCCCCTCCCTTTTTCCTTCTCTTTCCCCCCCCACCCCCCCCCCTCAATTTATCATCGTTCTTTTATTCATCACTTTTTGTTCTCCCCCCCCCTTTTTCCTTCCCCACCCCTCCCCATATATTTAGGTGTATGTGTATGTATATATATATATATACACACATATATACTATCTCTTTTTTCCTTTCTCCCCCCTCTGGTCACCCCCCCCCTTTTTTTCCCCTCCCCTTCATTTCATTATTTGTATTATTTATGTGGATGTGCATCACTGTATGCATATACCACCTACCTATATCCACACTTGTTATTCAGTCCATATAGTTACCAGTTTTTCCTTCAAAAAAACATTCTTTGCAATTTACATATTAATTTGGATCCGCCCATTCATATACATCGTCAGAATATGCAGTACATATCATACTGTCTTTATATATTTTCATATTTATATATATATTTCTTTCCCTAGCCCCCACATACATATATTTACATACATATGTCTACCCTCATTTCCCCCTGTGTCTATTATAAGACAAATAAGGTCATGGTTTACTTTTCTCATTTTTTTCCAGTTCTTTTTTTTAGCTGCTTTATATCTCCCTGCATTCATCTACCTACTCCGTTACTTTTACATCCACATTATTAGTTTGTCCACTCCTCCTCCTCCTTTCCTTTTTTTCCCCCCTCCCCTTAATCTTCCCCTTCCCCTCCCACCTTTGCTCACAGTCCTCCGTTCAGCTCATAAAATCCCCTTTTTTATTGATGCTTCTCCTTGATCTCCTCCACTGCTGACACTTCTACACACAGAGTTTCAGGCCACTCCCCCTCTACCATCCCCTATTCCACTCTCCTCCCCATCACCACTCTCCATATATACTTCCTCTTTAGCTCCCAGCCAATCAGCTTGACAAAGGAGCGCCGCCGTCACACCACTCACAGTGAGCCAGCTTAGGAAACGCGTCGCACATCGTGTTACGTCATCATCCCTCGCCTGGACCGGCTGCTATCCAAGCCTCTCTTTGGTGCCTGTCTCCGCTGTTCGGCCGAATACATCCAGCATTCTATGACTGCCCAGAGCCCCTAACATCTATCAGCCGAGAGAGATGACTCCACGGACCCCCTGGATTGCCTTGGGACATTTTAATGCTTGAAACTTTCTACACAAATGTGAGTGCATTACCAGCTCTTAAAAAATGGGAATTTCCTGCGAGCCACAAATGGATCAATGCCTCTAAGGGGTGACAATCATTGGTTAATTAGCAGCAAACACTCAACCACGTTTCATATCGTGTAATATAAAGCATAAAAATAATTGTGCCTGCGCTGAAAAATATACTAAATAACGTGCATAAATAGTAAATTAATCCACTATAAATGAGCTGTGAAACCATATATGTATACTATAAAAGTGCAAAATTTAGCCTCAAAGTGCATATAACATTGTGCAAAAAGCAATATAACCCATTGAAAGTGCACCATGCATAAATAAAAACAGCAACAAGTACACAGGTAACCTGTGTATTGCAAGTGTCCAGCTCAATCCACGGGTTAAAACCCAAAAAAATGTGTACAAACAGTGTCCATAAGATAAAAGTTCCTCCGAGATGCTCAAATCACAGCAAACAATACGTGCTCTCCCGTGACACCCCACATGTGCTTGCGCTCACCTCTACTCGTGTGACCCAGTATTTAAACTGTGTCAAACACGCAGTGGGGCCAATCCTGGGCTCCCTCAGGATGAAATGATAAGAATACAATCCTCACAGGTGCAGTCAGTATCCACATGTATAGGAGAGAAGTAAAAACTCCATAGTGTAATAAAGCAGGGATATTTTATTAAATCAAAAGAAATTCTCCAGGAGGGTACTCACATTGAGTGGGTGCTTCAGTGCACCAAACTTAACAAGCGTATAAAACAAGCTGCAATTCAGATGGCGTGCGGTGTGGTGTGTAATGTCTCCTCCACTGCTGACAGCTCCGTCCTACCCCTCCCCGACGCGTATTCGGCACAGGGATCACGTGCCTTCCTCTGGGGGATATCCCCCAGAGGAAGGCACGTGATCCCTGTGCCGAATACGCGTCGGGGAGGGGTAGGACGGAGCTGTCAGCAGTGGAGGAGACATTACACACCACACCGCACGCCATCTGAATTGCAGCTTGTTTTATACGCTTGTTAAGTTTGGTGCACTGAAGCACCCACTCAATGTGAGTACCCTCCTGGAGAATTTCTTTTGATTTAATAAAATATCCCTGCTTTATTACACTATGGAGTTTTTACTTCTCTCCTATACATGTGGATACTGACTGCACCTGTGAGGATTGTATTCTTATCATTTCATCCTGAGGGAGCCCAGGATTGGCCCCACTGCGTGTTTGACACAGTTTAAATACTGGGTCACACGAGTAGAGGTGAGCGCAAGCACATGTGGGGTGTCACGGGAGAGCACGTATTGTTTGCTGTGATTTGAGCATCTCGGAGGAACTTTTATCTTATGGACACTGTTTGTACACATTTTTTTGGGTTTTAACCCGTGGATTGAGCTGGACACTTGCAATACACAGGTTACCTGTGTACTTGTTGCTGTTTTTATTTATGCATGGTGCACTTTCAATGGGTTATATTGCTTTTTGCACAATGTTATATGCACTTTGAGGCTAAATTTTGCACTTTTATAGTATACATATATGGTTTCACAGCTCATTTATAGTGGATTAATTTACTATTTATGCACGTTATTTAGTATATTTTTCAGCGCAGGCACAATTATTTTTATGCTTTACATTACCAGCTCTTGCTGTTATTTTAATAAATTTTTTAAACGTCTGCACCCAGAGGCGCCTCCTTTTCCTTGTTTTACACACCTAAATCATCCCCCCAGCACAAATCCTTTCTCCCAAATCCCCCCTCCTAACACAATCCTCTCCCACAAATCCCCCATTCTAGCACAAATCCATTCCCTCAAATCCCCCCTCCTAGCACAAATCCTCTTCTTCAAATCCCCCTCCTAACACAAATCCTCTCCCTCCAAAATCTTCCCCCTAGCACAAATCCTTTCTCCCAAATCCCCCCTCCTAGCACAAATCCTCTCCCACAAATCCCCCCTCCTAGCACAAATCCACCCACTCCTTTAAATCGCCCCTCCCAAATCTGCTCCTTCAAATCCCATATCCTAGCACAAATCTCTGCCCCAAATACTTCCCCTAGCACAAATCCTCTCCCACAAATCCCCCCTCCTAGCACAAATCCTTTCTCCCAAATCCCCCCTCCTAGCACAAATCCTCTCCCTCCAAAATCCCCCCCTAGCAAAAATCCTTTCTCCCAAATACCCCTCCTAGCACAAATCCTCTCCCACAAATCCCCCTCCTAGCACAAATCCTCTCCCCAAATTCCCCCTCCTAGCACAAATCCCCCTACTAGTTTAAGTTCTCTCCCCAAATCTCCCCTCCTGGCACAAATCCTCTCCCCAAAATACCCTCCTAGTATAACCCCCCAAAACCCCCTCCTGGTGTACGTTCTTCCCCCAAATTCCCCTCCTAGCTCAAGTCCTCTCCCCCAAATCCCCCCTCTTAGTGTAACCCCCTCCAAATCCCCTCCTAGCACAAATCCTCTCCGACAAATCCCCAATCCTAGCACAAGTCCTCTTCCACAAATCCCCCCTCCTAGCACAAATCCACTCCTTTAAATCCCCCCTCCTAACACAAATCTGCACCTTCAAATCCCCCCTCCTAGCACAAATCTCTGCCCCAAATCCTCCCCTAGCACAAATCCTCTCCCACAAATCCCCCCTCCTAGCACAAATCCTCTCCCCCCAAAATGCCCCCCTAGCACAAATCCTTTCTCCCTAATCCCCCCTCCGAGCACAAATCCTCTCCCACAAATCCCCCCTCATAGCACAAATCCTCTCCCTCCAAAATCCTCCCCCCAGCACAAATCCTTTCTCCCAAATCCCCCTTTCTAACACAAATCCTCTCCCACAAATCCCCCCTTCTAGCACAAATCCTTTCCCTCAAATCTCCCTTCTAGCACAAATCCTCTTCTTCAAATCCCCCCTTCTAACACAAATCCTCTCCCTCCAAAATCTTCCCCCCTAGCACAAATCCTTTCTCCCAAATCCCCCCTCTTCGCACAGATCCTTTCCCACTAATCCCCCCTCCTAGCACAAATCCTCTCCCTCCAAAATCCTCCCCCCTACCACAAATCCTTTCTCCTAAATTCCCCCTCCTAGCACAAACCCTCTCCCACAAATCATCCCTCCTAGCACAAATCCTTTCCCTCAAATCCCCCCTCCTAGCACAAATCCTCTTTTTCAAATCCCCTCCTAACACAAATCCTCTCCCAAAAATCCCCCCTCCTAGTACAAATCCTCTCCCCCAAATCCCCCCTCTGAGCACAAATCCTCTTCCCCAAATCCCCCTCCTAGTACAAATCCTCTCCCACAAATCCCCCCTCCTAGCACAAATACTCTTCCCGAAATCCCCCTCCTAGCACAAATCCTCTTCCCCTAATCTCCCTTCTAGCACAAATCCTCTCCCCAAATTCCCCCTCCTAGCACAAATCCTCTCCCCAAAATAGCCCCTAGTATAACCCCCCAAATCCCCCTCCTGGTGTATGTTCTTCCTCCTAATTCCCCTCCTAGCTCAAACCCTCTCCCCCAAATCCCCCCTTTTAGTGTAAGCCCCTCCAAATCCCCCTCCTAGCACAAATCTTCTCCCACAAATCCCCCTACTAGCACAAATCCACTCCTTTAAATCCCCCCTCCTAACACAAATCTGCTCCTTCAAATCCCCCTCCTAGCACACATCTTCTGCCCCAAATCCTCCTCCTAGCACAAATCCTCTCCCACAAATCCCCCTCCTAACACAAATCCTCTCCCAAAAATCCCTCCTCCTAGTACAAATCCTCTCCCCCAAATGCCCCCTCTGAGCACAAATCCTCTTCCCCAAATCCCCCCTCCTAGTACAACTCCTTTCCCACAAATCCCCCCTCCTAGCACAAATCCTCTTCCCCAAATCCCCCTCCTAGCACAAATCCTCTCCCCAAATTCCCCCTCCTAGCACAAATCCCCCTACTAGTGTAAGTTCTCTCCCCAATTCTCCCCTCCTAGCACAAATCCTCCCCCTAAAATACCCCCCCCTAGTATAACCCCCCAAAACCCCCTCCTGGTGTATGTTCTTCCCCCAAATTCCCCTCCTAGCTCAAATCCTCTCCCCCAAATCCCCCTTCTTAGTGTAACCCCCTCCAAATCCCCCTCCTAGCAGAAATCCTCTCTCACAAATCCCCCCTTCTAGCACAAGTCCTCTTCCACAAATCCCCCCTCCTAGCACAAATCCACTCCTTTAAATCCCCCCTCCTAAAACAAATCCGCTCCTTCAAATCCCCCCTCCTAGCACAAATCTCTGCCCCAAATCCTCCCCCTAGCACAAATCCTCTCCCACAAATCCCCCCTCCTAGCACAAATCCTCTCCCTCCAAAATCAGCCCCCTAGCACAAATCCTTTCTCCCAAATCCCCCCTCCTAGCACAAATCCTCTTCTTCAAATCCCCCTCCTAACACAAATCCTCTCCCTCCAAAATACTCCCCCCTAGCACAAATCCTTTCTCCTAAATTCCCCCTCCTAGCACAAACCCTCTCCCACAAATCACCCCTCCTAGCACAAATCCTTTCCCTGAAATCCCCCCTCCTAGCACAAATCCTCTTCTTCAAATCCCATCCTAACACAAATCCTCTCCCAAAAATCCCCCCTCCTAGTACAAATCCTCTCCCCCAAATCCCCCCTCTGAGCACAAATCCTCTTCCCCAAATCCCCCCTCCTGGTACAAATCCTCTTCCCAATTTCCCCCTCCTAGCACAAATCCTCTCCCCAAAAAACCCCCCTGGTATAACCCCCAAATCCCCCTCCTGGTGTATGTTCTTCCCCCTAATTCCCCTCCTAGCTCAAATCCTCTCCCCCAAGTCCCCCCTTTTAGTGTAAACCCCTCCAAATCCCCCTCCTAGCACAAATCTTCTCCCACAAATCCCCCCTACTAGCACAAATCCACTCCTTTAAATCCCCCTCCTAACACAAATCTGCTCCTTCAAATCCCCCTCCTAGCACACATCTTCTGCTCCAAATCCTCCCCCTAGCACAAATCCTCTCCCACAAATCCCCCTCCTAGCACAAATCCTCTCCCTCCAAAATCCTCCCCCCAGCACAAATAATTTCTCCCAAATCCCCCCTCCTAACACAAATCTTCTCCCACAAATCCCCCATTCTAGCACAAATCCTTTCCCTCAAATCTCCCCTCCTAGCACAGATCCTCTTATTCAAATCCCCCTCCTAAAAAAAATCCTCTCCCTCCAAAATCCCCCCTAGCACAAATCCTTTCTCCCAAATCCTACCTCCTAGCACAAATTCTCTCCCACAAATCCCCCCTCCTAGCACAAATCCTCTCCCACAAATCCCCCCTCCTAGCACAAATCCTCTCCCACAAATCCCCCCTCTGAGCACAAATCCTCTTCCCCAAATCCCCCCTCTTAGTACAACTCCTCTCCCACAAATCCCCCTCCTAACACAAATCCTCTCACAAAAATCCCCCTCCTAGTACAACTCCTCTCCCACAAATCCCCCTCCTAACACAAATCCTCTCACAAAAATCCCCCCTCCTAGTACAAATCCTCTCCCCCAAATCCCCCCTCTGAGCACAAATCCTCTTCCCCAAATCCCTCTCCTAGCACAAATCCTCTCCCCAAATTTCCTCTCCAAGCACAAATCCCCCTACTACTGTAAGTTCTCTCCCCAAATCTCCCCTCCTAGTACAAATCCTCTCCACAAAATACCCCTCCTAGTATAACCCCTCCAAATCCCCCTCCTGGTGTATGTTCTTCCCCCAAATACCCCTCCTAGCTCAAATCCTCTCCCCCAAATCCACCCCCCTTAGTGTAAACCCCCTCCTAGCACAAATCCTCTCCCACAAATCCCCCCTCCTAGCACAAATCCTCTCCCACAAATCCCCCCCACCTAGCACAAATCCTCTCCCACAAATACCCCCTCCTAGCACAAATCTACCCCTTTAAATCCCCCCTCCTAGCACAAATCCTCTCCCACAAATCCCCCCTCCTAGCACAAATACAGTCTTTAAAATCCCCCTTCTAGCACAAATCCTCTCCCACATATCCCCCCTCTTAGCACAAATCCTCTCCCCCAAACCCCCCCTCCTAGTGTAAACTCCCCCCCAAAATCTCTACTACTAGTGTAAACCCCCTCCAAATCCCCCTCCTAGCAGAAATACTCTCCCACAAATCCCCCCTCCTAGCACAAATAATCTCCCACAAATCCCCCTCATAGAACAAATCCACTCCTTTAAATCCCCCCTCCTAACACAAATCTGCTCCTTCAAATCCCCCTCCTAACATAAATCCACTACTTCAAATCCCCCTCCTAGCACAAATCTTCTGCCCCAAATCCTCCCCCTAGCACAAATCCTCTCCTCCCAAAATCCTCCCCTTAGCCCAAATCCTTTCTCCCAAATCCCCCCTCCGAGCACAAATCCTCTCCTACAAATCCCCCCTCCTAGCACAAATCCTCTCCCTCCAAAATCCTCCCCCAGGCCAAATCCTTTCTCCTAAATCCACCCTCCTAGCACAAATCCTCTCCCACAAATCCCCCCTCCTAGCAAAAGTCCTCTCCCTCAAATCCTCCCTCCTAGCACAAATCCTCTTCTTCAAGTCCCCCCTCCTAACACAAATCCTCTCCCAAAAATCCCCTCTCCTAGTACAAATCCTCTTGCCCACATAGGCAGAGAATTCTGAAGTGTCCCCCCCCCCAACAAAAAAACAGCACTAATCAACACGCTCACCCCAAACATAACTTTCTTCTGTAACTTAAAATGCTCCCCAAACAAAAATGCAAAATTCCCCTCCTAGCACAAATCCTCTCCCACAAATCCCCCCTTCCTAGCACAAATCCTTTCCCTCAAATCCCCCCTCCTAGCACAAATCCTCTCCCCAAAATCCCCCCTCCTAGCACAAATCCTCTCCCCCAAATCCCTCTAGCACAAATCCTCTCTCCGGAATCCCCCTCTTAGCACAAATCCTCTCCCCCAAATCCCCCCTCCTAGTGTAAACTCCCCCCTCCCCAAATCTCCACTACTAGTGTAAATCCTTCCCACAAATCCCCCTCCTAGTATACGTTCTCTCCCCAAATCTCCCCTCCTAGCAAAAATCCTCTCCCCAAAATACTCCCCTAGTATAACCCCCCAAATCCCCCTCCTGGTGTAAGCTCTTCTCCCAAGTTCCCTCCTAGCTCAAATCCTCTCCCCCAAATCTCCCCTCTTAGTGTTAACCCCCTCCAAATCACCCTCCTAGCACAAATCCTCTCCCACAAATCCCTCCTCCTAGCACAAATCCTCTCCCACAAATCCCCCCTCCTAGCACAAATCCTCTCCCACAAATCCCCACTCCTACCACAAATCCAGTCTTTCAAATCCCTCCTTCTACCACAAATCCGCTCCCCCAAATCCCCCCTCCAGCACAAATCCTCTCCCACAAATCCCCCCTCCTAGCACAAATTCTCTCCCCCAAATACCCCCTCCTAATAGAAATCCACTCCTTTAAATCCCCCCTCCTAGCACAAATCTTCTGCCCCAAATCCTCCCCCCTAGCACAAATCCTTTCTCCCTCTAAAATCCTCCCCCCAGCCCAAATCCTTTCTCCCAAATTCCCCCCTCCTAGCACAAATCCTCTCCCACAAATCCTCCCTCCTAGCACAAATCCTCTCCCTCAAATCCCCCCTCCTAGCACAGATCCATTTCTTCAAATCCCCCTCCTAGCACAAATCCTCTCCCACAAATCCCCCTACTAGCAAAAATCCTCTCCCTCAAATCCCCCCTCCTAGCACAAATCCTCTTCTTCAAATCTCCCCTCCTAACACAAATCCTCTCCCAAAAATCCCCCCTCCTAGTACAAATCTTCTCCCCAAATCCCTCCCTCTGAGCACAAATCCTATTCCTCAAATCCCCCCTCCTAGCACAAATCCTCTCCCCCAAATCCCCCCTCCTAGTGTAAGTTCTACCCCCAAATTCCCCTCCTAGCTCAAATCGTTTCCCCCAAATCCACCCCCTTAGTGTAAACCCCCTCCAAATCACCCTCCTAGCACAAATCCTCTCCCACAAATCCCCTCTCCTAGCACAAATCCTCTACCACAAATCCCCCCACCGAGCACAAATCCTCTCCCACAAATACCCCCTCCTAGCACAAATCTACTCCTTTAAATTCCCCCTCCTAGCACAAATCCTCTCCCACAAATCCCCCCTCCTAGCACAAATTGAGTCTTTCAAATCCCCCTTCTAGCACAAATCCTCTCCCCCAAATCCCCCTCCTAGCACAAATCCTTTCCCACAAATCTCCCCTCTTAGCACAAATCCTCTCCCCCAAATCCCCCCTCCTAGTGTAAACTCCCCCCCAAAAAATCTCTACTACTAGTGTAAATCCTTCACACAAATCCCCCTCTTAGTGTACGTTCTACCCCCAAATTCCCCTCCTAGCTCAAATCGTTTTCCCCAAATCCACCCCCTTAGTGTAAAACCCCTCCAAATTCCCCTCCTAGCACAAATCCTCTCCCACAAATCCCCCCTCCTAGCACAAATCCTCTCCCACAAATCCCCCCTCCTAGCACAAATCCACTCCTCCAAATCCCCCCTTTTAGCACAAATCCTCTCCCACAAATCCCCCCTTCTAGCACAAATCCAGTCTTTCAAATCCCCCTTCTAGCACAAATCCTCTCCCCAAAATCCCCCTACTAGCTCAAATCCTCTCCCAGAAATCCCCCCTCTTAGCACATATCCTCTCCCCCAAATCCCCCTCCTAGTGTAAACTCCCCCCCAAAATCTCTACTACTAGTGTAAATCCTTCCCACAAAGCCCCCTCCTAGTGTAAGTTCTCTCCCCAAATCTCCCCTCCTAGCACAAATCCTCTCCCCTAAATACCCCCCTAGTCTAACCCCCCAAATCCCCCTCCTGGTGTAAGTTCTTCTCCCAAATTCCCCTCCTAGCTCAAATCGTATCACCAAATCCCCCCTCCTAGCACAAATCATCTCCCACAAATCCTCCCTCCTAGCACAAATCCAGTCTTTCAAATCCCCCCTCCTAGCACACATCCTCTCCCACAAATCCACCCTCCTAGCAACCTAGCAAAAATCCTCTCCCCCAAATACCCCCTCCTAACACAAATCCGCTCCTTCAAATCCCCCCTCCTAGCACAAATCTTCTGCCCCAAATCCTCCCCCCTAGCACAAATCCTCTCCCTCCCAAATCTCCCCTCCTAGCACAAATCCACTCCTTCAAAACTCCCCTCCTAGCACAAATCCTCTCCAACAAATCCCCCCTCCTAGCAAATATCCAGTCTTTCAAATACCCCCTCCTAGCACAAATTCTCTCCCACAAATCCCCCTCCTAGCACAAATCCTGTCCCCCCAAATACCCCCTCCTAACACAAATCCGCTCCTTCAAATCCCCCCTCCTAGCACAAATTTTCTGCCCCAAACCCCCCCCCCCTAGCACAAATCCCCCCCCAAATCCTCCCCCTAGCTCAAATCATTTCTCCCAAATCTCCCCTCCTAGCACAAATCCTCTCCCACAAATCCCCCCTCCTAGCACAAATCCTCTCCCTCCTAAATCCTCCCCCCTGTCCAAATCCTTTCTCCTAAATCCCCCCTCCTAGCACAAATTCGCTCCCCAAATCCCCCCTCCTAGCACAAATCCTTTCCCACGAATCCCCCTCCTAGCACAAATCCTCTCCCCCAAATACCCCCTCCTAACAGAAATCCGCTCCTTCAAATCCCCCCTCCTAGCACAAATCTTCTGCCCCAAATCCTCCCCCCTAGCACAAATCCTTTCTCCCTCCAAAATCCTCCCCTCAGCCCAAATCCTTTCTCCCAAATCCGCCCTCCTAGCACAAATCCTCTCCCACAATTTTACCCCTCCTATCACAAATCCTCTCCCTCCAAAATCCCCCCAGCCCAAATCCTATCTCCCAAAATCCCCCCTCCTAGCACAAATCCTCTCCCACAAATCCCCCCTCATAGCACAAATCCTCTACCTCAAATCCCCCCCTCCTAGCACAAATCCTTTTCTTCACATCCTCCCTCCTAGCACAAATCCTCTCCCACAAATCCCCCTACTAGCAAAAATCTTCTCCCTCAAATCTTCCCTCCTAGCACAAATCCTCTCCCAAAAAATCCCCCCCCTAGTACAAATCCTCTCCCTAAAATCCCCCCCTCTGAGCACAAATCCTCTTTCTCAAATCCCCCCTCCTAGCACAAATCCTCTCCCCCAAATCCCTCCTCCTAGTGTAATTTCTCTCCCCAAATCTCCCCTCCTAGCACAAATCCTCCCGCCAAAATACCCCCCTAGTATAACCCCCCAAACCACCCTCCTGGTGTAAGTTCTTTCCCCAAATTTCCCTTCTAGCTCAAATCGTCTCCCCCAAATCCCCTCTCTTAGTGTAAACTGCCTCCAAATTCCCCTCCTAGTACAAATCCTCTCCCACAAATCCCCACACCTAGCACAAATCCCCTTAAATCTGTCCTCTTAGCACAACCCTCTCCAAATTACCCTTCCCAGCACAAATCCCTGCTCCCCAATTCTCCCCTCC
The DNA here is from genome assembly GCA_037952835.1 of Lithobates septentrionalis. Lineage (NCBI taxonomy): Eukaryota > Metazoa > Chordata > Amphibia > Anura > Ranidae > Lithobates > Lithobates septentrionalis. The sequence goes on along the minus strand of JBBDGP010000705.1, from coordinate 775,267 downwards.
TAGCACAAATCTTCCCCAATTTTGCCCCCTAATACATACGCCCCCCCATTACTCCTCATAGCACAAATCCCCCCCATTACCCTTCCCTTCCCGGCACTAACAGCCCCCATCCAACCTTACAGGACTAGTAAGGAGTTGGAAGGCTCTCTGTGCCCCCCAGGCTGCCCCCCATAAACATTGTACCCACACCCGATACAAGTCCAGACAGGAGAAGTGTCAGTGAGGAGAGAGCTGGGATAACAGCGCTCCTCCATACAGCAGATAACACAGGATCCTCTTAGATTGGACGGTACATGGCTTAATTCTCCGCCCCCCTACCTCCTCCAATGACTGCTCCTCTCCCGGAAATGTGTGTAGGGGGCGGGAAATCAAGCCGTGTACTGTGTGATCTAAGAGGATCTGTGTAATCCACTGTATGGAGGAGCGATCCACTGACAGGAGCGGGGGGAGCACAGAAAGTCCGCACCTCCCCTCAGCTCTCTCTTAGCTGACAATTCTCCTGTCTGGACTTGCAGTGGGCGTGGGTACAATGTTCATTGGGGCAGCCTGGGGAGGCACAACTGAAATCTGGGGGGCTCAGCCCCCTCAGCACCCCCTAGATCCGGCCATGTACAGACAGGTGCCCCTCTAGGAAAGGCGCCTGTAGGCACATGTCTACAGTGCCTAATGGGAAATCCAGCCCAACTTACCACACTACAGTACCTTACTACATAGAAACATTTGTTTAAATATTATTTTCTTTAGTGCTGACCATAAAAAAGACAATTCAGTATGTAAAAAAACACATTTCTTTCAATTTCCTTAGTCTATCCTCATAATCATGGTCCTTCCTACTCCTTATTAGTTATTTAGTTTGTTAATTAATTAATTTATTTATTTTCAAATCCAAAACGATGTCAGTGCTGATGTGATCATTACATGGCTTTATTTATCAGAAAATCTCTGCTGATAGATGGCGTTGTATTTATACACTAAAAGTGCACCTAGAAAGAGATACAATCCTTCTAAGCTTTTTTAAATTTTTTGTAATATTATTATTATTAACGATTTATATAGCGCCAACAGTTTATGCAGCGCTTTACAGTGTAGCGGGGGGACAGCACAATTACATGTAAAATTGAATTTTTACATGAAAATATTAAAGGTGCTTCTCTAACCCTCATGAGTCATTTATAGCTGTTCTTTTCTCAACCCCCACCCAAAATAAATAAATAAAATAAAAAACAACCTTAAAGGGGTTGTAAAGTCTAAAGTCATTCCTTGTATTAGGGTAAAAAATACCCCCCTCAGCCCCCCTCAGCCCCTTTATACTTACCTGAGCCCTCATCCTTGATCCAGCACTGTGCACGTCTGCAGATCTTCTCCCCCATCACTTCCAGGTCTCTCTGGCTTTGCTGGGGCACCGGGAGTCATTGACTCCCACTGCTGTCAATCAAAGCCAGTGACGACGAAGTCCCTCTGTCTGTGTCAAAGGTCTCAGGTGCGATCACGCATGAGTGCCCCCATGGGAAGCGGCTTCTCATGGGGGCACTGACCAGAGAGGAGGGACCAGGAGCGCCGGTGGGGGACCCGAAAAGAGGAGGTTCCCGACCCCGCTCTGTGTGATTCCATTGAACAGTGTAGGTAAGTATAGACGTGTTTGTTATCTAAGGATGGGTTCACACCTCTGACGGATGCGGCTCGCAGGAGGGGGTCCGGTGCGTCCCTGTTCTCTGTTTCAGAGATGAATCAGGGCTGAATTTTTGCCTGAATTTTTTCTGTGAAATGGAGCCAAAAACGCTCCACAGCCACAACAAAGATATGTGAACCGGCTCCATAGTCTGCTGGTCACAATCTCCTGTCATGCAAATTGGATGCAAAGAAACCCGCATCCTATTCACATAGGTGTGAACACAGCCTTAAAAAAAACAAAAAAATTACCTTTACAGCCCCTTTAATCACCACCTTCCTCATTCACTTCGAAATGTCCTCATTTTTATCAGCATTTCAGTGAAGCAAAAACTCTCATGCCACGTACACACGAGCAGACTTTACGGCAGACTTGGTCCGGCGTACCGGAGTCCGTCGGACAATTTGATCTTGTGTGGGCTTCAGCTGACTTTTTTTCCCCAAAAGTTTGACGGACTTAGATTTGAAACATGTTTCAAATCTGTCCGACAGACTCTGCTTTCTAGCGTACAAACCGGTCGCGTGTGTGCTAGTCCGACGGACCAAAATTCACGCATGCTCTGAAGTAAGTACAAGACAGAAGCGCTCGGTCTGGTAAAACTAGCCTTCGTATTGAAGCTAGCACATTCCTTTTCTGTGATCTTTTAATACAGCGCTTTTTTTTCTTTATATTGCGAGAGGAATGAAGTTGTTTTGCTGCTTTATATTCACACAGAGTTCTCACAAACTACTTTCTTCATGATTTATCCTCATGCCATGACTAATATGATATTTTTAAAAAGCCAGATCTCCATAAATAAAGTATTAAATTAGATTTTGGACTCATCTTTCTTTTTTTTTAGATTTAAACACTATCTATTTTACAATGTGTGCTAAATTATACAAAATTTATATATATATTTTTTTTTTTTTAGATTTGGAGTTTCAAGTTACCACAATAACCTTAATATTTTGTTTTGTTTTAATGAACCTTAATGAGGTTGGTGTCCCTTGTTAATTAGACATAGGGGGGTTTATTTTCCAAAGGCAAATTCATTTTTCACTACAAGTGCAAATTGTACTTGGAATTGCACAGAAAGAGCATTTGGAAGTGCATTCACTGTGGATCTGAGAGGCACACACAAGGAACCACAAAAAAAAAACCTTTTTCTTGCACATGATTGTATGATAAAATCAGCAGAGCTTCCCCTCGTTTCAGATCTTCCCCTCAGATTTACAGCGACTGCACTTCCAACAAGTGCACTTGCAGTGCAATTTCTAAAATGCACTTTTCACTAGTACTTTTCACTTGATTTTAAAAATGATTTAGCCTTTTGGAAAAAACCCACATAGTCTTTTTGGCCCGTACCTGCCTACTCCCAAACCAAATTTCGTTTTGGAATCAAAACACATAGTCAATAATGTAAGGTAAAGAAAAAATCCATTTATTTAGGGAAAAAAATGAGGAAGGCAACACTGGAGACACTTTTGGAATCTGTGAAGCCTTTCGTCCCCCAGGACACACATCAAGTTTTAGGACAAGAAAATTGGTATCTTGCGACTATAGGGAGCACAGGGAGCACAGTCAGACCAGACAGAAACCAGGCAATCACTTTCGAGTCTTCCGTGGAGCCTTCCCTGCATGCTGCCCTGCAGCCTTCCCTCCACACTTCTCTGCAGCCTTCCTCGGAGGCTGTGCCTCTGGTGGTGTACTTGGGGCAGGAGGAGGAGGAGGAGGAGTGGCTTCATCTGCTAGATATGTTTTAGCAGTAAGCTCCACTCTCAAGCCCTTCTGATAGGCCTGAAAAATCAGACCCTCACAGAGGAGGCGTTGCCCCTTTTCGAGTTCCAGCAATCTGCTGGCCATATATGTCCCATATGCCTCTTCTGCATTGGGTGGTGTGCTGATGATTTTGCTGGCTTCATGAATGAGGGCTAGTGATTCCTCCTCAGTTTGGGTCATTTTTCTGGGCCTTTTGGTGGTAATGCGGAGGGGAGGCACCTGACACTCTGTGTGGCTTCTACTGGGCCCAGCCACAGCCTCCTCCTCTCTCCCACTGGGCAAGGCCTCCTCCTGGCTGAGCTCATCCTGGGTAAAAAAAATGGACATAGTTGTAATTTTGGGTTACGCAATCACACACAATTTTCAGCTCATGACTTGCAAATATAATTCAAAACAGGCTATCTATTTGACCCCACCATTATTCGAGCTGCTCACCAATATCTGCAGTACATAGGCGTGTGCACAGGATGTGCCAGGTGTGCCTGGGCACACCCTAATCGCCTTGTGTGGTGCATATTCCCCCCTGTTTAGAGCACTGATATTTCATCCCAAAAAAAAATGTTATAAAATAATTTAAAAAGAATAAAAATAAAACTACTGACACTGTCCACTGCCCTACTGACACCATCAGTACATATACACATGCATATGTATTTGAGCTTTGGGGTGCACACCCTAATGCAATAGGTTGCGCACACCTATGCTGAAGTATATTTTTTGGCCACTACTGTCTAGTGATATGTCTACATATTAATATTTGTGATGAAGTCATTTTTGGTGAAGCACTTAAAAATTTGAGACGTTTACATCATTAATATTTACACAATGACAAATTCAAAAAAAAAGTATACCTGGCTAAAGCTGGGCGCATCCACTTCATCAAGGATGAAAGGGCCCAGTTCTTCCTGGGACTCCTCAGCTGGGGTGGAGGTGGAGGGAAGGCTGGAGGGAAGGGTGGGGGGAAGGCTGGTGGAAAGGGTGGGGGGAAGGGTGGGGGGAAGGGTCGAAGGTGATTGCCTTGCTTCTGTCTGGTCATCCAGAAATCACATTTTTTGGTAGTACCACAGCTTGGGTACATAAACCTGGTCGGCTGCTGCTCCGGATCTGAGCGACTCCTGGATCTTATTGTGTTCCCGCTTGTACATATTGCGCAAGATACCAATTTTCTTGTCCACAAACTTGAGGTCTGCCTGGGGGACTTGAGTCTTCACAAATTCCAAAAGTGTGCCCAGTGTTGCCTTCCTTACATCTCTATTGGAATATAATGGGTGTTTGACCTCCCACAGGTTTTTGTTTTCCTGATACAAATCAATGAATTTTGACAAAAATTGAGCCTCCTAAAAGGGATTCATTTTTGCTGAAAGACAAGACACAAGATAAAAACTGTAATGTCAGTCAGAACTCCCAGGATTATTTTTGGCAGAATCTAGGGGACACATATACACACACACACACACACACACACACACACACAAAACACATTCACCAAACACACACACACACACCCACGTTTAATCTTACCTTCGTTTCTGCCACTCGCTACTTTTGCACGGACATACGTAGGCCATCGTAATAGCTTTATATACACTGCGCATGTGTCATGCTCCGCCTGCGTCGCCCGCCCCTGACGTTCTTTAGTACGATTTGTCCCTGCCCCTTCACTCTTCGTTGCGCAGTGGCAGGAAATAGAGAAAGATGGCGTAGAGATTATCTGCAACTAGCGCAGAGGAAAGCCCGAAGCCACAACCATCCACATCCAGGAGGAGATATAAGGCCACCAACATGGCTTTTGAAGACATGGTGGAGATGGTGTCCATATTGAGAAGGGAGGACTACGATGGGAAAAAAGGACCGTACACACGACCCAATATGCGGAAGGACAAAATAATGGCCTCAGTTGTCACCACTCTAGAAGAAAAATTTGGCACTAAACGGGCTAAAAAACAATTGAGGAAGCGATGGTCTGACCTCAAAAGTAGGGAGCCTGAACAATATTGGCGAATAAAGAAGCTGCTTAAAAAAAGTAAGTACTTGTTGTGTTTTCCTATTGAGATACTTAACTTGCATGCTGATCCATATGTTTTTCGTTTATACAGCATCGTTCGTAAAGACCGTTCTTTGTAAAATACATATGATACTAAGAAAATGACGGGTTTTTTTTGCCAAAAACGATGGTACAGGGTTGGACATTTAGGTCTTGAGAATTTGTCGTATTCCAAAAATGGGGTGATGTTGTGTAGATGTTTTTGAAAATATAATGCTTCTTCAAAAATGATTCAGTGTAATGTAAGGACAGGACACAGCAGCTGTTTCCACATCTGGATTCACGAGCACTAGTGTACTATGTGACCATAAATACATTTTTGAAGGGTAATACACATAGGAGATCATTGAGGTGTCTGCATCTGTGAAACTTGCATGAAAATGTGTATTGTTTATAATTTTTGTTCAGAGGGAATTTTCATCCTGTCTTCTAAATTTTTGTGGCAAAAAAATGAAAATTGTCCCCAACTCCTAACCAACGTTTCATATTATTTAAAAAAAAAAGAAATATCACTGTGTTTTAACTATACCTTTTGTTTAATTACCGTATATACTCGAGTATAAGTCGTTCCGAGTATAAGTCGAGGCCCTAATTTACCACAAAAAAAATGGGAAAAACGTATTGACCCGAGTATAAGACGAGGGTGAGAAATGCACAGCTACTGTAAGTGGAAAAGAGGGTCAACAATGCCCATTTGCAGCATCACTGTGCCCATTTGCAGCCATAGGTCCCCTGAACTTCAAACTCAGTAGTTAAGGGTTCCTAGATGCCCCCTAGCTGCAGCAAAAATTTGGGGTCTCTGAACCCAAAGGGTCCCGAAATGACATTGCTGCAGATGGACACAGTTGACCAAATTTGGGGCCCCGTATCTTGGGGTCACTTAGTGCTAAGAACCCCAAATTTGGTGTGCAAACCCAATGGAACTAGCAGCATAAAATTTCCAAAGCTGGGGTTTCTAGCACTAAGTGACCCCGAGATACAGGGCCCCAAATATCAGTTGAGAAAATGTCAAGCACTTTTCTGCAGCAGAGAATGACATTTTCCGAACCAGTTTTGGGGCCCCGTATCTCAGGGTTACTTAGTGCTAGGAACGCCAGCTTTGGATATGTTATGGTACCAGTTCCAGTGGGTTTGCACACTTAATTTGGGGTTCCTAGCACCTAGTGGCCCTGAGATATGGGGCCCCAAATTCAGTTCAGAAAATGTCAAGCACTTTTTGCAGCAGAGAATGACATTTTCTGAACCGATTTTGGGGCCCCGTATCTCAGGGCCACTTAGTGCTAGGAACTTCAGCTTTGGATATGTTGTGGTACCAGTTTCACTGGGTTTGCGCTCTAAATGTGGGGTTCCTAGCATCAAGTGGACCTGAGTTACGGGGCCCCAAAATCGGTTCAGAAAATGTCATTCTCTGCTGCAGAAAAGTGCTTGACTCGAGTAAAAGTCGAGGGGGGCACTTTCAGCACAAAAAAATGTGCTGAAAAATTCAACTTATACTTGAGTATATACAGTATCATAGGGGAGAAAAGACTCAGACAACAGTCCAAGGATCCCAGGACCCCCCCAAGTCACCAGCCTGAAGATGAATATACCCCAAGCCCCAGCCCAAGACCACGCCCACCCGATGAGCTGGAGGAAGGAGAGGTGGAGGAAGTGTGCAATATTTTAACCCCAGCAAGTGAGTGACTGACACCCCAGCTTAAGGTAATCTATTTAGTCATGCATATTTTAACCAATTTTTTTATACACACATTTTAGGTAAGGTTCTGGTTGTGGAAGGCCAAGCGGCGGAGCCATTTAGCACAGACAGTGCACAAAGACTCATTGGCCAGATAATGGTGTGGAATGGCCAAATTGACAGCATGAGAAATCGGCTGGACACCATGCAACAGGAAATGAAGAACATAATTGATGTTTTGGGCAGAATCTAATAACTTTTTGCCTAAAAACATCAATCCTGTTCTTCATTTAATTGTCAAGTTTGTTTTTTCTTAAATTTTGTAACTTTAAAAAAAATAATTCAAACAATTTGCAGATGCACACGGTGTGTCATCATGTGCTATCTTCCATCAGGGGATATCAATGTACTTGTTTTGTGTTTGCAACCCCTTCATCATCAAAATGTTAGCTTGTGAGAGGAACAAAGGGATTGCACACACAAAACACGTACATTGCTCCCCCATGATGGAGAGATAGCACATGTTGACTTGAACCTTTTTTAATCCCCAGTTTTGAGTATCTGCAAATTTTTGGCTTTACAAGGTTGACATCACCAGCACCATAATTAACATGTTGAACTTTGTAAGTTCCTTTTTTTTGTATGTTTTTAAAAACCCTGTTGTTAATTTAAAGTTTGTAAACAAGGTCTATTTTTGTTGAAATATCCCTAAAATACCAAAAAAAAAAGATTGTTTTGAAAAAAAAAAAAAAAAAAAAAATAAATAAAATAAACACATTTCCAAAAAATGCACCTTTCAATGTGCACACAATAAAATGTTTTTACTACTACAATGTGTGTGGCTGATTATTTATCAATAAGATTTTTTGATAATTTTTGTGTGGTTACAGTGACAAAGGGCCTTATTAACTAAAGGGAAATGCACTTGCCACTACAAGTGCACTAGGAGACAGACAAAACTAAATGCAAACAAGAATAAAAACAAGGTATTTTTGCAAAAATGTATTTTCTTTATTTTTGGAATAAATAATAGCTCTTGTTGCATTGCACTGGCCCCTGACCATTAAAATAATTAACATATCGGTCACGCACTTGACGTGCGGTTTGGGGGGCCAAGCCAATACAGCCACTTTTCAGGCCTGTGAGTGGTTGTTCAACTACAAATCCAGCCTCAGGCCAAACAGAGGTCATATATGTAGCAGAATGTCTTCTCAAATAATTATGGAGAATGCAGCAAGCCATTATCACGTGATTTATTTTATATTCCGCCAGATTTATGGCCGAGAGGAACAAACGGAAGCGGCTGGCCAGAATCCCAAAGGCATTCTCCACAACTCTTCTTGCTCTGGCAGTCGGAAATTAAATACCCTCTTCTCAGGGGTGAGTGTCCTTTGGGGGGAATGGCCTCATCAAGTGCTCGCCGAGAGCAAACGCTTCATCAGTGATAAAAACTGAGGGGAGTCCATCCACATTCTGGTCATCAGGTGGCAATCCCAGGCCACCAGTCTGGAGACGCTGGCAAAGCTCGGTCTGTGCAAAGACTCCTCCGTCAGACATCTGGCCGTTCTTCCCCACATCCGCAAACAGAAATTCCAAATGTGCCGAGACCACCGCCATCAAAACTACACTATGGAACCCCTTATAATTGTAGAAATAAGACCCCGAATGGGATGGTGGCACAATGCGGACATGCTTCCCATCAATCGCCCCGACACAGTTGGGAAAGTTCCAACGGTCAGCGAACTGGGAGGCCACAGTCTGCCATTCCTGTGTACTCGAAGGAAACTGTGGAGTGAAACAAGAAAAAAAATAAGATAAGTACTTTTAAACATAACTTTGATAGCAGATTACACAAAAACATTCTTGCACAACAGCAGTTGAACATTATTAATATGTGTTTTTTTTCTAAAAAATAAAAAAAAACATAAGGCCCACGTATAGGATTACTCACCCATCTGATGGCCCATTGATCAATTTGAATGTGGGGGGAGGGGTTCTAATTAAGTTAAAAAACACACCTGACAGTTGCAAACATTTGAGGGGGTGGGGGAGGGGTTCTAATTAGGTTAAAAAACACACCTGATAGTTGCAAACATTTGAGGGAGTGGGGGAGGGGTTCTAATTTGGGTAAAAACACACCTGACAGTTGCAAACATTTGAGGGGTGGGGGAGGGTCAAACAGTACAAGGGAGCTGACAATATACATTGTTCAAGGGACTATAGGCTAGAGATATAAATGGACCCAGGATTGCATGGTTGGGAGGTTATTGAAGGTAAATATGCATGTAGGGCAAAAAATGATTAATGTAAAAAAACAGGCATGCATGAAGATAAAGGGGACATTTACAGCATATTCCAAGCATGGTAATTAGGTAACAAGGACATTTAGACAATACATTAGCAAACATTAAATACATATCATGTAATGTTAAAGGATAAAACTTACCTTCATATAGTCCTTCTGCAGGACCTGAATAATGGCAGAACAGGTCTCTGGGATTATGATCCCCAGAGCCTGGGGGGAGATGCCTGTCGAGAACTTCAAGTCCTGAAGACTTCTCCCAGTCATCAAGTAACGTAAAGTAGCAACTAGCTCTGCAGTGATGGCTTGCCTCATGCAGGTATCCTGCCTGCTGATATAGGGGGTCAGCATAGCCAGCAGACGTTCAAAAACGGGGTCCGTCATCCTGAGGTAATTTCTGAAATCCTCACGATTATTCTCACGGATCTCATGGAACAAAGGCATTTGACAGAACTGGTCACGATGGCACAACCAATTCTTGGTCCATGAACTCCTCCTCGCCCTGTTCATGGACTGGACTCGGGTCAAAGTATTAACCCCAACACCAAGTCCCCACGCAGCACAAACTCGAGAACGAGTACGTCCACGCGACATGGCTTCAAAACGGTCGACTGGTCAAACAAACAAACTTATAACAAACGCACTGAAAAACAGCAAGGCCTATGAAGAGCGACCTGAAAATCAGGAACGAGCGGACCAGAACAGCCTGCTAGGCAGGTTACGAACTGACCAACACGCACTGAAAAGCAGATACAAACCTCACAAGCACAAAATGAACCGCAGAAAACGATCAAAATAAGCTGAAGTGTGAAAAGCGCGAATCGTCTTTTACCAAACTTCTACTAACACGAGAAAAACACGTGATTAGCAGAAGGAGCCCAAAGGGTGCCGTAGTGGGGCTTGAACTTCCTTTTTCTAGTCCCGTCGTACGTGCTGTACTTCACCGCATTCAAAACCATCAGACTTTTGGAGTGATCGTGTGTGTCCAAGTCCATCCGTTTTTAAGTCCGGGGCACCTAGCGGACAAAGTCCGTTGGAAAGGCCGCTGGACCAAGTAGTAGAAGCTGCACGGTGCAGTTGTGTGCTGCAATTGTGTCTCTGACCTACAGAGGTTCTCTATCATCCTTCTCTATCATTGGTGAAAGCACATCCAGTATTTGGCCGGGTCTTCTTGTATGAGCAGAAAACCCAAATACTCTCAGATCTGCCAATATCCAATGTGTGATGATCCATGCTGAGTGACAGCCTCAGCTCTGTTCCTATGTGAAGGGGGTGTGTCCCTTCCTTCCAATCAGCTCTCAGAGCTCTCCTCACTGATGTATCTTCAGCCCCCCCTTTTTTGATAGCTCTACAAGCTTTATAAATTCTGGACTTTGAATGTCTGTAGAGAAGAGAAGATTGCAGTTAAACAGGTACAACTTATGTAGGAGGATTTTTTTCATCTCTGTGTATCACCTGAGACCAGTCCCTTCACTGGGTATATGGAAGGGTTTACAACAACTTTAATACTTTATACAGGGGGGACTCCCCTGCAGCACTGGAGCTCTGAGCCCAGTTATCATTCAGTAGATTGACCGATTGAAGCTTGTATGTTTGTGTTGGCTTCCACCCGTGTCTCGGTTTACCACTCACCATCCAGATATACATACAGATAGAATAAATGACTTGTGACAAAGCTGTCCTCACTGGGTTCTCTATTGACGTGTATTATTGTGGTCGATACAACAGGTCAATTTAGTCACACGTGGATAGAAATTGTTTTACATCCATTGCACAGCATTGTGTGATTATAAACATTTAGAGAATAAATAATGTATTCCCAGAATGTATCATTTCTAACAATTTCCTCTTCCAGAGCTCTTCTCTCCTCCAGAAATAAAAGTGACCCCGTCCAGGGTAATAGAAGGAGATGAGATGACGGTGAGATGTGACACCAGACTGGATCCGCTCAGAGGTGGCACAGAGCTGCACTTTGCCTTCTACAGAGATGGACGGACTGTGTGGGGATACAATGTATCTGATACATACAGAGTGCGGTCATCTCAGCTGGAGGATTCTGGGAATTATACCTGTGCAGTGAGGACGACATCTGACACTGTGAGAAAGATGAGTGATGGGCTCTATATACAGATATATGGTGAGGATATGACATGAAGTCAATATTAGTTATGTCTAATTGTAGATTACTTTTAGACATTCATACTGTTTTGGGCGCAATATCCAGATATATAACAGGCATGTACAGTAGGCAGGTGCCAATTGTATTTGCTAACAAATTTAGTTTGCTAGGTAATAGGGATGAGCCGAACACCCCCCAGTACGGTTCGCACCAGAACCTGCGAACGGACCGAAAATTCACACGAGCGTTAGAACCCCATTGATGTCTATGAGACTCGAACATTCAAAATCAAAAGTGCTCATTTTAAAGGCTAATTTGCATGGTATTGTCCTAAAAAGGGTTTGGGGACCCGGGTCCTGCCCCAGGAGACATGTATCAATGCAAAAAAACCTTTTAAAAACAGACGTTTTTTTCGGGAGCAGTGATTTTAATGATTCTTAAAGTAAAAAAAAAAGTGAAATATTCCTTTAAATATCATACCTGGGGGGTGTCTATAGTATGCCTGTAAAGTGACGCGTGTTTCCCGTGCTTAGAACAGTCCCTGCACAAAATGTCATTTTTAAAGGAAAAAAAGTCATTTAAAAGTCATTTAAAACTGCTTGCGGCTTTAATGTAATGTCGGGTCCTGGCAATATGGATGAAAATCAGTGAAACAAACAGCATGGGAACCCCCCAGTCCATTACCAGGCCCTTTGGGTCTTGTATGCATATTAAGGGAAACCCCGCACCCAAATTAAAAAAGGAAACAGCAGTATACAGGCTTTGTACTCTGAACAGCAGTATACAGGCGGTGCAAACAAGACAGGGACTGTAGGTTTGTTGTTAAGTAGAATCTGTTTGTAATTTTGAACGGGTACATTTTTAACGTGTTTTAGCCCCAGCCAAAAAATCTATTTTAAGCTTTTTGGAAAACATAGGGAAGGGTTATCACCCCTGTGACATTTGTTTTGCTGTCTGTGCTGCTCTTCAGAAGATTTCACCTCACTTTTTGTCCCAATGACAAATGTTTTTTGAAAATTTGGGTTTTTTTGTGAAACAAGGATTGGTGATAAAGCATCACTGGAAAGGAGAAATGTTTTTCCCATATTAACTCTTACAGGAGAGAATTTCCCTTCCTAGGGGTAGATTTCATCTCACTTCCTGTTGTCTCCTTCTGTTTGCAAGTAGGAGTCGTTTGTAAGTTGGATGTTTGAAAGTAGGGGCCTGCCCTATATACTCAGCAGAAATTTGGGGCTTAGGTGTTGTTGTGGCCACAACACTGTAAGCCCTCACAGGGCTCTGCTGTGAAATATTACATCAAGAACTGTAATCACATGCCCCTGTTGAACAGGGGCAGAAAAATTGGGCCTTTGGTGGTGGTGCTGGTGCCACAACACTGTAAGTCCTTACTCGCTCTTGGTGGGTGCAGAAACGGGCCCTGCTGTAAAATATTAGATCAAGAATTGTAATTACATGCCCCTGTTGAACAGGGGCAGAACAGGCTCCACCTCCATACTGACACAATCCTCCTCCTCCTCGTCTTCTTCCTGTGTGATCGGCGGGCATGCAGGAACACTGTCTGGATGAAGGGGGCCTTGAGAGCTAAGGAAGTTCTCCTCTTCCTGCCTCTGTTCTGCCTCAAGTGCCCTGTCCATTATTCCACATAGCATGTGCTCCAACAGGTGGACAAGGGGGACAGTGTCACTGATGCATGCACTGTCACTGCTCACTATCCTCGTGGCCTCCTCAAATGGTGACAGGACAGTGCATGCATCCCTGATCATGGCTCACTGGCGTGGGGAAAAAAAACAAGCTCCCCTGACCCTGTCATGGTGCCATAGTCACACAGGTATTCATTGATGGCCCTCTGCTGCGTGTGCAGCCGCTGCAGCATGGCCAACGTTGAGTTCCACCTGGTGGGCATGTCACAGATTAGGCAGTTCTTGTGCAGGTTAAATTCCTTTTGGAGGTCTGCCAGCCGAGCACTGGCATTATATGACCGGAGGAAATGCACACGAACTTTCCTGGCCTGCCTCAGGACATCCTGTAAGCCCGGGTACCTGCTCAAGAATCGCTGCACCACCAAGTTAAGAACGTGAGCCAAACAGGGCACATGGGTCATTTGTCCCTGTCGGAGGGCAGAGAGGAGGTTGGTGCCATTGTCGCAAACCACCATTCCTGCCTTAAGTTGGTATTGCATCAACCACCTCTGAACCTGCCCCTGCAGAGCTGACAGAACCTCTGCCCCAGTGTGGCTCCTGTCCCCCAAGCACACCAGCTCAAGCACCGCATGGCATCTTTTGGCCTGCATTCTTGCGTAGCCCCTTGAATGTCTACGGAGCACCGCTGGTTCCGAGGATAAAGCACAGGAAGAGGCCATGGAAGAAGAAGAAGAGGATGGGGTGGAGGAGAGAGGTGTGTCACAATCATTAGTAGTGGCATTTTGGAAGCGTGGTGGCGGAACAACCTCCAACACTACTGCACCTTGTCCTGCATCCTTCCCAGCTGCCAGCAGAGTCACCCAATGCGCGGTGAAACTTAGGTAAAGTCCCTGTCCATGCCTGCTGGACCATGAGTCAGCGGTAATATGCACCTTACCGTTGACCGCCCTGTCCAGTGAGGCATGGACATTGCCTTCCACATGCCGGTAGAGAGCCGAAATTGCCTTCCATGAGAAAAAGTGGCATTTGGGTACCTGCCACTGAGGAACCGCACATTCCACAAACTCACGGAAGGGGGCATAGTCTACCAACTGAAAAGGCAGCAGTTGAAGTGCTAGCAATTTTGCCAAGCTAGCATTCAACCGCTGGGCATGTGGATGGCTGGGAGCGAACTTCTTTCGGCGGTGCAGCAGCTGGGGCAGGGAAATTTACCTTGTACAATCTGACTTCGGTGTACCGAATGTAGATTGCCCACAAGTACTTGGCTGTGACACACCTAATTCTACACCTTCATTCCTCTCAGTGCAGGTCTCAGAGAGGACTGAAGGTATAGTGGGATTGGGGATCTTAGCTGATGAGGAGCAAGGAGAGGTCCTCTTTGTTTTTTGGTGTGGGTCTTTTAGATACGCTTGCTAACAAACTGCATGGCAGGTCAACATATGTCTGTTCAAGCGTGTGGTGCCCAAGCTGGAGATGTTTTGGCCACGCGAGATACGCTTGAGACATATGTTGCAAATAGCAGCGGTGCGATCTGATGCACTCATCTCAAAAAAGGCCCACACCAAAGAACTTTTGGAATAACGCGCAGAGACAGCAGCGCCCTGCATATGCGGAGCTTTGGGGTGTGATGCAGTCTGTGTGCTGCCCTTAGGCTGACCCCTGGAGGGCATCCTGCCTCGTTGGTGATGTGCCTCCTCCTCCTCCTCCCCCTCTCTCCTATCAGGCACCCACGTTGAGTCAGCGACCTCATCATCCCCTCCCTCCTCATCACTGGAGCAAACCTGGCAGTATGCTGCAGCAGGGGGAGCATGACTGCCAGATTGCTGTCCTTCTTGGGCACCCCCTCTGTCCGTGCTCACGTTACTGCCTTCATCTAGCTCAGTATCATCATCAGAGCCTTCTAAATGCTGGGCATCCTCCTGGAGCATGTACCCAACACTGTGGTCAAACAGTTCGAGGGACACCTCAGGAGGACATGGTGGGGCTAGGGTAGGAGTCACTGATGCCATTGAGCCGAGGGAAGAGGCCGTGTTGGCAGCTGCTTTGCCAGACAAAGTACCCTAAGCATGGGTGAGAGAGGATGAGGAGGATGAGGACGGCTTGGCCATCCACTCGACCAAGTCTTCCGCATGTTGCGGCTCAACACGGCCAGGTGCCGAAAAAAAGGCCAAGCGTGTCCCACGGCCACGTGCTGATGAGGATGCACCGCCTCAACGACCAGCACTGTTGCCTCTAGACACAGAGCCTGCTTGCCCTCTTTTATTGGCTTGTGACTGTCTGCCTCTCCTTGTTGGCCTTCAAGGATAGGATCAGGAAAACACCACCAACCTTCTAAAGGTAGCTTTAGGTGAATTCTGTGCAGAGCTTGCACTACACTAACTTGTAGCTTATTTAGCTGCCTAGGTAGTGATAGGATCAAGAAAACACCACCAACCTTCTACAGGTAGCTTTAGCTGCTGAACACTGTGCAGAGGTCGCACTACACTAACTTGTAGTTTTAGCTGACACTGTGAGGAGGAGGCACTACACTAACTTGTAGCTTATTTAGCTGCCTGCGGTAGTGATAGGATCAGGAAAACACCACCAACCTTCTACAGGTAGCTTTAGGTGAACACTGTGCAGAGCTCGCAAAAAAATAACTTGTAGCTTATTTAGCTGCCTGCGGTAGTGATAGGATCAGGAAAACACCACCAACCTTCTACAGGTAGCTTTAGGTGAACACTGTGCAGAGCTCGCAAAAAAATAACTTGTAGCTTATTTAGCTGCCTGCGGTAGTGATAGGATCAGGAAAACACCACCAACCTTCTACAGGTAGCTTTAGGTGAACACTGTGCAGAGCTTGCAAAAAATAACTTGTAGCTTATTTAACTGCCTGCGGTAGTGATAGGATCAGGAAAACACCACCAACCTTCTACAGGTAGCTTTAGGTGAACACTGTGCAGAGCTCGTAAAAAAATAACTTGTAGCTTATTTAGCTGCCTGCGGTAGTGATAGGATCAGGAAAACACCACCAACCTTCTACAGGTATATATACAAAACAATTCTGCACTGCTGTAAAGAAAGAGGAGTAAATCTAACTCCCATGTCCTGTAGGCGATATCGTAAATCCCTCCTGAAACACCTCTTGAGTGCGGCCAGGGCATGTGTCCCCGGTGCCTGGAGACAGCAATCCCCACCGGCAGTCTCACAATGGTTTGCCAGGGTTTGCGATATTCAACGTATGGAACAGCTCACAGCTGCCTTAGGGGAGAGGGAGGAGGAACACAACATCCGATGGGCACATTGGAACATGTTCCGATTTTCGGATGCCTATAAGTCATACTTCTGAATGCTTTGTCTTAAGACAATCTGGAGTAGTGGGTCGTCGACCCCATTGGAGCCCCACATCCCCTTCCCCTCTTTCCTCAGACCTCCCCTCTACTGTTCCCCCCTCACTCCTTTCTTTTCTCTATTGACACCATTGGTGTCTCCCACCCTATTTTCATATAAATGAGAAAAAAAAAATCCCTGGATTGCAGTATCTGCTGATACCATTCCATTTATTCCAATACTGAAATTATAACCTATATAGAGTATAAGGCTTGGGAGTTGCCCCCTGAAATGGGGTTCTCCCCATTGGCTCTGTTCACTGAACTACGTATACGTTTTTTGTTGGGCCGGGAGTCTCCTCTGCCGCACTGCTTGTATGTGGTGGCGGTGGGGGAGTTTCAGGACCACGGATCTTTATTGGAAATGGGACAGTAGAACTTGGAGTGCTGTCTCATTAATGCAAACTTTGTTATACAATTGTTGTTGATGCCCAATGTTGGAATTGGTTGAATGATAAGTTTGATTTTCTTTCTCTCTGTACATTCAGCAATCCTTAAATAAAAAGTTAAAAAAAAAAAGAAAGAGGAGTAAGCAGCTAACACAACCAACAAAGCAAAACAGAGAAAAAAAACACAAAAAGTGTAGCGCTATTAAAATGAAAGAACGTCCAGTATGGAAAACGTTAAACCAACAGTTCCAAGTATAAATAATGTGGAGGAGTCATCAGTATATACATGGGTGGAGAATCTTCAAAGAAACACTTCAAGCAAAGATGTATATCATCTGAGGTGAAAACAGACACACCACCACCAAATGTGAAGAGGCTTACCGGATGGAGTGGACCCAAAGGGGCATACTCCGGATTGGGTAAGATAGGCTTAGGTGGTGAGTGGCTAAGGATGGCACAGGAAGGCGATGATGGTGGATGGACCCACGTGTTGTTGTATCTCTCAAGGCGATGCAGGAACCCAGAGGAGTGTGTGGGACGGACCACACATAGTTATCTCCCTCGAAGTGATGTTTGAAGGTCAAAAGAAGTGGGTAGAAAATGGAAAAAAGGAATGGCCATATAGTGTGAATCCGTTTAAGAAAAAAGGATTTATTAAAATAAAAAGATATACACTCACATGTAAATCGATATAAAAACAGTGCTGTGAATAAAATGTGGCGACAGTGGGGTCCTACCCAACGCGTTTCGTCTTCATAGTCGTCTACAGGCTTCTACAGGTAGCTTTAGCTGAACACTGTGCAGAGCTCGCACTACACTAACTTGTAGTTTTAGCTGAACACTGTGAGGAAGACGCACTACACTAACTTGTAGTTTTAGCTGAACACTGTGCAGAGGTCGCACTACACTAACTTGTAGTTTTAGCTGAACACTGTGAGGAGGACGCACTACACTAACTTGTAACTTTAGCTGAACACTGTGCAGAGGTCACACTACACTAACTTGTAGTTTTAGCTGAACACTGTGAGGAGGACGCACTACACTAACTTGTAGCTTTAGCTGAACACTGTGCAGAGGTCGCACTACACTAACTTGCAGTTTTAGCTGAACACTGTGAGGGGTACGCACTACACTAACTTGTAGCTTTAGCTGAACACTGTGAGGAGGACGCACTACCCTAACTTGTAGCTTTAGCTGAACACTGTGCACTACACTAACTTGTAGTTTTAGCTGAACACTGTGCAGAGGTCGCACTACACTAACTTGTAGTTTTAGCTGAACACTGTGAGGAGGACGCACTACACTAACTTGTAGCTTTACCTGAACACTGTGCAGAGGTTGCACTACACTAACTTGTAGTTTTAGCTGAACACTGTGAGGAGGATGCACTACACTAACTTGTAGCTTTAGCTGAACACTGTGCAGAGGTCGCACTACAGTACACTAACTTGTAGTTTTAGCTGAACACTGTGAGGAGGATGCACTACACTAACTTGTAGCTTTAGCTGAACATTGTGAGGAGGACGCACTACCCTAACTTGTAGCTTTAGCTGAACACTGTGCAGAGGTCATACTAAACTAACTTGTAGCTTTAGCTGAACACTGTGAGGAGGACGCACTACACTAACTGTAAATAGTCTAGCTGCCTGACTGTGGTACTAATAGGATCAAAAGAACACCAGCAATTTTCTTCAGGTAGCTGTAAATACTGTAACAAGACAAGCCTGCCTGTCAGTAGCAAGATAACATGAACGGATCTAGCTAAACTGAATACAGTGTATATATATATATATACAACACCTGGGATGCATATATATACACAATATACTGTAAGTGCAGCTAACTCACTGACTGTCCTGCCTAATCTATCTAACTTAAATGAAATTACACTGTCTCTCTGTCTATCTCTTTCAACGCCGGAACACACACTACACAGGGCCGCCGTGCAGGCGGCCTTATATAGTGTGGGGCGTGTACTAAATCCCCTGAGCCATAATTGGCCAAAGCCTCCTTGGCTTTGGCCAATTACACCTCTCTGTTCAGGTGGCACTGTGATTGGCCATGCATGCGGGTCATAGTGCATGCTTGGCCAATCATCAGCCAGCAATTCACTGCGATGCCACAGTGAATTATGGGCCGTGACGCACCACACAAATTTGGCGCAAATGGCCCATATCGTTCGCAATTCGGCAAACGGGGTGAACAGACGATGTTCGAGTTTGATGTTGAACACGAAGCTCATCCCTACTAGGTAATAACTAGCCTGGCTAATTGTTAGATGGATCCACTGACTTTTCTCTAACTCTGAATTTGATGCACCTCTCTCGTGTATCATAAAACTAACATTTTTGAGAGGAGCTTTCGAGCATAAAAGTGCCCAAAAACACACATTGAAGGACGAAAAAGATCAAAGAAGCTTGAAAATGCACAAAAAAAGGAAAAATTAGCTGAGGGAAGGGTTTGTAAGAAAAAAACACTTATGCTCAAAAAAACCTTAAAAAAGCTCAAAGAAGCTCAATAAACACACGCATAAGAGCACAAGCTTTTTAAAGCTGGGAGAGAAATTAAAGCTCAACTGCCTTTAAAAGACTTTTTTTTGATCTGCAGTGTGCATGAGCCATAATAGTGGCATTTGAGTTTTGGACACTTTCTACCAAATCAACCATTGGTTTGTTACATTTTACAGATCTGCTTACGTGTTAAGGTTATTACAATGCATATTTTTGCATTAAACTCCACTTTGGCAAAAATAAATATAGTAAATAGAAAAAATATGTAGTATATACAATTGCTACACAAGCCATATTGCAATATAATGTTTCTAGAAGTCCCCTTTCCTTTATAACCTGCAGAGCTGTAATATTCTGTAAAGTTCATGCAACATGTTTCTTACAGATACAAAATTACCAGTAATCACTGCAGCCGTAATCGGGAGTCTTGTGGTCATTGTTGTCTCCGCTGTTCTTGTCTGGAAATGTAAAACAAGAAAAAGGTTTTCACATCAAGACCCTCATCAAGCAATACCTACAACAGGTAATTAGAATTCATTTATAGTACAGTATTTTTTTTCTACTAATTAGAACTTTTCAAAATGAACTGAAGGTTCAGGCACCATCACATTTCTACAAGTGGCCTTATTCAATAAAGAGATCCTTGATCATTTTTAAGCAAAGTTCACCTAATAAAAAGACTTCTTTGTTAAAAAAAAGGCACTATCCCATCCCGACCAATAAGAGTATCTTGGTACTGGTTGGATTTGCACATTTAATTTTGGTTAGTTACAATGGGCTTACTGCATTAAGAATACAAACATTTTATTTAATTCTTTAAAAAAGTCTAATTGACGAATACAATAAAGTATATAAAAAATAAAGTAATAAAATATAGATTAGGCAGGGCAATGCAAAACTCAATTATAATGATTAGAGTGCATTTGCTCAAGGAACCAATCCCATGACACTTATCATCAGTGCAGAATGATCATTATAATTAAAGATATCAACTGATTGTCTTTGTTAATTTAATTTCGGATATTGCCCTTTGCCTTGTGAAATAGGCAAAACAGGTATATATAGTCAATATGCTTTGCCTGTATATTAGTTTGCTGCACATATATCTTGTTTTGAGTTTAGTATTAACTTAGTCTAAGTAATTATATTGATTGACCAAATGCCTGTCTTTATTTAAACGCTGTTGCTGTTTATTGGGGGGGCTCCTTGGGGGCTCATCCGGGATGCGCACTTTACCGATCTGGTATTGTGTGTGTATATTTATTGATTTTTTCATTAAAACTTCTATTGAAAATATGTATACATACATTAAAACTTTTTTTTATATATGAAATAGAGAATATCAATAAGCAATAGTCAGAAAAACTTCAGTCAGGGTGTTTTTTTTACCAAAATTACTACAAATCAGAATGTAATTTAAAAATATTGTACACAGCCATGGGAAGTTTAGTTTTTTTTTTAAATCTTGATGGTCCTGGGACAAAAAGCTGTGTTACATATTGTAAATGTATAATTTGAAGGACATAAGCACATTGACCAAGGAAGGATTACTTTGATTACATTGTAATTTAATAACTATGAACTCGCCTACATGTGATTTTTTTTCTCCAGAAAATAACGTGGACCCTGATCTGCAAGATGTCTGCTACACCTACCTAGATATAAGTCAGCTTTCCAAAGGTTAGTTGTCATAGTAGGTGACTGCATTTGTCAAAACTTTTAAATTAAATAGAAAAAGTATGCTTCTGATTTGTTATAGCCTCTATTTATAACTGAATTAAGGAGATTTATACCTAATAACCCATATAGGTCTTGCTGTCACCACAGAAATATTATTTTATGCTCATAAATATTAGACATGTGCATTCGTTATCATCCGAATGCATTTTCACCCGAATTTCTGAGATTTCCGTGTTCGTTTTTAACAAAACTATAACGAATGCGCAGAATCCAAAATCCGTAAGATCCGAAATAAAAAATGCTTTATTTTCGTATCCATTATATTTTCGTATCGTTGCGACAACAGTTCCATCTAGATAGATAGAAGATTTGACATGACGGTGACAATAGTGATCTATGTCTATCGAACCTGCAGTAATACCGTTCGACATGAAGATTCGACGAAGCAGCTAAAAAACATATGATCGCCGCGAGCGGACATTTACGGTCAAATGCTCCGCCCATAGGCTATAGAAGAATTCTAATGTTGTTTGACTAGTAATAATAATGAATAATTATAATTATTACTAGTCAAACAACATTAGAATTCTACTATAGCTTGTGGGCGGAGCATACGAATGGAAATGTACGATCGCGGCGTCGTACAGTTTAGCTGCTTCGTCAAATCTTCTTAGAACATCCGACAGACACCATAAGCCTTCAATTGACAGATTCGACCCTAATTCAGGTTTTCATACGAATGCACTTTTTAACTAAACAATAAATAAAAACAAATTTCGGGAGTAACTAAATAAATTTATTTTTTGGACCAAACTGAAATTTCAAAATAAAATATTTCAGTGTGCAAATGTATAATAAATATAATTAATTGAGCTTCCCTTAAATTGGCTCAAATGATTAATCAGGACAAGAATGTGATTACCATATTCATTTTTAGTTTTACAATCCAGTGCTTCTTAACCCCAGACTGTAGCCCAGTGCCAGGCCATGGCTTTCTTTCTCAGCCAGCTGCTGATCTGTTCCCCAGCTCCCACAGTGCCTTTCAGCTTCCAATGTGTACCCCAACCTCCCACAGTGGCCTAAAGTTTCCCCAGCCCCCCGGAGCACCCCCAACATCCACAATGCCTCCCACAGTGCCCCTCCCCCCCCAGTCTGCTGCACAGCCTCTGGCCCTCCATAGTGTTTCACCACCGCGAACAGTGTCCCACACTGTCCCTCAGCTTTCTCCAAAAACCTCACCCCTACAGGGCCACCAAGTCTGTTGCAGAGTCCTCGAACCCCCTCCATAACCTCCCTCTTCCCCAATAGTGACCCCAACCTCATCCAGAGTCTTCCAGCATTTCAATACTTTATTTGTATTTCCATACTTTTATTGTTTGAGTATGAACTTTATTCTTTACTGTTGGGGCATGGAAGATTTTGGAAGAATTTTCCATACTCTGATCTTAAAAAGTTTGAGAACCACTGCTCTAATCACATCATCTTTGGCAACAAGAATATATAAAAGTGTTATGTTTTCTTTAATATAATAATTACTGATCACTGTTTTCTCATTCCCTTTATAGGTAAAAGAATTAAACATGTAAGTACCCAACATATTTATTTGGATATCAAAATTCAACACATTTCTCGGGTTGGTGCCCGCTTCCTCAGGACAAAATGGGAGATAATTATCAATAATTTGTAACAATCTACATTCATTTTTTTTTGTAGAACGATGGACTAACTGAAAGCTGATTTATTTTTAATACCTAAACCAATTAAATGATAAAACAGATTTTCTGAAGTGTAATATAAAGTACAAATATACAAGTATGCAGAATAATTTAAAATAATGCTGATTTAATTCATATGATTGGATGCTTGAAGCTAACATGACTTTATTTTAGCTCACTTCACACTTAAAGTGGTTGTAAAGTCAGAAGGCTTTTTTTTATCTTAATGCATTCTATGCATTAAGGTAAAAAACCTTCGGTGTGCAGCTCCTCCCTTAGCCCCCTTCATACTTTCTTGAACCCCATCTCTGTCCAGAACTGTGCACAATAGCAGCAGGTCTCCCGCCTCTCTCCCTCCTAGTTGGCGGAGACAGAGCAGCTGGATCTATTGGCTCCTGCTGCTGTCAATCACAGCCAGTGGTGTGGGGAGGGAGCAGGGGGGCAGGGCCAAGTCACGCTCTGAGGGTCTACAGATGCACAGAGTTGGCTTGGGAGGGAGCACGCACGAGTTCCCCCATAGCAAGTGGCTTGGTATGGGGCACTTGGTGGGGGGAGGAGCTAGGAGTGCCAGTGGAAGACCTGAGAAAAAGAGGATTGGGGCTGCTCTGTGCAAAACAATTAAAAGAGCAGGTGAATATGACATTTTTGCTTCTTTTATTAATTGAATGCTTAAAATCACTGAAGGATGTCTAAACTTAAGGAAATGTTTTTTTATTTGTTTAGGCTTAGCAGTAGTAATAAGGAGTCATAGCTACGACTAAGGCTATTGCCGAAACGCGTCAACTTTATTGTTTTATTGTCACTCTGATGTACCAATAAACGAAACTTCAAGGATTACAGTTTTGCCAGCTCTCCTTATTACTGTTGCATTGGAGTGTGTTGGGACACATCGAGCCTTGGCACCTGTGAGTGGACCTGGTGTATGGATTGAGTTGTCCCTGCAGAGAGCGCTGTTACCTTTCTTCTTTTCCATTAGGCTTAGCAGTCCTTAGGTATGCCTTTTTTATTTCCTTTTTCCAAGCTAAGCACAATTTTTGTAAGTACAGGAAATTATCTGTTGATCCTGCCAGAAAGTCAACTTGGAAAGAAGGTTATTTAAAGGGGAGCAAAACAATATATATATATATATATATATATATATATATATATATATATATATTGTAGATATAGCCAAAACACTGTATATATGACTTGACGGGACTTCCCTGTGACGTCACGGGGAATGCCACAGGGAAGTCCCGTCATGTCCCGTGTGTCAGAGGGGGGCAGGGTCACCGGGTGGCCCCGCCCCCCGTTATTTAAGAACCGTCAGACGAGGAGACGGCGTCACACAGCGGGAGCCTCCCTCCATGCATGGATGCGGAGCGGCCCGCAGAAGAAAATTAAGAAGAGAAGATGAAGATGAAGAAGATGAAGAAGATGAAGAAGAGAAGAGGATGAAGAAGAAGATGAAGAGAAGAGCGGGAGCCTCCCCCCATGCCATGGGTGCGGAGCGGCCCGAAGAGAAGAAGATTGAAGACGCCGCGGAGGAGATGCTGGACGAGAACGCCGGAGGAAGAACCAGAAGAGCCAGAAGAACCAGAAGAAGAAGAAGATGAAGGAAGATAGAAGAAGCATTTAAATAAAGGAATTGTCAAAAACTGTCTCTTGTCATTTTTAACTATTTTGACACTTTTTTAGTGAAATGGTAGGGGTAAGTACCCCCTTACCATTTCACACAGGGGGGGGCCGGGATCTGGGGGTCCCCTTGTTAAAGGGGGCTTCCAGATTCCGATAAGCCCCCCGCCCGCAGACCCCCACAACCACCGGCCATGGTTGTGGGGATGAGGCCCTTGTCCTCATCAACATGGGGACAAGGTGTTTTGGGGGGCTTGTGGAATTTAGGGGGAACCCCACGTCATTTTTTTTTTAAATTTTGGTTCGGGGTTCCCCTTAATATCCATACCAGCCTGAAGGGCCTGGTATGGAATTTAGGGGGACTCCCACTTCATTTTTTTTTTTAAATTTTGGTTCGGGGTTTCCCTGTGGGGAATTCCCATACCGTTTTTATCAATGAACTTCTATGTGTATTGTCGACAATGCAATAGCCGCGGGTAGTTTTAAATGGCTTTTTTTCCTTCGAAATGTCATTTTGCTGTCAGACTGTTCTAAACACGGGAAACATGCGCCCCTTTACAGGCATACTATAGACACCCCCCAGGTACGAAATTTAAAGGGATATTACACTTTTATTGTTTGACTTTAAGCATTATTAAAATCACTGCTCCTGAAAAAACGTCCGTTTTTAAAACTTTTTTTTGCATTGATACATGTCCCTTGGGGCAGGACCCGGGTCCCCAAACACTTTTTATGACAATAACTTGCATATAAGCCTTTAAAATTAGCACTTTTGATTTCTCTCATAGACTTTTAAAGGGTGTTCCGCGGCATTCGAATTTGCCGCGAACACCCCAAATTGTTCGGTGTTCGGCGAACTTGCGAACAGCCAATGTTCGAGTCGAACATGAGTTCGACTCGAACTCGAAGCTCATCCCTAGCTGTCATCCAGGAGACCCCTCAGCTGTATCTATACAAGGTGTAGAAAAAATCAGGGTAACCAGGAGAGGTGGTGATAAGTTCAGACTTCTGTATAAAAAGGAGGATTTTTGGATCTTCCATCTGGGTACATGGAAACCTGTAGGACTCAACCATTAATGTGGTGTGTCACATTTTTGTGAATGAGTAAATTGCATCCTAATTTTTTGCTATAAGTGAACCCGATAGACAATTTGTCTAATTTTTCCTAACTTTTTCTAAAATGTGGGTTTTGATTTTTTAATTCTTTCTATTTTTTATTAAGTCTGTTTGTCATATGCTTATGATGTTTTATATCTGATAAATGAAGATGCAGTGCTAATATAATGGAATAATAAATTGATTGATCAAAAAAATATATTGGTGAAAAGACTCTCAACTGAGAAAACTAACGCAAAAATAACACAGGATTTGCTAACAGTGATACCACAAATAATGAATTAATTGGATATGAAACAACCAATGCATATAAATGATAATGAAATGAACTCTCATTTAACAAAACTAAGGCAGATACCATAAAAAATTATAAAAGTGATACAAGATAAAATATAAAAAACACATAATTTGATTTTATAAAACATATATGGAAATAAAAAATATATTACAAGTCACTAATGAAAGAAAAACATGTAAGCAAAGTCCCAAATCCAATAAAAACAGTGCAAAAAATGAATAAAGTTCCAGGTAAAATGTAAAGATAAAACTCCAAAAAAAAGAAGTGCAAACAGATCCAGTCTCCAAGATGATTCACACCCAAGTGAATATTAGCGATCCTTACCGACTACAGATGACCACCATAAGGTAGTCTCGCCAGACACAGGGCAATTCGGGTGTCCCAGGAACCTATTCCAACGTCTGCAGTATGAAACTAAGATCGTCGTGCTCAAAAGACAAAAGCAGAAAATGTTCCCATAGTGTCAAGCCAAATGAATTGTACTTACAAGATATTTCATCCTTTAAAAACGTAATGAATTGTAGATAAAATATGGAGATCGCTGCATCTCCACAGGCTTCCTTCCACTTGCTGTTTATTTCCCATCAATCTCCTAAGCGAAAACATAATGACGTCACCATCACAGGCTCCACCCTACGCGTTTCAGCATGATAGGACGTCGTCTGGGGATTGGCCAAGTGACGCTGTCATTACGCTTAAGGTTTAAATAGTCCCACGGTGCCATCTTAGATACTGGCTGCTCTATATAAAATGATGAAAACTGAAGGGCGCCACCATATTAGCTGCTGGCTGCTAGGGATGAGCTTCAAGTTTGAGTCAAACTCATGTTTGACCTGAACATCGGCTGTTCGTCAGTTCTCCGAATAGCGAACAATTTGGGGTGTTCGCAGCAAATTCGAATGCCGCGGAACACCCTTTAAAAGTCTATGGGAGAAATCAAAAGTGCTAATTTTAAAGACTTATATGCATGGTATTGTCATAAAAAGTGTTTGGGGACCTAGGTCCTGCCCCAGGTGACATGGATCAATGCAAAAAAAAGTTTTTAAAACGGACGTTTTTTCGGGAGCAGTGATTTTAATAATGCTTAAAGTGAAACAATAAAAGTGCAATATCCCTTTAAATTTTGTACCTGGGGGGTGTCTATAGTATGCCTGTAAAGGGGCGCATGTTTCCCGTGTTTAGAACAGTCTGACAGCAAAATGACATTTCAAAGGAAAAAAAGACATTTAAAACTACTCGCAGCTATTAATGAATTGCCGGTCCGACAATACACATAAAAGTTCATGGATTAAAAACGGCATGGGAATTCCCCACAGGGAACCCCGAACCAAAATTTAAAAATAAAATGGTGTGGGGTCCCCCCTTAAAATCTATACCAGACCCTTCAGGTCTGGTATAGATTTTAAGGGGAACCCCGCGCCAAAATTTAAAAAAAAAACAGCGTGGGGTCCCCCCAAAAATCCATACCAGACCCTTATCTGAGCATACAACCTGGCAGGCTGCAGGAAAAGAGAGGGGGACGAGAGAGCGCCCCCCCTTCTGAACCGTACCAGGCCACATGCCCTCAACATTGGGAGGGTGCTTTGGGGTATCCCCCCAAAACACCTTGTCCCCATGTTGATGGGGACAAGGGCCTCATCCCCACAACCCTTGCCCGGTGGTTGTAGGGGTCTGCGGGCGGGGGGCTTATCGGAATCGGGAAGCCCCCTTTAACAAGGGGACCCCCAGATCTCAGCCCTCCCCCTGTGTGAAATGGTAAGGGGGTACAGACCCCTACCATTTCACAAAAAAACTGTCAAAAATGTTAAAAATGACAAGAGACAGTTTTTGACAATTCCTTTATTTAAATGCTTCTTCTTTCTTCTGCCATCATGGATGCAGAGTGGCCCGAAAAAAAAGATGAAGACAAGAAGATGAAGAGAAGAAGATGAAGAGAAAAAGATGAAGAAAAAGATGAAGAGAGAAGCGTCACACAGCGGGAGCCTCCCTCCATGCCATCAAGGATGCGGAGCGGCCCGAGGAGAAGAAGATAAGAAGACGCCGCGGAGGAGATGCCGGACGAGAACACCGGAGGAAGAACCGGAAGAACCAGAAGAAGATGGAGGAAGAAACAGAAGGAAGATAGAGGATAGAAGAAAGAAGATAGAAGATAGAAGAAAGAAGAAGCATTTAAATAAAGGACTTGTCAAAAACTGTCTCTTGTCATTTTTAACATTTTTGACAGTTTTTTTTTTAAAAGGTAGGGGTACTTTTGTACCCAATTACCATTTCACACAGGGGGAGGGCCGGGATCTGGGGGTCCCCTTGTTAAAGGGGGCTTCCGGATTCTGATAAGCCCCCCGCCCGCAGACCCCCACAACCACCGGCCAAGGGTTGTGGGGATGAGGCCCCAAAGCACCCTCCCAATGTTGAGGGCATGTGGCCTGGTACGGTTCAGGAGGGGAGGGCGCTCCCTCGTCGTCCCCCCTCTTTTCTTGCGGCCTGCCAGGTTGCATGCTCGGATAAGGGTCTGGTATGGATTTTTGGGGGGACCCCATGCCGTTTTTTTTAAAAATTTTGGCCGGGGTTCCCCTTAAAATCCATACCAGACCTGAAGGGCGTGGTATGGAATTTAGGGGGACCCCCACGTCATTTTTAAAAAAATTTTGGTTCGGGGTTCCCCTGTGGGGAATTCCCATGCCATTTTTATCAATGAACTTTTATGTGTATTGTCGGACCGGCAATTCATTAATAGCCGCGAGTAGATTTAAATGACTTTTTTTCCTTTGAAATTTAATTTTGCTGTCAGACTGTTTTAAACACGGGAAACATGCGCCCCTATACTATAGACACCCCCCAGGTACGAAATTTAAAGGGATATTACACTTTTATTGTTTCACTTTAAGCATTATAAAAATCACTGCTCCCGAAAAACGGCCGTTTTTAAAACTTTTTTGCATTGATCCTTGTCCCCTGGGGCAGGACCCAGGTCCCCAAACACTTTTTATGACAATAACTTGCGTATAAGCCTTTAAAATTAGCACTTTTGATTATTCATGTTCGTGTCCCATAGACTTTAGGTGTTTGCGTGTTCGAACAAATTTTTTGCCTGTTCGCAAGCTCTGGTGCGAACCGATCAGGGGGGTGTTCGGCTCATCCCTACTGGCTGCCTATGCAAGCTTAATGGATAAGCAAAAGGAAGGCCAAAAACAAAAGGAAGGGAATTTCGCCTTCTTGTGGCCAAGAAGTATACATATAATCAACCCAAACAAATAAATCATGCAATATAGAGTCATTCATTACATGCTCTATGGAATGTGTAGTGGGGGTTGTCAAACCCCGGGCCGCGGCCCACTACTGGGCCGTGGCCCTTCTGCAGCCAGGCCGTGGGTGCGGGCGGCCAGCAAGAGACATACTCGGCTGCCGGGATGAGAGAGCTGGGTGGATAGAAGAAGCGAGTGGGCGGGCAAGCAGAGATGATATCGTCTCTCTCCGCCCCCGCATCACCACTCTTCTGCCCTCACAGTCAGTGTTCTATCTTAGTGTCGGAGGTGTGGTGGGGAGCAGAGAGATGACATCATCTCTCACTGCCTGCCCCGCATCACCGCTTTCCTGCGGCTTCTCGCTGTGAGAAAACTAAGATTCCTTGTTCAGCAGCGCAGATTCCCCACTACCTGGACAGCTAATCAGGAATGGCCGAGTGCCGGAGAGTGACAGCTGAATGAGTCCCAGACCCTCCCTCTGCCAGGTGAGACCCGTTGTAGCATGAGGAGGGAGACACCCTGCTACATCCAGAGGGGCGATCCCACAGAGATGTGACATCATCAGTGACAGGTGAGCTGTGTGTGGGAGTACAGGTAGGGTGTGCTAGGACTTATAGTTCACCCCCTCAGCTGTCTGCCTGACATACCACAAGGGGCAATCCACTCACTGTGCAGCTGGTGACAGGCAACATGGCAGGTGGCGTGGCAGGTGACATTCCACATCTGGTGACAGGCAACGTGGCATGGCAAGTGACATTCCACATCTTGTGGCAGGCAGTGTGGCAGGTTATGTGGCAAGTGACATTTCACATCTGTAGAAATGCAACGTGACAAGTGACATTCCACATCTTGTGGCAGGCAGTGTGGCAGGTGATGTGGCAAGTGACATTCCACATCTGGTGACAGGCAGCGTGGCAAGTGACATTATGCATCTGGTGGCAGGCGACAGTGGCAAGTGACACTGATTCTACATTATGGTGAGTTGAACTATTTCATTTATTACTACAATGTAATAATAGAAATAATGTGCTTCAATCACCCTGACACCATATCAAGCATGGTGCCGTGATGATTGAAGTGCTAACACCAGCCATTGCCCATTAAAAATTGCGACCCCCCCCCTGGTCCTTGGCACAATTTTCTTCCACGCAGCTGGTCCCTGGTGCCAAAAAGGTTGGGGACCACTGGTGTATATGATACAGTGTCCATGCTCCAAACAGTACATAGGACGCACGAAGAGAGCTCTACATGTGCGTTTGTCTGAGGATGTGGGGAACATCAAGCATGGTTTCAGTAAACATAACCTGTCCAGACACTATACTAAACACCACAATAAAAAACTTAAAGGGACTCTGTTTGTAGCTTTGGACAAACTTCAACCCACTGGAGGGGCATAAATAAAGTTAAGGCAATCTCCAGGCTTGAAATGAGATGGATTTTTGACATGAAATCCTACGTACCTTTTGGCTTAAATGTCGACTGGGATATTAATTGTTTTATAATAATTCTTAACAATTTTTTTTTAGAGAGACCTACCGCCGTGGCTACCAAAAGTGGGGACAGCTCCACCCCCCCATCGAAAGGTGCCAAATGTGGCACCGGAGGCGGGGGAGGAGACAAATGAGTGGAAGTTCCACTTTTGGGGGGAAATACCATTGAAATGGCCATATTTAACACTCCCGATTGCATCTATAAAGATGGCTCCTCAGATAACAAATGTCAACAAAGGTACCAAATCAGTGTGCACCGGGGAAGTCATCTTGTTTTTTAATGTATATAACTATAGCAGTATATTATTGCTGCCATGGGATAATTACACCCCCCCATTTTTTATGTTACAAATAAAAGTATTTTAGATTATAAAGATTTGTTACATACTGGTACCTCAAAATTCTTTATTTTTCTCTGTTAGGATTATTGTATATGTTGTCCTTGTAATTTCCTTTGAATTTAACTTAAATCTCAAACAATTTTATTAGCTTTCCAGTTCTCTTCTATGAACCCTGTTGAGCCTTTAATAAACATTATATATATATATATTAGATAAAGAGAGATAGATAGATAGATAAAAATATACTGGTAGATGATAGAATTCTAAAAACATGATAGCAGTGCTCCTATTACACTAATCCAGTTATATTATCTGTTTTAATTATTTCCAGGAGGACCTGACTGTTATATATGCTACTGTGAATAATGCAAATATCTAACAAAGGATACCAGACCCGGAATGGATGATACCAAACTCTGCACATTTCCATGGATGATATTGGTGATTTCAGTCGGCACTTTCTGAAGACGAACAATGATCAAAGAGAAGAAATAATACCGCTAAAACTTTGACTGTGTCAGCTAACTATATTACCACTTTTTAAAGACTAGGTCTATTTTCCAGGCTCGGTGTTTACAAGTTAAATCATTTTTTTTGCTAGAAAATTACTTAGAATCCCCAAAGATTATATATAATTTTTTCTAACATCCTAGAGAATAAAATGGCGATCATTGCAATACTTTATGTCACACCATTTTTGTGCAGCGGTCTTACAAGCGCACTTTTTTTGGAAAAAATATATTTTATGGAATTAAAAAATAAGACAACAGTAAAGTTAGCCTAATTTTTTTATATTGTGAAATATAATGTTACCCCGAGTAAATTGATACTCAATATATTATGCTTCAAAATTGCGCCCGCTTGTGGAATGGCAACAAACTTTTACCCTTAAAAATCTCTGTGGGCGACGTTTAAAAATTTCTACAGGTTACCAGTTTTGAGTTACAGAGGAGGTCTAGTGCTAGAATTATTGCTCTTGCTCTACCGATCGCAGTGATACCTCACATGTATGGTTTGAACACCTTTTTCATATGCAGGTGCAAATTACGTATGTGTGCGCTCCTGCGCGCAAGCTCGGCGGGACGGGGTGCTTTAAATTTTATTTTCTTATTTATTTTACTTTTTATTTTTTATTTTTACACTGTCCTTTCAAAAAAAAAAAATTTGGGTCGCTTTTATTCCTATTTACAAGGAATGTAAACATCCCAGAAAAAAAGCATGAAAAGACCTCAGGTAAGCGTTGGAGATGCCCGGAGCGTGGCAGGAGGGTGGCCCCTCTCCCACCCCCGATAAAAGTGATCTCGCTGCAAATCTGCCACAGAGACCACTCTTATCTGAAAGTGGACCTCCCACTATAGAAGAGGATACTGGGGTTATTGCAGCTAGCTGCTGCCATAACAATGGTATTCCACTTCAAACAGCCGACGTACAACAATGGTGGGCGGTCTGCAAGTGGTTACGTTTCTAGCTAATGCATGCAGGGATTCATGTGATTGGAAAGCAAGCAAAGAATGATTTCGGGACAGTACAGGCCACACAAGGAGTAAACTATTTGTAATATAAAATCATATAATTGTTAAAATAACAATTGTTAAAAGAATTTCATACAATACATATATTTTTTGTAGTTAAAAAGAATACTAGTGCTGACAGAATTCATTGTGTATATTCATACACTAGAAGAGAATTCTGGTAAAGTGAGTCTTCATATGCCAACGTGTTTCACCAGACTCTGCTTCATCAGGGCTTATGAAGACATTACAGCACTTATCTAAGTATGACAATATTCCTTTAGTTAAATAGTTGATACATATTGCTACAATGATATCCATATTCCCACTTGTAGGTCTACGTAATGATCTTATTTTCTCTTTTTCCCTTTTTTTCCCTTTTTTCCTTTCTACTAGAGACTGAGGACAATTGATTTATCTTCCTGATGTGTACTGGGATGCCCTTATACACTCATGCCCTATATATGGGTGTATTAGTAAAATAGGCAATGTCCCCATGCAATACATCTTGATGGGACAAATTATATATCCAACTTATTTTAATATCTGGTGATCCATGGCAGAAGTGTGGTTGGTAGGGTCCCTAAGATGTTCCAGCACCTGCCTAGGGAGTGATGGTGCTGGTGTTTCTCTGTGCCAGAGGTGGGTCCCTCACAGTGAATACAAAAATACATTGAATATTGATATATACAGTATGAATACTATATACATTTTATTGTTTTCTCTTAGATGAGTGCTGTAATGTCTTCATAAGCCCTGATGAAGCAGAGTCTGGTGAAACGCATTGGCATATGAAGACTCACTTTACCAGCATTCTCTTCTAATGTATGATTATACACAGTGAAATGTATCAGCACTAGTATTGTTTTTAACTGCAAAAAATATATGTATTGTATGAATTTTTTTTAAGATTTGTTATTTAATAAATTGTATGATTTTATATTACAAATAGTTTACTCCTTGCATGACCTGTACAGTCCAAAATCTTTCTGAGTATACAACCCGGATGATGGTTATGAGTGGCACTTCATTTGTGGGGTTTATGTAATTGTGTGACATATCTTCTCCTGTATGTGTGTGGCACCTCCTTGCAGTTTGGTGTGGGAGCAGAACATTCAGGACCTAAATGCAATGTAAACCATTCTACTGGCAGCATAACCCTTTAACGGGAACAATTTATGGGCAACCGTGTGTATGAGGACTTTCCTAAGTTTAAGGTATGGGCAGCACCACTAGGGAAACAGCACAGCCAGGCCAACGTGCAGCCAAATGTAAAGTATAAACATTTGAAAGTATAAATAAGTATAATCATAAATGTAAAGGAATTTTGTGTAATAAAGTAGTACCTTAACTGTATTCTGCAAATTGATTCAGTAAACTGAGTTCTTTTTCAAAGAAGAAGTTGCCTTGTGTCATTTGCTTGAAATGGGAAGAAGGACATTACAGAGATGTGTAGTTATGCTATATTCAAAAGATCAGGGAAACAGTTAAAACCATGTTTATTCCTCTGGGTTAAGAAGTAAAAGAGTTAATGGTAAAATCATTTTAATGGTGTGAGAAGAGTGTAACAAGAAGGAAAAGCAGCCAACTGGCAGAGGAAGTGGTGACGGTGGCTGGTGATGGAGGTTCTGGCAGTGATGGGTAGCTTAGTACTTCATACACCTCACTTAGTGGCAGGGTTTCCATGTCGGAGCCTGCTGTGGTACAGAACCCTCCTAGCAACCAAATCTGTTGGTCACAGTGTGCAAGGCCTTGCAAAGTAAAGTATGGTGGCTTCTCTCTGTGCCTTTGGGCAGAATACAGATTAAATAAACAGTGTGAAGAGGCAAATTAGTGGGGTAAAGTGAGTGCTTAATGGCACATTTTAAAAGTGTATTTGAAGACGTGTTCAGGTATGAATAGACCACATTACAGGCTGAGGAGAAGACACGATCCTTCTACAGGTGTGTGGGTTTCTAGAGTTCAATTTGACCTCTGGCCTGAAGGTGCCATCAACCCACACTGAAGCTGAGTCTAAGGTAACATACAATGGCTTGTAATACTTCCTGTGGCCCCTGGAGGGCAACTGCTATCAAGATTGCTGTTTACAGCTCTTAATAGCTGAAGCTAAAATTGGTAAGTGTCTCCTCCCTTATCAGACAAATCCAGATGCGGTTCCAGTCAAAGTGACTCATATCAAAAAGCCTCTATCCATCCAAAGGACTTAGGTTAAAGTAAGGAAATCTGCCACAATTGAGTTTCCCTAAGTGGCGGATTTGCTTACTTCAGCCTAAGTCCCTTTGGATGGATAGAGGCCCTGGCTGGGTTTTGAGCCACAAGCGACATTGACCTTCTGTAATAGGAGGTCAACACAAGCTGGTAAGCAAGCATTGTGTAAGGTGAAAGCATTCACTAAGGATCATGTACCCTTTCTTGTGACGGACGGTGTATTTATTTCTGAAGAACTGTTTTATCACATTTGGACTTCCTTTCTTTCATTTTTTTTGCAATTTTCTTGCTCTCTTTTTTTGGTTTAGCACAACTATATAATGGAAAATATCCAGTCAAAGTGAGCCTTAACCCCTTAACTGTCAATGACAGTAATTGCTGAACTTATTCCTGCATCAAACATTGGCCCCTTATTTGCCACTATATTTTAAGAAAATGAAACAATTTAGACTGACAATATGTGATCAAATGTACCAAAAATGTAAAAAACGCCTAAACATCACCCTCCCCAAAAATACCCTCTAAATACATGTTCAGGAAAATTCAGCTTTCACTTAAGAAGCAAAATGAACATAATTGACAGTCTTTGTTTAGAAGTTTTAGGGAAATGTGTAACTTTGCTGAAAAACTATGTTTGCAAAAGTAACTCAATCCCTACCAGCTGGGGTGTTAAAAAATTTGATTGCATAAATGTGAAGTTAGTAAATGTTGTCAGTAGGTTTGGCTTAGTTGACAGCGGAGCGTTTTTTCTTCTTTTTTGCATCCGGCGGTGGCGGTGGACGGCGGAACTGACAACATTTTTGTTTACATTTTTTACATTTTTCTGTTGCCTGCAATGGTATTGTACTGCTGGGAATTTAAATGTCATTTTAATTCAATTTTATTTTCTTTAGAAATTTCATTTTTGCTTCAGCAGGTTCTATACATGCCACATTACGGGCAGACTAAGGGGCCCCCCCCCCAGGAACTATACTTAAAGAAATATTTTGTTCCATTGTTGCACTTTAAGCATCATTAAAATAATTTCTCCTGATTAAAATTTGCATTGATACATGTCCCCCAGGGCAGTACCCCAGCCCCCATACCCTTTTTATGGCCTATTACATGCATATAAGCTTTCAAAATGGGGACTTTTGATTTTTCAAGTTCGGGTCCCATAGACTATAATAGGGTTTGCTGTTCGGGTCAGAACTTGTTTTCTGTTCGGGAGTTTTGGTGTGAACCGAACAAGGGGGTGTTCAGCCCAACTCTACCGAGTACAAGGCCAGCATTGTCCACCCTATTATGAGTTTCGTTTAGACTATCATATCAAATAAGCCAGAAATTAGATCTGATTGGCTATAGTTATTACACGTACTTCGTTCTCACGACATTGGTTTTTAATTCTGGTAAAATGTCTATAAATAACACTCAGGAAGTGAGAAGATGGTCAAAACATCTGATTCTCAGAAAGACCGTCACAACTTTCAGGTACCAGCTACCATGTCTGTCTTCCTCGCCATTGTGTTGCTGTGTAAGTAGAACGTTTTTTATTCTTTATATTATCTGAGTATTGGTTGAGTGTCTTTTCTTTGAGATTATGTGGAATACACAACTTATCTAATTTCTATGAACCAGTTGGATGCTCTACATAAGATACACTTATTATGTTTGCATTTGTTGACTTGTGCTGCTTTATAAGTATTGATTGTTAGCTCTTTTCGTGGTCTTGTCACACAGGCTAGAAGGCTTCCATTCACAGGGGTATGTGTCCTCATTCTTCTGCTGAGTATTCTTTGTCTCATGTCATTAAAACATTGTAAAAAGATATATCCCCTTTCCTAGTAGATCCCAGCCTTGTATCTCCACCCCTCAGCTTATACAGCTTTTGAGGGGTGGGGGTCTGATCCCTCCATAAGGGTGAGAATGAGGGTGCCTGGTTTTGGGACAAGGAGAATACATAATTCAAAGTCTGATAGCTGTTTGATTTGAACTGAACAAGGGTGAAGAGGAAGTCGATGATAAAAAAAAGAGCTCCATAAAAGTGATGGTGGTGAGTTGGATGGTGGATGCATAAGGCATAAAAGACGAGTCTTGGTAAGAAGGTTATGATGGAAGTATGGAAAGATCTGAAGGGTAAATTAACATGTCCAATCACTGTTATGAGGGGGCTTATGGGGTGAATATGAGGGCAGTTGATGCCTACACTATTGTGGAATGGCTACATAAGGTCTGATTGCTTAATCCAACCTCACCAAACAATACTTTAGTTTTTCCAAGTGTATTTGTGAAGAAAGAGTGACAGTTCCAATGTTCTTTTGACTTGAGAAAATCGGGATCATAACAATATTCTTGTTAGAATTGTATACATTTTCACTGAACTTGGAAGAGAACAAAATGACTGAAACACATAATGACATGTACTGTACATAATATTTTCTAAATAGCGCATTTTTTATTTTCAGCTTTAAACATGGTAAAATCTGGTGAGTACAGAACTAAAACCGATACCATAAATATCACTAATAATATAAAAAATATCCATGTGAGCCTAAAGTTTTCCATGTGAAGAAGTCTGGGTCATTGATTACCATTTTCTAGAAGGCTTTTCAAAATCAGCGTGGGTTAACCGAAATTTGCACACAATTGAAATTAAACTTTTGTTTAAATATATCACATAAATGCTTGTTGGAAAGGTCCATAGTACTGAGATTTTATTTTGGGTTGAACTTAAATACAGCTACATTTTTTAAAGTTCAAATTTGATAGAATTTCTAAGGAATTAGCTTTTTGAATGCATTGAAGTCAATGGGAAATCTAGACAAGCAAGACATCCAAATGATGTGGGAAGATGGGCACAGTTGTGAGGATCATTGCAACATATAAGGCCAGGCTTAGACTAGTAGTAGAACTAATCTTATTAAGTGTTTTTTTACGATGGACACAATTTTGTTTCCTTATTTACCAAGACATCGTCCTGTGGCTTGTGTCTTTGTATTTGGGTCTGTTGGTCCTGTCAGTGAACTGTGGTACTTCTAGACAATTTTTACTTATCCATAGGTGAGGGCTTTAGCTATAACTATAAAAAGTCTTTCTGTGGCTTGTGTCTCTTTATTTAGGTTTGTAGATGTTTAATGCTAAGGTGTCTGTCTCCAGTCAAAGACAAGAAAAAGCCTTTTTTCTGGCAACATTTTTTTGGGTGATACAACTAGTACTGCTTGATAAAAACCAATCATTATTACATACATAGACCAGGGTGGTGTTTGCTTAAAGTTGAACTACATTGTGGTGAGTGAGAATTGGCCATAATTTCCAAAAGGCTTCTTTGGCAGTATGATCGGCATACTACCAAGGCAGCCCCCCCATCAATTTGAGGTCTGTGATCTCCCTCTTTGCTCCTTCACCATAGCAGATATCTTCACCTGGCTATCCCTAAGGTTCAGCCATCTTGGTAAGCTGACTGAGATGATGTAACTCCCAGTCATGTGCATATGAGTTAAGCCAGCTGGTTAGGGGGAACTGGATGAATTTTGATCTATCTATGGGCAGGCTTGTTGTCAGAAGTTGATCTATTGATCAACCTGCCTCCAGGTTTTTTTTCTATTGATCACTGCCGGCAGCTTTAGCATGTGTGGCTCATCGTACAATCAGAAGAAAATTGCAAAAATAATTTTATATGAAAGAAAAGACATGTAGCACTACCCCCACAGCAGCCGCTGTAATTTAACTGGTTCTTTCCCAAGTGCAGAAGCAGCCAGACACACAGCAACAGTTCATTCACACTGGTTCATTACAACAGTCTAGGGATGTCTTTTTGTGAGTAAGGTGATATGAGATACTCCAGAAACACTGAATGATAGCAGGAGGATACTTCACTTTGCTAAGCCTTTCTGAATAGTCTTATTGCAGGAGCAAAAAAAGATCTCAGTTTGAGCTACCACTGCACTTTCACCAAAAGGAATTCAGCATACAGTCACTAAGACTCTGAGCTTAGATCAGTACTCATAGTGTGAAAGGATCACCAAATGCCTCCTTCCTGCCTCCACCGGATACTCTACAGTGAGGAAGAGGTTAATTGTCACAATGCCACCGGACAGCTAGACCCTTTCAACGTCCATCCAGCACTCTTCAGTGAGCTCTCCAGACCAGATCCTTAGGTGGATTCCTTTGATTAGCTCTAGAAAATGCAGCAAAATTCCAGAATCTGCTCAACGGGGCAGAGCCCCTCAGGCTCAGGACTCCTCCTGCAGGACTAGAGCCAGGACTAGAACCAGCACTAGAACCAGGACTAGAACCAGGACTAGAACTAGGGCTTGGAAAAGGGCTGCTCCAGGCCCTCCAACTATTTGTGCACTCTTCGACCACCTAATAAATATTCAGACTGCTCATTTGAGTTTCCATTCCACTATGAATCTAGAATCCTCTGGAATACAGGTATAAACAATCAAACCTGCAGCCTTTGAAACACAGAACACCCCCAAACAATCAACAACTTCTCCACAGATTACAGAGGAGCCAAAAATAACTACATTTCCCTAACATCCGATCCTAGCAACCTCAATGTGGTTCATTTACTAAAACTGGAGAGTGCAAAATCTGGTGCAACTCTGCATAGAAACCAATCAACGTCCATGTTTTTTTTTGTCAAAACTTTATTGAAGAAGCTGAAGTTAGAAGCTGATTGGCTACTATGCACAGCTGCACCAGACTTTGCAGTCTCCAGTTTCAATAAATCCACCCCACAGAGTCTGTTTTACTATAAAAGCCTTCCTTCTAGAAATGTGTGTTTAAAACTAGACATGTGCGATTCGGTTCATAACAAATAGATTTTTGTACAAATTTGTTAGTATTCGTACATTCGGATCAATTCGAACATCCGAATAGCTGAAAGAACCAAAATACGAAAATTACGAATAAGCAAAATAACGAACACACGAAAATACGAACTTAAAAACAGACAAACTTACGAAAATACGAAATTACGAAACAGTAAAAGAAAGAGAATGAGATCTATAACGAATGATTTACATTTCATATTTTCAATCCTTTGTCTGTTCATAATTTTGTATGTTCGTATTTTCATTTGTGTGTTCGCAATTTCATTTCTTTGTCTGTTCATAATTTCGTTTGTTCATATTCTCGAATCGTTCTTTTGAATGGACAGTGTAAGTGTATCTTAACCACTTGACGACCGCCTCACGCCGATGTACGTCGGCAAAGTGGCACGGACAGGCAAAATCACGTACAGTGTACGTGATTTGCCTTCCGCGGGTGGGGGGTCCGATCGGACCCCCCCCCGGTGCCCGAGGCGGTCGTCTTTTGTCCAGCGGCGATCGGTGATGAGGGGGAGACCATCCGTTCGTGGCCCCCCCCTCGCGATCGCCGCCGGCCAATGAGAATCTTCCTTTGCTGCTGTATGCTAAACAGCAGCAAAGGAAGTGATGTCATCTCCCCTCGGGTCGGTATTTTCCGTTCCGGCCCGAGGAGAGAAGACATCAATGTGAGTGCACCAACACACACACACACAGTAGAACATGCCAGGCACACAAAACACCCCGATCCCCCCCCCGATCGCCCCCCGATCCCCCCCCAATCACCCCCCCCCCCTGTCACAAACTGACACCAGCAGTTTTTTTTTTTTTTTTTTTTTTTTTTTTCTGATTACTGCATGGTGTCAGTTTGTGACAGTTACAGTGTTGGGACAGATACTGTTACCCCCCTGTAGGTCTAGGGCACCCCCCTAACCCCCCCTAATAAAGTTTTAACCCCTTGATCACCCCCCCTCACCAGTGTCACTAAGCGATCATTTTTCTGATCGCTGTATTAGTGTCGCTGGTGACGCTAGTTAGTGAGGTAAATATTTAGGTTCGCCGTCAGCGTTTTATAGCGTCAGGGACCCCCCTATACTATCTGATAAATGTTTTAACCCCTTGATTGCCCCCTAGTTAACCCTTTCACCACTGATCACCGTATAACCGTTACGGTTGACGCTGGTTAGTTTGTTTATTTTTTATAGTGTCAGGGCACCCGCCGTTTATTACCGAATAAAGGCTTAGCCCCCCGATCGCCCGGCGGTGATATGCGTCGCCCCAGGCAGCGTCAGATTAGC
The DNA here is from genome assembly GCA_037952835.1 of Lithobates septentrionalis. NCBI lineage: Eukaryota > Metazoa > Chordata > Amphibia > Anura > Ranidae > Lithobates > Lithobates septentrionalis. The sequence continues at coordinate 734,484 of JBBDGP010000705.1, read as the reverse complement.
GCCAGTACCGCTAACACCCACGCACGCAGCATGCGCCTCCCTTAGTGGTATAGTATCTGATCGGATCAATATCTGATCCGATCAGATACTATACTAGCGTCCCCAGCAGTTTAGGGTTCCCAAAAACGCAGTGTTAGCGGGATCAGCCCAGATACCTGCTAGCACCTGCGTTTTGCGCCTCCGCCCGGCCCACCCAAGTGCAGTATCGATCGATCACTGTCACTTACAAAACACTAAACGCATAACTGCAGCGTTCGCAGAGTCAGGCCTGATCCCTGCGATCGCTAACAGTTTTTTTGGTAGCATTTTGGTGAACTGGCAAGCACCAGCCCCAGGCGTCAGGTTAGCGCCAGTACCGCTAACACCCACGCACGCAGCATACGCCTCCCTTAGTGGTATAGTATCTGAACGGATCAATATCTGATCCGATCAGATCTATACTAGCGTCCCCAGCAGTTTAGGGTTCCCAAAAACGCAGTGTTAGCGGGATCAGCCCAGATACCTGCTAGCACCTGCGTTTTGCGCCTCCGCCCGGCCCAGCCCACCCAAGTGCAGTATCGATCGATCACTGACACTTACAAAACACTAAACGCATAACTGCAGCGTTCACAGAGTCATGCCTGATCCCTGCGATCGCTAACAGTTTTTTTGGTAGTATTTTGGTGAACTGGCAAGCACCAGCCCCAGGCAGCGTCAGATTAGCGCCAGTACCGCTAACACCCACGCACGCACCGTACACCACCCTTAGTGGTATAGTATCTGATCGCATCAATATCTGATCCGATCAGATCTATACTAGCGTCACCAGCAGTTTAGGGTTCCCAAAAACGCAGTGTTAGCGGGATCAGCCCAGATACCTGCTAGCACCTGCGTTTTGCCCCTCCGCCCGGCCCAGCCCACCCAAGTGCAGTATCGATCGATCACTGTCACTTACAAAACACTAAAAGCATAACTGCAGCGTTCGCAGAGTCAGGCCTGATCCCTGCGATCGCTAACAGTTTTTTGGTAGCGTTTTGGTGAACTGGCAAGCGCCAGCGGCCTAGTACACCCCGGTCGTAGTCAAACCAGCACTGCAGTAACACGTGGTGACGTGGCGAGTCCCATAAGTGCAGTTCAAGCTGGTGAGGTGGCAAGCACAAGTAGTGTCCCGCTGCCACCAGAAAGACAAACACAGGCCCGTCGTGCCCATAATGCCCTTCCTGCTGCATTCGCCAATCCTAATTGGGAACCCACCGCTTCTGCAGCGCCCGTACTTCCCCCATTCACATCCCCAACCAAATGCAGTCGGCTGCATGAGAGGCATTTTTATGTCCTCCCGAGTACCCCTACCCAGCGAACGCCCCCAAAAAGATGTTGTGTCTGCAGCTAGCGCGGATATAGGCGTGACACCCGCTATTATTGTCCCTCCTGTCCTGACAATCCTGGTCTTTGCATTGGTGAATGTTTTGAACGCTACCATTCACTAGTTGAGTATTAGCGTAGGGTACAGCATTGCACAGACTAGGCGCACTTTCACAGGGTCTCCCAAAATGCCATCGCATTTTGAGAGACCCGAACCTGGAACCGGGTACCGTTATAAAAGTTAGTTACAAAAAAAGTGTAAAAAAAAAAAAAATATGAAATAAAAAAAAATAGTTGTTTTATTGTTCTCTCTCTCTCTATTCTCTCTCTCTATTGTTCTGCTCTTTTTTACTGTATTCTATTCTGCAATGTTTTATTGTTATTGTTATTATGTTTTATCATGTTTGTTTTTCAGGTGTGTAATTATTTACACTTTACTGTGCTTTATTGTTAACCATTGTTAACCATTTTTTTGTCTTCAGGTACGCCATTCACGACTTTGAGTGGTTATACCAGAATGATGCCTGCAGGTTTAGGTATCATCTTGGTATCATTCTTTTCAGCCAGCGGTCGGCTTTCATGTAAAAGCAATCCTAGCGGCTAATTAGCCTCTAGACTGCTTTTACAAGCCGTGGGAGGGAATGCCCCCCCCCCCCCCCCCCCACCGTCTTCCGTGTTTTTCTCTGGCTCTCCTGTCTCAACAGGGAACCTGAGAATGCAGCCGGTGATTCAGCCAGCTGACCATAGAGCTGATCAGAGACCAGAGTGGCTCCAAACATCTCTATGGCCTAAGAAACCGGAAGCTACGAGTATTTCATGACTTAGATTTCGCCGGATGTAAATAGCGCCATTGGGAAATTGGGGAAGCATTTTATCACACCGATCTTGGTGTGGTCAGATGCTTTGAGGGCAGAGGAGAGATCTAGGGTCTAATAGACCACAATTTTTTCAAAAAAGAGTACCTGTCACTACCTATTGCTATCATAGGGGATATTTACATTCCCCGAGATAACAATAAAAATGATTAAAAAAAAAAATATGAAAGGAACAGTTTAAAAGTAAGATTAAAAAAGCAAAAAAATAATAAAGAAAAAAAAAAAAAAAAAAAAAAAAACACCCCTGTCGCCCCCTGCTCTCGCGCTAAGGCGAACGCAAGCGGCGGTCTGTCGTCAAACGTAAACAGCAATTGCACCATGCATGTGAGGTATCACCGCGAAGGCCAGATCGAGTGCAGTAATTTTTCCAGTAGACCTCCTCTGTAAATCTAAAGTGGTAACCTGTAAAGGCTTTTGAAGGCTTTTAAACATGTATTTATTTTGTTGCCACTGCACGTTTGTGCGCAATTTTAAAGCATGTCATGTTTGGTATCCATGTACTCGGCCTAAGATCATCTTTTTTATTTCATCAAACATTTGGGCAATATAGCGTGTTTTAGTGCATTAAAATTAAAAAAAGTGTGTTTTTTCCCCAAAAAATGCGTTTGAAAAATCGCTGCGCAATTACTGTGTGAAAAAAAAAAATGAAACACCCACCATTTTAATCTGTAGGGCATTTGCTTTAAAAAAATATATAATGTTTGGGGGTTCAAAGTAATTTTTTTGCAAAAAAAAAAAACTTTTTCATGTAAACAATAAGTGTCAGAAAGGGCTTTGTCTTCAAGTGGTTAGAAGAGTGGGTGATGTGTGACATAAGCTTCTAAATGTTGTGCATAAAATGCCAGGACAGTTCAAAACCCCCCCAAATGACCCCATTTTGGAAAGTAGACACCCCAAGCTATTTGCTGAGAGGCATGTCGAGTCCATGGAATATTTTATATTGCGACACAAGTTGCGGGAAAGAGACAAATTTTTTTTTTTTTTTTTTTTTTTTGCACAAAGTTGTCACTAAATGATATATTGCTCAAACATGCCATGGAAATATGTGAAATTACACCCCAAAATACATTCTGCTGCTTCTCCTGAGTACGGGGATACCACATGCGTGAGACTTTTTGGGAGCCTAGCCGCGTACGGGACCCCGAAAACCAAGCACCGCCTTCAGGCTTTCTAAGGGCGTGAATTTTTGATTTCACTCTTCACTGCCTATCACAGTTTCGGAGGCCATGGAATGCCCAGGTGGCACAAAACCCCCCCAAATGACCCCATTTTGGAAAGTAGACACCCCAAGCTATTTGCTGAGAGGTATAGTGAGTATTTTGCAGACCTCACTTTTTGTCACAAAGTTTTGAAAATTGAAAAAAGAAAAAAAAAAATGTTTTTTCTTGTCTTTCTTCATTTTCAAAAACAAATGAGAGCTGCAAAATACTCACCATGCCTTTCAGCAAATAGCTTGGGGTGTCTACTTTCCAAAATGGGGTCATTTGGGGGGGTTTTGTGCCACCTGGGCATTCCATGGCCTCCGAAACTGTGATAGGCAGTAAAGAGTGAAATCAAAAATTTTCACCCTTAGAAATCCTGAAGGCAGTGATTGGTTTTCGGGGTCCAGTACGCGGCTAGGCTCCCAAAAAGTCCCACACATGTGGTATCCCCATACTCAGGAGAAGCAGCTAAATGTATTTTGGGGTGCAATTCCACATATGCCCATGGCCTGTGTGAGCAATATATCATTTAGTGACAACTTTATGAAAAAAAAAAAAAAAAAAAAATAAAAGTGTCACTTTCCCGCAACTTGTGTCAAAATATAAAATATTCCATGGACTCAATATGCCTCTCAGCAAATAGCTTGGGGTGTCTACTTTCCAAAATGGGGTCATTTTGGGGGGTTTTGTGCCATCTTGGCATTCCATGGCCTCCGAAACTGTGATAGGCAGTGAAGAGTGAAAGCAAAAATTTACACCCTTAGAAATCCTGAAGGCGGTGATTGGTTTTCGGGGCCCCGTACGCGGCTAGGCTCCCAAAAAGTCCCACACATGTGGTATCCCCATACTCAGGAGAAGCAGCTAAATGTATTTTGGGGTGCAATTCCACATAGGCCCATGGCCTGTGTGAGCAATATATCATTTAGTGACCACTTTTTGTAAATATTTTTTTTTTTTTTTTTTTTTGTCATTTTTCAATCACTTGGGACAAAAAAAATAAATATTCAATGGGTTCAACATGCCTCTCAGCAATTTCCTTGGGGTGTCTACTTTCCAAAATGGGGTCATTTGGGGGGCTTTTGTACTGCCCTGCCATTTTAGCACCTCAAGAAATGACATAGGCAGTCATAAACTAAAAGCTGTGTAAATTCCAGAAAATGTACCCTAGTTTGTAGACGCTATAACTTTTGCGCAAACCAATAAATATACGCTTATTGACATTTTTTTTACCAAAGACATGTGGCCGAATACATTTTGGCCTAAATGTATGACTAAAATTTAGTTTATTGGATTTTTTTTAGAACAAAAAGTAGAAAATATCATTTTTTTTCAAAATTTTCGGTCTTTTTCCGTTTATAGCGCAAAAAATAAAAACCGCAGAGGTGATCAAATACCATCAAAAGAAAGCTCTATTTGTGGGAAGAAAAGGACGCAAATTTCGTTTGGGTACAGCATTGCATGACCGTGCAATTAGCAGTTAAAGCGACGCAGTGCCAAATTGGAAAAAGACCTCTGGTCCTTAGGCAGCATAAAGGTCCGGGGCTCAAGTGGTTAATATGTATGTTCGTAATTTTGTATGTTTGTAATTTCATGTTATCTAATCGTTCTTTCGAATGGGCAGTGTATTAGTAAGTGATTTATCTTACTTAATTTCTTTAGCCAATCAGCTTACCTTTTGTGTCTGAGTCACACTGCATTCCTGAATATTTTTAGATTCAGTTGAGGAGGAGACTGAGTCCGGTCTCGTGACTGAGGGAGTGGACTGGAGTAAGTAGAGGACTTATTAGAAAAGAAAGCATAGGATTAATATTCTTTATTTCCTACGAAAGCACAAATCAACGAAAAAGGCAATCTCACAAAAGTAACAGTTACTAAATTACGAGTAGTGTACCGAATAAACGAAAATTATTATCTAACGAAGTTACGAATTTCGAATCAAAGAAAATTAGACTAAAACTAATTAAAATACTTTATTTCCACTGTAAGAGAAAGGGAGTTGTCAGCTTTCATATATGTGTGAACAAGAGCAAAATAGACCAGAAAAAGGCAACAATGTTAATGATCCGTCCAGTGTTTATAATGATATATTTCGATATAATTCCTCTAGAATTTTTTAAAGGAAGTAACATAATAAAGTAAATCTGAAGCCATAACCTTTTTTTTGGATAGGTAGGGAAGGGTTTAAATTTCTATCTTTTTCCTGCCATCTGAGTCTCATTGGAGAGAGTTTTCTCCTTGTCCCATAGACATAACAGGAAGTGATAGGAAATCTCCCACAGTAGGGGAATTCTTGTTTAGATGGTTGTCACCAGAAAGTAGCCTTATTAAAAAAAAAAAAAATCCTCTCTTTCCTCTCAAAATTTTAGGTATCCCCTCACTTGCTATCTCATTGGTTTCAAAATCACACCTCCAACCCCTCCAAAAAAAACACCACCACAAACACACACACATGGAAACATAAAGGTATTTATTGGGAGCACCTACACACGAAAATGTAAATTGCACTACAATCATTACATATCGCTAGGGATGAGCTTCGAGTTCGAGTCAAACTCATGTTCGACTCGAACATTGGCTGTTCACAAGTTCGCCGAACAGCGAACAATTTGGGGTGTTCGCGGCAAATTTGAATGCCGCGGAACACCCTTTAAAAGTCTATGGGAGAAATCAAAAGTGCTAATTTTAAAGGCTTATATGCAAGTTATTGTCATAAAAAGTGTTTAGGGACCTGGGTCCTGCCCCAGGGGACATGGATCAATGCAAAAAAAAGTTTTAAAAACGGCCCTTTTTTCAGGAGCAGTGATTTTAATAATGCTTAAAGTCAAACAATAAAAGTGTAATATTCCTTTAAATTTCGTAGCTGGGGGGTGTCTATAGTATGCCTGTAAAGGGGCGCATGTTTCCCGTGTTTAGAACAGTCTGATAGCAAAATGACATTTCGAAGGAAAAAACCCATTTAAAACTACTCGCGGCTATTGCATTGCCGACAATACACATAGAAGTTCATTGATAAAAACGGCATGGGAATTCCATGACCTTCAGGTCTGGTATGGATTTTAAGGGGAACCCCGCGCCAAAAAAAAAAAAAATGGCGTGGGGTCCCCCCAAAAATCCATACCAGACCCTTATCTGAGCACGCAACCTGGCAGGCCGCAGGAAAAGAGGGGGGACGAGAGTGCGGCCCCCCCCTCCTAAACCATACCAGGCCACATGCCCTCAACATTGGAAGGGTGCTTTGGGGTAGCCCCCAAAACACCTTGTCCCCATGTTGATGAGGACAAGGGCCTCATCCCCACAACCCTGGCTGGCGGTTGTGGGGGTCTGCGGGCGGGGGGCTTATCGGAATCTGGAAGCCCCCTTTAACAAGGGGACCCCCAGATCCCCGCCCCCCCCTGTGTGAAATGGTAAGGGGGTACTTACCCCTACCATTTCACTAAAAAACTGTCAAAAATGTTAAAAATGAAAAGAGACCGTTTTTGACAATTCTTTATTTAAATGCTTCTTCTTTCTTCTATCTTCCTTCATCTTCTTCTGGTGACTTCCACTGCGTCTCCTCCTCCTCCTAATAGGCGGCCAATAGGCTCACTTCACCTCTCGGCCAATTAAGTGACGGGTCTCAGGACTTGTTTCCTGATTGGCCAGGAATTGAATCAGGAAGACATTAATGAATATTAATTTGAAAATATCACAAAACTGGGTGGGCTCGGGGCACAGTTCTCTGCACCCGAGCCCATCCATTTTTGAAGCCAATTAGAGCCTCAGGCTCTAATCATGTAATTCTAAAAAAATAAATAAATAAATCCCCAATTGGAATCCATTCGTCCGGCGCCCTGCATGTAGATTAGGGGCTGGGCACATGGATTGGGGGGGCATCCCTGTATGGATGGGCCGCCGCTGCTGGAAACTCAGCATGCTCTGGGTTAGGAGGTTACGTCACATCCGGTTGAACACATGACGAGTCTCTGGAGAGGATGGCGGAGCGGTTTCTTTACACACATAGAGGATGATTGGGCCAGTTGGGCTGACTGTGGATGCATACAGGCCAATTGAGCTAATGCAGGTCTGGACACTTTTAAATGTAAGCGCATTAAACTGGATGTGTGTTTAATGGAAACGTTTTTAATAAATGTACTGCACAATCATTTCATTATTAGTTTTTCTGGGCTATTTATCCTATTTGATCCCGTGGGCATGATTGGCTGTATTGGTCTTTATGATCATCAGGATCTGGTGATCTCTATTACTACATGTGGTGGAGCACCATTTGTTTGGGAGTGGAAACGTTTTTCATGCCCAATACACACTCTGCTGCGGATGGGATTATGGGACTCATTGGAGTAACACAAGGATTGCACAGAAGAACTTTATGTGTTTTTTTTAACTTCCCTTATTTTCATTTTCATTCTAAAAAAATTTAAAAAATCTATTTTTTTTCAAATGAAAATTTTACTGTTATAACATGGACACAGGGATTGAAGTGTTTTGGGCATTTTTAGTAATTCTGTGTGTTTAACATTTCACGTTGTTGGAGAAAATTGATATTATTTTACATTTGGTTGATCCAACTAAAGTAGATGTTTAGCACAAATATAGAAAATGTTATTTTTTTTGGCCTTAAAGGGATTAGTTCCTTACTTTACCTATTCATTCTAACCATGAATAATGTGCCGAAAAAATATTGATCTCACCCCATTGTGCATGGCGATATGTAGGGATGAGCCAAACACCCCCCTATTCGGTTCGCACCAGAACATGCCAACAGGAAAAAAGTTTGTTCGAACACACAAACAACGTTAAAGTCTATGGGACACGAACATGAATAATCAAAAGTGCTAATTTTAAAGGCTTATATGCAAGTTATTGTCATAAAAAGTGTTTGGGGACCTGGGTACTGCCCCAGGGGACATGGATCAATGCAAAAAAAAGTTTTAAAAACGGCCGTTTTTTCAGGCGCAGTGATTTTAATAATGCTTAAAGTCAAACAACAAAAGTGTAATATCCCTTTAAATTTCGTAGCTGGGGGTGTCTATAGTATGCCTGTAAAGGGGCGCATGTTTCCCGTGTTTAGAACAGTCTAACAGCAAAATGACATTTCGAAGGAAAAAACCCATTTAAAACTACTCGCGGCTATTGCATTGCCGACAATACACATAGAAGTTCATTGATAAAAACGGCATGGGAATTCCCCACAGGGAAACCCGAACCAAAATTTAAAAAAAAAAATGACGTGGGGGGTCCCCCTAAATTCCATACCAGGCCCTTCAGGTCTGGTATGAATATTAAGGGGAAGCCTGGCCAAAATTTAAAAAAAAAATGACGTGGGGTTCCCCCTAAATTCCATACCAGACCCTTCAGGTCTGGTATGGATTTTAAGGGGAACCCCGTGCACCCAGAGGAAGCGCTGCCCGAATCCTAGATGGGGTAAATGCTGGTCTGGATGACCAATCAGGGGGTGGATGTGAGTGCATGGTTTGCGCCCCCCCCAAAAAAAATATACTACCAACTGCCACTAGTTCCCAGCACCCTCAAGGTTTTTTACCTTAATGCCTTCTATGTATGAACTTAAAAACCTTCAGCATGCAGCAGCCCCCTTCCTTCTCCCATCAGACCTACAATACTTACTCTATCCCGATCCAGCGATGTACATGATAGCAGCTGCTCTCCCAGGTCTCTTACTCCTCATTGGCTGAGCCATTGGCTCTTGTTACTGTCATTCATAGCCAATGGGCCAATGAGGAGAGAGTGGGGGTGGGGTAGAGCTGCGCTACATGTGTGAATGGACACAGAACAGTGGCTTGGGAATGGGCCTGCTTGGATGCCCCCATAGGAAGCTGCTTGCTATGGGGCACTTGGCAGGAGAGAGGGGCCAGGGGTGCCTGTGAGGGACCTGAGAAGAGGAGGATCTGGGCTGCTCTGTGCAAAACAATTACAAAGAGCAAGTAAGTATAACATGTTTGTTATTTTAGAAAAATCTGCCTTTAATATCACTTTAACCTCCCTTGGCAGAATGATCATTTTTGTTCATTTTCAATGATCAGATTTTTGATGCTCAAAGCGGTACAATTCTTTTGCATAGAAATTTGGCGTTATATATTGTAGGCCTGTAATTCTTATGAATAACTCACTTAAATCTGTCCAAACAAGAGTCTAGTAGACATCTCGGGTATAGTAAAGTTTGAAACACGAAATCATAAATTATAATATAATAAATAACTATAAATAATTATAACAAATAATAATATAATAATAATAAAAATTATTCAATAATGTAATCAAATCAAAAACACTGAAATTTGCTCAGTTGCAGAATTGTTGCTGTCGTTACTTTCAGTGTGTGATGACCGATTTCCCCACAAATCACTATCGCTCAATTCTACAAGTGATTCTAATTTATTATCACTGTTTTCTAGATAGTCTAAAACTGCTTTTGATGTAATGGGACGGTTTTGGTTGCTATGGACAATCTCCAGTTTCCAGGCAGAAAGAATAATATTTATAATATAAAACTGCATGCAGGGCACTGGACAAACCACTAGGGACAAAAGGGATGTACAATTATTTAATACGGTAATGTAATCTGTAAGATTACAGTGTATTGTATGTATAGAGTGTGTTTCACTTTTTGAATTTGGCGCCGTGCTCCATCCCCGTGCGTCGCAACACTCTCAGGGAACGGAGCCCGGCACTGTGATTGATTGAGAAGAGACACAGCCGTCACACAGAGCGGGGAGACATCGCAGGATCCTGGGGACAAGGTAAGTAAGCTGTACCTGGATCCTGCGATGTGATCCCGAGTGTGGCTCGGGGTGAATTTTCAATACCAAAAGCGGTAACCCCGAGCCACACTCGGGATCACATCGCAGGATCCAGGTACAGCTTACTTACCTTGTCCCCAGGATCCTGCGATGTCTCCCCGCTGTGTGCGACGGCTGTGTCTCTTCTCAATCTATCACAGTGCCGGGCTCCGTTCCCTGAGAGCGTTGCGACGCACGGGGATGGAGCACGGCGCCAAATTCAAAAAGTGAAACACACTATACATACAGTACACAGCGGGGAGACATCACAGGATCCTGGGGACAAGGTAAGTAAGCTGTTCCTGGATCCTGCAATGCGATCCAGAGTGTGGCTCGGGGTTACCGCTTTTGGTATTGAAAATTCACCCCGAGCCACACTCGGGAATACCGTCAGGGAGGTTAAGGGGAGAAGTTTTCATTGTTTAAAATAAAAATTTACCAACGTGTGGGAAAATCTCTTTGCCCAGGACTATAAACATTCCCATTTCTATAGAGAATGATTTTTTTTTCTCATACAAGATGTGTTCACCTCTCTGTGTTTTGCTGCACACTGTGCTCTCTATGTGTTCTGTGTGATCTCTTTTCTTCTATAGGAGGGGCCATCAAACCTGTGGTGACCTTCACACCCAACTGGGGGAATATACTAGGAGGTGACAATGTGACTCTAACATGTGATGTGCCGTCTACTGTACCAGAGGAGCCCCGGACCTATCACTGGTACAAAGATAAGAGACCAATACCTGGAGATCAACAGAGACTTCATATAACATCTTCAATAGTGAAGGACAGTGGAGATTACCAGTGCCAGACCATCGGTGGTGATATCAGTGATCCCATCTTTCTAGATGTTACAGAAAGTGAGTCATCCATCTCATCTCCATCATTACAGATTGTTGGGTGTGAATAGAACAACCTAAAGTATCATTTTATTACATTTCAGGTTTTGTCATCCTGCAGAGACCTCCATCTGCCATATATGAAGGAGACCCCCTGACTCTGAGATGTCATAATTGGAGATTTTATAATGCAATAAACACAAAATTCTACAAGGATGATCAGGAGATAAAATCATCAGAATCTGACTCAACATTCCATATTCCTAATATAACGATCAATCAGTCTGGACTGTACAAATGTACTAAAGAATTCCAACACAAGGATAGTCCATATGTGATGGAGCTCTCAGATACATTTTTTATCTCTGTGAAAGGTAAATGAATGTCCTATTTAAACTGTATTCTTAGAAATATTAGTAGATCCAGAGGAAGGTGAACTCCCATAAAAAATATGATCTTTGAAGTGACTGTTGCAGAAATAAAAAGAAGAAAAGTGGTTGTAAAGGCTAAAGATTTGCATTCTCTGCATTAAGGTAAAAGAGCGTTCCCTTCTGTGCTTCCCCCAAACACTTACCTGTCACCTCTCTCTATCCAGCACTGACCCCACCAGCAGTCCTCTCTCCTCTCTTCCTCCAATCACAGGACACAGAGGCAGCCATTGGCTCCTGCTGCAGCCAATCATATTCTGTGAGAAGGGAGTGGGGTGTGTGTCTATGGACAGTGGGGGTGTAATCACATGAACCCCTCCATAGCACACAACTTGTTATGGGGGTACTAAGAAGGGAGGAGGAGCCGAGAGCGCCAGCAGGGGACCCCAGAAGAGGAGGAGAGAGATTATTACAGATCAGGTAAGTATAACATGTTTATTATTTAATAAAAAAATGAAGCTTTAAAATCACTTTAATTATCACCCCCCATTTCTTAAATCTTCACCCCCTCCATGTGTTATTCTTCCATCCACTGGCCCCGATTTACATCTCAGGAGCCTATAGGCAGAGAATTCTGAAAATCCCCCCAAAAAATAACAGTACTAATCAACACGCTCACCCCAAACAAGTTAAAATGCTCCCCAAACAAAAATGCAAAAATTCCCCAGTCCAAATCTCCCCTCTTAGCACAAATCCTCTCCCCCAAATCCCCCCTCCTAGTGTAAACATCCCCCCTCCCCAAATCCCCACTACTAGTGTAAATCCTTCCCACAAATACCCCTCCTAGTGTAAGTTCTCTCCCCAAATTATCCACCTAGCACTAGTCCTCTTAACCAAATCCCCCCTCCTAGCACAAATCCTCTCCCCCAAATCCCCCCTCCTAGCACAAATCCTCTCCCCACAAATCCCCCCTCCTAGCACAAATCCTTTCCCACAAATCCCCCCTCTTAGCACAAATCCTCTCCCAGAAATCCCCCCTCCTAGTGTAAACTCCCCCCCTCTCCAAATCCTCACTACTAATGTAAATCCTTCCCACAAATCCCCCTCCTAGTGTAAGTTCCCTCCCCAAATTCCCTGCCTAGCACAAATCCTCTCCCCCAAATCCCCCTCCTAGTGTAAACTCCCCCCTCCCCAAATCCCCACTACTAGTGTAAATTCTTCCCACAAATCCTCCTCCTAGCTCAAATCTTCTCCTCCAAATCCCCCCTCCTAGTGTAAACCCCCTCCAAATCCCCCTCCTAGTACAAATCCTCTCCCACAAATTCCCACACCAACACAAATCCCCTTAAATCTGTCCTCTTAGCACAACCCCCTCCAAATTACCCTTCCCAGCACAAATCCCTGCTCCCCAATTCTCCCCTCCTAGCACAAATCTTCCCCAATTCTGCTCCCTAATACATACGCCCCCCCCATCCTCCTCCTAACACAAATCCCCCCCATTACCCTTCCCTTCCCGGCACTAACAGCCCCCCTCCAATCTTACAGGAGTATTAATGAGTTGGAAGGCTCTCAGTGCCCCCCAGGCTGCCCCCCCATGAACATTGCACCCACACCCGATACAAGTCCAGACAGGAGAAGTGTCAGTGAGGAGAGAGCTGGGATAACAGCGCTCCTCCATACAGCAGATAACACAGGATCCTCTTAGATTGGATGGTACATGGCTTGATTCCCTGACCCCTACCTCTACAATGACTGCTCCTCTCCCAGAAATGTTTGTAGGGGGCGGGGGATCAAGCCGTGTATTGTGTGATCTAAGAGGATCTGTGTAATCCGCTGTATGGAGGAGCGATCCACTGACAGAAGCGGGGGGAGCACAGAAAGTCCGCACCTTCCCCCAGCTCTCTCTTTGCTGACAATTATCTTGTCCGGACTTGCAGTTAGCGTGGGTACAATGTTCATTGGGGCGGCCTGGGGGGGACAACTGAAACCTTGGGGGCTCAGCCCACCGCAGCACCCCCTAGATTTGGCCATGTACAGACGGGTGCCCCTCTAGGAAAGGTGCCTGTAGGCACATGTCTACAGTGCCTAATGGGACATCCAGCCCAACTTACCACACTACAGAACCTTACTACATAGAAACATTTGTTTAAATGTAAAGTATGTAAAAAAATACATTTCTTTTAATTTCCTTAGTCTATTCTCATAATCATGGTCCTTCCTACTCCTTAATCCTTATTAGTTAGTTAGTTTGTTAATTAATTAATTTATCTATTTTCAAATCCAATACGATGTCAGTGCTGATGTGATCATTACATGGCTTTATTTATCAGAAAATCTCCGCTGATAGATGGCATTGTATTTATACACTAAAAGTGCACCTGGAAAGAGATACAATCCTTCTAAGCTTTTTTTTCATTTTTTTGAAATAAAAATGAATGTTTACATGAAAATATTAAAGGTGCTTCTCTAACCCCCATGAGCCGTAGCTTACAGCTGTAATTTTCAACCCCCCCAGCCCCCCTTTGTTTACCTGAGTCCTCATTCCATCCAGCGCTCTGCAAGTTTGCAGATCTTTTCCTCCCTCACTTCCGGGTCACATTTATAACATTTTGATTGGTTAGACCATAGTGTGTCCCTACACTTTAGACAGAAACATGACAGGGATCCAGCGGGTTTGAAGTTTTGGGGAATAGACAAGGTACACCCCGCATGGAGTGGTGGCAAATATCGTTCGAGAATTGTCCAGACGTGAAACCCAATGAATCTATCTGACCAATACGCTGAGTCCTAATGGAATGAATATCGACCTGGATTTAAATTGTTTCATCAGTGACTACTAGTCTAATTTTTTCTTGTTTTGATCTACTATAACCACTATATAGGGATATTTTGAAGACATACCCCCAAAATCGAAATAAGTTTGGTTTTTGTACTCAGTTACGATAAAATATTTATTAATTATTGAATTGCCCTTCTTCGAGAGTGTCTGTGATATATATATATATTTTCTTTGGGTTTTGTGTTATAGGGAGTATGTTTTCATCTCACCTATGATGATTCCCCTTTTTTTATCTGTGGCCATTGGCCATAGTGAGTATGATGTCATCTCATAAATGATAATTGTCTCTTTTAACTATTCGTATCAGGCTCCATATATTTCAAATTCATGTATTTCTTTCTTATTAATTCTAATTGTTTGTTTTGGCTTATATTGGTGTTTGTGGTGCTGTGCTGTTTGAGATGCGGGAAAGATATTTTTGCATTGTGATTGCATCCTTATGTATGACAGCACTGCAATTTGGGGGTTTAATGTCAATCTATTATCAATGTTTATTTGATGTATGCATTGGTATCTTCTTTTAAGTGCACAAATGTCCTTGTCACCCACCCGTGTAAGTATGGGTACTGCACCGGTTGTGTGGTCACGGGCATACTAGAGATAGGGTGGCGGCTGTTTCATCCATGTGAGAACTTGTGTGGAATTGCTGTCCACCATGCAAGTTTTTTAAACTGGTCTATTTTTTTTTTGGTTTTATTTAATCCAGCATTGCTGTGCTCGCTGTGCCTTTTTTCTGTGCAGGGTTGACTGGACGGGGATTGCAGAGCGTGACATACAATGTTTTTATGTGCACATTTCTGCAGTCCTGATATTCTGTAAGGGCTGCAGTGTGGAGCTGACTGGCATTGGACGCGGTGGGGTCTGTGCTGGCGCTGTTCACTTTTGGGGGATGGAGAATTAATTCTTCACTCGCTGGGCAAATATAGAGGGCGAGTTGTGCTGCGTGGCCATGCCCTCCAAAGAAGATGTGATGATGAAACGCATTAGAGCGTGACCACGCAGCTCCCCTGCCTGTCAGTCTCAGTACATGTCATCCTGGGTCTCATTGCAGCTAACAACACCAGGAAGCGGTGAGAGTGACACTCTCTGAACATAAAGTGTACTTTATGAGCCAACCTAAGAAACAATCGTTATTAATCAAGGACAGAAACTCATCCCACAATATAAGGAGACATCAGGTTCTAACCTTTCCCACTGGTGTTGGTCCATGAAGGATATGATTCTAGGATAGTAGCCCACCTAATAGTGTTTGGAGATAGAAGGCATTTTTATAGCTCCTTTGTGGTGAGTGCATTACCAACGAGAACCACTTGAGCATAGGGTTTCTTTCGGTGACGGTATTCAGGCTTTGAGGCTTCCCTAAGATTCTGAGGGGTCACGGAGCACATCATCTTTCCTAAAGACTTTTTTTGGACTCTGTCACATATGAATTGATTGCACTAAATACTCCGTTATTTTTTAGCGCTGTTAATGCATGGATGATTTTTTCTTATTTTGATCTTTGCATTTTATTATTTAATACAGGTAGAATAAATGACTTGTGACAAAGCTGTCCTTACTGGGTTCTCTATTGATGTGTATTATTGTAGTGAATACAGATCAAATTAGTCAAACATGGATAGAAATTGTTTTGCATCTATTGCACAGCATTGTGTGATTATCAACATTTAGAGAATAAATAATGTATTCCCATAATTTATCATTTCTATCAATATCCTCTTCCAGAGCTCTTCTCTCCTCCAGAAATAAAAGTGACCCCGTCCAGGGTAATAGAAGGAGATGAGATGACGGTGAGATGTGACACCAGACTGGATCCGCTCAGAGGCAACACAGAGCTGCACTTTGCCTTCTACAGAGATGGACGGACTGTGCGGGGATACAATGTATCTGATACATACAGAGTGCGGTCATCTCAGCTGGAGGATTCTGGGAATTATACCTGTGCAGTGAGGACAGCATCCGACACTGTGAGGAAGATGAGTGATGGGTTCTATATCCAGATATATGGTGAGGATGTAAACCTAAAAGAATGGCTTTGTTCCAATGATACTTTAGCCTTATACACACTTTTCATTTCTTTATTCCCTGACAGTCACATGTTGAGGAATTAGGACTCATACCGACCAATCATTGTCATCCTTTCCTTTTCCAGAGCTCTTCTCTCCTCCAGAAATAAAATTGACCCCGTCCAGGGTAATAGAAGGAGATGAGATGACGGTGAGATGTGACACCAGACGGGATCTGCTCAGAGGCGGCACAGAGCTGCACTTTGCCTTCTACAGAGATGGACGGACTGTGCGGGGATACAATGTATCTGATACATACAGAGTGCGGTCATCTCAGCTGGAAGATTCTGGGAATTATACCTGTGAAGTGAGGACGGCGTCTGACACTCTGAGGAAGATGAGTGATGAGATCTATATCCAGATAACGCAGATACACAGTAAGCTTGCAGAATCAAACAAGCCTTTGATCTTTACATATTCTTCCTTTTTTTTTATTTAATTATTTTTTTGCACTCTCATTACCGATTCTCTCTCAAATTTCACTTTATGAAAAAGACATTCTTCCTGAGACCCAGTCTGTAGAGATAGTTTGGCAACTTGCTGACTTGACAAGATCCACAGGCAGTGTTAACCCACCAAGATGATGCAAATGTGAAATCCATTGTAGCTTATTCCAAGCTGGCACAAAGGATTTTTTTTTCTTGGAGGTGAAAAGACATTTTGATCTAAAAGCCTCCTGATTCTCCAGAAAGAGAGACTAACATGACTCACAGAGAAGAAGGGAGTTCCTAGCTAAGGGCTGATATATCTAATACTATAGAGAATAGGATATACAGGAACATACCAAATCTCAATAAATTACTAAAAAAAGACTGCTGTGGCAGCACCGTACAGTCACATTTTGGTAATATAAAATTACACCATGGATGTGCAGTCAGGGGAGGTAGGTGAGGCAGAGCCTAACTTGCCATGAACATAAAAATAAAATGATCGACTTGGAGAGTCGTAGCTCAGCTATCTGGGGTCACAAAGACCCCACATTGGTAGCTGAAGTCCTACCCCACAGCTGGTCAAAATTTGGGGCTCCTATGACCTATGGTACCAGAGATATGGGCCTCCTTGCGCAGCCTGTCAGAAGCTGCCTACAGAGCGGCCAGTTTAAATACAAGCTGGCACACTCTGTTTGCAGCACACTGAGAGGATGAGCTCACAGTGCCTCACCTCACTTCTTGTCAGAGGCACTGAGCACAATGGACAGCTTGGAGTCTTGGACCAATGGTAAAGTACCATTAGCCCCAGCTGTCCAATAAAAATGCTGCAGTGGAGGCACGCCTCTCACTGCAGTGTCATAGAAGGGGGTGTGTCTAAAAGTCAAATACTCCCTTCCAGCCCAGCCTACTTATCTACAAGGAAAAAACATGTGTTTATGGGTATAAGATTTACCCACAATCCCATGTTTTTCTCACACAGTTAAGAGGGAGAATTAGAATTTGCAGCTGCAGAAAAGGTACAAGCTAAATCATATATTATTATACTATATGAAGATAATCATTTATTATTTATCTATTTACTGTGAAATTACTTCTTACTTCAAACTTCAGTAATTTGTCCATTAAGCCACCTGCTTGAGTACAGTTTTTGAAAATATAGTTAATTACCTTAAAAACAATATATAAATATATTTGTATATTACTTACTTATGGTAATTAACCCCTTGCCACCCAGGCCAATTCTAATTCTACACACGGTCGGATTTTCCGATGGAAAATGTCCGATCGGAGCGTGTTGTCGGAAATTCCGACCGTGTGTGGGCTCCATCGAACATTTTCCATCGGATTTTCCGACACACAAGGTTTGAGAGCAGGATATAAAGTTTTCCGACAACAAAATCCATTGTCGGAAATTCTGATCGTGTGTACACAAATCCGACGGACAAAGTGCCACGCATGCTCACAATAAATAAAGAGATGAAAGCTATTGGCCACTGCCCCGTTTATAGTCCCGACGTACGTGTTTTACGTCCCCGCGTTTAGAACGATCTGATTTTCCGACAACTTTGTGTGACCATGACCGCAAGACAAGTTTGAGCCAACATCCGTCGGAAAAAATCCTAGGATTTTGTTGTCGGAATGTCCGAACAAAGTCCGACCGTGTGTACGGGGCATTACACTTCTCTCCTACATGTAAAATCATCATTTTTTTGCTAGAAAATTACTCAGAACCCCCAAAATATATTGTTTTAGCAGACACCCTAGGGAATAAAATAAAAGACACTTTTTTGATCTGCAGTGTGCATGAGCCCTAAAGGTGGCATTTGAGTTTTGGACACTTTCTACCAAATCAACAATTGGTTTGTTACACTTTACAGATCTGCTTACGTGTTAAGGTTATTACAATGTATATTTTTGCATTAAAGGTTAACTCCACTTTGGCAAAGAGAAAAAAGATATAGTATATACAATTGCTACACAAGCCATGTTGCAATATAATGTTTCTAAAAGTCTCCTTTACTTTATAATCTGCAGAGCTGTAATATTCTGTAAAGTTAATGCAACATGTTTCTTACAGATAATGATTTACCCGTGGCAGTAATCACTGCAGCCGTAATCGGGAGTCTTGTGGTCATTGTTTTCTCTGCTGTTCTTATCTGGAAATGTAAAACAAGAAAAAGGTTTTCACATCAAGATCCTCATCAAGCAATACCTACAGCAGGTAATTAGAATTCATTTATAGTGCAGTATTTTTTTTTACTAATTAGAACCTTTCAAAATGAACTGAAGGTTCAGGCACCATCACATTTCTACACGTGGCCTTATCCAATTAAGAGATCCTTGGTAATTTTTAAGCAAAGTTCACCTACAGTAGGTGACCGCGATATTGTGTCGATCCCGCCACATTTCTCGGTGAGATTTGACACCTGCGAGCCCCGTCGCAGGAGCCAGCACCGAGATGGCTTGACCCCAGAGTCCCTGCGCATGCTGGGACCATGACGTCACAAGGGGGCGGGGTCACCGCCTATATAAATGGCTCCGCAGCTCGCACAAAACATTCCAGACGGAGAGAGCGTTGTGTCAACATCGGAAGAAGAGAAGAAGTGACGAGACAGCGGCGGCGAGACAGCGGCAGCGAGACAGCGGCGGCGAGACAGCGGCAGCAAGACAGCGGCAGCAGACCGGGCCCCTCGCTGGCAAAAGAGCTGGAAGAAGATAGCGGCGGGGCCCGGGAGAAGAGGCGAAACCCCGGGAGAAGAGGCCGAACACCGGGAGAAGTCGGAAGGAGACCCCCGAAGTCACAAGAATACCCCGGAGCTGCCTAATAAATGACTCTTAAAACCTGTGTGCTGTGTTTTTTTTTTTTTGGACACTTTTCCCTACGTGAATGGGTAGGGGTACCATGTACCCCATACTCATTCACACAGGGTGGGGGGCCGGGATTTGGGGGCCCCCTTATTAAAGGGGGCTCCTGGATTCTGATAAGCCCCCCGCCCGCAGACTCCGACAACCAACGGCCAGGGTTGTCGGGAAGAGGCCCTTGTCCTCATCAACATGGGGACAAGGTGCTTTGGGGTGGGGGCGCTCGCTCGTCCCCACCCCCTTTCCTGGCCGGCCGGGCTGCATGCTCGAATAAGGGTCTGGTATGGATTTTGGCGGGACCCCCACGCCGATTTTTCGGCGTAGGGGGTTCCCCTTACAATCCATACCAGACCTAAGGGCCTGGTATGCCCCTGGGGGGAAATCCACGCCGTTTTTTTTCATTTAAAATTTGGCGCGGCGTTCCCCCTCAGGATTTATACCAGACAGCTGTCAGCAGTGCCTGTCACTCATCGGGAAAGGAAAACCAAGTTTTCCTTTCCCGATGAGTGAGCCAGCGCGACATGCACAGTACCCTGTCGCCGATGGTATCGTGCTGGAAACACAATCTCGCGGTCAGGTACTGTAATAATAAGACCTCTTTGTTGAAAAAAGGCATTATCCCATCCCAACCAATAAGAATATCTTGGTACTGGTTGGATTTGCACAGTTCATTTTAGTTGGTTACCATGGGCTTACTGCATTAAGAATACAAACATTTTATTTAATTAATTAAAAAAGTCTAGTTGACGAATACAATAAAGTATATAAAAAATAAAGTAATAAAATACAGATTAGGCAGGACAATGGAAAACTCGATTATAATGTTTAGAATGCATTTACTCAAGGAACCAATCCCATGACACTTATCATCAGTGCAGAAGGATCATTATAATTAAAGATATCAACTGATTGTCATTGTTAATTTAATTTCGGATATTGCCCTTTGCCTTGTGAAATAGGCAAAACAGGTATAAATAGTCAATATGCTTTGCCTGTATATTAGTTTGCTGCACATATATCTTGTTTTGAGTTTAGTATTAACTTTGTCTAAGTAATTATATTGGTTGACCAATTGCCTGTCTTTAATTAAATGCTGTTGCTGTTTATTGGGGGGGCTCCTTGGGGGCTCATCCGGGATGCACACTTTACCGATCTGGAATTGTGTGTGTATATTTATTGATTTTTTCATTAAAACTTCTATTGAAAATATGTATACATACACTAAAACTTTTTTTTTCTATGAAATAGAGAATATCAATAGTCAGAAAAACTTCAGTCAGGGTGGTTTTTACCAAAATCACTACAAATCAGAATGTAATTTAAAAAAATTGTACACAGCCATGGAAAGTTTTGTTTTATTTTTAAATCTTGATGGTCCTGGGACAAAAAGCTGTGTTACATATTGTAAATGTATAATTTGAAGGACATAAGCACATGACAAAGGAAGGATTACTTTGATTTCATTGTAATGTCTGTTTAATAACTATGAACTCACCTGCATGTAATTTTTTCTCCAGGAAATAACATGGACCCCGATCTACAAGATGTCTGCTACACCTACCTAGATATAAGTCAGCTTTCCAAAGGTTAGTTGTCATAATAGGTGACTGTATTTGTCAAAACTTTTAAATTAAATAGAAAAAGTATGCTTCTGAAGAAAAGAGGCTACATTTCAAAAACTATTTATAACTGAATTAAGGAGATTTATACCTAATGACCCATATAGGTCTCGCTGTCACCACAGAAATAATATTTTATGCTCATAAATATTAGACATTATCGTCCGAATGCATTTTCACCCGAATTTTGCATATTTTCATTTTCTTCTTAACAAAAAGATAAAGAACGCTCAGAATCCAAAATCCAAAAGATCCGCAATAAAAAATGCGTTAAAAAAATGCTTTATTTTGTATCCATTATAATGTATACATTATATTTTCGTATGGTTGCGACAACAGTTCCATATAGATAGATAGATAAAAGATTATAATTCTACTATAGCTTGTGGGCGGAGCATTCGACTGGTAATGTACGATCGCGGCGTCGTACAGTTTAGCTGCTTCGTCTAATCTTCTTAGAACATCCGACGGACACCATAAGCCTTCAATTGAAAGATTCAACCTTAATTAATTCAGGTTTTCATACGAATGCACTTTTTAACTAAACAAAAGAAATAAAAATGAATTTTGAGAGTAACTAAATAAATTTATTTTTTGGACCAAACTGAAATTCCCAAAATGAAATATTTCAGTGTGCAAATGTATAATAAATTTAATTAACTGAGCTTCCCTTAAATTGGCTCAAATCTTTATTCAGGACAAGAATGTGATTACCATATTCATTTTTAGTTTTATAATGCAGTGGTTCTTAACCCCCAGACTGTAGCCCAGTGCCAGGCCATGGCTTCCTTTCTCAGCCAGCTGCTGATCCCTTAAGCTCTCACAGTGCCTTCCAGCTCCCAATGTGTACCCTAACCTCCCATAGTGGCCTAAAGTGTCCCCAGGCCCCCTGAGCACCCCCAACATCCACAATGCCTCCCACAGTGCCCCTCCCCCCCAAGTCTGCTGCACAGCCTCTGGCCCTCCATAGTGCTCTCCACCGCCAATACTGTCCCTCACTCCTACAGGGCCACCAAGTCTGTTGCAGAGTCCTTGAACCCCCTCTGTAACTTCTATTTTCCCCCATAGTGACACCAACCTTATCCAGAGCCTTCCAGCATTTCAATACATGTTTTGTATTTCCGTACTTTTATTGTTTGAGTATGAACTTTATTCTTTACTGTTGGGGCATGGAAGGTTTTGGAAGAATTTTCCATACCCTGATCTTAAAAAGTTTGAGAACCACTGCTCTAATCACACCATCTTTGGCAACAAGAATATATAAAAGTGTTATGTTTTTCTTTAATATAATAATTACTGATCATTGTTTTCTCATTCCCTTTATAGGTAAAAGAATTAAACATGTAAGTATCCAACATATTCGGGTCGGCGCCCGCTTCCTCAGGACAAAGTGGGGGATAATTATCACTAATTAGTAACAATATACATTCATTTTTTTTGTAGAACGATGGACTAACTGAAAGCTGAGTTATTTTTAATACCTAAAACAATGAAATGATAAAACAGATTTTCTGAAGTGTAATATAAAGTACAAATATACAAGTATGCAGATTCATTTAAAATAATTGCTGATTTAATGTATATGATTGCATGCTTAAAGCTAACATGACTTTATTTTAGCTCACTTCACACTTAAAGTGGTTGTAAAGTCAGAAGGCTTTTTTTTATCTTAATGCATTCTATGCATTAAGGAAAAAACCTTCAGTGTGCAGCTCCCCCCCTTAGCCCCCTTCATACTTACTTGACCCTCATCTCTGTCCAGCACTGTGCACAATAGCAGCAGCTCTCCTGGCTCTTTCCCTCCTTGTTGGCAGAGACAGAGCAGCTGGATCTATTGGCTCCTGCTGCTGCCAATCACAGCCAGTGGTGTGGGGAGGGAGCAGGGGGCAGGGCCAAGCCACACTCTGAGGGTCTACAGATGCACAGAGTTGGCTTGGGAGCGAGCATGCACGAGTGTCCCCATAGCAAGCGGCTTGCTATGGGGCACTTGGTGGGGGGAGGAGCTAGCAGTGCCAGTGGAAGACCTGAGAAGAAGAGGATCGGGGCTGCAAAACAATTAAAAGGAGCAGGTGAATATGACATTTTTGCTTCTTTTTTTTATTTGAATGCTTAAAATCAATGAAGGATGTCTAAACTTAAGGAAATGTTTTTTTATTTATTTAGGCTTAGCAGTCCTTAGGTATGGTGGCTTCCTTTTTTATTTCCTTTTTCCAAGCTAAGCACATTTTTTGTAAGTACAGGAAACTGTACTTACAATCTGTTGATCCTACCAGAAAGCCAGTGTCCCTGTAACTTGGAAAGAAGGTTATTTAAAGGGGAGCAAAACAAATATATATACTGTATATATATATATATATATATATATATATATATATATATATATATATATATATATATATATATATATATAGCCAAAACACTGTATATATAAAAAAAGTTTTTTATTTTTTACATCAATAAAAGAATGGTACAAAATCCACAATAAGAATAAAGTATGCCTGTGTTGAAAGTTTACATAAATATATGCACTCACCGACCACTTTATTAGGTACACCTTGCATTGTTTTAATCAGGTAGACATTGGGATATCAAAATTCAGCGCGTTTCTTGGGTCAGCGCCTGCTTCCTCACAACAAAGTGAGGGATAATTATCAATAATTAGTAACAATATACAGCCACAGTTTTATACAATTTAAAATCAAGACAACATCCCTGGTGATAGATATATCCAACCATCAGTATACAACCACAGAGGAGGGGCCTCATTATCCAGCCAGGAAAGGGCAAACTGATTTTAAATGGCCTAATATATCACTCTCGATTGCATCTATAAAGATGGCCAACCAAAGACCAAATGTCAACAATGCCAAACGTCAACCAATGTAGCTAAACACTTCAATGGCTGTTATCCAGGAGACCCCTCCGCTGTATCTATACAAGGTGTAGACTTCATGGTAGCCAGGAGAGGTGGTGATAAGTTCAGACTTCTGTGTAACAAAGAGTTTTTTTGGCTCTTCCATCTGGGTACATGGAAACCTGTAGGACTCAACCATGAATGTGGTGTGTCACATTTTTGTGAATGAGTAAATTGCATCCTAATTTTTTGCTATAAGTGAACCCGATAGACAATTTGTCTAATTTTTCCTAACTTTTTCTAAAATGTGGGTTTTAATTTTTTAATTCTTTCTATTTTTGTATTCAATCTGTTCATCATATGGTTCTTATAATGTTTTATACCTGATAAATGAAGATGAAGCGCTAATATAATGGAATAATAAATTGATTGATCAAAAAAAATATATTGGTGAAAAGACTCAACTGAGAAAACTAATGCAAATACCACACATGACTTGCTAACAGTGATACCACAAATAATGAATTAATTGGATATGAAACAACCAATGCATATAAATTATAATGAAATGAACTCTCATTTAACAAAACTAAGGCAGATACCATAAAAAATTATAAAAGTAATATGTAATAAGATATAAAAAACACTTAATTTGATGTTTTAAAACATATATGGAAATACAAAGAAAAA
Organism: Lithobates septentrionalis; assembly: GCA_037952835.1. Taxonomy (NCBI): domain Eukaryota; kingdom Metazoa; phylum Chordata; class Amphibia; order Anura; family Ranidae; genus Lithobates; species Lithobates septentrionalis. Next base: position 709,707 of record JBBDGP010000705.1, on the reverse strand, counting down.
AAAGTCACTAATGAAAGAAAAACATGTAAGCAAAGTCCCAAACCCAATAAAAACGGTGCAAATGAAAAAATCAATAAAGGTCCAGATAAAATGTGAAGATAAAACTCCAAAAAAAAAAAGAAGTGCAAACAGATCCAGTCTCCAAGATAATTCACACCCAAGTGAGTATTAGCTCTCCTTACCAACTACAGATGACCACCATAAGGTAGTCTCACCAGGCACAGGGAAATCCAGGTATCCCAGAAACCTATTCCAACATCTGCAGTTTGGAACTAAGATCGTGGTGCTGAAAAGACAAAAGCAGAAAATGCTCCCATAGTGTAGTAATTCATAAAAGGTAATTTAATAAGCCAAACAAATTGCACTTACAAGATATTTCATCCTTTAAAAACATAATGAATTGTAGATGAAAGATGGAGATTGCGGCGTCTCCACAGGCTTCCTTCCACTTGCTCTTTGTTTCCCATCAATCTCCTAAGAGAAAACGTAATGACGTCACCGTCACGGGCTCCACCCTACGCATTTCGTCACAATAGAATGTCGTCTGGGGATTGGCCAAGTGACGCTGTCATTATGCTTAAGGTTTAAATAGTCCCACAGCTCCATTTTAGATACTGGCCGCTCTATATAAAATTATGGAAACAGAAACAGCTGCTGGCTGCCTATGCAAGCTTAATGGATAAGCCAAAGGAAGGCCAAAAACAAAAGGAAGGGAATTTCACCATCTTGTGGCCAAGAAGTATACATATAAGCGACCCAAACAAATAAATCATACAATATAGAGTCATTCATTACATGCTCTACGGAATGTGTAGTGTATATGATACAGTGTCCATGCTCCAAAGAGTCCATAGGATGCACGAAGAGAGCTCTACATGTTTGTTTGTCTGAGAATGTGGGGAAATCAAGCGTGGTTTCAGTAAACATAACTTATCCAGACACTATGCTAAACACCATAATAAAAAGCTTAAAGGGACTTTGTTTTTAGCTTTGGACATACTTCAACTCCACTGGAGGGTCATAAATAAAGTTAGGGCCATCTCCAGGCTTGAAACGAGATGTATTTTTGACATGAAATCCTATGTACCTTTTGGCTTAAACGTCGACTGGGATATTAATTGTTTTATTAATAATTCTTAACAATTATTTTTATTTTTTATTTTTTTATTTTTTTATTTTTTGAATAAAAATTCTAATTACCGTATTTATCGGCGTATAACACACACTTTTTTCCCCTTAAAACCAGGGGAAAATCGTAGGTGCGTGTTATACGCCGATCCCCCGCGATCCCGACCTGTCACATTTTCAAAATCGCCGACCGCGATTTGAAAATGGCGCCGCCGGTGCCGAAATACACAGAGCCGGTCCTCGGCTCTTCCCAGGCGGGTCTCGTTCATTTTCGGCTCCACTCGTAGTGCCGAGCGGAGCTATCCGAACCTACTCGGCTAGCTCTGTGTATTTCGGCGCCGGTGGCGCCATTTTCAAATCGCGATCGGCGATTTTGAAGCCCAGAATGGCTGGGATCACTGGGGAAGGCTGCACTGGGGAAGTCTGCACTGGGGAAAGCTGCACTGGGAAAGTCTGCACTGGGAAAGTCTGCACTGGGGAAGTCTGCACTGGGGAAGTCTGCACTGGGGAAGGCTGCACTGGGGAAGTCTGCACTGGGGAAGGCTGCACTGGGGAAGTCTGCACTGACAAGGCTGCACTGGGGAAGTCTGCACTGACAAGGCTGCACTGGGGAAGTCTGCACTGACAAGGCTGCACTGGGGAAGTCTGCACTGGGGAAGGCTGCACTGGGGAAGGCTGCACTGACATGGCTGCACTGACAAGGCTGCACTGACAAGGCTGCACTGACAAGGCTGCACTGACAAGGCTGCAATGATGGGCGTTTAAATGTAAGTTTTTTTTCCCTTCAACTTCCCTCCTAAAAGTTTTTTTTTTCCTTAAAATTCCCTCCTAAATTGGGGTGCGTGTTATACGCCGGTGCGTGTTATACGCCGATAAATACGGTAATCTTATATTTTTTTTCAATTGAATAAAAAAATAAATAAATAAATAAATAATTCTTTTAGAAGCTTATGAATCGTACAATATGGTTTCAATTGATTGTTATTGTTTATCCTTTTTGTATACAATTTTTAAAGGTTATTCTGTATACCAAGCAATGTTCTTCCTGACTTCCTTCTTGCTGGCTTTTAACCCATCAGTATAATATATGTATACTTCTTGGCCACAAGATGACGAAATTCCCTTCCTTTTGTTTTTAGCCTTCCTTTGGCTTATCCATTAAGCTTGCATAGGTGACCAGCAGCTAATATGGTGGCGCCCTTCTGCTTCTATCATTTTATATAGAGTGGCAAGTATCTAATATGGCGTCGCAGAACTATTTAAACCTTAAGCATAGCGTCACTTGGCCAATCCCCAGACGACGTCCTATCATGACAAAATGCATAGGGTGGAGCCTGTGACGGAGACGTCATTACGTTTTAGTTTAGAAGATATCTTGTAAGTGCAATTCATTTGGCTTATTAAATGACCTTTTATGAATTACTACACTATGGGAGCATTTTCTGCTTTTGTCTTTTCAGCACCACGATCTTAGTTTCATACTGCAGACGTTGGAATAGGTTTCTGGGAGACCTGAATTTCCCTGTGCCTGGTGAGACTATCTTATGGTGGTCATCTGTAGTCAGTAAGGAGCACTAATACTCACTTGGGTGTGAATCATCTTGGAGACTGGATCTGTTTGTCTTCTTTTTTTTGGAGTTTTATCTTCACATTTTATTTGGAAATGTATTGATTTTTTTCATTTGCACCTTTTTTATTGGATTTGGGACTTTGCTTACATGTTTTTCTTTCATTAGTGACTTATTTTTGCTTTATATTTACATACATATTTTATAACATCAAATTATGTGGTTTTTATATGTTATCATGTATCACTGTTATAATTTTTTATGGTATCTGCCTTAGTATTGTTAAGTGAGAATTCATTTCATTATCATTTATATGCATTGGTTGTTTCATATCCAATTAATTCATTCATTCATTATTTGTGGTATCACTGTTAGCAAATCCTGTGTGGTGTTTGCGTTAGTTTTCTCAATTGAGAGCCTTTTCACGAATATATATTTTTTGATCAATCAATTTATTATTCTATTATATTAGCGCTGCATCCTCATTTATCACTTTGCGTATTAGACTTTTGGTGCTGGCTGCTTTTGGTTATTTTCAATAGACCTTGTTTTATTTCTAGCGCAGCGTTAACCTTAGGGTTTTGTTTACAATTTGATTTTTATTGATTATTTTATATCTGTTATATATGTTTCTGCATTTGCATCCCTAAATGGGGGGGGGGGGGGGGTTGTCTGCCATTTATTGGCAGCTGCAAACCAATTGTTTCACACAGATTGTTCAAATCACAAGTAATTGAAAAGTGAAACGCGTTAGCCGGTGGGTGATGCTGTTCCCCTCTATTTGTGTTTTTGGATATGTTTTTAAGGACTTGTTGAAATAAAGGTGATTTTATTGGATGTGCGCCCAACTGGAATTGTTTTTGCTCAAAAGACAACATCCCTGGTTATAGATATACACAACCATTCAGTATTTTACCACAGAGGAGGGCCTCATCATCCAGCCTAGAAAGAGCAAACAGATTTTAAAACGGTGTTTGGCCCACCTCTGCAAAAATTAAAAGCCAGCAGCTACACATACTGCAGCTGCTGACTTTTAATAATCGGACACTTACCTGTCCTGGAGTCCAGCGATGTCGGCACCGCAGCTGATGTTTCCATCAGCTGTCGGGTGCTGCCGCCACCATTGCGGGCAAGGGAACCCGGCAGTGTGACCTTACGGCTTCACGCCGGGAACCCTACTGCCCATGTGCGAGGCCCCGCTCCTCTCTCCTACTGGCCTGGTGGCAGTCCGATCAGTGGAGTCCTCTCCAGACAGCAGTGTCTAATGTCAGTGCAATGGAATACCGCGTAACCACGCCCCAGACATGTTTCGTCGAAAAGACTTCTTCAAATGGGATTCCCATTTGGAATACGCCGATTGGACTGCTGGGCCTTAGAAGGTTGGGTGAGAAACACACCAGTTTACACTTCAGGTCCGCTGTGACCGTGGTGCACCGTTGGATCATCGATCCTGTTGTTTTCTGTGGATTTGTTCAAAGGCTTATTTGTTTCAGTTTAAAAGTGAGTGTAACCATTGAAGTGTGCTTGGAGTGATTTTAATACATTTGTTAAAACGGTATCACGCTATGTGGAGCACTTTATTCATTTGTCTTTCACATATGGAGCCGGCTTGATTGCAGTCACGGTTCATCACATGCAACCCAGGTGTGGTTCAATTGCTGTTTTGCCAAACACGAGAGTGGGAGGCTATACATTCTGGTGAGTGCGCTCTTCAGAGGGAGTGGTGTCACTATCACAGTGGTGTGGTGGAAGAGAAGAAGATCTATCACATAGGAAGATTGAAAAACTACTGTTGTGCTGGATTTTTTTCATGTGAACTTTTTCCATGGACTTTTCACAGTTTATGATTTTTGTAATGTTTTTATTTTTATACTGACACTTTTCACGGGGTGTTATATTTCTATCTTTATTACTGTTTTTTGTATAGAATCAGTGTGTCACCGGTATCATACTGTTTTGACTCATATCTTTACAAATATATCTCTACCTGTACGCATGTGAGAGGTATGGTTTTGGGATTCAGAACAATATATATATATATATATATATATATATATATGTATATATATATATATATATATATGTATATATATATATATTGTAAAAACATGATAGCAGTGTGCCTATAGCACAAATCCAGTTATATTATCTGTTTTATTTATTTCCAGGAGGATCTGACTGTTATATACGCTACTGTGAATAATGTGAATATCTAAGAAAGGATACCAGACCTGGAATGGATGAGACCAAACTCTGCACATTTCCATGGATGATATTGGTGATTCCAGTCGGCACTTTCTGAAGATCAAAAATGATCAAAAAGAAGAAATAATACCGCTAAAATTATGACTGTGTCAGCTAACTATATTACCATTCTTTAAGGCCCGGACCTATTTTTCAGTTTTTACAAGTTAAAATCATATTATTTGCTAGAAAATTACTTAGAACCCCAAACATTATATATATATTTTTCTAACATCCTAGAGAATAAAATGGCGGTCGTTGCAATACTTTCTGTCACACCGTTTTTGTGCAGCGGTCTTACAAGCGCACTTTTTTTGGAAAAAATATATTTTTTGGAATTAAAAAATAAGACAACAGTAAAGTTAGCTTAATTTTTTTTTATATTGTGAAAGGTAATGGTATGCTGAGTAAATTGATACTCAACATGTTATGCTTCAAAATTGCGCCCGCTCGTGGAATGGCAACCAAGTTTTACCCTTAAAAATCTCCATGGGCGACGTTTAAAAATTTCTACAGGTTACCAGTTTTGAGTTACAGAGGAGGTCTAGTGCTAGAATTATTGCTCTTGCTCTAATGATCGCAGTGATACCTCACATGTGTGGTTTGAACACCGTTTTCATTTGCGGGAGCGACTTACGTATGCGTTCGCTCCTGCGCGCAAGCTCGACGGGACTGGGTGCTTTAAATTTTTTTTTTCTTATTTATTCTACTTTTTATTTTTATACTGTCCTTTCAACAAAAAAAAAATTTGGTCACTTTTTTTCCTATTTACAAGGAATGTAAACATCCCTTGTAATAGAAATAAAGCATGACAGAGCCTCCTAAATGTGAGATCTGGGGTCAAAAAGACCTCAGATCTCATATTTACACTAAACTGCAATAAAATAAATAAATATTTCCCCCCCTCCCTTTAAAAACCTTTGGGCGGAAGTGACGCTTGAGGACGCTTCCACCATCCAAGGGTATGGAGCCAAGTGGGGGCCATCTTTCTCTCTCTTGACTCCAGGCTTTTGAGGGTAGAGGATGTAATGGTGTCCACCGCTACCGACGGCTCCGGTAAGAGGTGGAGATGACCAGAGCGTGGCAGAAGGGGGGCCCCTCTCCCGCCCCTGATAAAAGTGATCTCGCTGCGAATCTGCCACAGAGACCACTTTTATCTGAAAGCGGACCTCCCGCTGTTAAAGAGGATACCGGGGTTATTGCAGCTAGCTGCTGCTATAACAATGGTATTCCACTTCAAACATCCGACGCACAACAACGGCGGGCGGTCCGCAAGTGGTTACGTTTCTAGCTAATGCATGCAGGGATTAATGTAATTGGAAAGCAAGCAAAGAATGATTTGGGCAGTACAGGTCACACAAGGAGTAAACTATTTATTTAATATAAAGTCATACAATTTATTAATTAACAATTGTTAAAAGAATTTCATACAATACACATATTTTTTGTAGTTAAAAACAATACTAGTGCTGACAGAATTCACTGTGTATATTCATACACTAGAAGAGAATGCTGGTAAAGTGAGTCTTCATATGACAACGTGTTTCGCCAGACTCTGCTTCATCAGGGCTTATGAAGACATTACAGCACTTATCTAAGTATGACACTATTCCTTTGGTTAAATAGTTGATACATATTGCTACAATGATATGAATCCATATTCCCACTTGTAGGTCTACTTAATGATCTTATGGTCTCTTCTCTCCTTTTTTTTTTCCTTTCTACTAGAGACTGAGGACTCCTGATTTATCTTCTTGATGTATACTGGGACGCCCTTATACACACATGCCCTATATATGGGGATATTAGCGTTGGCATTTGAAGACTCACTTTACCAGCATTCTCTTCTAGTGTATGATTATACACAGTGAAATGTATCAGCACTAGTATTGTTTTTAACTGCAAAAAAGATATGTATTGTATGAATTTTTTTAAGATTTGTTATTTAATAAATTGTATGATTTTATATCCTTGCGTGGCCTGTACAGTCCAAAATCGTTCTTTGCTTGCTTTCCGAGTATACAACCCGGATGATGGTCATGAGTGGCACTTAATTTGTGGGGTTTATGTAATTGTGTGACATATCTTCCCCTGTATGTGTGTGCCACCTCCTTGCAGTTTGGTGTGGGAGCAGAACATTCAGGACCTAAGTGAAATGTAAACCATTCTACTGGCAGCGTAACCCTTTAATGGGAACAATTTATGGGCAACCGCGTGTATGAGGACTTTCCTAAGTTTAAGGTATGGGCAGCACCATTAGGGAAACAGCACAGCCAGGCCAACGTGCAGCCAAATGTAAAGTATAAACAGATGAAAGTATAAATAAGTATAATCATAAATGTAAAGGAATTTTGTGTAATAAAGTAGTACCTCAACTGTATTCTGCAAATTGATTCAGTTAACAGAGTTCTTTTTCAAAGAAGAAGTTGCCTTGTGTCATTTGCTTGAAATGGGGAGAAGGACATTACAGAGATGTGTAGTCATGCTATATTCAAAAGAACAGGGAAACAGTTAAAACCATGTTTATTCCTCTGGGTTAAGAAGTAAAAGAGTGAATGGTAAAATCATTTTAATGGTGTGAGAAGAATATAACAAGAAGGAAAAGCAGCCAACTGGCAGAGGAAGTGGTGACGATGGCTGGTGATGGAGGTTCTGGCAGTGATGGGTAGCTTAGTACTTCATACACCTCACTTAGTGGCAGGGTTTCCATGTTGGAACCTGCTGTGGTACAGAACCCTCCTAGCAACCGAATGTGTTGGTCACAGTGTGCAAGGCCGTGCAAAGTAAAGTATGGTGACCTCCCTCTGTGCCTTCGGGCAGAATACAGATAAAGATACAGTGTGAAGAGGCAAGCTAGTGGAGTAAAGTGAGTGCTTAATGGCACATTTTAAAAATGTATTGGAAGACGTGTTCAGGTATGAATAGACCACATTACAGGCTGAGGAGAAGACACGATCCTTCTACAGGTATGTGGGTTTCTAGAGTTCAATTTGACCTCTAGCCTGAAGGTGTCATCAACCCACACTGAAGCTGAGTCTAACGTAACATACAATGGCTTGTAATACTTCCTGTGGCTCCTGGAGGGCAACTGCTAACAACATTGCTGTTTACAGCTCTTAAAAGCTGAAGCTAAAATTGGTAACTGTCTCCTCCCTTATCAGACAAATCCAGATGTGGTTCCAGTCAAAGTGACTTGTATCAAAAAGCCTCTATCCATCCAAAGGGACTTAGTTAAAAGTAAGGAAATCCGCCACAATTGAGTTTCCCTAAGTGGCAGATTTTCTTACTTCAACCTAAGTCCCTTTGGATGGATAGAGGCCCTGGCTGGGTTTTGAGCCACAAGCGATATGGACCTTCTGTAATACGAGGTCAACACAAGCTGGTAAGCAAGCATTGTGTAAGGTGAAAGCATTCACTAAGGTCCACGTACCCTTTCTGGTGACGGATGGTGTATTTATTTCTGAAGAACTGTTTTATCACATTTGGACTTCCTTTCTTTCATTTTTTTGCAATTCTCTTGCTCTCTTTTTTTGGTTTAGCGCAACTCTATAATGGAAAATATCCAGTCAAAGTGAGCCTTAACCCTTTAACTGTCAATGACAGCAATTGCTGAACTTATTCCTGCATCACAAATTGGCTCCTTGTTTGCCTCTATATTTTAAGAAAATAAAACAATTTAGACTGACAATATGTGATCAAATGTACCAAACATGTAAAAAACGCCTAAACATCACCCTCACCAAAAATATCCTATACATACAAGTACAAGTACATATTCAGGAAAATTCAGCTTTCACTTAAGAAGCAAAATGAACATAATTGACAGTCTTTGCTTAGAAAATTTTAGGAAAATGTGTAACTTTGCTGAAAAACTATGTTTGCAAAAGTAACTCAACTCATCCCTACCAGCTGGGGTGTTCAAAAATTTGATTGCATAAATGTGAAGTTAGTAAATGTAGTCAGGCGGTTTGGCTTAGTTAACAACGGAGCGTTTATTTTTTTTATTTTTCAGGTCCGGCGGTTGCGGTGGGCGGCAGAACTGATGACATTTTTTTTACATTTTTTACATTTTTCTGTTGCCTGCAATGGTATTGTATTGCTGGGAATTTAAGTGTCATTTCATGCAATTTTTTGTTTCTTTAGAAATTTCATTTTTGCATCAGCAGGTTCTATATGCGCCACTTTACAGGCAGACTAAGGGGACCCCCCAGGAACTATTATTAAAGGATTTTTTTGTTTTAATGTTGCACTTTAAGCATCATTAAAATAATTTCTCCTGATTAAAATTTGCATTGATATATGTCCCCCAGGGCAGTACCTGGGCCCCCATACCCTTTTAAGCTTTCAAAATGGGGACTTTTGATTTTTCAAGTTCGGGTCCTATAGACTTTAATAGGGTTTGCTCTTCAGGTCAGAACTTGACTTCTGTTCAGGAGTTTTGGTGTGAACCGAACAAGGGGGTGTTCAGGCCAACTCTACCAGGTATAAGGCCAGGATTGTCCATCCTAAAATGTATTATGAGTTTTGTTTAGACTATTTAGACAAATAAGCCAGAAATGATATCTGATTCGCTAAAGTTATTACACGTACTTAGTTCTCATGACATTGGTTTTTAACTCTTGTAAAATGTCTATAAATAACACTCAGGAAGTGAGAAGACGGTCAAAACATCTGATTCTCAGAAAGACCGTCACAATTTTCAGGTAAAAGAAAGAAAATGACATATATAATGAATGATTTACATTTCATATTTTCAATCCTTTGTCTGTTCATTATTTCTTATGTTTGTATTTTCATTTGTGTGTTCGTAATTTTCGTTTCTTCGTCTGTTTGTAATTTTGTTTGTTCGTGTTCTCAAATTGTTCTTTTGAATGGACAGTGTAATTGTATCTTAATATGTATGTTCGTAATTTCGTATGTTTGTAATTTCGTGTTCTCGAATCGTTCTTTCGAATGGGCAGTGTATTAGTGAGTGATGTATCTTACTTAATATCTTTAGCCAATCAGCTTACCTTTTGTGTCTGAGTCACACTGCATTCCTGAATCTTTTTAGATTCAGTTGAGGGGGAGACTGAGTCCGGTCTCGTGACTGAAGTAAGTAAGTACAGGACTTATTAGAAAAGCAAGCATATGATTATTATTCTTTATTTCCTACGAAAGCACGAATCAACGAAAAAGGCAATCTCACAAAAGTAACAATTACTAAATTACGAGTAGTGAACCAAATAAACGAAAATTATTATCTAACAAAATTATGAATCAAACAAAATTAAACTAACGAAATTCCGAATAATTTCGTATCAAAGAAAATATATCTGTTACGAAAATACGAGTCCGAATTTGAAACCTCGCGTCTTACGAAATTACAAATCGCTACAAATCAATGGAAATGTAAAGAAACAAAACAAAACAATTTTTTTTGTTGTGCACATGTCTATTTAAAATCCTTTCCACTTTAAGAGAAAGGGAGTTGTCAGCTTTCAGATATGTGTGAACAAGACCAAAATAGACCAGAAAAAGGCAACAATGTTAATGATCCGTCCAGTGTTTATAATGTTGTATTTCGATATAATTCCTCTATAATTTTATAAAGGAAGTAACATAATAAAGTAAATCTGAAGCCATAACCTTTTTTTTTGGATAGGTAGGGAAGGGTTTAAATTTCTATCTTTTTCCTGCCGTCTGAGTCTCATTGGAGAGAGTTTTCTCCTTGTCCCGTAGACATAACAGGAAGTGAGAGGAAATCTCCCACAGTAGGGGAATTCTTGTTTAGATGGTTGTCACCAGAACGTAGCCTTATTAAAAAAAAATCCTCTCTTTCCTCTCAAAATTTTAAGTATCCCCTCACTTGATATCTCAGTGGTTTCAAAATTACACCGGGCACCTACAACCCCTCCAAAAAAAAAACACCATCACAAACACACACACACATGGAAACATAAAGGTATCTATTGGGGGCACCTACACTCGAAAATGTAAATTGCACTACAATCATTACATATCGCCATGCACACTGGGGTGAGATAAATATTTTCCGGCACATTATTCATGGTTACAGTGAATAGGTAAAGTAAGGAACGAATCCCTTTAAGGCCAAAAAATATCCAAACATTTTCAATATTTGTGCTAAACATCTACTTTAGTTGGATCAACCAAATGTAAAATAATATAAATTTTCTCCAACAACGTAAGATGTTAAACACACAGAATTACTAAAATTGCCCAAAACACTTCAATCCCTGTGTCCATACTATAACAATACAACTTTCATGCTGAAAAAAATAGATTTTTTTAATTTTTTTAGAATGAAAATGAAAACAATGGAAGTTAAAAAAACACATAAAGTTCTGTGCAATACTTGTGTTACTCCCAAACAAACGGTGCTCCACCATGTGCAGTATTAGAGATCACCAGATCCCTATGGCCATAAAGACCAATACAGCCAATCATGCCCATGGGATCAAATAGGATAAATACCCCAAAAAAACTAATTATAAAATGATTGTGCAGTACATTTATTAAAAACATTTCATTTAAAAACACATCCAGTTTAATGTGCTTACATTTAAAAGTGCCCAGACCAGCATCAGCTCGATCGGCCTGTATGCATCCACAGTCAACTCAACCGGCCCAATCATCCTCTATGTGTGTAAAGAAACCGCTCCGCCGTCCTCTCCAGAGACTCGTCATGTGTTCAACCGGATGTGACGTCACCTCCTAACCCAGAGCAGGCTGATTTTCCAGCAGTGGCGGCCCATCCATACAGGGTACAGGGGTTCTGCCCCCCCAATCCATGTGTCCAGCCTCTAATCTACATGCAGGGCGCCGGACGAATGGATTCCAATCGGGGATTTATTTTTTATTTTTTTTAAATTACATGATTAGAGCCTGAGGCTCTAATTGGCTTAAAATAAGGATGGGCTCGGTGCAGAGCACTGTGCCCCGAGCCCACCCAGTTGTGTGATATTTGCAAATTAATATTCATTATTGTCTTCCTGATTCACCTTCCGGCCAATCAGAAAGTGAGTCCTGAGACCCATCATCCAATTGGCCGAGAGGAGAAGCGAGCCTATTGGCCGCCTATTAGGAGGAGGAGGAGACGCAGTGGAAGTCACTGCCTGCACCCAGAGGAAGCGCTTCCCGTGACCTAGATGGGGTAAGTGCGGGGTTGGGTGACTGACCGGGGGGTGAATGTGAGTGCATGGTTTGCGCGGCCCTCCCAAAAAAAAATATACTACTTCCCAGCACAGTGGCAGGTGGTAGTATATTAAAGTTAACCCTCAAGGTTTTTTACCTTAATGCCTTCTATGCATGAACTTAAAAAACCTTCAGCATGCAGCAGCCCCCCTCCCCTCTCCCACCAGACTTACAATACTTACTCTATCCCGATATAGCGATGTACATGAGAGCAGCTGCTCTCCCAGGTCTCCTCCTCCTCATTGGCTGAGCCATTGGCTCTTGTTACTGTCAGTCATAGCCAATGGGCCAATGAGGAGAGAGTGGGGGTAGGGTAGAGCTGCGCTACGTGTGTGAATGGACACAGAACAGCGGCTTGGGAACGGGCCTGCTTGGATGCCCCCATAGCAAGCTGCTTGCTATGGGGCACTTGGCAGGAGGGAGGGGTGCCTGGGAGGGACCTGAGAAGAGGAGGATCTGGGCTGCTCTGTGCAAAACAATTACACAGAGCAAGTAAGTATAACATGTTTGTTATTTTAGAAAAATCTGCCTTTAATATCACTTTAACCTCCCTGGCGAAATGATCATTTTTGATAATTTTCAATGATCAGATTTTTGATGCTCAAAGCGGTACAATTCTTTTGCATAGAAATTTGGTGTTTTATATTGTAGGCCTGTAATTCTTATGAATAACAAGGGGGTGTTCAGCCCAACTCTACCGGGTACAAGGCCAGCATTGTCCACCCTAAAATGTATTATAAGTTTTGTTTAGACTATCATATCAAATAAGCCAGAAATGACATCTGATTGGCTATAGTTATTACACTTACTTCGTTCTCACGACATTGGTTTTTAACTCTTGTAAAATGTCTATTAATAACACTCAGGAAGTGAGAAGACGGTCAAAACTTCTGATTCTCAGAAAGACCGTCACAACTTTCAGGTACCAGCTACCATGTCTGTCTTCCTTGCCATTGTGTTCCTGTGTAAGTAGAATGGTTTTTATTCTTTATATTATCTGAGTATTGGTTGAGTGTCTTTTCTTTGAGATTATGTGGAATACACAAATCATCTAATTTCTATGAACCAGTTGGATGCTCTACATAAGATACACTTATTATGTTTGCATCTGTTGACTAGTGCTGCTTTATAAGTATTGATTGTAAGCTCTGTTCGTGGTCTTGTCACACAGGCTGGAAGGCTCCCATTCACAGGGGTATGTCTCCTCATTCTTCTGCTGAGTATCCCTTGTCTCATGTCATTAAAACATTGTAAAAAGATATATCACCTTACCTAGTAGATCCCAGCCTTGTATTTCCACCCCTCAGCTTATACAGTATTTGAAGGGTGGGGGTCTGATCCCTCCTTAAGGGTGAGAATGAGGGTGCCTGGTTTTGGGACAAGGAGAATACATAATTTAAAGTCTGATAGCTGTTTGATTTGAACTGAACAAGGATGAAGAGGAAGTCGATGATAAAAAAAGAGCTTCATAAAAGTGATGGTGGTGAGTTGGATGGTGGATGCATAAGGCATAAAAGACGAGTCTTAGTAAGAAGGTTATGATGGAAGTATGGAAAGATCTGAAGGGTAAATTAACATGTCCAATCACTGTTATAAGGGGGCTTATGGGGTGAATATGAGGGCAGTTAAAGCCTACACTATTGTGGAGTGGCTACGTAAGGTCTGATTGCTTAATCCAACCTCACCAAACTATACTTTAGTTTTTCCATGTGTATTTGTGAAGAAAGAGTGACAGTTCCAATGTTCCTTTGACTTGAGAAAATCAGGATCATAAAAATATTCTTGTTAGAATTGTATACATTTTCACTGAAATTGGAAGAGAACAAAATGACTGAAACACATATTGACATGTACTGTACATAATATTTTCTAAATAGTGCATTTTTTATTTTCAGCTTTAAACATGGGAAAATCTGGTGAGTACAGAACTAAAATCGATACCATAAATATCACTAATAATATAAAAAATATCCATGTGAGCCTAAAGTTTTCCATGTGAAGAAGTCTGGGTCAGTGATTACCTTTTTCTAGAAAGCTTTTCAAAATCAGCGCGGGTTAACCAAAATTTGCACACAATTGAAATTAAACTTTTGTTTGAATATATCATAGAAATGCTTGTTGGAAAGGTCCATAGTACTGAGATTTTATTTTGGGTTGAACTTAAATACAGCTACATTTTTAAAAGTACAAATTTGATAGAATTTCTAAGGAATTAGATTTTTGAATGCATTGAAGTCAATGGGAAATCTAGACAAGCAAGACATCCAAATGATGTGGGAAGATGGGCACAGTTGTGGGGGATCATTGCAACATATAAGGCCAGGCTCAGACTAGTAGTAGAACTAATCTTATAAAGTGTTTTTTTACGATGGACTCAATTTTGTTTCCTTATTTACCAAGACATCGTCCTGTGGCTTGTGTCTTTGTTGTTGATCCTGTTGGTCCTGTCAGTAAACTGTGGTACTACTAGACATTTTTTGCTTATCCATAGGTGAGAGCTTTAGCTATAACTATAAGAAGCCTTTCTGTGTGTCTGTCTCCAGTCAAAGACAAGAAAAAGCCTTTTTTCTGGCAACATTTTTTTGGGGGATACAAAACTGCTTGATAAAAAACAATCATTATTACATACATAGACCAGGGTGGTGTCTGCTTAAAGTTGAACCACATTGTGGTGAGTGGGAATTGGCCATAATGTGCAAGAGGCTTCTTTGGCAGTATGATCGGCATACTACCGAGGCAGCCCCCCCCCCCATCGATTTGAGGTCTGTGATCTCCCACCTTCACCATAACAGATATCTTTACCTGGTTATCCCTAAGGTTCAGCCATCTTGGTAAGCTGACTGGGATGATGTAACTCCCAGTCATGTGCATATGAGTTAAGCCAACTGGTTCAGCAGGAACTGGATGAATTTTGATCTATCTATGGGCAGGCTGGTTGTCAGAAGTTGATCTATCGATCAACTAGCCTCTCAGGTTTTCTTTTCATTTGATCACTGCTGGCAGCTATAGCATGTGTGGCTCATCATACAATCAGAAGACAATTGCAAAAAAAATCTTATATGAAAGAAAAGACATGTAGCACTACCCCCACAGGAGCCGCTGTAATTTAACTGGTTCTTTTCCAATTGCAGAAGAAGCCAGACACACAGCAACAGTTAATTTACACTGGCTCAATAAACAGTCTAGGGATGTCTTTTTGTGAGTAAGGTAATATGAGATACTCCAGAAACACTGAATGATAGCAGGAGGACACTTCACTTTGCTAAGCCTCTCTGAATAGTCTTATTGCAGGAGCAAAAAAAGATCTCAGTTAGAGCTACCACTGCACTTTCACTAAAAGGAATGCAGCATACAGTCACTAAGACTCTGAGCTTAGATCAGTACTCATAGTGTGAAAGGATCACCAAATGCCTCCTTCCTGCCTCCACCGGACACTCTACAGTGAGGGAAATGTTAATTGTCACAATGCCACTGGACAGCTAGATCCTTTCAACTTCCACCCAGCACTCTTTCAACTTCCACCCAGCACTCTTTTCAAAATCAGCACGGGTTAACCAAAATTTGCACACAATTGAAATTAAACTTTTGTTTGAATATATCATAGAAATGCTTGTTGGAAAGGTCCATAGTACTGAGATCAGCTCTCCAGACCAGATCCTTAGGTGGAGTCCCTTGATTAGCTCTAGAAAATGCAGCAAAATTCCAGCAATCTGCTCAAAGGGGCAGAGACCCTCAGGCTCAGGACTCCTCCTGCAGGACTAGACCCAGGACTAGAACCAGGACTAGAACCAGGACTAGAACCAGGACTAGAACTAGGGCTTAGAAAAGGGCTGCTCCAGGCCCTCCAACTATTTGTTCACTCTTCAGCCACCTAATAAATATTCAGACTGCTCATTTAACTTTCCATTTCACTATGATTCTAGAATCCTCCGGAATATAGGGATAAACAATCAAACCTGCAGCCTTTGAAACACAGAACAGCCCCAAACAATCAATAACTACAGAGGAGCCCAAAATAACGACATTTCCCTAACATCCGATCCTAGAAACCTCAATGTGGTTTATTTACTAAAACTGGAGAGTGAAAAATCTGGTTCAGCTCTGCATAGAAACCAATCAACTTCCAGGTTTTTTTTTTTGTCAAAGCTTTATTGAAGAAGCTGAAGTTAGAAGCTGATTGGCTAGTATGCACAACTGCAGCGGATTTTGCACTCTCCAGTTTTAATAAATCAACCCCACGGAGTATTTCCTACCATAAAAGCCTTCCTTCTAGAAATTTGTGTTTAAAACACTTTATTTCCACTGTAAGAGAAAGGGAGTTGTCAGCTTTCAGATATGTGTGAACAAGACCAAAATAGACCAGAAAAAGGCAACAATGTTAATGATCCATCCAGTGTTTATAATGATATATTTCATTTTTTCCTCTAGAGTTTTATAAATCTGAAGCCATAACCTTCTTTTTGGATAGGTAGGGAAGCATTTAAATCTCTTCTTCTTTTTCCTGCTATCTGAGTCTCATTGGAGATATTTTTCTCCTTGTCCCGTAGACATAACAGGAAGTGAGAGGAAATCTCCCCCAGTAGGGGTATTCTTGTTTAGATGGTTGTCACCAGAAAGTGGTCTTATTTAAAAAAAATCCTCTCTTTCCTCTCAAAATTTTAGGTATCCCCTCACTTGCTATCTCAGTGACAATGGTTTCAAAATGACACCGGGCACCTACAACCCCTCCAAAAAAAAAAAAAAACACCACCCAAACACACACATGGAAACATAAAGGTATCTATTGGGGGCACCTACACACGGAAATGTAAATTGCACTACAATCATTACATATCGCCATGCACACTGGGGTGAGATCAATATTTTTTGGCACATTATTCATGGTTAGAGTGAATAGGTAAAGTAAAGAACAAATCCCTATAAGGCCAAAAAATCCTAACATTTTCAATATTTGTGCTAAACATCTACTTTAGATCAATCAACCAAATGTAAAAAAATATACATTTTCTCCAACAACGTGAAATGTTAAACACACAAAATTACAAAAAATGCCCAAAACGCTTTGTGTTTGTGTTATAACAATACAATATAACAATATAACAATGTCAATTTTTTTAGAAGACAGGGAAAGTTAACCCTCAAGGTTTTTTTAGCTTAATGCCTTCTATGTATGAACTCAAAAAACCATCAGCATGCAACAGCCCCCCTCCCCTCCCCCACCAGACCTACAATATTTACTCTATCCTGATCCAGCGATGTACATGAGAGCAGCTGCTCTCCCAGGTCTCTTCCGCCATTGGCTCCTGGTACAGTCAGTCATAGTCAATGAGCCAATGAGGAGAGAGTGGGGGTGGGGTAGAGCTGTGCTACGTGTGTGAATGGAAACAGGACAGCGGCTTGGGAACGGGCCTGCTTGGATTCCCCCATAGGAAGCTGCTTGCTATGGGGCACTTGGCAGATGGGAGGGGCCAGGGGTGCCTGTGAGGGACCTGAGAAGAGGAGGATCTGGGCTGCTCTGTGCAAAACCATTACACAGAGCAAGTAAGTATAACATGTTTCTTATTTTAAAAAAAATCTGCCTTTAATATCACTTTAAGGGGAATAGTTTTCATTGTTTAAGATAAAGATTTACCAACGTGTGGGAAAATCTCTGTGCCCAGGACTATAAACATTCCCATTTCTATAGAGAATGTTTTTTTTCTCATACAAGATGTGTTCACCTCTCTGTGTTTTGCTGAACACTGTGCTATCTATGTGTTCTGTGTGATCTCTTTTCTTCTATAGGAGGGGCCATCAAACCTGTGGTGACCTTCACACCCAACTGGGGGAATATACTAGGAGGTGACGATGTGACTCTAACATGTGATGTGCCGTCTACTGTACCAGAGGAGCCCCGGACCTATCACTGGTACAAAGATAAGAGACCAATACCTGGAGATCAACAGAGACTTCATATCACCAAATCCTTAGTAGTGGAGGACAGAGGAGATTACCAGTGCCAGACCATCGGTGGTGATATCAGTGATCCCGTCTTCCTACATGTTACCAAAAGTGAGTCATCCATCTCATCTCCATCATTACAGATTGTTGGGTGTGAATAGAACAACCTAAAGTATCATTTTATTACATTTCAGATGAAGTCATCCTGCAGAGACCTCCATTTGATATATATGAAGGAGACCCCCTGACACTGAGATGTCATCATCATTGGAGTTTTTATAATGCAAAAAACACAAAATTCTACAAGGATGATCAGGAGATAAAATCATCAGAATCTGACTCCACATTCCATATTCCTAATATAATGATGAGTCAGTCTGGACTGTACAAATGTACTAAACAAATACAACGTTATAATCGTAGAACTAGATATGTGATGGAGCGCTCAGATGAATTCTTTATCTCTGTGAAAGGTAAATGAATGTCCTATTTATACTGTATTCTTAGAAATATTAGTAGATCCAGAGGAAGGTGAACTCCCATAAAAAATATCATCTTTGAAGTTGCAGAAATAAAAAGAAGAAAAGTGGTTGTAAAGACTAAAGATTTGCATTCTCAGTATTAAGGTAAAAGAACGTTCCCTTCTGTGCTTCCCCCAAACACTTACCTGTCACCTCTCTCTATCCAGCACTGACCCCACCAGCAGTCCTCTCTCCTCTCTTCCTCCAATCACAGGACACAGAGACAGCCATTGGCTCCTGCTGCAGCCAATCAAATTCTGTGAGGAGGGAGTGGGGTGTGTCTATGGACAGTGGGGGTGTAATCACATGAACCCCTCCATAGCACACAGCTTGTTATGGGGGTACTCAGAAGGGAGGAGGAGCCGAGAGCGCCAGCAGGGGACCCCAGAAGAGGAGGAGAGAGATTATTACAGATCAGGTAAGTATAACATGTTTATTATTTCATAAAAAAATGAAGCTTTGGAATCACTTTAATTATCACCCATATCACCCCCCATTTCTTGAATCTTCACCCCCTCCATGTGATATTCTTCCATCCACTGGCCCGATTTACATCTCAGGAGCCTATAGGCAGAGAATTCTGAAGTGCCCCCCCCCCAAAAAAAAAATTAACACGCTCACCCCAAACATAAATTCCTTCTGCAAGTTAAAATGCTCCCCAAACAAAAATGCGAAAATCCCCAGTCCAAATCCCCCTCCTAGTACAAATCCACTTCTTCAAATCCCCCTCCTAGCACAAATCCTCTCTTTTAAACCCTCCCTCCTAGCACAAATCCTCTCCCCTAAATCCCCCTCCTAGTGCAAACCTCCCCCTCCCCAAATCTCCACTACTAGTGTAAATTCTTCCCACAAATCCCCCTCCTAGTGTAAGTTCTCTCCCCAAATCCCCCCTCCTAGCACAAATCCTCCCCCCAAAATATCCCCCTACTACAACCCCCCAAACCCCCCTCCTGGTTTAAAATCTTCCCCCAAATTCCCCTCCTAGCTCAAATTGTCTCCCCCAAATCCCCCCTCTTAGTGTAAACCCATTCCAAATCCCCCTCCTAGCACGAATCCTCTCCCACAAATCCCCCCTCCTAGCACAAATCCTTTCCCCAAATCCCCCCTACTAGCACAAATCCACTCCCCAAAATCCCACCCTACTAGCACAAATCCACTCCTTTAAATCCCCCCTCCTAGCACAAATCTTCTGCCCCAAATCCTCACCCCTAACACAAATACTCTCCCACAAATCCCGCCTCCTAGCACAAATCCTCTCCCCCAAAATTTTCCCCCTAGTACAAATCCTTTCTCCCAAATCCGCCCTCCTGGCACAAACCCTCTCCCACAAACACCCCCTCCTAACACAAATCCTCTCCCACAAATCTCCCCTCCTAACACAAATCCTCTCCACCCAAAATCCTCCCTCCTAACACAAATCCTCTCCCCCCAAAATCGCCCCCCCCTAGCATAAATCCTCTCCCCCCAAAATCCTCCCCCCTAGCACAAATCCTTTCTCTCAAATCCCCCATCCTAGCACATACCTTCTCCCACAAATCCCCCTCCTAACACAAATCCCCCCTCCTAGCACAAATCCTCTTTTTCAAATCCCCCTCCTAACACAAATCCTCTCCCAAAAATCCCCCCTCCTAGTACATCCTAGCACATACCCTCTCCCACAAATCCCCCTCCTAACACAAATCCTCTCCCACAAATCCCCCCTCCTAGCACAAATCCTCTTTTTCAAATCCCTCTCCTAACACAAATCCTCTCCCAAAAATCCCCCCTCCTAGTACATCCTAGCACATACCCTCTCCCACAAATCCCCCTCCTAACACAAATCCTCTCCCACAAATCCCCCCTCCTAGCACAAATCCTCTTTTTCAAATCCCCCTCCTAACACAAATCCTCTCCCAAAAATCCCCCCTCCTAGTACAAATCCTCTCCCCCCAAAATCCTCCCTCCTAACACAAATCCTCTCCCCCCAAAATCGTCCCCCCTAGCATAAATCCTCTCCCCCCAAAATCCTCCCCCCTAGCCCAAATCCTTTCTCCCAAATCCCCCCTTCTAGCACAAATCCTCTCCCACAAAGCCCCCTCCTAGCACAAATCCTCTCCCACAAAGCCCCCTCCTAACACAAATCCTCTCCCTCAAATCACCCCTCGTAGCACAAATCCTCTTCTTCAAATCCCCCTTCCTAACACAAATCCTCTCCCACAAATCCCCCTCCTAGCAAAAATCCTCTCCCT
The DNA here is from genome assembly GCA_037952835.1 of Lithobates septentrionalis. Taxonomy (NCBI): domain Eukaryota; kingdom Metazoa; phylum Chordata; class Amphibia; order Anura; family Ranidae; genus Lithobates; species Lithobates septentrionalis. The sequence continues at coordinate 688,881 of JBBDGP010000705.1, read as the reverse complement.
CAAATACCCTCTCCTAGCACAAAACCTCTTCCCCAGTTCCCCCCTCTGAGCACAAATCCTCTTCCCTAAATCTCCCCTCCTAGCACAAATCCTCTTCCCCAAATCCCCCTCCTAGCACAAATCCTCTCCCCAAAATCCCCCCTCCTAGCATAAATCCTCTCCCCCAAATCGCCCCTCCTAGCACAAATCCTCTACCAGAAATCCCCCCTCTTAGCACAAATCCTCTTCCCCAAATCCCCTCTCCTAGTGTAAACTCCCCCTCCCCAAATATCCACTACTAGTGTAAATCCTTCCTATAAATCCCCCTCCTAGTGTAAGTTCTCTCCCCAAATCTCCCCTCCTAGCACAAATCCTCTCGCCAAAATACCCCCCTAGTATAACCCCCCAAATCCCCCTCCTGGTGTAAGTTCTTCCCCAAATTCCCCTTCTAGCTCAAATCGTCTCCCCCAAATCCCCTCTCTTAGTGTAAACCCCCTTCAAATTCCCCTGCTAGTACAAATCCTCCCCCACAAATCCCCACACCTAGCACAAATCCACTTAAATCTGTCCTCTTAGCACAACCCCCTCCAAATTGCCCTTCCCAGCACAAATCCCTGGTCCCCAATTCTCCCCTCCTAGCACAAATCTTCCCCAATTTTTCCCCCTAATACATACGTCCCCCCATTCCTCCTCATAGCACAAATCCCCCCATTACCCTTCCCTTCCCAGCCCTAACAGCCCCCATCCAACCTTACAGGACTAGTAAGGAGTTGGAAGGCTCTCTGTGCCCCCCAGGCCGCCCCCCATAAACATTGTACCCACACCCGATACAAGTCCAGACAGGAGAAGTGTCAGTGAGGAGAGAGCTGGGATAACAGCGCTCCTCCATACAGCAGATATCACAGGATCCTCTTAGATTGGACGGTACATGGCTTGATTCCCCGCCCCCTACCTCCTCCAATGACTGCTCCTCTCCCAAAAATGTGTGTAGGGGCGGGGAATCAAGCCATGTACTGTAAGATCTAAGAGGATCTGTGTAATCCACTGTATGGAGGAGCGATCCACTGATAAGAGCGGGGGGAGCACAGAAAGTCCGCACCTCCCCCCAGCTCTCTCTTCGCTGACAATTCTCCTGTCTGGACTTTCAGTGGGCATGGGTACAATGTTCATTGGGGCGGCCTGGGGGGGCACAACTGAAATCTGGGGGGGCTCAGACCACCTCAGCACCAGGGCCGTCGTTTCACATGGGCACGCTGGGCAGTTGCCCGGGGGCCCCACTTGCCTGGGGGGCCCCCACCTGCCCAGCGTCCCCAAAAAGCCAGTGGTCTTGTATTTCTCATGCCCCGAGTGTAAACATCCAGTGATTGGTGGGCAAGCTGGGGGCTTGCGGCCGCAGTGACAGTGAAGCTGTCAAATCTAAGCACTGATGTCAGGGATGGGTGGGGCGCGCCCATCCCCAACATCAGTGCTTAGATTTGACAGCTCCAAATTTCTGTCCAGACACACTGTGGAGGAAGCTACCTCTGATCATAGTGGCTCTCTCTCCCAGCTCCGCCCCCCGACTCCTGGCTGCAAGTTGCAAATGTAAAGTAAGAGCGGGGCTGGGACAAAGGCTAGACAGGTTCCGTGGAGGCAGAGTTTACATGTGAGAAGAAGGGGGGGTCACATGGTAGCCAGTCTAGAGCACATCGGGCTGTGCTTCCTATAACACCTCCCATCCCTTTGGCAGCACAAGTGATTGCAGATCCCTTTAGAGCTGCCCTGTGATTTCACTCACTGAGTTCTCCTCCTGGCTCCTGCTGGCTGCATTCACTAAAGAAAGAAATCCGCCCCCTCAATCTTGGCTCAGCCACGCCCCCTCCCCTATGTGTAGCAGAGAATGCCAGGAGTGAGGGGTCTACACAGAAGTTCAGCAGGTCAGTTTACTGTGCTGTATGTGTGTATGAGTGTGTATGGATTTGTATGGGTCTGCATGTGAGTGAGTGTGTGTGTATGAGTGTGTATGTTAGGAATGAGCCGAACACCCCCCCGCACCAGAACCTGCGAACGGACCGAAAATTTACACGAACATTAGAACCCCATTGACGTCTATGGGACTCGTACGTTCAAAATCAAAAGTGCTCATTTTAAAGGCTAACTTTCTGGGTCCTGCCCCAGGGGACATGTATCAATGCAAAAAAGCAGTGATTTTAATGATGCTTAAAGTAAAAAAAAGTGAAATATTCCTTTAAATATTGTACCTGGGGGGTGTCTATAGTATGCCTGTAAAATTTTTAAAGGAAAAAAGGTAATTCAAAACTGCTTGCGGCTTTAATGTAATGTCGGGTCCTGGCAATATGGATGACAATCAGTGAGACAAATGGCATGGGTACCCCCCAGTCCATTACCAGGGCCTTTGGGTCCTGTATGGATATTAAGGGGAACCCCACACCCAAATTTAAAAAAGGAAAGGCGTGGGGCCCCCAGGCCCTATATACTCTGAACAGCAGTATACAGGCGGTGCAAACAAGACAGGGACTGTAGGTTTGTTGTTAAGTAGAATCTCTTTGTAATTTTGAACAGGTACATTTTTAAAGTGTAGCTCCAGCCCAAAAAATCTGTTTTTAAGCTTTTTGGAAAACATGGGGAAGGGTTATCACCCCTGTGACATTTGTTTTGCTGTCTGTGCACCTCTTCAGAAGATTTCACCTCACTTTTTGTCCCAATGACAAATGTTTTTTGAAAATTTGGGGTTTTTAGTGAAACAAGGATTGGTGATAAAGCATCAGTAGAAAGGAGAAAAGTTTTTCCCATATTAACTCTTACAGGAGAGAATTTCCCTTCCTATGGGGTAGATTTCATCTCACTTCCTGCTGTCTCCTTCCGTTTGCAAGTAGGAGTCGTTTGTAAGTTGGATGTTTGAAAGTAGGGGCCTGCCCTATATACACAGCAGAAATTTGGGCCTTATGCCGCGTACACACGAGCGGACTTTCCGGCATACTTGGTCCAAAAGTCCGCCGGACCTAGATTTGAAACATGTTTTAAATCTTTCCGTCGGACTCAGTTTCTGATGGAAAGTCTGCTCGTCTGTGTGCTGGTCCGATGGAAAGCCCGCTTGTCTGTATGCTGGTCCAACGGACCAGATACGACGCAAGGGCAGGGTATTGCATCTCGCGCTCGCTGCAATAGGAAAAACAAATTTTCCTATTGCGGCGAGCGCGGGGCATACCAGGCCCTTAGGTCTGGTATGGATTTTAAAGGGAACCCCCTACGCCGAAAAAATGGCGTGGGGTCCCTCCTAGAATCCATACCAGGCCCCGATCAGACCATGCAGCCCAGCCGGTCAGGAAAGGGGGTGGGGACGAGCAAGCGCCCCCCCCCCTCCCTGAACCGTACCAGGCCGCATGCCCTCAACATAGGGGGTGGGTATATAATAGATGCAACCTATCACAACATACTACACATAATTCAAGCAATGACTAGCCTCCATCCCTAATATGTATACAACAAAAAAAGAGAGAGGAAATGGGACTTTATATGAGGCAGGTCATTGGATAGTTTATTAAGAAATAGCAGATTTCATTAAGGAAAGTATCAATCTGTAATGCAGGACACAATCCGGTGTAATACATTTGCATAAATATAAATATAAAACAATTGTACAGAAGAAGGTAGAGAGTAATAAATAAACATCTTAATTACAAAAGGACACTCATCCATTCATAAAAGTTCAATGAACATGATCGATTTTACATGGTAGACCAAAATTGTTTGAAGCATCAGTTTGATATAACTCAACGCACGTTTCATGGCTTTTGCCAATCATCAGGAGTAAGATGCTCTGAAAGTAAATCAGTAATGTTTATAAGTAGGGATATCCTTTAAACGGAGAAACAATCTCTCAAAAATAAAGGTGTGTAACTTACAGTGCGGTCAAATGGTGGCGCCCAACCTAGGATCCAAAGGGAGAAGGGGGACAAGGATAATCATCTCACCCGGGGCTGAGGTGAGGAATTCCGTCCAGGCCAGAAAACAGCAGCCAGGTGAGGACCAGGTGACCATGTCACAACCATGTGGTTCTGGTGTGTGCTTATCAGCCCAAACTGCTCTGCAATGGTAAGAAAATGACATCATGTGAAATTAATGTGTGTAAGTAATGAGTGGAGCCTATATCAGTAGGTGAGTGAAGTGATGAATGGTGTTGTGATAGAGTGTATAAACTAAAAAACAAAGAAAAAACCCCGCAAAAATAAAATAAAAAAGTGTGTGATCGTGTCCAAAACAAAAATGAATAATGGGCTGTGTAATGTGAAAGCTATAACCCAAAGAAATGTAGTGACAAGTATGAAGCAAATGAAATTACCTTGTGTGTGGGTCTGTGACTGGAGATATAACTGCTATCCTGCTGGTGTGAAAGGTTGATGTGAAATGGTCAGCTGGCCAGCCTGAGCAGCTTATACCAGGCATAGGGCGGGTCCCCATCAACATCATGAGCCCCAATAGGATGGAGAGAGGGAGTGTGCACAATGCCCAGGCAATTAAGTGCACCGAGCAGAGCATCAACTCATGATGCCGATGCATAGGAGTCAAGGCCCCAGCCCCCCAACCTGTGCTTTGGGGGTGGGGCCCCCCTCCCCCAAAGCACCTTGTCCCCATGTTGATGAGGACAAGGGCCTCTTCCCGACAACCCTGGCAGTTGGTTGTTGGGGCCTGCACGTGGGGGCTTATCGGAATCCGGGAGCCCTCTATACCCCAACCCTATGTGAATGAGTATGGGGTACATGGTACCCCTACCCATTCACCTAGGGAAAAAGTGTCAATAATAAAACACAGTACACAGGTTTTTAAAATAATTTATTAAACAGCTCCGGGGGGTCTTCCTCCGGCTTCGGGGGTCTTCCTCCGGCTTCGGGGGTCTTCTTCCGGCTTTGGGGGTCCCTCTGGTTCCTCTTCTCCCGGCATACGGTTGGTTCTTCTCTGCTCTCTCTGGCCTCTTCTCCCGGTGTTCCAGTTCTTCTGCCGGCTCCTCTGCTGTCTTCATGCCCTTCTTTTGCCAGCGGAGGTCCGGACTTCTGGGCTTCTTGTCTTCTTCCCTCTTCTCTTCTCCAGATGTTGACACGACGCTCTCTCCAGATGGACTGCTCTCTGAGCGCTCCGTTGTGACTTATATAGGCGGAGACCCCGCCCCCTTATGACGTCACAGTCCCTGGGCATGCTGGGACTGTGACGTTTTAGGGGGCGTGGTCAACATCACCCGGATTCCGATAAGCCCCCCGCCCGCAGACCCCGACAACCAATGGCCAGTGTTGTCGGGAAGAGGGCCTTGTCCTCAACAACATGGGGACAAGGTGCTTTGGGGTGGGGGGCCCCGCAGGGCGCCCCTTCCCCCAAAGCACCCACCCCCCATGTTGAGGGCATGCAGCCTGGTACAGTTCAGGAGGGGGGCACTCGCTCGTCCCCACCCCCTTTCCTGACCGGATGGGCTGCGTGCTCGGATCGGGGTCTGGTATGGATTTTAGGGGGGACCCCATGCCATTCTTTCGGCGTACGGGCTTCCCTTTATAATCCATACCAGACCTAAGGGCCTGGTATGACCCGCGATGGAGCTCGCAAGGTGTCAATCTCGCCGATAAAAGCGGCAAGATTGACTTCCTTTTCTAGTCCCGTCGTACCTGAGCCATGTTCAAAATGAACGGACTTGTCCGTGTGTGGGCAAGTCCGTTCATTCTGAAAGTCCGCCGTAACTCCGGCGAAAGTCCGTCGGATAGACGGGCGGACCTAGCCCGCCGGAAAGTCCGGTCGTGTGTGGGCAAGTCCGTCCGTTTTTATGTCCGGCGCACCTGGCAGACAAAGTCCGTCGGAAAGTCTGCCGGACCAAGTATGCCAGAAAGTCCGATCGTGTGTACGCGGCATTAGGTGTTGTTGTGGCCTCAACACTGTAAGCCCTCACAGGGCCCTACTGTGAAATATTAGATCAAGAATTGTAATTACATACCCCTGTTGAACAGGGCCAGAAAAATTGGGCCTTTGGTGATGGTGGTGGTGGTGCTGGTTCCACAACACTGTAAGTCCTCACAGTTACTCTTGGTGGGCGCTGGAACAGGCCCTGCTGTGAAATATTAGATCAAGAATTGTAATTACATTCCCCTGTTGAACAGGGGCTGAAAAATTGGGCCTTTGGTGGTGGTAGTGCTGGTGCCACAACACTGTTATGCCCCGTACACACGATCGGATTTTCCGATGGAAAATGTCCAATCGGAGCGTGTTGTCGGAAATTCCGACCGTGTATGGGCTCCATCGGACATTTTCCATCGGATTTTCCGACACACAAAGTTGGAGAGCAGGAGATAAAATTTTCCGACAATAAAATCCGTTGTCGGAAATTCCGATCGTGTGTACACAAATCCGACCGACAAAGTGCCACGCATGCTCAGAATAAATAAAGAGATAAAAGCTATTGGCCACTGCCCCATTTATAGTCCCGACGTACATGTTTTACGTCACCGCGTTTAGAACGATCGGATTTTCCGACAACTTTGTGCGACCGTGTGTAGACAAAACAAGTTTGAGCCAACATCCGTCGGAAAAAATCCTAGGATTTTGTTGTCGGAATGTCCGAACAAAGTCTGACCGTGTGTACGCCCTATAAGTCCTCACAGTTAATCTTGGTGGGCACAGAAACGGGCCCTGCTGTGAAATATTCAATCAAGAATTGTAATTATATGCCCCTGTTCAACAGGGGCTGAAATATTGGGCCTTTAGGCACTGGTGCTGGTGCCACAACACTGCAACCCCTCACAGATACTCTAGTTGGAGCACAGGAACTAGCCCTGCTGCAAAAGAATTGCATCAAAAATTGTAATTACACGCCCCTGTTAAACAGGGGCTGAAAAATTGGGCCTTTGGTGGTGGTGGTGGTGCTGGTGGCACAACACTGTAAGTCCTCACATTTATTCTTGGTGGGTGCAGAAACGGGCCCTGCTATGAAATATTCGATCAAGAAATGTAATTACATGCCCCTGTTGAACAGGGGCTTAAAAATTGGGCCTTAGGCACTGGTGCTGGTGCCACAACACTGCAACCCCTCACAGATACTCTAGTTGGAACGCAGGAACGAGCCCTGCTGCAAAGTATTGCATCAAAAATTGTACTTACACGCCCCTGTTGAGCAGGGGCTGAAAAATTGGGCCTTAGGCACTGGTGCTGGTGCCGCAACACTGCAACCCCTCACAGATACACTAGTTGGAATGCAGGAACGAGCCCTGCTGCAAAGTATTGCATTAAAAATTGTAATTACACGCCCCTGTTAAACAGGGGCTGAAAAATTGGGCCTTAGGCACCGGTGGCGGCGCCTAGAACCAAAAATGTTCTTACAAGCTATCAGCATGATCATTGAGGAAGAAGAGGATAATTACTCAGGATAGTCACTCAGCATCAGCCTAGGCAGTCTTTGAAGGGATCTGAGATTTCAAAAAAAATTATTCGGTTACATCAGCATCAGGTGCTTGGTAGCTGGTGGTGATCCAAGACTGATTCATTTTTATGAAGGTCAGTCGATCAACCGAGTCGGTGGACAGACGCACCCTGTGATCGGTTATAAAGCCTCCAGCAGCACTGAATGTGCGTTCTGAAAGAACGCTGGATGCAGGACAGGCCAGTAGCTCAATTGCATACTGTGCAAGCTCTGGCCAGTGATCCATCCTCAAGACCCAGTAACCCAGAGGATTTTTGGTGGGAAAGGTGTCCAAGTCAGATCTTGCCCCTAGGTATTCCTGCACCATGTAAAACAGACGCTGGCGATGGTTGCTGGAACCGATCATACCTTGGGGCTGCGGACTAAAAAAATTGTCTGAACGCATCGGTCAGACGGCCACCCTCTCCACCGCTCCTTCTTTGACTGACCGAAGCCTCAGCAACACGTTGTCCAGAAACAGGAGTTTGTAACCTCCCAGTCTTGGGGAACGCATTGCACAGACCTTTCTGCAAGGCCTCCCGAAGATGTTTCATCCACTGCTCCCTCTGCGATGGCAAGATAAGGACCGTAACCTTACTCTTGTAACGTGGATCAAGGAGGGTTGCCAGCCAGTATTGGTCCTTCTCCTTGATACCACGAATATGAGGATCTTTATGCAGGCTTTGCAGGATCAGGGAGGCCATGCAGGGTAGGTTTGCTGAGGCATCCGGTCCGGAGTCCTCTGGGTCACTAAGGACAACATGGTCCGCAGCCACCTCTTCCCAGCCACGTACAAGTCCATGTGTTTCTTGGGACTGATCCCTTAAAGACTGCTGCTGATGCTGAGTTCCAGGCTCCACCTCCATACTGACACAATCCTCCTCCTCCTCCTCCTCTTCCTGTGTGATCGGTGGGCATGCAGGAACACTGTCTGGATAAAGGGGGCCTTGAGAGCTAAGGAAGTCCTCCTCTTCCTGCCTCTGTTCTGCCTCAAGTGCCCTGTCCATTATTCCACACAGCGTGTGCTCCAATAGGTGGACAAGGGGGACAGTGTCACTGATGCATGCACTGTCACTGCTCACCATCCTCGTGGCCTCCTCAAATGGTGACAGGAAAGTGCATGCATCCCAGATCATGGCCCACTGGCATGGGAAAAAAAAACAAGCTCCCCTGACCCTGTCCTGGTGCCATAGCCGCACAGGTACTCATTGATGGCCCTCTGCTGCGTGTGCAGCCGCTGAAGCATGGCCAACATTAAGTTCCACCTGGTGGGCATGTCACAGATTAGTCGGTTCTTGGGCACATTAAACTCCTTTTGGAGGTCTGCCAGCCGAGCACTGGCATTATATGACCGGCGAAAAGGCACACAGACTTTCCTGGCCTACCTCAGGACATCCTGTAAGCCCGGGTACCTGCCCAAGAACCGCTGCACCACCTAGTTAAGGATGTGAGCCAAACAGGGCACATGGGTCAGTTGTCCCTGTCGGAGGGCAGAGAGGAGGTTGGTGCCCTTGTCGCAAACCACCATTCCTGCCTTAAGTTGGCGTGGTGTCAACCACCTCTGATCCTGCCCCTGCAGAGCTGACAGAACCTCTGCCCCAGTGTGGCTCCTGTCCCCCAAGCACACCAGCTCAAGCACCGCATGGCATCTTTTGGCCTGCGTACTTGCGTAGCCCCTTGAATGCCTACAGAGCACCACTGGTTCCAAGGACAAAGCACAGGAAGAGGCCATAGAGGAAGAAGAAGAGGAGGAGGTGGAGGAGAGAGGTGTGTCACAATCATTAGTAGTATATTGAAAAAGCAAAATTTCCTCTAGGTGGGACTTTAGAAAATAGATCTATCTTGCAGATAGCAAGATGAGGTATGAAGAAGATGTGTAAAAAATATATATGATTTTATTAAGAAACATTTTTTAAAATATTGAGCATGTATAAACAATACACATATCAAAATCACAATAAGGTTCTGGAAAAAACTGGTCATACATTGACAGTACAATTTGGACAACTGGTAATCGCAGAGGTTTGTTGGGTTGGTAATGAACACAATAGAAAAACCCAACGAAATTGCTATTTCTTCATCGGGGTGTATGTGATTTGTCGCAGAATGTACAAACGTCTGCAATTAAACAAATAGACACAAGTTTAATGCATAATATTGGTTATACAAAAAGTGCAGCTTTAGAAAGTAAACACGCATATAATCACACTATGATTTCCATATGAATGTTTAAAAACTAACTGTGCAAGCTGTATGGCTCTTGAAATAGTTTCCTATCCAGAGTTTATCATTTAAAAACAGAATGTGTTGCAGCTGTCAGCCTGCGAGGCCCCCGACCCGGCGGGGTAGGTCAATACACCAACACAGGGAGGTAGGTCCAACGGCAGCAGAAGGGGGAAAGAGAACAAGGTCCCACACAAAGGACAACCCGGGTTGGCCCTCTGAAGTATAACCCTTGCTGTGAAAATATGGGAAAAGAGGGAAAAGGAAAGGATGGGGTTTATTAAATTGGTTCATAGGGCTGGCACCCACCATAACATCACCCAGCAAAAAGTGGGAAAGGCTATTTGGTCCCATCTACCCAGCGGTATTAGATATATATGTGTATCTGTGGTGTATCTGCGCACCGTCCTCCTGCGGCGCACAAAACATTGGTCACGTGACCCGGGCATGTGACATCATGTAAATAAGAGGCCGCCAGTGCCAGGACGGTGCAGCCGGTGCACGCAGGATTCCCCTGCCTCTCAGGGGATCTCAGGGCCTTACGTCACTTCGTCCTCCCCGATGTAGTGCGTCACCATCCACGCCCCCTGGTGTGCTGTGAGGTGCCGTCTGTGCACGGTTGCACGGTTAGTTTTTAAACATTCATATGGAAATCATAGTGTGATTATATGCTTGTTTACTTTCTAAAGCTGCACTTTTTGTATAACCAATATTATGCATTAAATTTGTGTCTATTTGTTTAGTTGCAGACGTTTGTACGTTCTGCGACAAATCGCATACACCCCTGATGAAGAAATAGCAGTTTCGTTGGGTTTTTCTGTTGTGTTCATTACCAACCCAACAGACCTCTGTGATTAACAGTTGTCCAAATTGAACTGTCACTGTATGACCAGTTTTTTCCAGAACCTTATTGTGATTTTGATATGTGTATTGTTTATACATGCTCAATATTTTAAAAAATGTTCCTAATAAAATCATATATATTTTTTACACATCTTCTTCATACCTCATCTTGCTACCTGCCCTTTTCTAAAGTCCCACCTAGAGGAAATTTTGCTTTTTCAATATATTGTAATTAGGTATCTGGGGCAGGTCAGTGCAAACTCTGTGACAATTAGCACCTCTTTCAATTATTAAATCATTAGTAGTGGCATTTTGGAGGCGTGGTGGCGGAACAACCTCCAACACTACTGCACCTTGTCCTGCATCCTTCCCAGCTGCCAGCAGAGTCACCCAATGTGTGGTGAAACTTAGGTAACGTCCCTGTCCATGCCTGCTGGACCATGAATCAGCGGTAATATGCACCTTACCACTGACCGCCCTGTCCAGCGAGGCATGGACATTGCCTTCCACATGCCGGTAGAGAGCCGCAATCGCCTTCCTGTGAGAAAAAGTGGTGCTTGGGTACCCGCCACTGAGAAACCGCACATTCCACAAACTCACGGAAGGGGGCAGAGTCTACCAAATGAAAAGGTAGCAGTTGAAGTGCTAGCAATTTTGCCAAGCTAGCATTCAACCACTGGGCATGTGGATGGCTGGGAGTGAACTTCTTTCGGCGGTGCAGCAGCTGGGGCAGGGAAATTTGCCTGGTACAATCTGACGTCGGTGCACAGAAAGCAGATTGCCCACAAGTACTTGGCTGTGATACACCTAATTCTACACCTTCATTCCTCTCAGTGCATGTCTCAGAGAGGACTGAAGGTATAGTGGGGTTGGAGATCTCAGCTTATGAGGAGCAAAGAGAGGTTCTCTTTGTTCTTTGGTGTGGGTCTTTTAGATACACTTGCCAACAAACTGCATGGCAGGTCAACATATGTCTGGTCAAGCTTGTGGTGCCCAAGCGGGAGATGTTTTGGCCACGCGAGATATGCTTGAGACATATGTTGCAAATAGCAGCGGTGCGATCTGATGCACTCGTCCAAAAAAAAGGCCCACACCAAAGAACTTTTGGAATAACGTGCAGAGACAGCAACACCCTGCACATGCGGAGCTTTGCGGTGTGATGCAGTCAGTGTGCTGCCCTTAGGCTGGCCCCTGGAGGGCATCCTGCCTCGTTGGTGATGTGCCTCCTCCTCCCCTCTCCTATTAGGCACCCACGTTAAGGTCAGTGACCTCATCATCCCCTCCCTCCTCATCACAGGAGCAAACCTGGCAGTATGCTGCAGCAGGGGCAGCATAACTGCCAGATTGCTGTCCTTCTTGGGCACCCCCCTCTGTCCGTGCTCACGTTACTGCCTTCATCTAGCTCAGTATCATCATCAGAGCCTTCTAAACACTGGGCATCCTCCTGGAGCATGTACCCAACACTGTGGTCAAACAGCTCGAGGGACTCCTCAGGAGGACATGGTGGGGCTAGGGAAGGAGTCACTGATGCCATTGAGCCGAGGAAAGAGGCCACGTTTGCAGCTGCTTTGCCAGACAAAGTACCCTGAGCATGGGTGAGAGAGGATGAGGAGGATGAGGACGGCTTGGTCATCCACTCGACCAAGTCTTCTGCATTTTGCGGCTCAACACAGCCAGCTGCCAAAAAAAAGACCAAGCGTGTCCCAGGGCCATGTGCTGATGAGGATGCACCGTCTCCACGACCAGCACTGTTGCCTCTAGACACAGAGCCTGCTTGCCCTCTTTTATTGGCTTGTGACTGTCTGCCTCTCCTTGTTGGCCTTCCAGACATACTAAGGGCCTTTAGCTGCACTAAGCTGGGATATATATATATATATATATATATATATATATATATATATATATATATATATATATATACTGATACTGCAGCTAGCAAAATCAATGGCCTGCCTGTAGTATGCCTTTTACAGGTAGCTTTAGCTGAACACTGTGCAGAGGTCACAAAAAACTAACTTGTAGCTTATTTAGCTGCCTGCGGTAGTGATAGGATCAGGAAAACACCACCAACCTTCTACAGGTAGCTTTAGCTGAACACTGTGCAGAGGTCGCACTACACTAACTTGTAGCTTATTTAGCTGCCTGCGGTAGTGATAGGATCAGGAAAACACCACCAACCATCTACAGGTAGCTTTAGCTGAACACTGTGCAGAGGTTGCAAAAAACTAACTTGTAGCTTATTTAGCTGCCTGCAGTAGTGATAGGATCAGGGAAACACCACCAAACTTCTACAGGTAGCTTTAGCTGAACACTGTGCAGAGGTCGCACTACACTAACGTGTAAATACTTTAGCTGCCTGCGGTAGTGATAGGATCAGGAAAACACCACCAAACTTCTACAGGTAGCTTTAGCTGAGCACTGTGCAGAGGTCGCAAAAAACTAACTTGTAGCTTATTTAGCTGCCTGCGGTAGTGTTAGGATCAGGAAAACACCACTAACCTTCTACAGGTAGCTTTAGCTGAACACTGTGAAGAGGTCGCACTACACTAACTTGTAGCTTTAGCTGAACACTGTTCAGAGGACGCACTACACTAACTTGTAGCTTTAGCTGAACACTGTGCAGAGGTCACACTACACTAACTTGTAGCTTTAGCTGAACACTGTTCAGAGGACGCACTACACTAACTTGTAGCTTTAGCTGAACACTGTGAGGAGGTCACACTACACTAACCTGTAGCCTATTTAGCTGCCTGCGGTAGTGATAGGTTCAGGAAAACACCACCAACCTTCTACAGGTAGCTTTAGCTGAAGACTGTGCAGAGGTCGAACTAAACTAACTTGTAGCTTTAGCTGAACACTGTTCAGAGGACGCACTATACTAACTTGTAGCTTTAGCTGAACACTGTGCAGAGGTCACACTACACTAACTTGTAGCTTTAGCTGAACACTGTGCAGAGGTCACACTACACTAACTTGTAGCTTTAGCTGAACACTGTTCAGAGGACGCACTACACTAACTTGTAGCTTTAGGTGAACACTGTGAGGAGGTCACATTACACTAACCTGTAGCCTATTTTGCTGCCTGCGGTAGTGATAGGATCAGGAAAACACCACCAACCTTCTACAGGTAGCTTTAGCTGAACACTGTGCAGAGGTCGCACTACACTAACGTGTAAATACTTTAGCTGCATGCGGTAGTGATAGGATCAGGAAAACAACACCAACCATCTACAGGTAGTTTTAGCTAAATACTGTGCAGAGGTCGCAAAAAACGAACTTGTAGCTTATTTAGCTGCCTGCGGTAGTGATAGGATCAGGAAAACACCACCAACCTTCTACAGGTAGCTTTAGCTGAACACTGTGCAGAGGTCACACTACACTAACTTGTAGTTTATTTAGCTGCCTGCGGTAGTGATAGGATCAGGAAAACACCACCAACCTTCTACAGGTAGCTTTAGTTGAACACTGTGCAGAGGTCACACTACACTAACTTGTAGCTTATTTAGCTGCCTGCGGTAGTGATAGGATCAGGAAAACACCACCAACCTTCTACAGGTAGCTTTAGCTGAGCACTGTGCAGAGGTCGCAAAAAGCTAACTTGTAGCTTATTTAGCTGCCTGTGGTAGTGATAGGATCAGGAAAACACCACCAACCTTCTACAGGTAGCTTTAGCTGAACACTGTGCAGAGGTCGCACTACACTAACTTGTAGCTTTAGCTGAACACTGTTCAGAGGACGCACTACACTAACTTGTAGCTTTAGCTGAACACTGTGCAGAGGTCACACTACACTAACTTGTAGCTTTAGCTGAACACTGTTCAGAGGACGCACTACACTAACTTGTAGCTTGAGCTGAACACTGTGAGGAGGTCACACTACACTAATCTGTAGCTTATTTAGCTGCCTGCGGTAGTGATAGGATCAGGAAAACACCACCAACCTTCTACAGGTAGCTTTAGCTAAACACTGTGCAGAGGTCGCACTACACTAACCTGTAGCCTATTTAGCTGCCTGCGGTAGTGATAGGTTCAGGAAAACACCACCAACCTTCTACAGGTAGCTTTAGCTGAAGACTGTGCAGAGGTCGCACTACACTAACTTGTAGCTTTAGCTGAACACTGTTCAGAGGACGCACTACACTAACTTGTAGCTTTAGCTGAACACTGTGAGGAGGTCACATTACACTAACTTGTAGCTTGTTTATGGTTTTGGTTCCAAATATGGGAAAAACACCCTCGTTGGTAGGCACCACATCCCTGGGCAGAAATTATAAATACAAAGGGAGAACTAAAGGGATTTTGACGGTGCAAGTAGACTATACATACAGGAAAATATATATCTTTTTTCTTTAAAAAACAGTTTATTGTTTACATCGATTAAAAAGAGAACATATATGTTGTGCAAAGTATCATAGACACTTTTTCTTTTTTTACAGCAGTAATAAAAACAAGGGTGGTCAAACGGGATGATAATTCTTAGAATTACTAAAAGTGTTGGATGATACAATTACCAGTTGCATATCCCTTGAAAAAGCGACAATGCGAAACATGTCGGGCTAGTATGCAATAATTATCATCTGTCAAATTATAATATACACTGTTCATCCCGTTTGACCACCCTTGTTTTTATTACTGCTGTAAAAAAAGAAAAAGTGTCTATGATACTTTGCACAACATATATGTTCTCTTTTTAATCGATGTAAACAATAAACTGTTTTTTAAAGAAAAAAGATATATATTTTCCTGTATGTATAGTCTACTTGCACCGTCAAAATCCCTTTAGTTCTCCCTTTGTATTTATAACTTGTAGCTTATTTAGCTGCCTGAAGTAGTGATAGGATCAGGAAAACACCACCAACCTTCTACAGGTACCTTTAGCTGAAGACTGTGCAGAGGTCGCACTACACTAACTTGTAGCTTTAGCTGAACACAGTGCAGAGGTCGCACTACACTAACTTGTAGCTTTAGCTGAGCACTGTGAGGAGGACGCACTACACTAACTTGTAGCTTTAGCTGAGCACTGTGAGGAGGACGCACTACACTAACTTGTAGCTTTAGCTGAGCACTGTGAGGAGGACGCACTACACTAACTTGTAGCTTTAGCTGAACACTGTGCAGAGGTCACACAACACTAACTTGTAGTTTTAGATGAACACTGTGAGGAGGGCACACTACACTAACTTGTGTATGTGTCAGGAGAGGGATCAGTGTATGTGTCAGGGGGGATCAGTGTAGGTGTCAGAAGAGGGATAAGTGTATGTGTCAGGGGGATCAGTGTAGGTGTCAGGAGAGGGATCAGTGTATGTGTCAGGAGAGGGATCAGTGTAGGTGTCAGGAGAGGGATCAGTGTATGTGTCAGGGGGATCAGTGTAGGTGTCAGGAGAGGGATCAGTGTATGTGTCAGGAGAGGGATCAGTGTATGTGATGGGGGGATCAGTGTAGGTATCAGGAGAGGGATCAGTGTAGGTGTCAGGGGGAGCAGTGTAGGTGTCAGGGGGGATTAGTAGTGTAGGAGTCTGGTATGTCAGTTTAGTGGTCAGCATGGATAGGCACTGGTAAAACAGGCAGCAACCACCAAGTGAGCCTAATACCCCTATCCCTGCCGCTTCCGCCGGCCTTGGACTTCGGGCTGAAGCCCATGGTCTTTTTTCACACCTACAATGCCCCTGATTCCGCCTATCACACAAGCCAGTCTACGGGGGCGGAACCTTGTTACAGCATGGCCACCGAACATAGACCCAGCCAGCTCCGTGATACACAGGAGGAGATGCCCGCAGTGTGTGTGTTACCAGGCGATGGTGAGTCTTTATTAATTGGCACAGTGATGCTGCATTCATTGGCACAGTAAGGGTGCAATTGTGGACACAGTGAGACTGCATTCATGGGCACACTGAGGCTGTAATTGTGGGCACAGTGAAGCTGCAATGGTGAGCACAGTGAGGCTGCATTCATGGGCACAGTGAGGCTGCAATGGTGGGCACAGTGAGGCTGCACTTTAGGGGCACAGTGAGGCTGCAATGGTGGGCACAGTGAGGCTGCATTCATGGGCACAGTGAGGGTGCAAGGGTGGGCACAGTGAAGCTGCATTCACGAGCATAGTGAGGCTTCAATGGTGGGCATGGTGAGGCTGCATTCACAGACACAGTGAGGCTGCAATGGTGGGCACAGTAAGGCTGCATTCATGGGCACAGTGAGGGTGCATTCAGGGGCACAGTGAGGCTGCATTCACGGGCACAGTGAGGCTGCATTCATGGGCACAGTGAGGCTGCAATGATGGGCAATGGTGGGTATGTGTCAGGGGGGATCAGTGTAGGTGTCAGGAGAGGGATCAGTGTATGTGTCAGGGGGATCAGTAAAGGTGTCAGTAGAGGGATCAGTGTATGTGTCAGGAGAGGGATCAGTGTATGTGTCAGGGGGGATCAGTGTAGGTGTCAGGAGAGGGATCAGTGTAGGTGTCAGGAGAGGGATCAGTGTAGGTGTCAGGAGAGGGGTCAGTGTATGTGTCAGGAGAGGGATCAGTGTATGCGTCAGGAGAGGGATTAGTGTTTGTGTCAGGGGGGATCAGTGTAGGTGTCAGGAGAGGGATCAGCGTAGGTGTCAGGAGAGGGATCAGTGTATGTGTCAGGAGAAGGGTCAGTGTATGTGTCAGGAGAGGGATCAGTGTATGCATCAGGAGAGGGATCAGTGTATGTGTCAGGGGGATCAGTGTAGGTGTCAGGAGAGGGATCAGTGTATGTGTCAGGAGAGGGATCAGTGTATGCCTTTAGGAGAGGGATCAGCGTATGTGTCAGGAGAGGGATCAGTGTATGCGTCAAGAGAGGGATCAGTGTATGTGTCAGGAGAGGGATCAGTGTATGTGTCAGGAGAGGGATCAGTGTATGTGTCAGGAGAGGGATCAGTGTATGCGTCAGGAGAGGGATCAGTGTATACGTCAGGAGAGGGATCAGTGTATGTGTCAGGGGGATCAGTGTAGGTGTCAGGAGAGGGATCAGTGTATGTGTCAGGAGAGGGATCAGTGTATGTGTCAGGAGAGGGATCAGTGTATGTGTCAGGGGGGATCAGTGAAGGTGTCAGGAGAGGGATCAGTGTATGTGTCAGGAGAGGGATTAGTGTTTGTGTCAGGGGGGATCAGTGTAGGTGTCAGGAGAGGGATCAGCGTAGGTGTCAGGAGAGGGATCAGTGTATGTGTCAGGAGAAGGGTCAGTGTATGTGTCAGGAGAGGGATCAGTGTATGCATCAGGAGAGGGATCAGTGTATGTGTCAGGGGGATCAGTGTAGGTGTCAGGAGAGGGATCAGTGTATGTGTCAGGAGAGGGATCAGTGTATGCCTTTAGAAGAGGGATCAGCATATGTGTCAGGAGAGGGATCAGTGTATGCGTCAGGAGAGGGATCAGTGTATGTGTCAGGAGAGGGATCAGTGTATGTGTCAGGAGAGGGATCAGTGTATGTGTCAGGAGAGGGATCAGTGTAGGTGTCAGGAGAGGGATCAGTGTAGGTGTCAGGAGAGGGATCAGTGTATGCGTCAGGAGAGGGATCAGTGTAGGTGTCAGGAGAGGGATCAGTGTATGTGTCAGGAGAGGGATCAGTGTATGTGTCAGGAGAGGGATCAGTGTAGGTGTCAGGAGAGGGGTCAGTGTATGTGTCAGGAGAGGGATCAGTGTATGCGTCAGGAGAGGGATCAGTATATACGTCAGGAGAGGGATCAGTGTATGTGTCAGGGGGATCAGTGTAGGTGTCAGGAGAGGGATCAGTGTATGTGTCAGGAGAGGGTTCAGTGTATGTGTCAGGAAAGGGATCAATGTATGTGTCAGGAGAGGGATCAGTGAAGGTGTCAGGAGAGGGATCAGTGTATGTGTCAGGAGAGGGATCAGTGTATGTGTCAGGAGAGGGATTAGTGTTTGTGTCAGGGGGGATCAGTGTAGGTGTCAGGAGAGGGATCAGCGTAGGTGTCAGGAGAGGGATCAGTGTATGTGTCAGGAGAAGGGTCAGTGTATGTGTCAGGAGAGGGATCAGTGTATGCATCAGGAGAGGGATCAGTGTATGTGTCAGGGGGATCAGTGTAGGTGTCAGGAGAGGGATCAGTGTATGTGTCAGGAGAGGGATCAGTGTATGCCTTTAGGAGAGGGATCAGCGTATGTGTCAGGAGAGGGATCAGTGTATGCGTCAGGAGAGGGATCAGTGTATGTGTCAGGAGAGGGATCAGTGTATGTGTCAGGAGAGGGATCAGTGTAGGTGTCAGGAGAGGGATCAGTGTAGGTGTCAGGAGAGGGATCAGTGTAGGTGTCAGGAGAGGGATCAGTGTATGCGTCAGGAGAGGGATCAGTGTAGGTGTCAGGAGAGGGATCAGTGTATGTGTCAGGAGAGGGATCAGTGTATGTGTCAGGAGAGGGATCAGTGTAGGTGTCAGGAGAGGGATCAGTGTATGTGTCAGGAGAGGGATTAGTGTATGCGTCAAAATCATTCTATACGAAATTTGAATTTCGGAAGATGGTTTTATATATATATATATATATATATATATATATATATATACATAACCATTTTCAGAAATTCTAATTTCATATAGAATGAAATCGAATTAGAATAGAAGAAAATAATAGAAAATAATAGAAAAGAATAGACTGGAAAAACAATAGAATAATATATATATATATATATATATATATATATATATATATATATATATATATATATATATATATATATATATATATATATATATATATTTTTTTTTAAAGTTCCAAAGGTTGCTGCACTTAAAAATTTGTTGCTTTATTCCATCAAATCTTTAGAAAAAGATTACTAAGCAAGTAGAGTCATTCCAAACAAATATATATATTATATATTTTTTCTATTCTGTTCTATTATTTTCTATGCTATTAGTTTCTATTATTTTCTATTCTATTCTAATCTTTTCTATTCAAACTTGATTTCAGTCTATATGAAATTCGAATTTTGGAAGATGGCTTCCGTATAGAATGAATTGAAATTTGAATAGAAAAGATTAGAATAGAAAATAATAGAAAATAGACTAGAAAAACAATAGAACAGAATAGAATAAAATATAATATATATATTATGTTTTATTCTATTCTGTTCTACTGTTTTTCTAGTCTATTCTTTTCTACTGTATTCTAATCTTTTCTATTCAAATTCGAATTCATTTTATATGAAATTTGAATTTCGGAAGATGGTTATATATATATATATATATATATATATATATATATATATATATATATATATATATATGTTATTTTTTTCTATGCTGGGATATGGTTTATATAGAAATAGAATGAAATCAAATTCTAATAGAAAAGACTAGAATAGAAAAAACAATAGAGCAGAATAGGAAAAAAAAATTAGATATTATATATATAAAACATCTTCCGGAATCGGAATTTGGTACAGAATGAATTCGAATTTGAATAGAAAAGATTAGAATAGAATATATTATTTTTTTTTTTTCTATTTTGTTCTATTGTTTTTCTATGCTATTATTTTTCTGTTCTATTCTAATCTTTTCTATTGGAATTCGATTTCATTCTATATGAAATTCGAATTTCGCAAAATGGTTATATATAGTTTACTTTTTCAAATTCGGTCAAATGTTTTCAAATGCAGTAGAATTTTTTGATAGTTTTTTTCGAACGCGGTAGAGTTTTTTCGAATCTGATAGTTTTTTTCGAATGCGGTCAAATTTTTTTTTTCAATTCGATAGTTTTTTTCGAATGCGGTCGAATTTTTTCGAATTCGAATATGGAACTAAACGAATCCCGAAAACAAATGTAATGAATGCAACTAATTTAACTAAACAAATTTAGTTAAATAACGAATCAAAACGAAACTAAACTAAACAAATTTTTTCATCCTGCACATGTCTAGTCAGGAGAGGGATTAGTGTATGTGTCAGGAGAGGGATCAGTGTATGTGTCAGGAGAGGGATCAGTGTATGTGTCAGGAGAGGGCTCAGTGTATGTGTCAGGGGGGATCAGTGCATGTGTCAGGAGAGGGGTCAGTGTATGTGTCAGGGGAGGGATCAGTGTAGGTGTCAGTAGAGGGATCAGTGTATGTGTCAGGAGATAGATCAGTGTAGGTGTCAGGGGGGATCAGAAGGGGGATCAGTGTATGTGTCAGGGGGGATCAGTGTATGTGTCAGGAGAGGGATTAGTGTATGTGTCAGGAGAGGGATCAGTGTAGGTGTCAGGGGAGGGTTTACCATATGTGTCAGGAGAGGGATCAGTGTATGTGTCAGGAGCGGGATCGGTGTAGGTGTCAGGGGGATCACTGTATGTGTCAGGAGAGGGATCAGTGTAGGTGTCAGGAGAGGGGTCAGTGTAGGTGTCAGGAGGGGGATCAGTGTATGCGTCAGGAGAGGGATCGGTGTATGTATCAGGAGAGGGATCAGTGTATGTGTCAAGAGAGGGATCAGTGTATGTGTCAGGAGAGGGATCAGTGTAGGTGTCAGGAGAGGGATCAGTGTACGTGTCAGGAGAGGGATCAGTGTAGGTGTCAGGAGAGGGATCAGTGTAAGTGTCAGGAGAGGGATCAGTGTAGGTGTCAGGGGGATCAGTGTAGGTGTCAGGAGAGGGATCAGTGTATGTGTCAGGAGAGGGATCAGTGTATGTGCCGGGGGGATCAGTGTAGGTATCAGGAGAGGGATCAGTGTAGGTGTCAGGGGGAGCAGTGTAGGTGTCAGGGGGGATCAGTAGTGTAGGAGTCTGGTAGGTCAGTTTAGTGGTCAGCATGGATAGGCACAGGTAAAACAGGCAGCAACCACCAAGTGAGCCTAACACCCCCCATCCCTGCCGCTGCCGCCGGCCTTGGCGGGCTGAAGCCCCTGGTCTTTTTTCACACCTACAATGCCCCTGATTCCGCCTATCACACAAGCCAGTCTACGGGGGCGGAACCTTGTTACAGCATGGCCACCGAACATAGACCCAGCCAGCTCCGTGATACACAGGAGGAGATGCCCACAGTGTGTGTGTTAGCAGGCGATGGTGAGTCTTTATTAATTGGCACAGTGATGCTGCATTCATTGGCACAGTAAGGGTGCAATTGTGGGCACAGTAAGACTGCATTCATGGGCACACTGAGGCTGTAATGGTGGGCACAGTGAAGCTGCAATGGTGAGCACAGTGGAGCTGCATTCACAGGCACAGTGAGGCTGCATTCATGGGCACAGTGAGGCTGCAATGGTGGGCACAGTGAGGCTGCACTTCAGGGGCACAGTGAGGCTGCAATGGTGGGTACAGTGAGGCTGCATTCATGGGCACAGTGAGGGTGCAAGGGTGGGCACAGTGAAGCTGCATTCACGAGCATAGTGAGGCTGCAATGGTGGGCACAGTGAGGCTGCATTCACAGGCACAGTGAGGCTGCAATGGTGGGCACAGTAAGGCTGCATTCATTGGCACAGTGAGGGTGCATTCAGGGGCACAGTGAGGCTGCATTCACAAGCACAGTGAGGCTGCATTCATGGGCACAGTGAGGCTGCAATGGTGGGCACAGTGAGGCTGCATTAGATGGGCACAGTGAGGCTGCATTCACGGGCACAGTGAGCTGCGTTCATGGACACAGTAAAGCTGCATTTGATCGGCAAATGTGTGCATGATTGTGTAGACTGGGCCCCAGGGCACTGTATTGCCCGGGGGCCTATAATGCTCTTAAGATGGCACTGCTCAGCACCCCCTAGATCCAGCCATGTACAGACGGGTGCCCCTCTAGAAAAGGCACCTGTAGGCACATGTCTACAGTGCCTAATGGGAAATCCAGCCCAACTTACCACACTTCAGAACCTTACTACTAGGGATGAGCTTCGTGTTTGAATCGAACCCATGTTCGACTCGAACATCGGCTTTTCGATCGTTCACCGAATTGCGAACGATATGGGCTGTTTGCGCCAAATTCGTGTGGCGCGTCACCACCCATAATTCACTGCGGCATCGCAGTGCATTGCTGGCTGATGATTGGCCAAGCATGCCCTATGACCCACATGCTTGGCCACTCACAGCGCCGTCTGTACAGAGAGCTGTAATTGGCCAAAGCCAGGGTGGCTTTGGGCAATTATGGCTCAGGGGGTTTAGAACACGCCCCACACTATATAAGGCCTCCTGCACGGCGGCCCTGTGTAGTGTGTTCCGGCTTGAGAGAGAGATAGACAGAGAGAGAGACAGTGTCACTTGATTTAAGTTAGATAGATTAGGCAGGACAGTCAGTGAGTTAGCTGCACTTACAGTGTATTGTGTATATATATATATGCTTCCCAGTTGTTGTATATACATATATATATATATATATATATATATATATAGGAAGGCCGGTTTACCGGCCTGAAGTTATGGGAGGAGCCTGGAGGGTATTTAACCAGACCACCCAGGATGGTCTGTGTCGGTTCCAGTGCGCGGTAGCTCACATCACAGGGCTGACTCTTCCCAGCTCACCTCACGTTCGGCAGTCTGTGCATTCAATCGCAGGTGCACTCCGGCTTTTCATTCGTGGTCTTCGTCGGCGGTTCCCACTCACGGTCGCAGGTAGTATCCAAACTTTCGTGTCATGTGCAAAATCTTGCGGTTTATTATGCTTCTTATCCTGCACCCCTTTCGTGAAAAAACCTGCCCCGGAGTTGTTGTCGCTCATGTCCCGACATCATTCGGCACAGGCATAGTACATTCGTAAAGTTCCTTCTGACAAATATACGATTCATTCGTAGACCCAAGCCTCCAGTCACTATAGGTCGTTCTCAATATCACTCGCAATAGGCTTCACTGCTCAAAAAATTCATGCTCCATGGGGTTGCCATCTCATTCACTAGGAGATCAGCATATATTGTTTGTATAGGTTTCTGTGGCTGATTGAGGTGTGGTTGAGCCCACCTGGTGCCTTCTCTGCACTTGATTAGCCTGGGGGGATGGGTGGTTGATAGGTGTTCAGTTTCACAGTAAGGGATGGCATACACTCTACAACCAATTTGTATCAGATACTCCTTACTACTGATTTATATCGGATTAATTTAATATGTTTTACAAACTGATTCATATCAGATGCATTGCAGAGGCCGACTCTACCAACTCACTGCATGTCCTTCGAGATTGGTCGTAGGTTTTCATCAATTGTCCCACACTCACTGTCGCAGGTAGCACTTGTGCTTTCCTGCTACCGAACCGTTACTTTATGTTCCCCTTCGTAAACCACCTACTACTTCGTAGGTCTTACTCGGTTATTCGCACACATCCGTACTTACTGCCTTTCTCCGTTCCTCATTCGAGCCCAGTCGCATCCGCGATGTTACGACTCATGACAGCCTCCACTCGGCACCACTGGTATCTTACCGACTAGGCGGTAAGAACCGTACGAATAAGCACAAGTCACCTTCGGGAACAAGTCACTTACAACGAATGTAGTCGCAACATCGGCCGTATGATTTAGATCCTCAGCAAATCACAAGCTCCTTCAATCACTAACACCGTCAGCCGATCCGAGTCCAGTCGTAGCACCGGCTCAACGATTCGGATCCGGAAACACAAGCCCCATCGTCACCTTACATCCACAACCGATCTGAATCTAGTCGCATAATCAGTGCAAAGATTCGGATCCTCTGCAAAACGAACTCCACCAACCGATCCGAGTCCAGTCGCAGCACCGGCTTAAAGATTCGGATCCTTGGCAATACAAACATCACCAACCGATCCGAGTCCAGTCGCAACACCAGCTCAACGATTCGGATCCTCAGCATACACAAGCACTCACCAACAGTGTGCTTCTTTCATCCCACCGACCCGAGTCCAGTCACAACACCGGCTCAATGATTCAGATCCTCAGCATACACAAGCACTCACCAACAGTGTGGTTCTTTCATCCGACCGATACGAGTCCAGTCGCAAAACCGGCTCAATGATTCGGATCCTCAGCATACACAAGCACTCACCAACAGTGTGCTTCTTTCATCCCACCGGCCCGAGTCCAGTCGCAACACCGGCTCAATGATTCAGATCCTCAGCATACACAAGCACTCACCAACAGTGTGCTTCTTTCACCCGACCGATCCGAGTCCAGTCGCAACACCGGCTCAATGATTCGGATCCTCAGCATACACAAGCACTCACCAACAGTGTGCTTCTTTCATCCGACCGATCCGAGTCCAGTCGTAACACCGGCTCAATGATTCGGATCCTTAGCATTACAAACCCCACCATCCAATCCGAGTCCAGTTGTAGCACCGGCTTAACGATTCGGATCCTTCCCAAACCAACTTTCACCAACCGATCCGAGTCCAGTCGCATACCGGCTCAATGATTAAAGATCCTTGGCATTACAAACCCCACCGTCCAATCCGAGTCCAGTCACATACCGGCTCAATGTTTCAGAATCCTCAGCATTACAAACCCCACCGTCCAATCCGAGTCCAGTTGTAGCATTGGCTAAACGATTTGGATCCTTGCCAACCCAACTTTCCCTGACCAATCCGAGTCCAGTCGTAGCACCGGCTCAATGATTCAGATCCTAGCCAAATACAACTTTCACCGACCGATCCAAGTCCAGTCGTAGCACCGGCTCAATGATTCGGATCCGCTGCAATACAAAGCGTCACCAACCGATCCGAGTCCAGTCGTAGCACTGGCTCAACGATTCGGATCCTTGCCAACCCAACTTTCACCGACCGATCCGAGTCCAGTCGCATACCGGCTCAATAATGCAGAATCCTCGGCATTACAAACCCCACCGACCAATCCGAGTCCAGTCGTAGCACCGGCTCAATGATTCGGATCCTCTGCAATACAAAGCATCACCAACCGATCCGAGTCCAGTCGCAGCACCGGCTCAGCGATTCGGATCTAGCAATCCAGCAATCCATACAAGCCCCCTCGTCACCTCACATCCACAACCGATCCGAATCTAGTCACAGCATCAGTGCAACGATTCGGATCCTCAGCAATACGAACTCCACCAACCGTACAACTCCACCGACCGATCCGAGTCCAAATCGCAGCACCAGCTCAACGATTCGGATCCTGGGCAATACAAAACTTCTTCGACTGATCTTTCACAAATAAAGCCCCACCGGTGCTCACACCTCAGCCCGGTTCGAACTAGTTGCATCGGCGCTTACGAATACAGTGGAACTTAGGATTCAGATCTTCAGCCTTACGTGTATTAAAGCATTAACATTCACAGACACGCATCTCATCATAACTCCTTGCAATCGCTGCAAGACACGCATCTCATCATAACTCCTTGCATTTGCTGCAAAAAAAACAAAAAAAACGCACGCATCTCAGCATATACCCATTTTGCAATCTCTGTAAAATATGCATCTCAGTACAAACTCCTTGCAATTGCTACAAATACACGCATCTTACCACATACCCGTTTGCAATCACTGCAAAACATGCATCTCAGTATAAACTCCTTGCAATTGCTGCAAATACACGCATCTTAGTGTTTACCCACTCGCAATCCCTGCAAAACACGCATCTCAGCATATACCCATTTTGCAATCTCTGTAAAATACGCATCTCAGTTCAAACTCCTTGCAATTGCTACAAATACACGCAACTTACCACATACCCGTTTACAATCACTGCAAAACATGCATCTCAGTATAAACTCCTCGCAATTGCTGCAAATACTCGCATCTTAGTGTTTACCCACTTGCAATCACTGCAAAACACGCGGCTCAGCATATACCCATTTTTTGCAATTGCTGCAAAACACGCATCTCATCATTTACACATTTTGCAGTCACGGTAAAAAAAACAAAAAAAAAACAAAAACGCATCTCAGTACATACCCCTTGCAATCGCTGCAAAAACACGCATCTCTGTATATACTCCCTGCAATCGCTGCAAAAACACGCATCTCAATATATACTCCTTGCAATCGCTGCAAAAACACGCATCTCAGTATATACCCCTTGCAATCGCTGCAAAAACACGCATCTCAGTATATACTCCCTGCAATCGCTGCAAAAACACGCATCTCAATGTATACTCCTTGCAATCGCTGCAAAAACACGCATCTCAGTATATACCCCTTGCAATCGCTGCAAAAACACGCATCTCAGTATATACTCCCTGCAATCGCTGCAAAAACACGCATCTCAATATATACTCCTTGCAATCGCTGCAAAAACACGCATCTCAGTATATACTCCCCGCAATCGCTGCAAAAACACGCATCTCAGTATATACTCCCTGCAATCGCTGCAAAAACACGCATCTCAATATATACTCCTTGCAATCGCTGCAAAAACACGCATCTCAGCATATACCCATTTGCAATCGCTGCAAACATGCATATCAACATATACTCCTTGCAATCTCTGCAAGCACACTCAGTGGCGCTCATACAGCCCACTTCATCTTTTTAGTAGCACTTGCTAAAAAAAAATAAAAAAAATAATAAAAAACCAGACTCGAGGTGACCCTTATCTCACGCCTCCTAGTGTTTCTCTCCCAAGTACAAGTTCCTGACTAAATCCTTAAAATTAGACGTGCCAGAAATAGCGGATCTGCCCAGATGGAATGAATTTCTCATCAACTGGAATGGTATGTCAATCTTCATTTCGTTAGCATCTCCCTCTTCATCTCAGGTAAGTCACGGACGCCGCAGCCTCCACAGGTCCTCACGTCAAATTTTTGGCTATCTTTGGTCTGAAGGGCCATGGCCATCAGAAATCCTTTTGATTCCCGACTTCAGTTAGTCCTTTTCTTTGATTGAACTCTACCCCATTATTGCAGCAGCTCATGTCCGGCGCAGTAACTGGGCAGGACAAACACTGTCGTTTGCCATAGACAACCAAGCCACAGCTAGTATTCTAAATAAAAGCAGGTTCAACTCGCTGGCCATCATGGCCTTCCTGAGCAGGCTGGTGCAACTATCCCCACAGCACCAAATAATGTTTGCTGCATCTACATCCCAGGCAAATGCAATACTCTGGCCGACGCACTACCCGTTTTTACTTTGCGTTATTCTTTCGCAGGGATCTGGAACCGACCCGACCATGTTTCTTATCCCACATTGGTCGTAGCTAACCTCGGATTAAAACAAACACCTTCACAATGCTACCCGCCTTATTAATCTATCATTTCCTCACAAACGCCCTGAAGGCCTACCGTACTGCCTGGAATATCCATGACAGGTTCCTAGTCTCAAACCCTGGGGCAGTATCAGGAGATTTCCATCACATCCTGGCCTTCATATCATCTTGCCACACACAGTTGGCATTTTCACACCATACCATTAGTCTCTACTTAGCTGGCATCCAGCATTTCATCTCCTTACAAAATCCTACCAAACCATCTTTGGTTGCCGCCCATGCGGTCAAGTCTACACTGCACGGTAGTCACAGACAACTCCAAATCAACAGTAAACGCCTGCCTGCGACCAGCACCATATTCCGAGACAGGTCTACCATCCTGTCACATTCCCCTTTGGGTTAATTTCAGCCCGGTCGTTCACGCAGCCATCTACCTGGCTTTCTGCGGTTTCTTATGCCCCAGTGAATTCACGGTCACCGGCCCCAGTAACATGTTACATAGATGCCACCTGACACGCCACCAAAGTTACTTCATCCGACACCTCATGGTGTCCGAAACACAACAGTCTGGTCCCGGTGTAGATATCATACTTCCCAGACTCGTAAACGCCTGGTGCCCCGTGGCCATTCTAGACCAGTTATTAGCTCATCTGCCCGACCTCTCGGAAGGCAGCCATTACTACCGTTCCCTACTAGCCCTCTAAGTAGCAACCAGTTCACTAGACACGTTAGAAATCTTTTGCCCAACTTAGGCCTTGACCCGGACAATTCTCTGGAAATTCTTTCGCATTGGAGTAGCATCAGCAGCCTCACGAAACGGGGTCCCGGACCACGTCATCTAGAAAATGGGCAGGCGGAAATTCGCTTGCTTCGCTCGATACATTCCCAATCCACAAGCAGAAATGTCACAAACCTTTGGCAAGCTCGCCCTGTAGTATGCCAGTAAACTTAAATCATTACCTCCCTAACCAAGTCTTTTTGCGCCCTTCTCTGGCATACCACCCAGCAGATCTGGGTTTACCATACAGGAGGCCAGGGCACACTTCAGGTCTATTTTATGTTGTTAGTCTTGTGACGTGTTTATGTGCTTCATATCCATCAGGATGGAGGGCTCCGACCATAAATAGGAAGGCCGGTTTACCGGCCTGAAGTTATGGGAGGAGCCTGGAGGGTATTTAACCAGACCACCCAGGATGGTCTGTGTCGGTTCCAGTGCGCGGTACCCACCCACCCATTCCCCTTCTTGGGGTACTTCTCTTCAAACAATTTCTCTACAGAAACATCCATTACTTTCTCAAGGTATGCGCCCTTCTCTGGCATACCACCCAGCAGATCTGGGTTTACCATACAGCAGGCCAGGGCACACTTCAGGTCTATTTTATGTTGTTAGTCTTGTGACGTGTTTATGTGCTTCATATCCATCAGGACGGAGGGCTCCGACCATAAATATAAATATATATATATATATATATACACTACCGTTCAAAAGTTTGGGGTCACCCAAACAATTTTGTGTTTTCCATGAAAAGTCACACTTATTCACCACCATACGTTGTGAAATGAATAGAAAATAGAGTCAAGACATTGACAAGGTTAGAAATAATGATTTGTATTTGAAATAACATTGTTTTTACATCAAACTTTGCTTTCATCAAAGAATCCTCCTTTTGCAGCAATTACAGCATTGCACACCTTTGGCATTCTAGCTGTTAATTTATTGAGGTAAGCTGGAGAAATTGCACCCCACGCTTCTAGAAGCAGCTCCCACAAGTTGGATTGGTTGGATGGGCACTTCTGGCGTACCATACGGTCAAGCTGCTCCCACAACAGCTCAATGGGGTTCAGATCTGGTGACTGTGCTGGCCACTCCATTACCGATAGAATACCAGCTGCCTGCTTCTGCTGTAAATAGTTCTTGCACAATTTGGAGGTGTGTTTAGGGTCATTGTCCTGTTGTAGGATGAAATTGGCTCCAATCAAGCGCTGTCCACTGGGTATGGCATGGCGTTGCAAAATGGAGTGATAGCCTTCCTTATTCACAATCCCTTTTACCCTGTACAAAGCTCCCACCTTACCAGCACCAAAGCAACCCCAGACCATCACATTACCTCCACCATGCTTAACAGATGGCGTCAGGCATTCTTCCAGCATCTTTTCATTTGTTCTGCGTCTCACAAACGTTCTTCTTTGTGATCCAAACACCTCAAACTTGGATTCATCCGTCCACAACACTTTTTTCCAGTCTTCCTCTGTCCAATGTCTGTGTTCTTTTGCCCA
This sequence comes from Lithobates septentrionalis, assembly GCA_037952835.1. NCBI lineage: Eukaryota > Metazoa > Chordata > Amphibia > Anura > Ranidae > Lithobates > Lithobates septentrionalis. The sequence goes on along the minus strand of JBBDGP010000705.1, from coordinate 659,093 downwards.
TCTTAATCTTTTTCTTTTATTGGCCAGTCTCAGATATGGCTTTTTCTTTGCCACTCTGCCCTGAAGCCCAAAATCCCGCAGCCGCCTCTTCACTGTAGATGTTGACACTGGTGTTTTGCGGGTACTATTTAATGAAGATGCCAGTTGGGGACCTGTGAGGCGTCTGTTTCTCAAACTAGAGACTCTAATGTGCTTATCTTCTTGCTTAGTTGTGCAACGCGGCCTCCCACTTCTTTTTCTACTCTGGTTAGAGCCTGTTTGTGCTGTCCTCTGAAGGGAGTAGTACACACCGTTGTAGGAAATCTTCAATTTCTTTGCAATTTCTCGCATGGAATAGCCTTCATTTCTAAGAACAAGAATAGACTGTCGAGTTTCAGATGAAAGTTCTCTTTTTCTGGCCATTTTGAGCGTTTAATTGACCCCACAAATGTGATGCTCCAGAAACTCAATCTGCTCACAGGAAGGTCAGTTTTGTAGCTTCTGGAAGGAGCTAGACTGTTTTTAGATGTGTGAACATGATTGCACAAGGGTTTGCTAATCATCAATTAGCCTTCTGAGCCAATGAGCAAACACATTGTACCATTAGAACACTGGAGTGATAGTTGCTGGAAATGGGCCTCTATACACCTATGTAGATATTGCACCAAAAACTAGACATTTGCAGTTAGAATAGTCATTTACCACATTAGCAATGTATAGAGTATATTTGTTTAAAGTTAGGACTAGTTTAAAGTTAGCTTCATTTAAAAGTACAGTGCTTTTCCTTCAAAAATAAGGACATTTCAATGTGACCCCAAACTTTTGAACGGTAGTGTATATATATATATATATATATATATATATATACACTGTATTCAGTTTAGCTACATCCGTTCCTGTTATCTTCCTACTGACAGGCAGGCTTGTCTTGTTACAGTATTTACAGCTACCTGAAGAAAATTGCTGGTGTTCTTTTGATCCTATTAGTACCACAGTCAGGCAGCTAGACTATTTACAGTTAGTGTAGTGCGTTCCTCCTCACAGTGTTCAGCTAAAGCTACAAGTTAGTTTAGTGTGACCTCTGCACAGTGTTCAGCTAAAGCTACAAGTTAGCGTAGTGCATCCTCCTCACAGCGTTCAGCTAAAGCTACAAATTAGTGTAGTGCGTCCTCCTCACAGTGTTCAGCTAAAGCTACAAGTTAGTGTAGTGCGTCCTCTTCACAATGTTCAGCTAAAACTACAAGTTAGTGTAGTGCACAGTGTTCAGCTAAAGCTACAAGTTAGTGTAGTGCATCCTCCTCACAGTGCTCAGCTAAAGCTACAAGTTAGTGTAGTGTGTCCTCTGAACAGTGTTCAGCTAAAACTACAAGTTAGTTTAGTGCATCCTCCTCACAGTGTTCAGCTAAAGCTACAGGTTAGTGTAGTGCGTCCTCCTCACAGTGTTTAACTAAAGCTACAAGTTAGTGTAGTGCGTCCTCCTCACAGTGTTCAGCTAAAGCAACAAGTTAGTTTAGTGTGACCTCTGCACAGTGTTTAGCTAAAGCTACAAGTTAGTGTAGTGCGTCCTCCTCACAGTGTTCAGCTAAAGCTACAAGTTAGTGTGGTGCGTCCTCCTCAGTGTTCAGCTAAAGCTACAAGTTAGTTTAGTGTGACCTCTGCACAGTGTTCAGCTAAAGCTACAAGTTAGTGTAGTGCGTCCTCCTCACAGTGTTCAGCTAAAGCTACAAGTTAGTGTAGTGCGTCCTCCTCACAGTGTTCAGCTAAAGCTACAAGTTAGTTTAGTGTGACCTCTGCACAGTGTTCAGCTAACGCTACAAGTTAGTGTAGTGCATCCTCTGAACAGTGTTCAGCTAAAGCTACAAGTTAGTGTAGTGCGTCCTCTGAACAGTGTTCAGCTAAAGCTACAAGTTAGTTTAGTGTGACCTCTGCACAGTGTTCAGCTAAAGCTACAAGTTAGTGTAGTGCGTCCTCCTCACAGTATTCAGCTAAAGCTACAAGTTAGTGTAGTGCATCCTCTGAATAGTGTTCAGCTAAAGCTACAAGTTAGTTTAGTGTGACCTCTGCACAGTGTTCAGCTAAAGCTACAAGTTAGTGTAGTGCGTCCTCCTCACAGTGTTCAGCTAAAGCTACAAGTTAGTGTAGTGCGACCTCTGCACAGTGTTCAGCTAAAGCTACAAGTTAGTGTAGTGCGTCCTCCTCACAGTGTTCAGCTAAAGCTACAAGTTAGTGTAGTGCGACCTCTGCACAGTGTTCAGCTAAAGCTACCTGTAGAAGGTTGGTGGTGTTTTCCTGATCCTATCACTACCGCAGGCAGCTAAATTATTTACACGTTAGTGTAGTGTGACCTTTGCACAGTGTTCAGCTAAAGCTACCTGTAGAAGGTTGGTGGTGTTTTCCTGATCCTATCACTACCGCAGGCAGCTAAATTATTTACATGTTAGTGTAGTGCGACCTCTGCACAGTGTTCAGCTAAAGCTACCTGTAGAAGGTTGGTGGTATTCTCATACTACAGGCAGGCAGTTGATTTTGCTAGCTGCAGTATCAGTATATATATATATATATATATATATATATGTATGTATATATGTATGTATGTCTGGAAGGCCAACAAGGAGAGGCAGACAGTCAAACGCCAATAAAAGAGGGCAAGAAGGCTCTGTGTCAGGCAACAGTGCTGGTCATGGAGATGGTGCATCCTCATCAGCACGTGGCCGTGGAACACGCCTGGCCTTTTTTTCGGCAGCTGGCCACGTTGAGCCGCAACATGCGGAAGACTTGGTCGAGTGGATGACCAAGCCGTCCTCATCCTCCTCATCCTCTCTCACCCATGCTGAGGGTACATTGTCTGGCAAAGCAGCTGCCAACGCGTCCTCTTTTCTTGGCTCAATGGCATTAGTGACTCCTTCCCTAGCCCCACCATGTCCTCCTGAGGAGTCCCTCGAACTGTTTGACCACAGTGTTGGGTACATGCTCCAGGAGGATGCCCAGCGTTTAGAAGGCTCTGATGATGATACTGAGCTAGATGAAGGCAGTAACGTGAGCATGGACAGAGAGGGTGCCCAAGAATCTGGCAGTCATGCTCCTCCTGCTGCAGCATACTGCCAGGTTTGCTCCAGTGATGAGGAGGGAGGGGATGATGAGGTCACTGACTCAACGTGGGTGCCTGATAGCAGAGAGGAGGAGGAGGAGGTACATCACCAACGAGGCAGGATGCCCTCCAGGAGCCAGCCTAAGGGCAGCACACTGATTGCATCACACCGCAAAGCTCTGCATGTGCAGGGCGCTGCTGTCTCTGCACGTTATTCTAAAAGTTCTTTGGTGTGGGCCTTTTTTGAGACGAGTGCATCAGATCGCACCGCTGCTATTTGCAACATATGTCTCAAGCATATCTTGCATGGCCAAAACATCTCCCGCTTGGGCACCACATGCTTGACCAGACATATGTTGAACTGCCATGCAGTTCGTTGGCAAGCGTATATAACCAACAGCGACCCACACCAAAGAACAAAGAGGACCTCTCCTTGCTTCTCATCAGCTGAGATCGCCAACAGTCCTTCAGTCCTCTCTGAGACCTGCACTGAGAGGAATGAAGGTGTAGAATTAGGTGTGTCACAGCCAAGTACTTGTGGGCAATCTGCTTTCGGTACACTGACGTCAGATTGTACCAGGCAAATTTCCCTGCCCCAGCTGCTGCACCGCCAAAAGAAGTTCGCTCCCAGCCATCCACATGCCCAGCGGTTGAATGCTAGCTTGGCAAAATTACTAGGACTTTAACTGCTACCTTTTCAGTTGGTAGACTCTGCCCCCTTCCATGAGTTTGTGGAATGTGCGGTTCCTCAGTGGCAGGTACCCAAACGCCACTTTTTCTCATGGAAGGCGATTCCGGCTCTCTACTGGCATGTAGAAGGCAATGTGGAAGGCAATTGGCCTCGCTGGACAGGGCGGTCAGTGGTAAGGTGCATATTACCGCTGACTGAATGGTCCAGCAGGCATGGACAGGGACGTTACCTAAGTTTCACAGCACATTGGGTGACTCTGCTGGCAGCTGGGAAGGATGCAGGACAAGGTGCAGTAGTGTTGGAGGTTGTTCTGCCACCACGCTGTTGTATATGTTGTAATATGTTCACCGATTTATGTGGGACATTATATTATATGTATGTACACATACAGTCAATATTAACCAGGCCAGAATTGAGTTGACAATGGTCAATTTGTCCAAGCCAACTCAATTTTAATATAACAGCTGAAGACCCTTTGATGTGGGAGTCTTATGCAAGTCTACCTAGGGGTGTGAGGTATGGGCTGTTAACCTAATTGAACATTTCAAAGGGTACATTGTTTAAAGGACCGTACCTCACACCCCTAGGTAGAATATATTTTACAAAATATTTTGTAATGATATAATATATACTGGGTGATATGATGTAGAGTGGGTATGATAATTAATTAGTAAGTACTCTTCCGCAGCAACCCAATTCTTCCAGAGAGATGCACTTTATTGACTTCCAACACAGAACAAAGTCCAAAGTCCACAGGTGACAAAAAATCCGATAGAGTATATAATTCAGCGACCCATTTCCTAGGTCTTTGTGTGCATACACAGACAAGCCTAACTTAAACTATATACTGAATAGTATACATTCACTAGACACTGAATGGCTGAGCAATTTGATTGGCTGTTTCAATTTAGGACTTTTATTTGCTTCAGTCTTTCAAACAGACAACAACCCCCAGCCGTGAACAGCTGTAGTCATAAACCGCCCCAATTTGCACTCCCGCATATCAACATCAACAAGTCCCCTTAAATATGTGTAATTAGATTAGATTAACAGATACCACCTGAACACCCTTTGAACCCTTGGAACACCTACATTCCTAATGTGTATTCTTGCTTATTAATATCAACAAGTCCCCCTGATATATTAGCCCCCCAGGAGGCTAAGGCCGACCCAAAACACTCCTTGATCCCATTGTTACCCCCTCAAGTCTAGTTACCATCAATAAATACTTCTTCTATGGTCCTTTAAACAATGTACCCTTTGAAATGTTCAATTAGGTTAACAGCCCATACCTCACACCCCTAGGTAGACTTGCATAAGATTAACACATCAAAGGGTCTTCAGCTGTTATATTAAAATTGAGTTGGCTTGGAAAAATCAACCATTGTCAACTCAATTCTGGCCTGGTTAATATTGACTGTATGTGTACATACATATAATATAATGTCCCACATAAATCGGTGAACATATTACAACATATACAACACACGCCTCCAAAATGCCACTAATAATGATTATGACACACCTCTCTCCTCCACCCCCTCAACTTCTTCTTCCTCCATGGCCTCTTCCTGTGCTTTGTCCTCGGAACCAGAGGTGCTCCGAAGGCGTTCAAGGGGCTACGCAAGTATGCAGGCCAAAAGATGCCAATGCGGTGCTTGAGCTGGTGTGCTTGGGGGACAGGAGCCACACTGGGGCAGAGGTTCTGTCAGCTCTGCAGGGGCAAGTTCAGAGGTGGTTGATGCCACGCCAAGTTAAGGCAGGAATGGTGGTTTGTGACAATGGCACCAACGTCCTCTCCGATAGGGACAACTGACCCATGTGCCCTGTTTGGCTCACATCCTTAACTTGGTGGTGCTGCGGTTCTTTGGCAGGTACCCGAGCTTACAGGATGTCCTGAGGCAGGCCAGGAAAGTCTGTGTGCATTTCGGCCGGTCATATAATGCCAGTGCTCGGCTGGCAGACCTCCAAAAGGAATTTAACCTGCCCAAGAAGCGCCTAATCAGTGACATGCCCACCAGGTGGAACTCAGCGTTGGCCATGCTGCAGCGGCTGCACATGCAGCAGAGAGAAATCAATGAGTACCTGTGCGACTATGGCACCAGGACAGGGTCAGGGGAGCTTTTTTTTTTCCCCACGCCAGTGGGCCATGATCAGGGATGCATGCACTGTCCTGTCACCATTTGAGGAGGCCACGAGGATGGTGAGCAGTGACAGTGCATGCATCAGTGACACTGTCCCCCTTGTCCACCTGTTGGAGCACACGCTGCGTGGAATAATGGACGGGGCACTTGAGGTAGAACAGAGGCAGGAAGAGGAGGACTTCCTTAGCTCTCAAGGCCCCCTTTATCCAGACAGCATTCCTGCATGCCCGCCGATCACACAGGAAGAGGACGATGAGGAGGACGATTGTGTCAGTATGGAGGTGGAGCCTGGAACTCAGCATCAGCAGCAGTCTTTAAGGGATCAGTCCCAAGAAACACATGGACTAGGGGCAAGATCTGACTTGGACACCTTTCCCACCGAAAATCCTCTGGGTTACTGGGTCTTGAGGATGGATCACTGGCCAGAGCTTGCACAGTATGCAATTGAGCTACTGGCCTGTCCTGCATCCAGCGTTCTTTCGGTGCTGCTGGAGGCTTTGTAACCGATCAAAGGGTGCGTCTGTCCACCGACTCGGTCGATCGACTGACCTTCATAAAAATGAATCAGTCTTGGATCACCACCAGCTACCAAGCACCTGATGCTGATGTAACCGAATAATTTTTTTTTTGAAATGTCAGATCCCTTTAAAGACTGCCTATGCTGATGCTGAGTGACTATCCTGTTATGCTGAGTAATTATCCTCTTCCTCCTCAATGATCATGCTGATAGCTTGTAGGAACATTTTTGGTTCTGGGCGCCGCCACCAGTGCCTAAGGCCCAATTTTTAAGCCCCTGTTTAACAGGGGCATGTAATTACAATTTTTGATGCAATTCTTTGCAGCGGTGCTAGTTCTTGCACTCCAACTAGAGTATCTGTGAGGGGTTGCAGTGTTGTGGCACCAGCACCAGTGACTAAGGCCCAATTTTTCAGCCCCTATTTAACAGGGGCGTGTAACTACAATTTTTGATCGAATATTTCACAGCAGGACCCGTTTCTGCGCCCACCAAGATTAACTGTGAGGACTTACAGTGTTGTGGCACCAGCACCACCACCACCACCAAAGGCCCAATTTTTCAGCCCCTGTTCAACAGGGGCATGTAATTACAATTCCTGATATAATATTTCACAGCAGGGCCCGTTCCAGTGCCCACCAAGAGTAACTGTGAGGACTTACAGTGTTGTGCCACCACCACCACCACCACCAAAGGCCCTATGTTTCTGGCCCTGTTCAACAGGGGCATGTAATTACAATTCTTGATCGAATATTTCACAGCAGGGCCCGTTTCTGCACCCACCAAGATTAACTGTGAGGACTTACAGTGTTGTGGCACCAGCAACACCACCAAAGGCCCACTTTTTCAGCCCCTGTTCAACAGGGGCATGTAAATACAATTCTTGATATAATATTTCACAGCAGGTCCCATTCCAGCGCCCACCAAGAGTAACTGTGAGGACTAATGCTGCGTACACACGAGCAGACTTTAAGGCAGACTTGGTCCGGCGTACTGACGGACAATTTGATCGTGTGTGGGCTCCAGCGGACTTTGTTTGCCCCAAAGTTGGACGGACTTAGATTTGAAACAAGTTTTAAATCTATCCGACGGACTCTTCTTTCTAGCGGACAAACCAGTCGTCTGTGTGCTAGTCCGACAAACTCAAACTGACGCATGCTCTGAAGTAATTACAAGACAGAAGCGCTCGGTCTGGTAAAACTAGCCTTCGTATTGAAGCTAGCACATTCCTTTTCTGTGATCTTTTAATACAGCGCTTTTTTTTTATTTATAATGCGAGAGGAATGAAGTTGTTTTTCTGCTTTATATTCACACAGAGTTCTCACAAAACTACTTTCTTCATGATTTATCCTCATGCCATCACTAAAATGAAATTTGTAAAAAGCCAGATCTCCATAAATAAAAACTTTTAAATTAGATTTTGGACTCATCTTTATTTTTTTATTGATTTCAACACTTATCTATTTTACAATGTGTGCTAAATTATACCCACATTTTTTTATTTATTTTTTTTGTGTGGATTTTCAAGTTACCACAATAACCTTAATATTTTGTGTTGTTTTAATGAACCTTAATGAAGTTGTTGTCCCTTGTTCATTAGACATAGGGGGGTGCATTTTACAAAGGCAAATTCATTTTTCACTACAAGTGCAAATTCTACTTGGAATTGCACAGAAAGAGCATTTTGAAGTGCATTCGCTGTGGATCCGAGGGGCACATGCAAGGAACCCCAAAAAAAACAAAAACTTTTTATTGCACATGATTGTATGTTAAAATCAGCAGAGCTTCATTTCATTTCAGCTCTTCCCCTCAGATTTACAGCGACTGCACTTCCAACAAGTGCACTTGCTGTGCAATTTCTAAAGTGAACTTTTTACTAGTACTTTTCACTTGATATTAGAAATGATTTAGCCTTTTGTCAAAAACACACATAGGGGTTGATTTACTAAAGGAAAAAAGACTGTTCACTTTGCAAAGTGCAGTTGCCCTCTGCAAGAGCAGTTGCTCCAGAGCTTAGTAAATGAGCAGAAGCTCTGCTGACTTCCATCATCCAATCATGTGCAAGCAAAAATGCTGTTTTTCGAATTTTCCTTGCACAGGATTGGGTGCTCTTTGCAAAGTCAAGCCTTACCTCATTTCTGAAGCTCTGGAGCAATTGCACTTGCAGAGGGCAACTGCCCTCTGCAAAGTGCACAGTCTATTTGCTTTTCTTAAATCAACCCCATAGTCTTTTTGACCTGTACCTGCCTGCTCCCAAACAAAATGGTGTTTTTGAATAAAAACAAATAGTCAATAATGTAAGGTAACAAAAAAATCCATTTATTTTGGTAAAAAAAAATTAGGAAGGCAACACTGGAGACACTTTTAGAATCTGTGAAGCCTTTCGTCCCCCAGGACACACATCAAGTTTTAGGACAAGAAAATTGATATCTTGCGACTAGGGAGCACAGGGAGCACCGTCAGACCAGACAGAAACCAGGCAATCACTTTTGACTCTTCCGTGGAGCCTTCCCTGCACGCTTCTCTGCAGCCTTCCCTCCACGCTTCTCTGCAGCCTTCCTCAGAGGTTGTGCCTCTGGTGGTGTACTTGGGGCAGGAGGAGAAGGAGGAGTGGCTTCATCTGCCAGATACGTGGTAGCAGTAAGCTCCCCTCTCAAGCCCTTCTGATATGCCTGAAAAATCAGACCCTCACAGAGGAGGCGTTGGCCCTTTTCCAACTCCAGCAATCTGCTGGCTATATAGGTGCCATACGCCTCCTCTGCATTGGGTGGTGTACTCTGGATTTTGCTTGCTTCCCGTATGAGGGCTAGGGATTCCTGCTCAGTTTGTGTCATTCTCCTGGGCCTTTGGTGGAGAATGTGGAGGGGAGGCACCTGACACTCCGTGCGGCTTCTGCTTGGCCCAGCCACAGCCTCCTCCTCTCTCCCACTGGTCAAGGCCTCCTCCTCTCTCCCACTGGGCAAGGCCTCCTCCTGGCTGAGGTCATCCTGTGTCCAAAAAAGGGACATGTAATTTTGTGTTACGCAATCACACACAATTTTCAGCTCATGACTTGCATATATAATTCTCAACAAATAGTAAAGGCTATCTATTTGACACCACCATTATTTCAGGTGATCAACAATATCTGAAGTAAATAGGCGTGCGCACAGGGTGTGCCAGGTGTGCCTGGGCACACCCTAATTGCCTTGTGTGCTGCATATTCCCCCCTGTTTAGACCACTGATATTTCATCCCCCCAAAAAAAGGTTACACAAGCCCAAAAATTTTGGGAAAAGAAAATTAACAAAATTACACTGTCCACTGCCCTACTGACACCATCAGTACATATACACATGCATTTGGGGTGCACACCCTAATGCAAGAGGCTGCGCACACCTATGCAGAAGTATATTTTTGGCCACTACTGTCTAGTGATATGTCTACATATTAATATTTGTGCTGAAGTCATTTTTTAGGAAGCACTTAAAAAATTAACACGTTAACATCATTAATAACATTTACACAATCACAAATTACACAAAAAAGGATACCCGGCTGAAGCTGGGCGCATCAACTTCATCAATGATGAAAAGGTTCAGTTCTTCCTGGCTGGGGTGGAGGTGGATGGAAGGCTGTAGGGAAGAGTGGAGGGAAGGCTGGAGGGAAGGCTGGAGGGAAGGGTGGGGGGAAGGGTGGGGGGAAGGGTCAAAAGTGATTGCCTGGCTTTGGTCTGGTCATCCAGGAATCGCAGTTTGTGGTAGTACCACAACTTGGGTACATATACTTGGTCAGCTGCTGCACCGGATCTGAGCAACTCCTGGATTTTATTGTGTTCCCGCTTATACATGTTTCGCAAGATACCAATTTTCTTGTCCACAAACTTGAGGTCTGCCTGGGGGACTTGAGTCTTCACAAATTCTAAAAGTGTGCCCAGTGTCTTCCTTACATCCCTATTATAATATAGTGGGTGTTTGACTTCCCACAGGTTTTTCTTTTCCTGATAGAGCTTAATAAATTGGGATAAAAATTCTTCCTCTTTAAAGGGATTCATTGTTTCTGAAAGACAAGACACCAGATCCAAACTAATGTCTGTCACAAATCTCAGGATTTTTTTGGTTTGTAATCTGGGGGACACATACATACACACACACACACACACCAAACACACACACCCCCACTTTAATCTTACCTTCGTTTCTGACGCTCGCTACTTCCGCATGGACATACGTAGGCCATCATAATAGCTTTATATACACTGCGCATGTGTCATGCTCCGCCTGCGTCACCCGCCCCTGACGTTCTTTAGTACGATTTGTCCCCACCCCTTCACTCTTCATTGCGCAGTGGGAGTAGATAGATAAAGATGGCGGAGAGAATCAGTGGAAGTAGCGCGGAGGAAAGCCCGGAGCTACAACCATTCACATCCCGGAGGAGATATAAGGCCATCAACATGGCTTTTGAAGAGATGGTGGAGATGGTGTCCATATTGAGAAGGGAGGACTACGATGGCAAAAAAGGACTGTACACACGACCGAATATGCGTAAGGACAAAATAATGTCCTCAGTTGTCATCGCTCTAGAAGCTAAATTTGGCACTAAACGGTCGAAAGAACAATTGCGGAAGCGGTGGTCTGACATCAAAAGTCGGGAGCCAGAACAATATTGGCGAATAAAGAAGCTGCTTAAAAAAAGTAAGTACTTGTTGTGTTTTCCTATTGAGATACTTAACTTGCATGCTGATCCATATTTTTTGACTTTCTACAGCATCGTTCGTAAAGACCGTTCTTTGTAAAATACATATGATACTTTAGAAAATGACGTTATTTTTTCGCCAAATATGATGGGACAAGGTTGGACATACATTTATGTCTTGATAATTTGTCCAATTCCCACAATTTGTTGATGTGCTGTAGATGTGTTGGAAAATATAATGCTTCTTCAAAAATGATTCAGTGTAATGTAAGGACAGGACACAGCAGCTGTTTACACATCTGGACTCACGAGTAGGGATGAGCTTCATGTTCGAGTCGAACCCATGTTCAACTCGAACATCGGCTGTTCGGTCGTTCGCCGAATTGCGAACGATATGGGCCGTTCGCGCCAAATTCGTGTGGCGCGTCACGGCCCATAATTCACTGCGGCATCGCAGTGCATTGCTTGCTGATGATTGGCCAAGCATGCACTATGACCCGCATGCTTGGCCAATCACAGCGCCGCCTGAACAGAGAGCCGTAATTGGCCAAAGCCAAGGAGGCTTTGGCCAATTGTGGCTCAGGGGATTTAGTACACGCCCCACACTATATAAGGCCGCCTGCACGGCGGCCCTGTGCAGTGTGTTCCGGTGTGCTTAGAGAGAGAGAGAGACAGTGTCATTTTATTTGAGTTAGCTAGATTAGACAGGACAGTCAGTCAGTTAGCTGCACTTAAAGTGTATTGTGTATATATATGCATCCCAGGTGTTGCATATATATATATATACACTGTATTCAGTTTAGCTAGATCCGTTCCTGTTATCCTCTAGACTATTTACATTTAGTGCAGTGCGTCCTGCTCACAGTGTTCAGCTAGATCCGTTCCTGTTATCTTCCTACTGACAGGCAGGCTTGTCTTGTTACAGTATATAAAGCTACCTGAAGAAAATTACTGGTGTTCTTTTGATCCTATTAGTACCACGGTCAGGCAGCTAGACTATTTACATTTAGTACAGTGCGTCCTGCTCACAGTGTTCAGCTAGATCCGTTCCTGTTATCTTCCTACTGACAGGCAGGCTTGTCTTGTTACAGTATATAAAGCTACCTGAAGAAAATTACTGGTGTTCTTTTGATCCTATTAGTACCACGGTCAGGTAGCTAGACTATTTACATTTAGTGCAGTGCGTCCTGCTCACAGTGTTCAGCTAGATCCATTCCTGTTATCTTCCTACTGACAGGCAGGTTTGTCTTGTTACAGTATATAAAGCTACCTGAAGAAAATTACTGGTGTTCTTTTGATCCTATTAGTACCACGGTCAGGCAGCTAGACTATTTACATTTAGTGCAGTGCGTCCTGCTCACAGTGTTCAGCTAGATCCGTTCCTGTTATCTTCCAACTGACAGGCAGGCTTGTCTTGTTACAGTATTTACAGCTACCTAAAGAAAATTACTGGTGTTCTTTTGATCCTATTAGTACCACGGTCAGGCAGCTAGACTATTTACATTTAGTACAGTGCGTCCTGCTCACAGTGTTCAGCTAGATCCGTTCCTGTTATCTTCCTACTGACAGGCAGGCTTGTCTTGTTACAGTATATAAAGCTACCTGAAGAAAATTACTGGTGTTCTTTTGATCCTATTAGTACCACGGTCAGGCAGCTAGACTATTTACATTTAGTGCAGTGCGTCCTGCTCACAGTGTTCAGCTAGATCCGTTCCTGTTATCTTCCTACTGACAGGCAGGCTTGTCTTGTTACAGTATATAAAGCTACCTGAAGAAAATTACTGGTGTTCTTTTGATCCTATTAGTACCACGGTCAGGCAGCTAGACTATTTACAGTTAGTGCAGTGCGTCCTGCTCACAGTGTTCAGCTAAACCTACAAGTTAGTGGGGTGCGTCCACCTCACAATATTCAGCTAAAGCTACCTGTAGAAGGTTGGTGGTGTTCTCATACTACAGGCAGGCAGTTGATTTTGCTAGCTGCAGTATATATATATATTTATATATATCCCAGCTTAGTGCAGCTACAGGCCATTAATATATCTGGAAGGCCAAGAAGGAGAGGCAGACAGTCACAAGCCAATAAGAGAGGGCAAGCAGGCTCTGTGTCTAGTGCTGGTCGTGGAGACGGTGCATCCTCATCAGCACGTGGCCATGGGACACGCTTGGCCTTTTTTTCGGCAGCTGGCCGTGTTGAGCCGCAACATGCGGAAGACTTGGTCGAGTGGATGACCAAGCCATCCTCATCCTCCTCATCCTCTCTCACCCATGCCCAGGGTGCTTTGTCTGGCAAAGCAGCGGCCTCTTCCCTCGGCTCAATGTCATCAGTGACTCCTTCCCTAGCTCCACCATGTCCTCCTGAGGAGTTCCTCGAACTGTTTGACCACAGTGTTGGGTACATGTTCCAGGAGGATGCCCAGCGTTTGGAAGGCTCTGATGATGATACTGAGCTCGATGAAGGCAGTAACATGAGCACGGACAGAGGGGGTGCCCAAGAAGGACAACAATCTGGCAGTCATGCTCCCCCTGCTGCAGCATACTGCCAGGTTTGCTCCAGTGATGAGGAGGAAGGGGATGATGAGGTCACTGACTCAACGTGGGTGCCTGATAGGAGAGAGGAGAAGGAGGAGGAGGCGGCACATCACCAATGAGGCAGGATGCCCTCCAGGGGCCTGCCTAAGGGCAGCACATTGACTGCATCACATGTGCAGGGCGCTGCAGTCTCTGCGCGTTATTCAAAAAGTTCTTTGGTGTGTGCCTTTTTTGAGACGAGTGCATCAGATCGCACTGCTGCTATTTGCAACATATGTCTCAAGCGTATTTCACGTGGCCAAAACATCTCCCGCTTGGGTACCACATGCTTGACCAGACATATGTTGACCTGCCATGCAGTTCGTTGGCAAGCGCATCTAAAAGACCCACACCAAAGAACAAAGAGGACCTCTCCTTGCTCCTCATCAGCTGAGATTTCCAACCCCACTAGACTTTCAGTCCTCTCTGAGACCTGCACTGAGAGGAATGAAGGTGTAGAATTAGGTGTGTCACAGCCAAGTACTTGTGGGCAATCTGCTTTTGGTACACCGACGTCAGATTGTACCAGGCAAATTTCCCTGCCCCAGCTGCTGCACCGCTGAAAGAAGTTTGCTCCCAGCCATCCACATGCCCAGCGGTTGAATGCTAGCTTGGCAAAATTGCTAGCACTTCAACTGCTGCCTTTTCAGTTGGTAGATTCTGCCCCCTTCCGTGAGTTTGTGGAATGTGCGGTTCTTCAGTGGCAGGTACCCAAACGCCACTTTTTCTCACGGAAGGCGATTCTGGCTCTCTACCGACATGTGGAAGGCAATGTCCATGCCTCGCTGGACAGGGCGGTCAGCGGTAAGGTGCATATTACCGCTGACTCATGGTCCAGCAGGCATGGACAGGGACGTTACCTAAGTTTCACAGCGCATTGGGTGAATCTGCTGGCAGCTGGGAAGGATGCAGGACAAGGTGCAGTAGTGTTGGAGGTTGTTCCGCCACCACGCCTCCAAAATGCTAATGATTGTGACACACCTCTCTCCTCCACCCCCTACTCTTCTTCTTCCTCCATGGCCTCTTCCTCGGAACCAGCGGTGCTCCGTAGTCGTTCAAGGGGCTACGCAAGTACGCAGGCCAAAAGATGCCATGCGGTGCTTGAGCTGGTGTGCTTGGGGGACAGGAGCCACACTGGGGCAGAGGTTCTGTCAGCTCTGCAGGGGCAGGTTCAGAGGTGGTTGACGCCACGCCAACTTAAGGCAAGAATGGTGGTTTGCGACAATGGCACCAACCTCCTCTCTGCCCTCCGACAGGGACAAATGACCCATGTGCCCTGTTTGGCTCACGTCCTTAACTTGGTGGTGCAGCGGTTCTTGGGCAGGTACCCAGGCTTACAGGATGTCCTGAGGCAGGCCAGGAAAGTCTGTGTGCATTTCCGCCGGTCATATAATGCCAGTGCTCGGCTGACGGACCTCCAAAAGGAGTTTAACCTGCCCAAGAACCGCCTAATCTGTGACATGCCCACCAGGTGGAACTCAACGTTGGCCATGCTGCAGCGGCTGCACACGCAGCAGAGGGCCATCAATGAGTACCTGTGCGACTATGGCACCAGGACAGGGTCAGGGGAGCTTGTTGTTTTTTGCCCACGCCAGTGGGCCATGATCAGGGATGCATGCACTGTCCTGTCACCATTTGAGAGGCCACGAGGATGGTGAGCAGTGACAGTGCATGCATCAGTGACACTGTCCCCCTTGTCCACCTGTTAGAGCACACGCTGCGTGGAATAATGGACAGGGCACTTGAGGCAGAACAAAGGCAGGAAGAGGAGGACTTCCTTAGCTCTCAAGGCCCCCTTTATCCAGACAGTGTTCCTGCGTGCCCGCCGATCACACAGGAAGAGGAGGAGGAGGAGGAGGAGGAAGATTGTGTCAGTATGGAGGTGGAGCCTGGCACTCAGCATCAGCAGCAGTCTTTAAGGGATCAGTCCCAAGAAACACATGGACTTGTACGTGGCTGGGAGGAGGTGGCTGCGGACCATGTCATCCTTAGTGACCCAGAGGACTCCGGACCGAATGCCTCAGCAAACCTACGCTGCATGGCCTCCCTGATCCTGCAAAGCCTGCGTAAAGATCCTCGTATTCGTGGTATCAAGGAGAAGGACCAATACTGGCTGGCAACCCTCCTTGATCCACGTTACAAGGGTAAGGTTGCGGACCTTATCTTGCCATCGCAGAGGGAGCAGAGGATGAAACATCTTCGGGAGGCCTTGCAGAAAGGTCTGTGCAACGCGTTCCCAGAGACTGGGAGGTTACAAACTCCTGTTTCTGGACAACGTGTTGCTGAGGCTTCGGTCAGTCAAAGAAGGAGCGGTGGAGAAGGTGGCCGTCTGACCGATGCGTTCAGACAATTTTTTTGGTCCGCAGCCAAAAGGTATGATCGGTTCCAGCAACCATCGCCAGCGTCTGTTTTACATGGTGCAGGAATACCTAGGGGCAAGATCAGACTTGGACACCTTTCCCACCGAAAATCCTCTGGGTTACTGGGTCTTGAGGATGGATCACTGGCCAGAGCTTGCACAGTATGCAATTGAGCTACTGGCCTGTCCTGCATCCAGCGTTCTTTCGGAACGCACATTCAGTGCTGCTGGAGGCGTGGTAACCGATCACAGGGTGCGTCTGTCCACCGACTCGGTCGATCGACTGACCTTCATAAAAATGAATCAGTCTTGGATCACCACCAGCTACCAAGCACCTGATGCTGATGTAACCGAATAATTTTTTTTGAAATCTCAGATCCCTTCAAAGACTGCCTATGCTGATGCTGAGTGACTATCCCTGAGTAATTATCCTCTTCCTCCTCAATCATCACACTGATAGCTTGTAAGAACATTTTTGGTTCTGGGCACCACCACCAGTGCCTAAGGCACAATTTTTCAGCCCCTGTTTAACAGGGGCGTGTAATTACAATTTTTGATGTAATACTTTGCAGCAGGGCTCGTTCCTGCATTCCAACTAGAGTGTCTGTGAGGGGTTGCAGTGTTGTGGCACCAGCACCAGTGCCCAAGGCCCAATTTTTCTGCTCCTGTCTAACAGGGGCGTGTAATTACAATTTTTGATGCAATACTTTGCAGCAGGGCTCGTTCCTGCATTCCAACTAGAGTGTCTGTGAGGGGTTGCAGTGTTGTGGCACCAGCACCAGTGCCCAAGGCCCAATTTTTCTGCTCCTGTCTAACAGGGGCGTGTAATTACAATTTTTGATGCAATACTTTGCAGCAGGGCTCGTTCCTGCGTTCCAACTAGAGTGTCTGTGAGGGGTTGCAGTGTTGTGGCACCAGCACCAGTGCCTAAGGCCCAATTTTTCAGCCCTTGTTTAACAGGGGTGTGTAATTACAATTTTTGATGCAATACTTTGCAGCAGAACTCGTTCCTGCGTTCCAACTAGAATGTCTGTGAGGGGTTGCAGTGTTGTGGCACCAGCACCAGTGCCTAAGGCCCAATTTTTCTGCCCCTGTCTAACAGGGGCGTGTAATTACAATTTTTGATGCAATACTTTGCAGCAGGGCTCGTTCCTGCGTTCCAACTAGAGTGTCTGTGAGGGGTTGCAGTGTTGTGGCACCAGCACCAGTGCCTAAGGCCCAATTTTTCTGCCCCTGTCTAACAGGGGCGTGTAATTACAATTTTTGATGCAATACTTTGCAGCAGGGCTCGTTCCTACGTTCCAACTAGAGTGTCTGTAAGGGGTTGCAGTGTTGTGGCACCAGCACCAGTGCCTAAGGCCTAATTTTTCAGCTCCTGTTCAACAGGGGCATGTAATTACAATTCTTGATCTAATATTTCACAGCAGGGCCCTGTGAGGGCTTACAGTGTTGTGGCCACAGCAACACCTAAGGCCCAAATTTCTGCTGAGTATATAGGGCAGGACCCTACTTTCAAACATCTAACTTACAAACGACTCCTACTTGCAAACGGAAGGAGACAACAGGAAGTGAGATGAAATCTACCCCTAGGAAGGGAAATTCTCTCCTGTAAGAGTTAATATGGGAAAAAAATTCTCCTTTCCACTGATGCTTTCCAATCCTTGTTCCACAAAAAAACCCAAATTTTCAAAAAACATTTTTCATTGGGACAAAAAGTGAGGTGAAATCTTCTGAAGAGGAGGAAAGACAGCAAAACAAATGTCACAGGGGTGATAACCCTTCCCTATGTTTTCCAAAAAGCTTAAAAAAGATTTTTTGGCTGGAGCTAAACACGTTAAAAATGTACCCGTTCAAAATTACAAACAGATTCTACTTAACAACAAACCTACAGTCCCTGTCTTGTTTGCACCGACTGTATACTGCTGTTCAGAGTATATAGGGCCTGGTGGCCCCACACCTTTCCTTATTTTAATTTGGGTGCGGGGTTCCCCTTAATATCCATACAAGACCCAAAGGGCCTGGTAATGGACTGGGGGTACCCATGCCGTTTGTCTCACTGATTTTCATCCATATTGCCATGACCCGACATTACATTAAACCCGCAAGCAGTTTTAAATGAGATTTTTTCCTTTAAAAATGACATTTGGTGCAGGGACTGTTCTAAACACGGGAAACACGCGTCACTTTACAGGCATACTATAGACACCCCCCAGGTACGATATTTAAAGGAATATTTCACTTTTTTTTTTTTTTACTTTAAGCATCATTAAAATCACTGCTCCCGAAAAAACGGCCGTTTTTAAAAGTTTTTTTTGCATTGATACATGTCCCCTGGGATAGGACCCGGGTCCCCAAACCCTTTTTAGGACAATACCATGCAAATTAGCCTTTAAAATGAGCACTTTTGATTTTGAACGTTCAAGTCCCATAGACGTCAATGGGGTTCTAACGTTCGTGCGAACTTTCGGTCCGTTCGCAGGTTCTGGTGCGAACCGAACCGGGGGGTGTTCGGCTCATCCCTACTCACGAGCACTATAGTGTACTATGTGACCATAAATAAATTTTAGAGGGGTAATACACATAGGAGATCATTGAGGTGTCTGCATCTGTGAAACTTGCCAGAAAATGTGCATTGTTTATAATTGTTGTTCAGAGGGAATGTTCATCCTGTCTTCTAAATTTTTGATGACAAAAAAAGGCAATTGGCCACAACTCCTAACCAACGTTTCAGATTATTTGATAAAATCTAAAATATCACTGTGTTTTAACTATACCTTTTGTTCAATTATCATAGGGGAGAAAAGACTCAGACAACAGTCCAAGGATCCCAGGACCCCCCCAAGTCACCAGCCTGAGGCAGAAGATACCCCAAGTCCCAGCCCAAGACCACGCCCACCCGACGACCTGGAGGAAGGAGAGGTGGAGGAAGTGTGCGAGGTTTCAAGCCCACCAAGTGAGTGACTGACACCCCAGCTTAAAGCGGAGCGCCACCGAAATTTTTTTTTTTAAAAGTCAGCAGCTACAAATACTGCAGCTGCTGACTTTTAAAACATGGACACTTACCTGTCCAGGGCGCCCGCGATGTCGGCACCCGAGGCCGAAGCGTCTCTCCGTCCTCGGGTGCTGCCGCCTCCATCTTTGGTAAGGGAATCAGGAAGTGAAGCCGTGCGGCTTCACTTCCCGGTTCCCTACTGCGCATGCGCGAGTCGCGCAGCGCAATACGGATGGTCCCTGCTGCCTCTGGGACCCGTGTGTTTCCCAGCAGGCAGCGGGGAGGGAGCAGGAAGTGGCGTAAATACCCGCAGATTCTGCGGGTATCTATGCCGGAAGTGGGTACAGATACCTGTAATATACAGGTATCTGTACCCCCCTCCCCCCTGAAAGGTGCCAACTGTGTCACCGGAGGGGGGGAGGAATCTAATGAGTGGAAGTTCCACTTTTGGGTGGAACTCCACTTTAAGGTAATGTATTTTGGCGTGCATATTGTAACCCTTGTTTTTATTCACTCATTTTAGGTGAGTTTCTGGTTGTGGAAGGCCAAGCGGCAGAGCCATTCAGCACAGACAGTGCCCAAAGACTGATTGGCCAGATAATGCTGTGGAATGGCCAAATAGATAAAATGCGTGACCAAATTCACAGCATGCAACTTCGCCTGGACTCCATGCAACAGGAAATGAAGAACATGATTGATGTTTTGGGCAGAATATAATAACGTTTTGCCTAAAAACATCAATCATGTTCTTCATTTCCTTGTGAAGTTTGTTTTTTCTAGAAAATTGTTTTAAATTTTTTTGTGATACCCAAATTTTCATTATGATGCGCACGGTGTGTCATCATGTGCTATCTTCCATCATGGGTTATCAATGTACTTGTTTTGTGTTTGCAACCCCTTCATCCTCAAAATAATTTTGTGGTGATAGGAACAAAAAGGGATTGCACACACAAAACACGTACATTGCTCACCCATGATGAGAGATAGCACATGTTGACTTGACCCTTTTGTAATGCTCAATTTTGAGCATATTCAAAATGAACGATTTCCAAGGGTGACATCACATGCACCGTTCTTTAAATGTTGAACTTTGTAGGTTCTTTAATGTTTTGGTATGTTTTTAAAAACACCGTTGTGAATGTAAATATTTTTATCAAGGTCTATTTTAGCAAAAATATGCCTTTAATAATGTTAAAAAAATATATATTTTTACACCAAAAAAAATCTGAAAAAAAAAAAAATGTACCTTTCAATGTGCACACAGTAAAAAGTTTTTACTAATACAATGTGTGTGGCTGATTATTTCAGTAAAATAATTTTCTTTTTTTTTGGGTGCTTACAGTGACAAAGGGCCTGATTAATTAAAGGTAAATGCACTTGCCACTACTACAAGTGCACTAGGAGACAGACAAAACTAAATGCAAACAAGAATAAAAACAAGATATTTTTGATCAATTATTTTTATTGTATTTTTTGGTAAAATTAAAGCTGTTGCTGAATAGCAATGGCCCCCGACCATTGAAATAATTAACATAACGCTCACGCACTTGACGTGCGGTTCGGGGGGCCAAGCCAATACGGCCAATTTTTAGGCCTGTCATTGTTGTATCTTGTTCCAGTCCGACCTCAGGCCCAACAGAAGAAATATATGTAGCTGAATGTCTCCTTAAAAAGTTATGTAGGATGCCGCAAGCAAGTATGACGTAATTTAGTTTATAGTCTGCCAGATTTATTGCTGAAAGGAACAAACGGAACCGCCTGGCCAGAATCCCAAAGGCACAACTCTTCTTGCTCTGGCCAGCCGGTAATTAAATACCCTCCTCTCAGGGGTGAGTGTCCTTTGGGGGAACGGCCTCATCAAGTGCTCACCGAGAGCAAACGCTTCATCAGCGATAAAAACTGAGGGGAGTCCATCAACATTCTAACGGGTTCTAACGTTCGTGCGAATTTTCGGTCCGTTCGCAGGTTCTGGTGCGAACCGAACCGGGGGGTGTACGGCTCATCCCTACTTACTACATAGAAACATTTGTTTAAATATTATTTTCTTTAGTGCTGACCATAAAAAAGACAATTCAGTATGTAAAAAAATACATTTCTTTTAATTTCCTTAGTCTATCCTCATAATCATGGTCCTTCCTACTCCTTATTAGTTATTTAGTTTGTTAATTTATTTATTTATTTTCAAATCCAAAACGATGTCAGTGCTGATGTGATCATTACATGGCTTTATTTATCAGAAAATCTCTGCTGATAGATGGCATTGTATTTATTCACTAAAAGTGCACCTAGAAAGAGATACAATCCTTCTAAGCTTTTTTTAAAAATTTTTGTAATATTATTATTATTATTATTAATAACGATTTATATAGCGCCAACAGTTTACGCAGCGCTTTACAATGTAGAGGGGGTGAACACAATTACAGTAGAATACAGAATTAATATTTACATGAAAATATTAAAGGTGCTTCTCTAACCTACATGAGTCATTTATAGCTGTTTTTTTCTCAACCCCCACCAAAATAAAGAAATAAATAAAATAAAAAACAACCTTAAAGGGTTTGTAACATCTAAAGTCATTCCTTGCATTAAGGTTAAAAATGTTTAAGTTTCAGCACCCACCCTCAGCCCCCTTTACTTACCTTAGCCCTCATTCGATCCAGCACTGTGCACGTCTCCAGATCTTTTCCCCCCTCACTTCCGGGTCTCCCTGGCTTTGCTGGGGCACCGGGAGTCCTTGGCTCCCACTGCTATCAATCAAAGCCAGTGACAACAAAGTGGGGGGCGGGGCCAAGTCCCTCTGTCTGTGTCAAGGGACTCAGGTGAGATCAAACACGAGTGCCCCCATGGGAAGCGGCTTCTCATGGGGGGCACTGACCAGAGAGGAGGGACCAGGAGCGCCGGCGGGGGGACCCGGAAAGAGGAGGTTCCCACCCCCGCTCTGTGTGATTCCATTGCACAGAGTAGTTAAGTATAGACGTGTTTGTTATCTAAGGCTGGGTTCACACCTCCGACGCATGTGGCTTGCAGCAGGGGGTCCGGTGTGTCCCTGTTCTCTGTTTCAGAGATGAATCAGGGCTGAATTTTTGCCAGAATTTGGCCATGAAACGGAGCCAAAGACGCACAGCGTCAGCTCTGTTCCTATGTGAAGGAGGGCTCTCCTCACTGATGTATCTTCAGCTTCCCCCCCTTTTTTTTGATAGCTCTACAAGCTTTATAAATTCTGGACTTTAAAGGTCTGCAGATAAACAGGTACAACTTGTGTAGGAGGATTTGTTTCATCTCTGTTTATCACCTGAGACCAGTCCCTTCACTGGGTATATGGAAGGGTTTACAACCACTTTAATACTTTATATAGGGGGACTCCCCTACAGCACTGGAGCTCTGGGCCCAGTTATCATTCAGTAGATTGACCAATTGAAGCTTGTATGTTTGTGTTGGCTTCCTCCCGTGTCTCGGTTTGCCACTCACCATCCAGATATACATACAGATAGAATAAATGACTTGTGACAAAGCTGACCATACCAGGTTCTCTATTGACGTGTATTATTGTAGTGGATACAACAGGTCAACTTATGCCTCGTTTCCACTGAGCGGATCGGTTCGGTTCGGTATGGTACGCTATTTTGGGTGTTTCCATTATGAAAGAAGCCCATACAACTGAACCGTACCGCTCCATTCAGGGTCCTGCTTCAGATGTGGGGCCATAGAAAATGGAACGGTTCGGTCAGCATTCCACTGATTGGCTGACAGAAAACCCTCTGCTGTGCTATGCTGAGGTATTTTTTCTAAACCCTGTATGGCCCCTTGTGGTCCCACTTGCAGTGGAAACGCTCACCAGAATAGACCGGACAATTCTAGGCCATTCAAACTGTACCGACCCGAACCGATCCGCTCAGTGGAAATGAGGCATATGTCAAACATGGATAGAAATTGTTTTACATTAATTGCACAGCATTGTGTGATTATCAACATTTAGAGAATAAATAATGTATTCCCATAATTTATCATTTCTAACAATTTTTTCTTCCAGAGCTCTTCTCTCCTCCAGAAATAAAAGTGACCCCATCCAGGGTAATAGGAAATGAGATGACGGTGAGATGTGACACCAGACTGGATCCACTCAGAGGCGGCACAGAGCTGTACTTTGCCTTCTACAGAGATGGACGGACTGTGCAGGGATACAATGTATCTGATACATACAGAGTGCTGTCATCTCAGCTGGAGGATTCTGGGAATTATACCTGTGAAGTGAGGACGACATCTGACACTGTGAAGAAGATGAGTTATGGGCTCTATATACAGATATATGGTGAGGATGTAAACCTAAAAGAATGGCTTTGTTCCTATGATACTTTAGCCTTATATACACTTTTCATTTCTTTATTCTCTGACAGTCACATGATGAGGAAATAGAACTCATACTGACCAATCGTTGTCATCCTTTCCTCTTCCAGAGATCTCCGCTCCAGAAATAAAAGTGACCCCGTCCAGGGTAATAGAAGGAGATGAGATGACGGTGAGATGTGACACCAGACTGGATCTGCTCAGAGGCGGCACAGAGCTGCACTTTGCCTTCTACAGAAATGGATGGACTGTGCGGGGATACAATGTATCTGATACATACAGAGTGCGGTCATCTCAGCTGGAGGATTCTGGGAATTATACCTGTGAAGTGAGGACGAGGTCTGACACTATGAGGAAGATGAGTGATGGGCTCTATATACAGATATGTGGTGAGGATATGATATGAAGTCAGTATTAGTTATGTCCAATTGTAGATTACTTTTAGACATTCGTACTGTTTTGGGCGCAATATCCAGATATATAATAGGCATGTAGGCAGGTGCCAATTGTTTTTGTAGCCCCCTGGTTGTAGGCAGGGTTGCTAACAAATTTAGTTTGCTAGGTAGTAACTAGGGATGAGCCGAACACCCCCCCCCCCCCCCAGTTAGGTTCGCAGGAGAACATGCGAACATGCAAAAAGTTTGTTCGAACACGCGATCAACGTTAAAGTCTATGGGACACGAACGTAAAAAATCAAATGTGCTAATTTTAAAAGGCTTATATGCAAGTTATTGCCATAAAAACGTGTTTTCGGGAGCAGTGATTTTAATAATGCTTAAAGTGAAACAATAAAAATGAAATATTCCTTTAAATATCCTGGGGGGTGTCTATAGTATGCCCGTAAAGTGGTGCAGTTTTCCTGTGTTTAGAACAGTACCACAGCAAAATGACATTTCTAAAGGAAAAAAAGTATTTTAACACTGCGGCTGTAATATATTGTCGGGTCCCGGCAATATAGATGAAAATCACTGAGAAAAATGGCATGGGTCCCCCCCCCCCCCCCCAGCCCATTACCAATCTCTTAGGGTCTGGTATGGATATTAAGCGGAACCCCGCACCCAAATGTAAAAAAAACGGCGTGGGGGGCCCCCAGGCACTATATACTCTGAACAGAAGTATATATACACTATACGGCCTGCCCTAATCACTCTGCAGAAAATTGGGCCTTAGGTGTTGGTGGTACCAGAACACTGTAAGCCCTCACAGTTACTCTTGGTGGGCGCAGGAACGGGCCCTGCTGTGAAATATTAGATCAAAAATTGTAATTACAATACAATGCAGCCATAGTGCAGTTGGAAAAAGTGAAGTAGGTGTGGCGCTGTAAATTTGATTCATAAAATGCTAGCCTAACTGAAAATTAAATAATATTGATGATGAAATCTAATTCCTTAGTGTATTTTAAAATTAATTACAGTGACTCAATTGAGTGAATTGCTGAAATGAAAGTGGTAATCTCTTGTACCAGGTGTGTTCTCATACATCTGTGATTAAATGTAAACAACTAATATTGTGATATATAAATGTAAAACATAAACTGATCCAAACATACTTGATATATAATCATATGCAAATGAATATATATAAGAAAAGTATAAGAATGGTGAACATAAGTCCCAAATGAATATATATGAATAAAAAATAATAAAAATCAAATAAAAAACTTTAGTCCCGTTAAATCGAATAATTGGTGTTCAATAAAGTGCTTAGTGCTGGTGAAAAAATAGCGCTGATCTAATTCCCTCTTCAGAAGGTGCTCACAGCATATGCGACTTATCTGTGCTCCTATTGTGGCTGCACTCACCAGAATTTTCTTCCCCGCCTGGGGTATGAGGTATTCACAGTATTTGCCACTGTATAGCACCCTAAAGGCTGGCCAGTCCGAGATGTTTTGGTAATGCTCCACTCATATACCATGTAAAGGAGAGAAGGACCCCAATAGCGTAATACTATTAAAACTTTTTATTTCAATTAAAAAAATGTGGAAATGTACTCACATTTTAGCATAAAACAATAAGGCATGTAATGCTGACACTAACGCAGACAACCGGAAGTGATGCAAGAACGTATGTTGACTCTGCCCTCCATAGTGCAGTTGCTACTACTTTTCTGGTGGTGTACAGAGTACACAATACAGTGCAGCCGTAGTGCAGTTGCTACTACTTTTCTGATGGTGTACACAGTACACAATACAGTGTAGTGCGGTGTTGCAAAACAAAATATACATCATGTCCGGAAGGTCACCAAGGAGAGGCAGACGCTCAAAGGCCACTAAAAGAGGGGGCACGCTTGTCCTTTTTATCTGCTGCTGGCCGTGTTATTGAGCCAGAACATGCAGAAGAGTTGGTGGAGTGAATAACAAAGCCATCCTTATCATTCTCTGTCACCCAGGCTCACAGTAGTTTGTCTTCTAATGCAGCTGCCAAAGCAGCCTATTCCATCGGCTCCATGTCAACAGTCACTCATTCCATAGCCCCATCATTATGCACAAAGGAGTCCCCAGAATTATTCAACCACAGTGTTGGGTACATTCTGCTGGAGGATGCGCAGCAGTTTGAAGGCTCCAATGATGGTTCCCAGGTTGAGGAAGGGAGTAACGTGAGCCTAGAGAGAGGGGATGCCCGAGAAGGACAATAAACTGGCAGCCATGTTCCCCCAGCTGCAGCATACTGCCAAGTTTGCTCCAGTGACAAGGAGGGGGGGGGTGATGAGGTCACGGACTGTACTTAAGTGCCTGAGAGAAAAGAGGAGGAGGAGGAGGGGCACAAATCCAATGAGGCTGGATGTCCTCTAGGGGGCAGCTTAACCTCCCTGGTGGTTTTTCCGAGTGTGGCTCGGGGTTAAATTTCAGTACCATTAGCGGTAACCCTGAGCCACACTCTGGATTGCATTGCAGGATCCTGGTGTGGCATACTTACCTTGTCCCCAGGATCCTGTGATGTCCCCTTGATGTCTCCGTGGGCTCTGTCCTTCGCCCGAAGCCTCTGTGTGCAGGGCTCCGTTCCCTGTGAGTGTCGCGGCAAATTCAAAAAATGTAAAAATCATAATACATACAGTATACTGTAATCTTACAGATTACATTACTGTATGAAATTATTTCACATCTCTTTTGTCCCTAGTGCTTTGTCCAATGCCCTGCATGCAGTTTTTTATATTATAAATACTGTTTTCTGCCTGGAAACTGGAGATTGTCCATAGCAACCAAAAAGTGTCCCTTTACGTCAAAAGTGGTTTTAGACCAGCTAGAAAACAGCAAAAGTAAATTAGAACACTTGCAGAATTGAGCGATAGTGAATCGTGGGGAAATTCATTGTTTTATTATTATATTATTATTTTTTATAATTATTTATATTTATTTATTATATTATAATTTATGGTTTTGTGTTTCAAACTTATCATACCCGGGATATCTACTAGACTCTTGTTTGGACAGATTTAAGTGTGTTATTGCTAAGAATTACAGGCCTACAATATAAAATGCCAAATTTCTAAGCAAAATAATTGTACCGCTTTCAGCACCTAAAACCCAACATAATCATACCACCAGGGGGGTTAAGGGCAGCCACCCTTCTGCATCACACCGCAGAGCTCCAGAGGTGCAGGGCACTGCTGACTCCCCGCTGATTTTGAAAAGTTCCTTGGTGTGGGCCTTTTTTGACACGTGTGCAGCAGATCGCACCATTGCTGTTTGCAACCTATGTCTGAAGCAGATTAAGCGTGGCCAGAACAGCAGCCGCTTGGGCACCACATGCTTGAACAGACATATGATGACCTGCCATGCAGTCCGTTGGCAGCAGCACTTGAAAGACCCACATCAAAGAAAGAGGCGGACTTCTCCTTGCTCCTCATCTGGGATCTCCAACCCCACTATACCTCCAGCCCTCTCAAAAACCTGCACTGGAATGGAATGAAGGTATAGCAATAGGTGTCCCATATACTTGCAGCCAATCTGCTATCAGTACACCACCCTCTGATTTTAGCAGGCAAATTTCCCTACCCCAGTTGCTAAACCGTAAAAAGAAATTTGGTCCCAATCATCCACATGCTCAGCGTCTGAATGCTAGCTTGGCCAAATTGCTAGCCTTGCAACTGCTGCCTTTTCAGCTGGTTGACTCTGCCCCATTCGTGAATTTTTGGAATGTGCTGTACCTCAGTGGCAGGTTCCAAAACACCATTTCTTTTCACGGAAGGCCATTCCAGCTCTGTACCGGCATGTGGAAGGCAATGTTTTGGCCTCGTTGGACAGGGGCGGTCAGCAGTAAGGTGCTTATTATCGCTGACTCATGGTCTAGCAGGCATGGGCAGGGACGTTACCTTTCCTTCACGGCACACTGGGTAGCTCTGCTGGCAGCTGGGAAGGATGCAGGACAGGGTTCAGTATTGTTGGAGCTTGTTCCACCACCACGCCTAAAAAATGCTAGTGGGGATTCTGCCACAGCTCTCTCCTCCACCCCCTCCTCTTCTTCTTCCTCTATGGCCTCTTCTGCAGATTTTTCCTTTGAACCAGCGGTGCTCCGTAATCGTTCAAGGGCCTACGCAAGCACTCAGGCAAAAAGATGCCATGCGATGCTTGAGTTGGTCTGCTTAGGGGACAGGAGCCAAACTGGGGCAGAGATTCTGTCAGCTCTGCAGGGGTAGGCTCAGAGGTGGTTGACACCATGCCAGCTTCAGCCAGGAATGGTTGTATGCAACAATTTCACCAACCTTTTCACCAACCTTCTCTTCACCCTCCAACAGGGACACTTGACCCATGTCCATGCTTGTCACATGTCCTGACTCCAGCGGTTCTTGAGCAGGTACCCAGGCTTACAGGATCTCCTGAGGCAGGCCAGAAAATTCTGTGGTCATTTCCGCCAGTCATACAATGCCAGTGCTAGGCTGGCTGACATTCAAAGGGAATGCAACCTGCTCACCAACCACCTCATGTGTGACATGCCCAGCAACGAAATTGCATGCATCAGTGATACTGTCCCTCTTGTCTTCCTGTTGGAGCACACGCTTCATGGAATAATGGACAGGGCACTTGAGACAGAACAGTGGGAGGAGGACTTCCTTACCTCTCAAGGCCCCCTTTATCCAGATAGTATTCCTGTGGGCCCGCCAAACACACAGGAAGAAGAGGAGGAGGAGGATTGTGTCAGCATGGACGTGGAGGATAACACTCAGCAGCAGTCTTCAAGGGATGGTTTTCAGTCCCCGGAAACCCAAGGAGTTGTATGTGGCTGGGAGGAGGTTGTTACGGATAATGTGATCCTTAGTGACCCAGCGGATTCAGAATCGAATGCCTCTGCAAACTTACGCTGCATGGCGTCCCTGATTCTGCAAAGTCTGTGAAAGGACCCTAGAATTTGTGGTATCAAGGAGAGGAATCATTACTGGCTGGCAACCCTTCTTGATCCATGTTACAAGGGTAAGGTTGCAGAACTCATTCTGCCTTCTTCAGGAGGTCTTGAAGAAAGATTTGTGCAACGCATTTCCACACCCTGTGAGGTTACAATTTGCTGGTGCTGGACAACATGTTTCTGAGGCTTCGTTCAGTCAAAGGAAGAGAGGTGGAGAAGGTGGCCGGCTAACCGATGCCTTTAGACAATTTTTTTCCTCAGAACCAAGGTCTGATTGGTTCAAGCAACCATCGCCAGCTTCTACATTACATGGTGCAGGAATATCTAAGGGCAAGAGCAGACTTGGAGACCTTTCCAACAGAGCATCCACTGGGTTACTGGGTCTTGAGGATGGACTACTGGCCAGAACTTGCTCAATATGCAATTGAGATACTGGCCTGTCCTGCATCCAGCGTTCTTTCTGAATGCATATTCAGTGTTGCTGCAGGGTTTGTAACGGATCATAGAGTGTGCCTGTCCACAGACTCCGTTGATAGGCTCACATTCATAAAAATTAATCAGTCTTGGATCAGCAGCTATCAAGCACCTGATGCTGATGTAACTGATTGATTTTTATATGGATGTGGGATTCCTTGAAGACTGCCTATGCTGAGTGACTATCCAATTACCCCTCAATCTTGATGATGCTAGCTTCCAACAATATTTTTGGTTTAGGGCACCACCACCATTGCCTAAGGCCCAATTTTTCTGTCCCTGTTTAACAGGGGCATGTAATTACAATTTTTGATCTAATATTTCAAAGCAGGGCCCATTCCTGCTCCCAACAAGAGTATCTGTGAGAGGTTACAGTGTTGTGGCACCATCATCACCAAAGGCTCAATTTTTCTCCCCCTGCCCCAGCAGCAGAAAAAAAAGGACAAGTGTGCCCCACGGCCATCTGCAGAGGATGCACCATGTTCACGACCGGCACTGTTGACTGTAGACACAGAGGCTGCTTGCCCTCTTTTAGTGGCCTGTGAGCGTCTGTCTCTCCTTGGTGGCCTTCTGGACATGATGTATATTTTGTTTTGCAACACCACACTACACTGTATTGTGTACTGTGTACACCACCAGAAAAGTAGTAGCAACTGCACTACGGCTGCACTGTATTGTGTACTGTGTACACCACCAGAAGTGTAGTAGCAACTGCAATATGGCTGCACTGCATTGTGTACTGTGTACACCACCAGAAAAGTAGTAGCAACTGCACTACGGCTGCACTGTATTGTGTAATGTGTACACCACCAGAAGTGTAGTAGAAACAGTACACCATGGAATGCACTGTAGATATAGGCTACACTGGATGCAGTATACTGTGTGTATGTATATATATATATAAAAATACACCGCCTGAAGTACCGTATTTATCGGTGTAAAACACGCACTTTTTACCCCTTAAAATCAGGGGAAAATTGTGGGTGCATGTTATACGCCGATCCCCGCCGATCTACGCTGTTTGTGAGGGCTGCCGAGCCGAGTGTACTGTGTACTCGGCTAGGCTCGGCTCTGCTCGCAGTCATGCCCAGTCCTACCTCCTATCCTTTACGTCCCGCCATTGGACCGGTGTTGTGTCCATCATAGGAGCTGGGCCAAGGGGCGGGACGGGGGCGTGATTGCGAGCTGAGCCGAGTGGCCGAGTACACAGTACACTCGGCTCAGCCTATGTCAGCAGCGAGAGGCAGAGGCGGTAAATTTAAAGCCCAAACATGCTGCGATTTTGGGGAAGGCTGCAAATGGACACTGCAAGGCTGCAGATGGATACTGGGGAAGGCTGCAGATGGACACTGCAAGGCTGCAGATGGACACTGGGGAAGGCTGCAGATGGACACTGCAAGGCTGAAGATGGACACTGGGGAAGGCTGCAGATGGAAAGTGTGCAAAGCTGCACATGGAAAGTGTGCAAAGCTGCAGATGGAAAGTGTGCAAGGCTGCATTGATGGGCATTTAAAATGTAAGTTTTTTTCCTTAAACTTCCCTCCTAAAAGGTTTTTCCTTAAACTTCCCTCCTAAACTTGGGGTGCGTGTTATACGTCCGCTTGTGCTATACGCCGATAAATACAGTATATTAGAAACAGTGCACCACGGAATGAACTGTAGATATAGGCTACACTGGATGCAGAGTGTATGTATATATATATATATATATATATATATATATATATATACAGTGGGGATGGAAAGTATTCAGACCCCCTTAAATTTTTCACTCTTTGTTATATTGCAGTCATTTGCTAAAATCATTTAGGTTCATTTTTTCCTCATTAATGTACACACAGCACCCAATATTGACAGAAAAACACAGAATTGTTGACATTTTTACAGATTTATTAAAAAAGAAAAACCAAAATATTACATGGTCCTAAGTATTCAGACCCTTTGCTGTGACACTCCATATATTTAACTCAGGTGCTGTCCATTTCTTCTGATCATCCTTGAGATGGTTCTACACCTTCATTTGAGTCCAGCTGTGTTTGATTATACTGATTGGACTTGATTAGGAAAGCCACACACCTGTCTATATAAGACCTTACAGCTCACAGTGCATGTCAGAGCAAATGAGAATCATGAGGTCAAAGGAACTGCCTGAAGACCTCAGAGACAGAATTGTGGCAAGGCACAGATCTGGCCAAGGTTACAAAAAAATTCTGCTGCACTTAAGGTTTCTAAGAGCACAGTGGCCTCCTTAATCCTTAAATGGAAGACATTTGGGACGACGAGAACCCTTCCTAGAGCTGGCCGTCCGGCTAAACTGAGCTATCGGGGGAGAAGAGCCTTGGTGAGAGAGGTAAAGAAGAACCCAAAGATCACTGTAGCTGAGCTCCAGAGATGCAGTCGGGAGATGGGAGAAATTTGAAGAAAGTCAACTATCACTGCAGCCCTCCACCAGTCAGGGCTTTATGGCAGAGTGGCTCGACGGAAGCCTCCCCTCAGTGCAAGACACATGAAAGCCCGCATGGAGTTTGCTAAAAAACACCTGAAGGACTCCAAGATGGTGAGAAAAGAGATTCTCTGGTCTGATGAGACCAAGATAGAACTTTTTGGCCTTAATTCTAAACGGTATATGTGGTGGCAGGCTCTGCTCATCACCTGTCCAATACAGTCCCAACAGTGAAGCATGGTGGTGGCAGCATCATGCTGTGTGGGTGTTTTCAACAAGATAATGACCCTAAGCACACAGCTAAAATAACGAAGGAGTGGCTTCACAACAACTCTGTGACTGTTCTTGAATGGCCCAGCCAGAGCCCTGACTTAAACCCAATTGAGCATCTCTGGAGAGACCTAAAAATGGCTGTCCACCAACGTTTACCATCTAACCTGACAGAACTGGAGAGGATCTGCAAGGAGGAATGACAGAGGATCCCCAAATCCAGGTGTGAAAAACTTGTTGCATCTTTCCCAAAAAGACTCATTGCTTTATTAGATCAAAAGGGTGCTTCTACTAAATACTGAGCAAAGGGTCTGAATACTTAGGACCATGTGATATTTCAGTTTTTCTTTTTAAATAAATCTGCAAAAATGTCAACAATTCTGTGTTTTTCTGTCAATATGGGGTGCTGTGTGTACATTAAACGGTTCCCGACCGGCTCCTGTACATATACGTCGGCAGAATGGCACGGCTGCGCAAAGTAACGTACCTGTATGGTACTTTGAATTTGCCGCCGTGTGCGCGTGCGTTGGGTCGCGGGTCCCGCAGACTCGATCGCCGCGGGGATACCCGCGATCGCCTCACAGAGAGAACGAACGGGGAGATGCTGATGTAAACAGCATCTCCCCGTTCTGCCTAGTGACAAGTGTCACTGATCACTGCTCCCTGTCATCGGGAGCAGTGATGAGCGTAGTGACACACATAGCCCAACCCCCCTACAGTTAGAAACACGCCCCCTAGTACTGATTTAACCCCTCCCCGCCCCCTAGTGGTTAACCCCTTCACTGCCAGTGCCATTTATACAGGAATCAATGCATTTTTATAGCACTGATTGCTGTATAAATGACAATGGTCCCAAAAATGTGTCAAAAATGTCCGACATGTCCGCCATAACGTCGCAGTCACAATAAAAATCGCTGATCGCCGCCATTACTAGTAAAAAAAAAAATTATTAATCAAACAAATCAATAGACGCAATTTTTTTAATGAAAAATATGTAGAAGAATATGGATCGGCCTAAACTGAGAGAAAAAAAATTTTTTTATAGATTTTTTGGGGATAATTATTATAGCAAAATGTAAAAAATAATGCGTTTTTTTCAAAATTGTCGCTCTTATTTTGTTTATGGGGCAAAAAATAAAAATCGCAGAGATGATCAAATACCACCAAAAGGAAGCTCTATTTGTGGGAAAAAAAGGACGTCAATTTTGTTTCGGTGCCACGTCGCACGACCGCGCAATTGTCAGTTAAAGCGACTCAGTGCCGAATCGCAAAAAGTGCTCTGGTCAGGAAGGGAGTAAATCCTTCCGGGGCTGAAGTGGTTAATGAGAAAAAAATATGAACTTAAATGATTTTAGCAAATGGCTGCAATATAACAATGAGTGAAAAATTTAAGGGGGTCTGAATATTTTCCGTCCCCACTGTATATATACTAGCCTGTTTATGTATATTAATACACCGCCTGAAGTATATTAGAAATCGTACACAACAGAATGAACTGTAGATTTAGGCTACACTGGATCACTGGATGCAGAGTATATGTGTGTATATATATATATATATATATATATATATATATATATATATATATATATATATACAGTGGCTTGCGAAAGTATTCGGCCCCCTTGAACTTTTCAACCTTTTGCCACATTTCAGGCTTCAAACATAAAGATATAAAATTTTAATTTTTTGTGAAGAATCACCAACAAGTGGGACACAATTGTGAAGTGGAATTAAATCTATTGGATATTTTAAACTTTTTTAGCAATTAAAAAACTGAAAAGTGGTGCGTGCAAAATTATTCGGCCCCTTTACTTTCAGTGCAGAAACTCACTCCAGAAGTTCAGCGAGGATCTCTGAATGATCCAATGTTGTCCTAAATGACTGATGGTGATAAATAGAATCCACCTGTGTGTAATCAAGTCTCTGTATAAATGCACCTGCTCTGTGATAGTCTCAGGGTTCTGTTGAAAGCGCAGAGAGCATCATGAAGACCAAGGAACACACCAGGCAGGTCCGTAATACTGTTGTGGATAAGTTTAAAGCTGGATTTGGATACAAAAAGATTTCCCAAGCTTTAAACATCCCAAGGAGCACTGTGCAAGCGATCATTTTGAAATGGAAGGAGTATCAGACCACTGCAAATCTACCAAGACCTGGCTGTCCCTCTAAACTTTCAGCTCAGACAAGGAGAAGACTGATCAGAGATGCAGCCAAGAGGCCCATGATCACTCTGGATGAACTGCAGAGAACTACAGCTGAGGTGGGAGAGTCTGTCCATAGGACAACAATCAGTCGTACACTGCACAAATCTGCCCTTTATGGAAGAGTGGCAAGAAGAAAGCCATTTCTCAAAGATATCCATAAAAAGTCTCGTCTAAAGTTTGCCACAAGCCACCTGGGAGACACACCAAACATGTGGAAGAAGGTGCTCTGGTCCGATGAAACCAAAATCGAACTCTTTGGCCACAATGCAAAACGATATGTTTGGCGTAAAAGCAACACAGCTCATCACACTCAACACACCATCCCCACTGTCAAACATGGTGGTGGCAGCATCATGGTTTGGGCCTGCTTTTCTTCAGCAGGGACAGGGAAGATGGTTAAAATTGAGGGGAAGATGGATGCAGCCAAATACAGGACCATTCTGGATGAAAACCTGTTGGAGTCTGCAAAAGACCTGAAACTGGGACGGAGATTTATCTTCCAACAAGACAATGATCCCAAACATACAGCAAAATCTACAAAGGAATGGTTCACAAATAAACGTATCCAGGTGTTAGAATGGCCAAGTCAAAGTCCAGACCTGAATCCAATCGAGAATCTGTGGAAAGAGCTGAAAACTGCTGTTCACAAACGCTCTCCATCCAACCTCACTGAGCTCGAGCTGTTTTGCAAGGAAGAATGGGCAAGAATTTCAGTCTCTCGATGTGCAAAACTGATAGAGACATACCCCAAGCGACTTGCAGCTGTAATCGCAGCAAAAGGTGGCTCTACAAAGTATTAACGCAAGGGGGCCGAATAATTTTGCACGCCCCACTTTTCATCTTTTTATTAGTTAAAAAAGTTTCAAAAATCCAAAAGATTTCGCTCCACTTTACAATTGTGTCCCACTTGTTGGTGATTCTTCACAAAAAATAAACATTTTATATCTTTATGTTTGAAGCCTGAAATGTGGCAAAAGGTTGAAAAGTTCAACGGGGCCGAATACTTTCGCAAGCCACTGTATATATATATATATATATATATATATATATATATATATATATATATATATATATATATATATATATATACTAGACTGACTGTATGTATGATATCAAATACACTGCCACTAACTGAATAACCTGCCTGCTTAAGCTAAATCAAGCTATCTCTCCGTCCACACCAACAACACTACACAGGGCCACCCTGTAGGCAACATTATACCCTGTTTCCCCAAAAATAAGACCTAGCGTGATTGTCGGTGATGGCTGCAATATAAGCCCTACCCCCCAAATAAGCCCTAGTTAAAGTCCTTGTAGGTCTTATTTTCAGGGTAGGGCTTATTTTCGGGGAAACAGGGTAGGGCTTATTTGGGGGGTAGGGCTTATATTGCAGCCATCACAGACAATCACGCTAGGTCTTATTTTTGGGGAAACAGGGTATAGCGTGGGCCGTGGACTTAGCCCCTCTGAGCCATGATTGGCCAAAGGCACCCTGCCTTTGGCCAATCATGGCTTTCTTAGCAGAGGGCACTGGGATTGGCCAAAGAATGCAGGTCAGGTGCATGCTTTGGCCAATCATCAAACAGCAATGCACTGCGATCACGCAGTGCATTATGGGGCGTTCCACATTTACCGCAAACGCCCCATAATGTTTGTTCTTCGGCGAAGGGGCAAACACCTGATGTTTGAGTCGAACTTATGTATACAGCGGGTTAGCTGTGGAAGAGCTCAGGGGATCCAGTGATGACTGAGATCTTGAAGTCTAGTGAGAGACCGGGAGCTCAGTGAGTGAAGATCTACAGTAGGATACTGTGAGATGTGAGAGAAGATCTGTAATGGGTTGCTGTGAGTTGTGTGTACAGATCTCTATTGACTGTTGAAAATTCAGTTGCCATAGGAGACTGCAGTTCTACAAATACAGTTGCTGCTTCCAACTTAAAGGCCCTCCACCTGTATTGCTGGCTGCCTATTATTTTTCCCTCAGAGTGTGCCAATTGCTATTGGATCTACCTAGGGGTGTTTTGGCCCTAACCCTCTCTCCACCAGTTCTGTTTAAGAGATCATAAATCTCTTTTTCTTGCATTCAAAAAGTGACTGGCGTCCATGTTTCCAACTTAGGTTTACACCCACCATGCCTAATAACCCACACTTCTAACCCACAGCAGATAACACAGGATCCTCTTAGATGAGACCGTACACGGCTTGTTTCCCCGCCCCCTACCTCCTCCAATGACTGCTCCTCTCCCAGAAATGTGTGTAGGGGGGCGGGGAATTAAGCCGTGTACTGTGTGATCTAAGAGGATCTATGTAATCCACTGTATGGAGGAGCGATCCACTGACAGGAGCAGGTGAGCACAGAAAGTCTCCCTGGGGGGGGGCACAATTGAAATCTGGGAGGGCCTCAGCCCACCCCGGCACCCCCTAGATCCAGCCATGTACTGAGGGGTGCCCCTCTAGGAAAGGCACTTGTAGGCACAGGTCTACATTGCCTAATGAGAAATCAAGCCCAACTTACCACACTACAGTACCTTACTACATAGAAACATTTGCTTAAATATGATTTTCTTTAGTGCTGACCATAAAAAAGACAATTCTGTATGTAAAAAAATACATTTCTTTTAATTTCCTTAGTCTATCCTCATAATCATAGTCCTTCCTACTCCTTATTAGTTATTTTGTTTGTTAATTAATTTATTTATTTTCAAGTCCAAAACGATGTCAGTGCTGATGTGATCATTACATGGCTTTATTTATCAGAAAATCTCCGCTGATAGATGACGCTGTATTTATACACTAAAAGTGCACCTAGAAAGAGATAAATCCTTCTAAGCTTTTTTTTTTATTTTTTTGTAATAAAAATGATTGTTTACATGAAAATATTAAAGGTGATTCTCTAACCCTCATGAGCCATTTATAGCTGTTTTTTTCTCAAACCTCACCCCCCCCCCCAAAAAAAAAAAATATTTATTACCGTTGGCTCCCACTGCTATCAATCAAAGTCAAAGCTGTTTTTTCCTCAAACCTCACCCCCCCTGCCCCCCAAAAAATAAAAATAATGAATTAAATAAAAAACAACCTTAAAGGGGTTGTAAAGTCTAAAGTCATTCCTTGCATTAAGGTAAAAAATGTTTAGGTGTCAGCACCCCCCCTCAGCCCCCCTTTACTTACCTGAGGCCTCATTCGATCCAGCGCCGTGCACGTCTGCAGATCTTTTCCCCCTCTCTTCCGAGTCTCGCTGGCTTTGCTGTGGCGCCGTTGGCTCCCACTGATGTCAATCAAAGCCAGTGATGACGAAGCGGGGGGGGGGGGGCGAGTCCCGCTGTCTGTATCAAAGGACTCAGGTGCGATCACGCACGAGTGCCACCATGGGAAGCTGCTTCTCATGGGGGCACTGACCAGAGAGAAGGGACCAGGAGTGCCGGGGGGGACCCGGAAAGAGGAGGTTCCCGCCCCCGCTCTGTGTGATTCCATTGAACAGAGTAGGTAAATATAGATGTGTTTGTTATCTAAGGCTGGGTTCACACCTCCAATGGATGGGGCTCACAGCAGGGGGTCCGGTGCCTCCCTGTTCTCTGTTTCAGAGACGATTCAGGGACAAATTTTTGCCTGAATTTGGTCGTGAAACGGAGCCAAAGACGCACAGCGTTCCTGTGCAAGCCGCTCTGCAGTTGCAACAGAGATATGTGAACCGGCTCCATAGAGAGACAGTCACAATCTCCTGCCATGCGAATTGGATGCGGGGAAACCCGCATCCAATTCGCATAGGTGTGAACCCAGCCTTGAAAAAACAAAAAATGTACCTTTACAGCCCCTTTAATCACCACCTTCCTCATTCACTTCGAAATGTCCTAAATTTTATCAAAATTTCAGTGAAGCAAAAACTCTCAGCTTCACTCGTTCCTACATGTGTGTTTTAGAAGCTGCACGTGGAGAAA